>CM057166.1:10131261-10367226 GCA_029962745.1 Echinometra lucunter | reverse complement strand
AATTCACGGAATTTTCATTGTGATTGGCCCTCTAATCCAAAAACCGAACCTCAGACTTAAAATCGGCGATCCTTCAGGCCAAATTACTGAGTGGACCGTTTGGAAAACTCTCCAAACGCTCGAACGCCAGCCACCCCCCCCCCCCTTCGTTTAACCGCCCCTTCCCAACGATATTCTCTTATCATTGTCATGATTGTGCATTTTGTTGTTTTGTTCGTTAGGTTTTCTTACTCAATCATCACTTTGTTTATAAAGGGAGTTTGAATGTGCCTGGACACGGCGAGATGATTACTTACCCAAAGACGTGCCCTCTAGAATATAATGAAAGGCTCGATTAATTCAGTCTAGACGTTAAATGTTTCACACCATCACGAACTAAACATATGACAGGTGTTCACTCCCCAACTTCCCTGAAGCATTTTTTTGTTAATTAATTGGTTTTAGAATAAGAATGTCGCGACATGGCAAATTAAGTAAGGATCATAGTTACATTCATTCAGGTAATTGCACCTAAGTTTGTTTTGGTTGCGGCTTTTTGCTAATGACCTGATAATGGATGTTTAAAAAGTATTAATTGAATAGTCTATTAAGTTTAGATTATCTTTTTGCAATGTCATCTTAAGCGTCGGGAAATTCTTTGGAATGAAGAAGAGTTTCTTCAATCATGCGCAGTGATGACATGATAAAATTTTCTCGGGGCATGTTCAAGCATGTTGTAGAATCATAAATGAATTATACATATATTTCATTAATATTTCATCAAAATTAAAATTTGATATAATATTCCTTATATTTTTGTCATCGCACAGAGTATTGATAGTCAAAGGGAAAACATCATATGCAAGTTATCTTGACGTATTTTTTATTGATAATCTTAAGTTTTTGGTCTCGTTACATAATTATTTTGCAAAGCTTTATATATATTATCATCATTTTCGCCAAATGTATATCGTTACAGAGAGCACAGACTTCTAAAACTTCCAAAACTCAGGAAATTAATTCTCTAAAAATGTCAAAAGAGATATTTTTCATTATATGGGAAAGGTTATCGCGGTTTGATAAACTAATCCCTTGACATGCTTGAATCAAAGCCTCCTGTAAGGCACTTCACGCTATACAATATCAATCGACCTACTTCTACGGCGATTGCTGAAAAGTCTTTAATAAACGTCACAATTCACAAGCAAAAAACTGTAATTAGAGCAATTACCCACCTCGTTAAATCTGTTCCTAACCGTTTTGGCAAATCTTCCTCACCGCACGCTAATTATTTAATTGACATTACAGGTTGAAAGGAATATGGATTTATTAGCGGCTCGGGTTAGACAGGTCTTTCTTGATAAATTTGAGTCCGGATTCATATGCGGAATATCTGTGGTATGTGGAAATGGAAAAGCTAAATCCCCTTTGCGGTTTATTTGTCTCTTTGGTATGTTTGGGGGCTTTTCTGGAACTCACGCGAGAGTTTCGTCCTTCTTTAACTTGAGGATTTTCTCTTTTTTTAGATTAATTTCCGCAAAATAATGTTGGAATGCATGGGAGCTCTCTGGTAAAGTGGTCAATGCGAGAGGTCCTGGGTTCGATCCTTCCTCGGTGCTTATTCTTGGAAAATGCGTTTTGCTCACAATGTACCTCTCAGCCCAAGTGTATTAGATTGGTATTTGGTGGAATAATAATGATTGCAGGGCCAGCAGGAATTAGAGCATATACAAAACCCGATTATACAGGGTTTCGAAGGGTCTTAAGTTGTGGTAGCATGGTAATCATGGTAATAAAAGCACACCCCTTTATAGTAAAGACCATTCAGTATTACTTCACTTCCTTTCTCTTCAGCATGCACAATTTTAATATATGATAATAATTTTTTTCATGGTATTCACGATTTTCTGGAGTACATGGGTATCGATGATAGTTCAGTTCAGTTCAGTTCAGTTTATTTTCATTTCACTTGCTTTTGAGTTTCTTCGAAGATTTTACGTATTCTTGCCCCCCACCCGGAAAAAATTCTGCGAACTGCCCTGCGTCCAGCTAGGGAATCACCCCCCCCCCCCTAGGTCTGACATGTCTGAGGACGTGTCTACGCCACTGTCCAATAGTAATTCTAAAGTGAATGATTTTGAATCAATATACATGCAAACATGTGCTTGCAAGAATCCAAATAACAGTGAAAGAATTTAAACTTAAAAGCGTGAATTCACGATTTCATCAAACAAATCAATGCTGCATATCCAATAGTATGTACAAGACAGTGTTCGGAAACATATAATGGACATATTCCTATTCACACAGACTATATGCTAATTAATAGAGTTAAAACTACATAGCGAGTCGGCAATGTATTGTTTTTCAAAGCCGGTGAACATAGTGAATGCTAATTTGGCTTTGGAAGTGTATGAAAAAAGATGTTGGCATTATGCCGTCTGCGGAAACTAATTCGATTAGTTTATATTTTGGCAATTATTGTTAGGTACATTAGCTTTGCTGGAAATGTTTCCTTTCCTTTATTTTAAGGACTACTGCCCCCAGTTATGCAAATTATGTAGGTCAGCACAGGTTTGACCCACTTTCAAGTGAAAGTGTGTTTTCATCATAAACACGAGAAAATATTTATGCTCCGCCCATTCCTCACCAACAAAGTCAACTAACTGAAGGAGGGAAAGGGAAATCATTTATTAGAAATTTAGAACAACTGGAGACAGGTGAAGTTTCGATGGATTAGTCTCCAGAATTTCTTTCCGATTTTGACACCTCGTCAGATAATCACCAGAGAATTCATGGGCAGACATACTCTGTACCATATGGCCTACGGCTACAACACACTTTCTTATAATCTGTTAATCTGTTAATTGAAGCGTTTCTAGTATTCGAATGACTTTTCAAATACGTTTTTAAAATCAAATGAGGTCTTCAATGGTTCTTTAAGTTTATGGATTGGATATTGATATCGAAATTGCAAGTTCGTTGAGCCCTTCAAAAGAAAAAAGAGGACTAAATCGGATACAGGTCGGTGATTAATAATCTGATAATGTGCGACTCGTGTGACGCTACGACGACTCATATGACGCTACGATGACTCGTATGACGCTACGACAACTCGTATGACACTACGACGACTCGTATGACGCCACGACGACTCGGTGGTAGCAGATGGAAGCTTTCTCTCCGACTGGAAGGCTCATGACACCCAACGTTTATTCATCCGATAGTTCCAGAAGACATTCGGGAAAAATCAATTTTTGAAATTACCTACAAATTTTTGTCGAAAATCAGTTTTCTTCTAAACTGCCCTCGACTTTAAAACACCATGTTCTGCTAGAGAAATAAATGCTTTGTTTTCTTCTCATATTTAGAGCTTACAGAACTGACACCACCTGAATAGTTTGCAGCCACGTAACAGCGTCTCTTTCTTGTCACGAATTGATCACTTTTTGAACATGTTGAAATACCGCCAAAAACTGTTACTTAAGATGATTTTAATCTGGTCATGTATATCTATAACCATGCGTCAGATCAGCCGTCATAAATGTCTTCAAATTTCATCCCTGTTTCACGGATGTGCGAGGAAATCCATCATTATATATCATTACAAACATATATTGATCGTACAGATATGAACAAAGGTGAAAACGGTTTAAAAATACCTTTGGCAAGGGAATACACTTGGGTTGATTGCATTGAGGGAAGGAGAGAAATAGAACAACAAACCTCTTGGACATGTTTGATATTATTTTGGCAAGAGGTAGCTTGCAGCTGAGTATACACCAATATAAGTTTAGAAGCAGAATGAAAAGCACTGACGTATCTATAGCGTCACCCCCCCCCCCCCGAAAAAACAAGAGGAGGAGGTATAGGCAGAAGGAGGAGGAGGAGGACGGAGAGAGAGAGAGAGAGGGGGGGGGAGGGGGAGGGGAGGGGAGGGGGGAGTGTTATTGAATATGATATCCAGTAGAATAGAATAGAATAGACAAGAAATTGCAATAATTCCATCACAGTTCGATGAAAACTCCAATAGATAACTTTTCAGAAATAGTTGTGACAGCGAAAACGTCTGCGATGTTTTTGGTTATTGTTGTTGTTTTGTTTTTGTTTTTGTAATTCCTGAAGTAGAACTTAAAACGATTGTTACCACAATGATTTTGCCAATGATTTTTACGCTCTCACAGATACCGAAATAGAAGTCCCTGACGGAAGAATAAAGAACTTGTTCATGAGTAATCGCCACATTAAAACACAAAAGTGCAGCAATAGTTCGGTTTTTTTTTTTCTTGTTATTCTTGATCTTTCCCGGCTTTATTAATATTGACACGTGATCTTTAAAGGAATGAAAATATAGAAGCACTGAACGTAAGCGAAATGATCAGAGGATGTTTATCATTAGCCGAAATAATGGAAATCCTTTCGAGCTAACAAAATAACAAGGAAAGGTGCAAAATTGTGCAAAATATGTGGGCGTTTTCTCTTGGCAGCTGTGTGGCCTTTCCTTGTCAGAAAAGCGATGGCCGAATTTCCAAAAATGTGCCCACCTTTTGCGCCGAATCATCAAGAGCGCGGGACACCTTGAACATAATGAACGCTAGTCGCTAGCCTGCTGCTGAGGGAGGCTTAAGGGGATGGATTTGGATAATTTCGGTGAGCTCTCGCGTTAATACAACGTTATTATTTTCATCATTTTTAAAGGATCTGAGCATAATTCTAGTTGCAATTAAAGTGATCAAGAGGGATACGCGAGCTCATTGGCTCTTTACCAGTTGTTTCCTTTTTATTTGGCAGTGTGCTGTCGTATTTTGGTCGACCCATTTTTTTTTTTGTTGATCGCCACGTACAAACTGGATTTGTGAACTCAAAACACGGGACAGAAAAGACAGTAAGCCTATTGTATTTCTTATGAATATACTTACAAACATCCCTGGAAATTCCGCGGGAGTCTCAAATAAATGCAGAAGTGGTTAACGGATTATTCAAAATTCACAGTGTACCAGTAGTATAGACGGGTGATAGATCGTTAACTGCTCCACAGAGGTGTGCCGAAAAAAAGAAGTTCGCATGGCCTCCCCCTACCTGCCTACGTTTCAAATTTCTTCACGTATGCCACAGAAGATGTAAATAGGGCCTCGTATGCTATAATATGAAGCACTGATGCATGCAGGGGCGTCACAGATAGGGTCTCGCTAATTCATCCTGAAGAGGGGGGGGGGGGGGGGGCGGCGGGGAGGGGATTTTAACGAGTTTGACTGAAAATATTTCTCCTTGCTTAAAACAAAGGTAACGGAAGAAGACCCCCCCCCCGAAATATTGAAACCGTGGCGCCCAAAGATTTTTGTTTTCTAAAGCTGGACAGAATTTTTAATGAGGGCACAAATCCCCCGTCCTTCTCATCTTCACCTGTGCATTGCAATACAGCCCACGCCCTTCTTGGGGACATATTAACGGCAGGTTTAACCCCAATATAGATAATATCTTAAACACAAGGTAGCATTTTGAGACCGCGGTCGCCATACAAATTGCACACGTTCCTTAACCCACGCACTGCCAAAGACGCGTTCCTCAACTGGGTTTGATCGTAGAAAACCGATGTCTAACAACTGCCTCCTTTTCTGTTTACGGAAATCTTAACAGCTGGACTTATTACGTTTTAATCACGCTGCCGCAACATTCCAACTTGAGCCTGCATCGTCTTATTATTAGCTGAAGTCTAAATTTAACCTCGAATTTTCTTCTTCAGCACTCTTCTTCATTGGCCTCCATCCCCTTTCCTCTTGGTGAAAACCGGATGGTATGATTAAACCGAGTTCGTTCACGGGTTCTTTGTCGAACTGCGCATGAGCAGTAGAAAAAAAGGAGAAAGTCAAAACATACGTAACCACTAGTGGTCACATGACTTTTTGTCAACGTCTAGAATGAGATGATGAGCGCTAGAAACATTTTTTGTGTGTCGTTGTCATTTTCTTCTCCTCTCCGTCTTTCTTCTCTCTCACTCCAAGACTCCCTACCCTCATGACCCGTACCATAGCCATAACTACTCCCCCTAACCTTGTTATAATAATAATGGTGATGTTGATGGTGATGAGGATGATGAGGATGATGAGGATGAGGATGAGGATGATGATGATGATGATGATGATAATGATAATAATAACAACAACAACAATAATAATAATAATAATAATAATAGTAATAATAATAATAATAATAATAATAATAATAATAACTTTGTTTACTCAGTGAAACCTCTTCAGCTTGAGTGCTGTTCTTCCCGAGTGCCCTTCAAATTATCATTACCCCAGCAATTTACCAGGTTCCCATTTACACCTGGGTCGAGTGGGACAAATGTCATGAATTTAGATAAAACATCTCATCCAAGCAAGGATATAAGCACCCAGCGAGGATCGAAGCCAGGACTTCTCGTCTTAGAGTTTTCAGTTTCAGTTTCAGTTTATTTATTTAAATAAGAGACAAAAAAAGACATGCTATCAGCTTATTAAGCTGTTTTTCAGCATGTCCGTATGGAACATTTAAACATACATATAAATAAACAAAAAAGTATAACACAAATCAATACATCATAATACAATTAAGAGTGAAAAAAAAATATTTACAAAGTAAGAATATAGAAACAGATGGAATGACTACAACAAAGAATCACAAAAATATATTACTAAAATACTGAGAAATCATCTTGATGAATACATTGAAATTTGTCTCTAATCGGATGGACTCTGGGAGCTCGTTAAACAATTTAAAGGGAACTCAGAGTCAGAGCTTTCACCAATGGACCACGGTGCTCCCACTCTCTCTCTCTCTCCTCCTTCTTTCTTTCTTTCTTTCTTTCTTTTTTTCTTTTTTTCTTTCTTTCTTTCTTTCTTTATTTCTTTCTTTCCATCCTTCTCTCTCCCTATCCCCTAATTCCCCATAACTTCTCTTCAGTCTTTCTCTTTTTCCTCTTTTGCTCACGTCATTTCCATTCCTGCGTGAAGTTTCATGTACATGCAATAAGAGTCTACCTTTTTAGATTCGTCGTAATAATTGTTGGTTTGTATTTTACTGAAAGTTTTATACCATGATGTTGATGTTTGTGATGCAATTAATAGCATCTTATTAATATACAAACTCCTATGGCATGGTAAAAAGAAAAGTTATAAAGTTAATTAGTCCTTTTTTTCGGATACCGTCTGACTAACCGGGTTTTAAATTATTTTAGCATTACACAAGACGTGATCACTAGTAGTTTTTTATGACGTGTGCAGCAGCTAGTCTGACGTCACTGGTGGGAAAGAAAAATGATAGATAGAGGGGTAAATGGAGCACATGATTGAAATGATCAACATTTTTTATTCTGATCGATGTTCATTTTTTAACAAAAGAGTCAGCATGATAATAAAGGTCGTGGGGCTAAAAATGGAATAAATGAAATGCAAAAAAGAGAGGGTTTTTAAAGTTTAATCAAGTTTTAGAACCTGCAATGCATGGAAAATATAGTCGAGGTCCCACATTCCCTTCAGTGGAAAGCATCCAGTTAAACTGCAAATATAACAGGTTTGAAAGGAGTTTGGGGTGATGACATTTTCAGATTCTTTCATATGAAACAAACCACAATGTTTATGTTCTTAAGATTGATAATAGCGTATTTTCAAGCTACCCCGAGACTTTCCTATGCTAAGATCAGTGAGATGGATAATTATCTGATTATACTCTTTACTGCTTCTTTGTTTTTATCAAGTTTGTCAACAGGAGGTGCATATTATATATTCATTTATTTATTTATTCATTTATTTATTTTTTTTTTTAATTCATTTATTTATTTATCTATTTTTATTTGTTATCATTAATTTTTTTTTCAAATTTATTTATTGAGTCTTCATTACCCAGGATGGCTTCATCAATGGTTAAAACACTGTTTTTCATGAAGGCCATACACATTGGTAAATAACACATTGCAAAACAAGAAACAAACATAATAAACAAAAAATGAACAGGACACAAGACTGACTGCAAACAAATAGCAATAAACAGTACATAAATTACCAAATACTTTGTCTAACGGAACAATGAGGAGAGGCCTGAAGGCCTCTGCATCATGCAGGGATCGGAATATTCTACCATCGGACTTGATGTGTCATAATAATTATCATGAGGATCTGGAAGATTCATACCTAACAAGTGAAGGTTTGTGGCTTCCAGTAAAGAGCGTATAGGCTATGTAAAGTTAAGTACCTGTCACTGATCGCATGGATGCCGAGATTCAGATCTATGACTTGGGTTTCATCAACGTCACGTGAGTGACCGATCGGGTTTTACGAGAATTTCCGACAATGACCGACCCGGATGGCTTTGTGAAGAGAGTCAGAGAGATAGAGAGTCAAAGAGAGAGAGAGAGTGAGAGAGAGAGAAGGGGGGGGGGGTATCGAGAACCCGAAAAGGCATGAATGGGGAGATGAAAAGAGATGATTGCACAGGAATGACGAAGATGACTGAAAAGAAGAGGAAAGAGAAAAAGAAGAAATAAGGAGAAGGAAAGCTGCTACCACCGTGATAATAATGATGCTGATGATGATGCTGTAGCTGGTGACGATGATGATGATGATGAAGAAAGAGAGAGAGAGAGAGAGCTAGGGGAAAGAGTTATTGATGAAAGAAAAGAAGGGTAGGCAATGAAAACAACAAGTGAGCCACAAAGAAACATGGGGAGAGGGAAGAGAGAAGAGAGAAAGAGAGAGGAAGAGAGAGAGAGAGGGAGAGAGAGAGAGAGAGAGAGAGAGAGAGAGAGAGAGAGAGAGAGAGGGGGGGGGGGGAGAGAAAGGGGAAGAGAGGGGAATAACACCATTTTTGAAAGCAGTCACTGAACTTTAAAGGAGAACGCATCATCATTCGTCATACCAGTCATACCATGCAGTCTATCCATCTTCTTTTTTTGCCAGAAAAGTCGGAAGTGTCTCGATCCATCTGAGTTCAGTCTCAATGATATCATACTATATCATCATAAACTAACTTTATGACTAACATTGACTTGCCATCCTCTTAACCATAGCATAAAGGTAATGGTCAGTGGCAATTGGTCATCAAGTTCGCTGGAATACCCGTTCACAAGGGAGTTGTATTATGGAAGAAGACCGAGTCACGGGTCGGAGGGGTGACGAAATTGGGTGGACAAGGAAGGAGCGTACCAAGGACGATGTAATGCGGATTGTCTTGTTTCCGTCGTTATGTGATTGTCTTAGAATAAATCTATTCATCTGTATGAATCATTATCAATATCCATCGTCATTTTAATCGTCATTGTTTCCGTCGCAAATATTTGCATCCCGCTCGACGGCATCTTCCTCGCCATCGTTTTTTTTTTCGCATTATTTTTTTTTTCATTATACCCCCGGTACCGTACCTCTGTTCATGTTCTGAACCTCATACCTGTAATCACAAGGTAACTCTAGGTCCCATCTTCTTCTTCCAGTTCTGAATATTTTGCGACATTATCCTTCTACTTTGTTCTCACACTTTTGTCTTGACTTTTTCTTTTCTATAATCATGCTCTTCCGTTCTTGTCTTCTTTGTTCCTTTTCGCCAAGTTTAATTTTACCGCAGAAGATTTCAAAGCAATTCTTCTTCCTATTTCATGTACATGAACATAAGTACTGACGGTAGATGACATCCACACAGAGCATCAGCCATTATTATCAACATGTCAAATATGGAAATTCGTAAAATTATAGCCCAGTTGCTTCGAGAGGGGAAAAGCTAACGTTCGGGCAATTTTCGGCATTTCTAGGCAATCACTGTTATCTCTGCCGCGTGCTCAACATAACCTCGCATAAGTACAGCTGAGGATTACACGATTTTATTCAGTCATATATCCTCAGTCATATATCCTCAACATTGTAAACACGTGAGAAGTGAATTTGAGACGAGGGGGGGGGGGGGTAATAAGAACATTCCATCGATAAAATGATGCATCGCTTTGGTACTTTCCTATTAAAGCCTTTAATCTCTTGCTGTAGGAATTTACAGTAAACTACTGTCACCAGGGTTGCCAGTACTGTACATTCCGTAAATGGTTCAGTAAAATACTGTATCACTTACCTGTTTACAGTTAAATAATCTATTTTTTAGATTTATAAACTGCTGTTTTAATACAATCTTACCGTAGAATAAACAGTACTATACTGTAAAAAAAAAATGCAGTAAATTACTGGCAACCCTATACTGCTAGTAATTAACTGTAAATTCCAAGAGCATTTTTTATAGTGTACGAGGGACCATTATGAAGCCCTAGACAAGTCGCAGTGACAGTTAAATAGTGAAAAGAAATTCTTAAAGATGCAATACTGCATGTGCTGCATGTGTTAAACGGATAAACATTTCGAGTTACATGTGAAGGGGTGACATTTTTAGACACTAGTACACAACTCTGCCAAATTGCTTGTGGTGATGTTGTCTGTTGTAGACTCCTCAGTAGATAGTCATGTTTTCTGACATGAGTTTGAAGGTTTGCCAAGGAGAATGTAGTCATTGAGATGGCAAAACTTGATAGGATAGGGGATCAGAAGAGGGTCCCAAGCTAGGATGAACAAAACATAGCATACTGGGGTTATATACGCTTAGGATACTACTTTCGGTAATTACGGAAATATGGTTCGTCTGGAATGTTGAAAAAGAAATGTAATAACTATAACTATTTAACTAACTAACTAACTAACTAATCAATAACCAAATAAATAAGTAGTTAATAAAATAAATTAATAGATAAATGAATTAATAAAAATTATTCATTAATTAAGTAAGTATATTAGTTTACCGATAAAAGAGTAAATATATTAATGAAAAATAAATAATAATAATAATCCCCCCAAAATAATAATGGTCTTAACTAAATGAAGTCTCTGAGATATATTCATCAACATCAATCAATTAAGCAAGCAAACTAAAAAAACAATCAATTTATCAAGCAAAAAAAAAACCAACAACAACAAACAAACAAACAAATATTCAGTCTGTCAGACAATCATTCATTCGACTGGTTACCATCACTCATTCATCCACTTTCGCTATCAACCAATCAATCAATCAATCAATCAATCAATCAATCAATCAATCAATCAATCTATCTATCAATCCATCTATCTATTTATCTATCTATCTATCTATCTATCTATCAATCAATCAATCAATAAATCAATCAATCAATCAATCAATCAATCAATCAATCAATCAATCAACAGACTTTCAACTATAACCATTGAACCACCCAGTAGCCTATTCGTCCCGTCCTCCTAAAAAGAATAAGGAAGGAAACATAAAACATAATGAATATGATAATATAGATATAATACATCAAAGAAAATTAAGATACGATTGATCCTTGGCATATGCTCGACAGGGTCGATATTTGACGAAGTTTGAAATTATTATGGGTCACATCTCGCCTGGTTCATGCTGGTATGAGGAAGGTGGACTTCCCCCTGTCCTGGGCATCTTCTGGAAGATTTCCAGGTTTCTGTCGACAAATCTCATCTTGAAACTTCGCCATCTCTATCGCAATCATCAAAATAATCTTACTCACTTGTTTAGGTCAAGAGCAACCTGTCTCAATGCAAATAAGACAGAGAAGATTTAAATAATATAATCTATTTTTAAAGGGTAAATAAAGGAGCAAGTCGTACGTAAATCAGAGAAACGGATATTAAAGGCATTACAATTTTATTGAAAAAAATAGAAGGGTGGAAGGAAACACTATTATTTTTGGACAAAACTTTCACTTATAATTTATAAGGGTAAAGAAGAAGACACATCAAATGTTGATAAAATTTGATAGCTAATGCAACTGTTGTATTTTTAAATTATTTTGGATTTATCCCCCCCCCCTTCCTCCCCTCGTCTGTTGACATCATCTGAAATTCCTTCTTCAACTCTTTCTATTTCTTGCAATAGATAGTTTTTGTAAGCCACGGTGACTTTTTACAAAAAACTTTGCTATCTCAGTCTGTAGATGTAAGGGGGAGGGTCTCACTGCTGACGCATCTCTTTATTTCGTCCTTTCTCTCTTTTTTTCTTTCTTTCTTTCTTTCTTTCTGTATTTCCACCCTTCTCCCCCTCTTTCTCTCTCTCTCTCTCTTTCTCTTTATCTCTTTCTCTCATCCTTTCTTATTGCTCTTTCTCATTATCTAATTATCCCCAGTCCTAATGAAAACAAAAAAACACTGTAGTATTTTCTTGTCGGTATAAGATTTCATCATTGCCAAACCGCCAAAACCACAGTGACCACTCTTGACTGGTCACTATGTTGTATTCTGATATATGGATCCTCAATTAAAACGTGGACTTTTGTGAATATATTACACATCAAATCGTGCAAATTATTTTGTCTGCAGCTGTTCCCCCTCCCCCACCTCTTTCTAAACAAAGAGATCAGAAATAACTTAGTATGACCAAACAGATATTAAAAGTTGTGTGACGTCACAACACAGGAAGACAGTGACAGCCATACTTATCATGCTCTAGAGACTTGTATGAGGATATTTCCCATTTATTTTCATTTGAATATTTCCAATACATTATTCCACATCCATGCGTTTTTGAAAATAAATTCATGATATATATTCTTAGAAAGCTGTATCCAATATCTTGACGTAAACGTCTTTTTCATCAACACAGCAAATAAAAGATTAAGTTTTGTCCCGCAGCAAAATTGAAAATTATAGATAACTGGACGAACGAGGTTGCACAATATTAAACAAAACCGAGAGTAAGACACATCACGTATTTCTGTTAGGTTTGTTTTTCCATGCATATAATTATATTTGGAAATTATATTGCATGATCCTCAGCCCCAGCATATTAAATCTTTAAACAATGAAGGCCGGCTATATAGGCTACTGTTGTCCAGTGTAAAAGCCACTGGAAGCCATGTTCGCCATAGCAATGGCATTGGGCCGCTTCATAGCATGTGAAAAAGGGCGCGGCTCCTGTTTTTGAAAGGAATGACAGAAGACTCGCCCATTAATAGGCGTTTCCATGGCAACGAGAATAGTTGTGGTGAAAATAAAATTGAAATATCATCAGACAGAGGGCCACTAATACATAGTTGTGAATAAAGGGGGCTCCCTTTATTCAAGGGGGCTCCCTTTATTCACAACTCTTATATCGATGAGGCTAATAAATGAGTTCTTCCTCTTATTTCTTCTCTTTCTCCTTTTTTTGGGGGGTTGATCACTTGAAAAATCATGGAGGCCGCCCCCTGTAGCGCTCCCTGGACATTAAGGCCATTGTCAAAGTTTGTCTGGCAAAATGAAGGGGTCATAGAGCTACGCACATGCAATAAATGAATGCAAAATCTTGAAACTGCACTGGTCTGAATTTACCCCAATTTCTTACTAATGAATATGACAAGAAATAAAGGGAAATGACTGATTTCTTAAAAATGTGAACCGTTCTCTGATGATTAACACTACCTTAGAATGAATAAAATTGTTATAAATTCAGTCATCGTAATTATTGTAAATTGGTCAACAGACGTTCTGTGTCAGTCTTTCTACAATAAGCATGTCCATGGGTTTACAGACTGTATGATATAAAGATCATGAAAGTTATTATTCATTCGGTCTAAGTTCATTAATGACTAAGTTATAGCTCAACCTAACGAAACGTAATGGGATTCAATCCACAGCAATTTCAGATTTTGAATTGTAACTTAGTCAATATGATTAAGAATTGGGGAGTTTTTGCTGTGGGCGCTTTTACACTTTTCATGCCATCAATACGCGCTATTAATTAAGACATCTATAACAACATCCTTCCGGATCGCTTGATTAGGGGAGAAGATGACCTCTGGAACAAGAAAGAAGAAAGTGCAGTGATGTGACTGACCCCTGCAATGACCCCAATAGTCACTGGTGGATTGATCGAGGGAGTATCACCGGCCACATACCTCCCCCCCCCCAAAAAAAAAAAAAAAAAAAAAAAAAAAAAATCGCACTCCAAGATCAATAAGAAAAATGTGCCCCCCTCCTTCATTTTTTTCTTTGTGTGTGTGTGTATGTGTGTGTGTGTGCGTGTGTGTACATGTCATTGTCAGAATTCATATCTATAAGGCAGCTAAGAAAGTGTTGTTATTGTTGTTGTTGTTGTTGTTGTTGTTGTTGTTGATGATGATGATGTTGCAGACAGATTATTCTTTTCGGAATCGTGTCTCCTTCGGGGGACCTCTATAACGAAATCATGTATATGCCCCTTCCTAATTTTATCGAGATCCGATTGCGAGATACACCTACTTAATATGCTCTACGGCCATTTTCTTACACATAGACCATACATACCGTAACGTAATGATCTAATCTTATAAAGTTGAGATTAAAACCTCACATATTTTTAAGCAAAAGAAAGACATTTAGAAGTTAAACAGAGACATTTAATGCATTGGGTTATGATATTGTGCTCTGTAAAGGGGAAGTCCAGCCCAGAAATTACTTGATTTCTATTAAAGCAGATCAAAACGGTTTGAGCAAAATCGGACAAATAAGAAGAAACTTATGATGAAGGAAAATCGCTAGACAAAATATTTGCAACTCAGTCACGAGTCTGTCACGTCGATGGTTCACAACTCACCTTTATAATCATTAAAAAATAATTTTCGTCGAAGAATCTGATTTCCTCATAACTTGAACCAACTTATATTGATAGTAATATATTTTTCATATGAACACTCATACAAGGTAAATAATTTTCTATACAAACCATGAAAATATTATTTTTAAGATACAATATACTTCTTTAAAAATGAGTGATTATCAAATTGTATATAATGAGAATCTCAATACTTTGGGGATTGTAAAACATTTTGTAAAGGTTTATACATGTACACAAAACATTAGTAAAGATATAACTTGGTTCAAGTTATATGAGAAACATATTCTTCGACAACTTTTGGAGAATTTACATCATTAGTATAAGCCAAATAATTTGTGACTTGTGAGCCAATGACATGACAATCTCATGACTGAATTGCCAATTTTGTTTGATTTTCATTTTTTCCGCTTATAGTTTTTAAGCCATTAAAATATTCAAACTTTATATTAGTTGTCCAATCCTCCTAAAACTTCTTTTGTGATCTGTAGGTCTTATATTTTTTTCAATCAAAACCAAGTAATTCTGTGGACTGGGCTCCCCATTGTAAGAAAGAGTGTTCATAATTATCATTACTATCATCAAATAACGATCACACGCACGAGATCACAACGGTTTCCAATGAGCTCGAAGATTCTCCTAAAGGGTAAACAGCCTTACCAGTACATTTTGATTTTGCAATGAAGTATTAATTCAAAATATACTTCAAATTTAATTGGTGTCTTGTAAATACTTTATACAGGTTTCAGCGTTCTGAATTTTAGGGTATAAAAGGGATGCTCTTATTAACTGAGGCAGGTGTCCGTCATAAATATTATCACCGTATCGCAGCTAAAAGTTCGGCCTTGCCGCTGATATGAATGGCCCTGGTTAGCTAAGCTAATAAGAGGGAAATAATTTTCCCCATTAATTGATTTGCATCCCATTCTAAATATCACCTTATTTCGTCTTTTACCGATGTTATTACAAGCCGTGATATTAATACGACATTTGTCATTTTTTTTCAAAGATGATAGTGTGTTATCTATTAAAGATACCTTGCGAGTGACATTCCATCTTTGAGAGACGGCAGGCAGGTGACGTGGTGAACTTCTAACAGTCGTATTTTTTCTGTTTTATTTTAGAGAGCACAGCCTTCCCATCAAGTATTCTGTTGGCAAATATTGTATATTATCTTTAAAAGTTATATTCTGTACAGATACTGGTAATGAGGAATGATAGTATACAAATATAACGAAGATATGCAAAGATTATTTTAGGGAACAGTTTTCGAAAGGATGTAAAGTATGCTATTGATTTTTCTTAAAGCACAAATTACAAAGCACAACAAAATAAAAACACGAAAAACAAACAAACAAAGCGAAAACAAACTTAGACAAACAAAAAAGGAAGCCTGTCTTACCACCCTGACAACTACCCCGATCATCCCTTGGAGAGTATATCCCAAGACCAATGCATACCTAGCCCGACAACTATTCTACACATTATCACAACTCCATAAAGCCTTGGGTAGAGCCTAACTTTGTCCAGTCTGGGCATGCTGGGTGTGTCGAATAAGTAGCACCTACAGTACAAAACGTCCATAGAGCTGGTTAGCCTCGTAGCTCAGACACTATAGTATTTCGACAGACCATCGGTATGTGCTTGCAAACTAACTTCTGACCACATGTTGGAAGGGGGGGGGGGGGGATAAATCGTGTTTAATGATAAGGACGGGCGTCAATCCATTTCATATTTAGGGGGACACTCTAAAAATTAAGGTCCTTAGCTGCCTTACATTATAGGGGGGGGGGGCACACACCAAAATTTCCTGACAAGCAAAAAAAAAAAAAAAAAAAGTCCTCAGCTCTTTTGTTGTTGTTGTTGTTGTTGTTGTTGTTGGACATACCCTATTGGGTCCCCTCACCCTCAAAGGTTTGGTGGACGTGTTCCCTGTCTCACCCTCCCCCACCCCCGATTGACGCCCATGATAATAAGGTAATCGCCCGTCATCTACATGGTATACCTCCCTAGGTCATCAACCCATTATTTAATGTTAATTTCCTGGTGGACAATCCCTTTTATATTTCTAAGTTATGTTAAACCAACACTAGTCGCCAGACCTTAAACCTAAACATGCACAGGATATGGGGGGCGACATTGATCCAAATTTTAGCGAGGAAAAACGAGGATGCCATCCGTGCGTACAAGATTTGACCGCGATATTTCGATGAATAAAAATTCGCCTGGAGCTAGTGATTAATGTACTCCAGCATTTTTGCGACTGTCCTCATACTCCTAGGAAGTAGATGCTTGAAAAAAAAGAGAATGGTTTGAAAATATCAATCTATGGTCATCAAAATCACATGACTTTATTTTGATCGAGGCCGCCATCAACATCAAGCAACTCACTCATGATCACGGTCTCATGTGTTCACAAATTTTGTTAATTGTAAAAAGTTAATTTCCAATATACATACTTTTTTGTATTTAGAAGTAAACTGCTCATGTCTGAAAATGTGTTGAAATACCCCTTTTCAGTAATATTGGATGATTTTGATTCATATATTGACCGAAGAAAGAAATTAAATCAAACAAATCAAACAAAATAATATAAAGATTTCAGGGTTTTTTTCTTAATGCCTGCTTTTGGGATTGGTTTACAAAACTTGCTATTTCGATAATACATCCGGGACATTATATTTCTTGTTCCGAATCTTCTTTCCAGCCCTGCTCCCATCTCTGAACGCAGATTGTCGTGGCTACTTCTCAATTCTCGTGAGTCTTTGTTGTTATTGTTTCATGTTTGTGGAGGAAAGGGAAGTATTATCTTGTTATTTCTATTTCATTTATTATCCCTTTTTTCTTTCTAATGTTCATCTATTTATATTTTCCATGTGTCCTATTTCTTTCTTCAGCTGTCTCTCTTGACTATAATACCCTATAATCCATTAAAAATTTAAAATTCTAGGTGTCACGCTCGTGTTTTACTCCATGCATATTGTCTCTCCTTTCCTTCAACGTTCACAGCGATAATTTCAACCCTCGAAAAGCTTCTTGGAAAGGTCCACCCATATAATCCTCTCTTTCAAGCCATTTCTTCCTTTTCACTTCTTCACCCCCCCCCCCTCTCTCTCTCTCTCTCTCTCTATATATATATATATTTATGCACCTTCTTTGTACTCTTGTCCTTCAAAATTCTTATTTTCTCCATGCAACCTCTCTCCCTGAAAAAAAAATGGTACGGCTTTCTCCAACAGCTCCCTCTCCCCTTCGCCCTCCCACTTCTTTCTCTTTCCTTCACTCCCTCTCTTGCATTACAAAAAGGGCTATTGTCTCTCTTCGAAAACAATTGCATCAAGTAGTGATTAGAGACACGCGTAGTGAGTAGAGGAGTCAGAATGTCAAATTTCCCCATTGTGTCATTCTGATCATCAACACGATCAATGTGACCCTCGTAGCCAGAGGGGCACAATCTTTCAGCCAAATACAAGGTCATTTACCTAGCTCAAGTGCAGTAAATGATACTCAAGCATGTCGAATACACAACATACTTGCAGCTAAATCTGTCCCTGCCGTCTCATTGTCCTTTTCCGGTGTCATAGGATTTGTTTCGGGTTCCGGTGGAACAAAACGACTAGTTGATTCGTTCCCCGGTTGCCAGGTTCAGAATGCGGTATGATTGTACTGGAGAGTCAAAATTATCGTGTTTTTTTTTTTTTTAAAGGAAATTATCGTACACACAGCTGACTCTACAGTACATACACTATGCATACGATTAACGGCCCCTTAACTTAGGAAAACTCATTTTGATTGGCTGCAAAGTGTAGAGGCCTACAAGACGCGTAGACGGGTTAATTAACTGTTAGGTATGCAAAGTAAGCATGTACTTTGCAGAGACTTTGAGTAGATTGAAATGACTATGACTATCGCATCGACTGGACCGAGGCGGATCCAATCGGCGGGTGAACATTCAGGCGATTGGTTCCAAAGGATCCAATCGCCTGCCCGGAACAAATCGCCTATGACACCGGCGCCGAAGGCAGGGAGGGGGAATATTACCCGTCTCCGGAAGCTTCCTTGTCTAAATCGTGTCGAATCGGGCAGCTTTGGTGAGAGTAACGAGCAACTTCCATCTCATCCCTGGGCGGTATTTGATGAGCTACATTTTCAGTTATGAGGCAAAGAATCTCACAGTCGTGCCTGGTGCATGCAGCTCAGAAGATGGTTTGGGAGGGTAGGGTGAAATAAAACGAAAAAAGGGGATGGGGTGGAGATGAGAAGATATCTGTGGAGAGGAATGCATGGAGAGAAATAGAAAGAGGTGGGAAAAGAGTTAGAGAGACGGATTTCCAGGGACAGAGAGGGGGAGAGGAGGGTGGGGGAGAGAGATAGAGAGACAGAGAGACACAAAAAGCATTGGTGTTAATATGGTTAACATGGTTAAGGAAAAACAACATTATGGGGAAATCAGAGAATAACTCCCGAAATACACTAATAACATAATATCACGTTTCATCTTTACATAGTCTAACATGAATTTAACACGGAATTTAAAGTGGCCTTTTTGCAAATTCCATCCCGGCAGTTGCACGAAATGCGATTTTTTTCAGAATAGGCCTAAAGATATAACATCATATTCAATATACAATTTTGACAATCATCAAATAGGAACGGAATAAATATTTGCTTAGATATTTGAAGAAAATTAATGTTGCGTACCTTATATAATGCATGAAAACAAAATCGTAGAAAATCAAGTGGCATTCAAAAATTCAATATCACTATATCAAAATTTTAAAAAAAAAGAACAAAAAACAAATATGAGTTGTTTAAGTGAACTAAATTTCTTTGAATGATTTTAGTTATAACTACTTTACTTATTACCTGTCTGGCATTTATGAGCACTGAACTGACTGAAGTAGTCATATTTTCCTTTGAAATATGAGTGAAATCCTTAATGGTGAATTGAACATAATTCTCTCCCTCCGTCGAATCACCTTAAAATATAATTTTGATAGGAAGAGTTATCTCATGATATCTTGCTAGATTCTACTCTTTTTCCGACCTGCCAACTTTCTGGGAGCATACCATCTTGCACATGCCAATCGAAATGATGACATTCCAATGACATACATTTAATCAAATCCTTCCACACATCTAATCTCAAGAATCTGTTATGTCCTTCCAAAAGACATCCTGAGAAGCAAGGGAGAAACGAAGTTAGGGGCCTATTGGGGTCTCTAGACTTTTTAATTGATGGGGTGGGGGGACTGAACATGTCGACAATTTTTCTGAAGAGGATTAAAACAAGCACAAAAAGAATTCCCCTATTATTGTTTCCTAGCAATAGGCCAAGTTCGAAATTTTGTACTACAATTTGAGATTTATACACACCCAAGGCACGCCTCCGTCTTTCGAAGTTTCGGCGCCCCTGGAGAGAGAGAGAGAGAGAGAGAGAGAGAGAGAGAGAGAGAGAGAGAGAGAGAGAGAGAGAGAGAGAGGGGGGGGAGAGACGGAGAGAGAGAGAGGATGAAAGGCAGTGAAGACAGTGAGGAATGTTCTTTCTTTTGATAATTGTAAGATCTCCTTGGAGATCTGGAAAAATTGCTACAGCCGACGGTATTTCACGTCGTCAGAGCGGGGTATTGGGATAAGTTTTCAACCAGCAATAATCGCGCCTCGGATAAACCTCATTGGCTACGATACTGCCTCTGCGCAAAGATATCTATCAATTGAATTTCGAGGCTTACTACAGTTTACTTTGTACCATGTTTTATGGTGAGGTTAAAAATTCTACATAAGCAATTATTTATTATATGAACTTTTAGAACAAATGATAAAATAAGATTATTCGGGATTATCTGATTCTAAATCTCTAGTAGTTTTATCAAAACAAAAATGATTTGAGTACAGTGAATGAGCTTAAAATGATCAATTTCAATGTAAAACCGTCAACTTTGTACACCTAGTTAAAGAGTCTGTTACCACAGTGTGCATAAATTAATCTGAATGACAATACAGGTATTGTTGGCAATCGTTCGAGGCACTCACGTTCTAAGAAGTTTCTAACTTCCGGTTCTGAGGAATTCGTTATCATTTCGACAATGTCAACTCCCCGGTGTTGTCACTCTATATTCAAAGGTGTAACCATGATCGTTCGGCAACCCAGAATTTGACCCCTATTTCGCGGTGTTTCAAGTATATTTTCGGCCATTTTTAGCCCTATTCGGCACCAAACGGGTACAAATTGGCCTTTAAAAAAACACCCCTATTTTTCGCATTCCAAGTACACTTTTTGCAAACAAAGACAAAAAAAAAACAACAACAACAACAAAACAAAAAAACCCCACCTTTTTTCAATTTCGAGTACAAGCTCATGAAAACACCCCCTTTTTTAAAAAAATCGCGAACATGCTATAAAAAAGACCCCTTTTTACGCGAAATTTCGAACGATCATGCGTACACGAAGTCAATACAGAGTGACAAAACCGGGGTCAACTCACGATTTTTTGTTTTTGTTTTGTTTTGTTTTTGTTTTTGTCTTTGGTTTTTTTTTTAAATCTACTTAAAACCATAACCATGATTACGCGACAATTTCATAGACCTGTTGTGATGGAACAGTCGTATATCATACAAAATAAGCTTTCCAATAAACCCGTTTACTAATGGTTCAAATTTATGCACGTTTCTCTCCAGAATCCTTGCGTAATGGCATCTGAATAGAAGGAATCCAGTTTGCATACATTAGTTGTTTACTTGTTGCTATGTCGGGCAAGCCTCTGGCAGGTTTCTTAATTGTCAAGGGAAACTATGGTTCAACAACTATGCATGGAAACTGGTAATAGTTAACAGGTCTATGCACACTGCCAAAACGAAATGCTTCAGTGAGTAAAGGTGCTGTATATGAGCAAACCATGTACAAGTTAACTATATTCAAAGAGTATTCATAATCTAACGTGTTTAGTTTAATATCAATATTTGGTTCAGTCTTAACACAGTTGATAAAAAGAACTCTTAAATTACGAATTGTTAAACAATATTCTGACCATAAAACACGTTAAAACGTAAAAATTTAAATATCTTCGTGGAGAGGCAGTGTCGTAGTCACTGAGATCTGTGAGACACTATATAGTTGAACAATCCCCCCCCCCCCCAGGACTCTCAGCTCCCTGCTCTGTCTGTCTGTCTGTCTGTCTGTGTGTCTCTCTCTCCCTCCCTCCATCCCCCCTCTCTCTATCTATCTAGCTTTCTCTCTCTAGCTTTCTGTCTCTTTCCGATTTTCATTTATGCATTATTTTCATGCCTTGATATTCAACTTTCTTGGCTTTCCTCCGGTATAACAGGAATATTATATTATACGTCTCATGTCATCGTCTTGATTCTCTCTCTCTCTTTCACCCCTCTCTTTTCCCCTTCTCTCTCTTCCCTGTGCACTTCATGTCTTTCTAGCCTTCATCTTCCTCTCTCACCCTCCTTATGTGTTTCCCTGTCCTTCTCTTGATTTCTTCTTTCTATCTTTATCTCTCCCTTGCACTCTACATGTAATAGTTCACTTTATCTTTCATTCTGGTCCCTTTAATACTCTTTCTTTCTTTCTTTCTTTCTTTTTTCTTTCTTTTTTTTTTTTTTGGGGGGGGTCATTTATCTGTAGATAAGTTATATTGTCTTTTTCTATTTATTCATTATTTTTTATTTTGTCTGTTCATTTATTGACAATCTGTTTGCTTTGCTTTTGCAGGTATATGAGTGCAGGGGCGTCGCTAGAGGGGGGGTGTGGGGGGGGGGGGTGCGACACCCCCCCCCCCCCATTAAAAATTCTTGTCGGCAAATTCGCGATCGCTGTCGGCAAAAAAGAGAGAGAGAGAGAGAAAGGAGAGGGAAGAGGAAGGAGGGAAAAAGAAAAAAGAAAGATGAGTAAGGTACCCAAATAGAGTCATATTCGGCTTATTTGCTTGTGCATTTTGCCGACGAAATAACACTGGTAACACGAAAGAGAGCCTATTTTTCCTCGCTCGCTGCGCTCGCTCGTATTATAATAAGATACAGGATGTTTTCGGAAAGCAAACACATTTGCCAAGTGAAATAAACAAATATATAATTTAAATATTTTGGGGCCCATCATGTATTTTGCTGAAGAATTATCACCTCTATACCATAAAAAAGAGTAAATATATTTTTCCTCGCTCGTATGATATTTAGATACAGGATGGTCTTTGAAAGCAAATAGATTAGGTAGGAGAGGTGACCAAATATATCACAATAGGTATCTTAAAGGCCCATCGTTTATTTTGATGAAGAACTTTCACTTCTACCATGAAAAGGAGTATTTTTCCTCGCTCGCTACGCTCGCTTGTACAATATTCAGATACACGATGGATTTGGGAAAGCAAACGAATTCGGCAAGCGAGGCCCATCATGTACTTTGATGAAGAGTTATCACCTACCATAAAAAGAGTATATATATTTTTCCTCGCTCGCTACGCTCGCTTGTATGATATTTAGATACAGGATGGTCTTTGAAAGCAAATAAATTAGGTAAGAGAGGTGACCAAAATATCAAAATAGATATCTTAAAGGCCCATCATGTATTTTGATGAAGAACTTTCACTTCTACCATGAAAAGGATTATATGATAAGGAGTATATAGATTTTTTCCTCGCTCGCTGTGCTCGCTCGTATAATATTACGATTTAGGATGGTCTTTGAAAGCGAATGAATCATGTGAGAGAGGTGACCAAATATATGATTTAGATATCTTTAAGCCCATCATGTAGTTTGATGAAGAACTATCACTTCTACGAAAGAGAGTGTATATTTTTCCTCGCTCGCTGCGCTCGCTCGTATTATATTTAGATAGAGAATGTTTTTGGAAAGCTAACACATTCAGAAAGTGAGGTGAACAAATATAATTTAGAAGGAAAATATAATAGAGGCACATAATTAAACATGCCTCGTGGGCTTTATACAGTTGAATTTGTCGAGGTTGGTCGTCGGCAATCGAAGGCATAATTTGTCGGCAATCTGGCCTCTACACCCCCCCATTAAAAAAAGTCTAGCGACGCCCCTGTATGAGTGCATGTACAATGATGATCCTTGTCAAAAGATTGCGCCAAAGCACGTTCGTGCATAACCTACACAGAGGCTTATAAAGAAGATTTCAACATGAAATTCATGGGCATTAATTTTTCATGTACAGAAAAATAATACAAAGACGTGGTCATCATTTCTAAAACTTGGCAGTATGATGGCACAACCCTTTCCTATGTATCTTATACATGTAGGCTTTTTCATGTAATTATTCGAAACAGATTTTCATCACTCTCATTTATCGCTCTATCATATGCAATACACCGCAATCCACAAACATAGCAATAAACAGATCATCTCAAGGCTATTCTGATGCATATCATCATACCATTTATTACAATAATGTGAAAATTGCAAAAATTGTGATGAAAACTTTCAGAGACACTGAACTCTCCTCTAAGTAAATGCACCCTCTAAAGTGTCAAAAATTTCTCAAGAGTGTATGTCCTTAACCTTTTAATATGGTGTACATGTAATTTTGGTATCATATAAAGAGTTTGAATGCAAAAACCAATACATGTATATCCAATTTTGACAAATTGAGATATTCGCAATTAAAGATCAAGAAAAATAAAGAAAATAATAAGAAAATGTATGCCACTTTTGACCATAACTTCAACAATATACCTTTATATGTAATGAGCAATGTATCATTTGAAAAGTATTATTTTGTACCATATGACTGTGACCTTACTTTAAAATTTTCAAAAATGGCGTTTATCTGGTTTTTTGCATTTAGAGTCTTCATATATATTTTCTGAGACTCTAGCCAAAGGCTAAGTATTCAACAGGTTTATTAAGAAATCATCTCAGATATGAATTCAAGTACATGTATATGTAGAAGTACTATGACAAACTATCTAGTATTTTTATTGAGCAACAGAATATATGTGTACATGTAGGTGTACTTTAAATATTGCATTTAGTCAATTCCAACTTTGATATTTGTATTCCATAGCATTCACTTGCTCAGAAGCAGAAGGGCATTAACTCTGGGCAAAATAAACGAGTTAATATCCTTCTGGGCCCTTAGTAGGCAAGTCAAAGTATACCACTCACCAAAATACATGTTGCTTTGTATCTTAGGAGTGCAATGTCACTGTGACTATACTGATCTCAAAATATGAATTCCAACTGATGCGGTTTTGGTACCCTGGGGTACCAACTAAAAAGTCATTGTTTTGCTGATTTTTTTTTTCACCGCTATACACTGGGTACCAAAAGCATGTGAAAGTAATTTTTTTAGTGCTTTATTCAAGAAGAATTGAAGAAATTTTTCGTCATACTTCATCTTCAAAGAAGGAAAATCGGCTGTGGGATCGGTGTCGCTGATCACGACATGAAAGTCGCATGACAACATTCTGATGGACGCGAGATGGCGCTACACAATGCTGTACCCTAGAACATATATAGGTAGGTACTCTACTTTACCCTCATGACGGTACCCCAGGTTTCAGAGTGCCGAATCAAAGACATGTAGTAGTACTTTTATAAAAAGATACCAGTTCAAATACATTTACACTCTTAATTAACATAAAGAGCAACTAGTGAGTAGACTAGACTGCGTATGCATGATTTATGAATAAGGCGTTTACAGAATTGAACTGCTTTTGATTCGGAGCATTGACTTTATTTTTTCAACCTTCTTGTTAACCCCTAGAATGCCATGGAAAAGTTTTTTTGTTTTGTTTTGTTTTTGTTTGTTTTATTTTGTTTTGTTTTGTTTTATTTTGGTTTTTGTTTTTGTTTTTTTGTTTTGTTTTTTTGGGGAAGGGGTGGTTATTTCATGTGCATTAACTGCACCAAAATCATTTTTCCATGTGATAGGTACATTTACTTTAGAAAATAAATTACACATGTATTAATACAGTTGAAATAATCTCAGTGGTAGAAAAAGTGTTAATGCTTAAAAATATACATAAGGGCAAATCCACAACATATGGGACACAGAGCTCAAAATTTGAAGTCGCACTGTGCCCTGTTAATTCCAAATAAAAATCTAAAATCACTCCAGAGTCTTCTTTTTGTTACAAATAAACATTTAAGATAAAAAAATTTGCAATTTGACCTCCTCACGGAGAATAACATAAACAAACAAAAAATTGCACATATGGGACTATGATGAGGGAAAAGTGCTTTAAATGCCTCTCATTCTGATATTTACTAATTTTTCTCAGATCTGTTTTCATTTAATTGGTTTTAATGGATTACTTTAACAGATTTTGGGTAGTTAATGAATGAAACACTAATGGAAATGTGCAAAACCTATGCTGAATTTAAGCGTAACGTCAGTTACCAACATGTCTTCACTAAATTTTTCATGGCACTAAAACAAATCATTCAAATTACTCATTATTTTGCACACCTCTTCCCAGGAACCTAGGTGTAATGTCAAATGAATTACATAATCCCTACAAGTCTGAGACATGAGATATATAAATTTGATTTGACACCATCATTTTCCATGTCTTTTTGCGTAACATCAGTAACCGGCCCCTTTTTCGCTTGCTGTGTGATAAGAAATGCAGTTTGAGATAAAAGCTGTCCATGTGTTTCTTCCCCATTATCAACTTATTTATCTATAGTAATTAAAAGCCGAAGCAAGTGTCATTCACAAAACTACAATATAAACAATACCACTAGTACTCTATCTTGGTAACGTCAGTTACCATGGAATTGCCCATAAAAGTATTTCAACTAAACACAATAAAATGTTACATGATTTCATGCACAGAGTTATCAATAATTTCATCTTGTCAGTGTAGCTAAGTAAATCATATTCACAAACAATATCATTATCACATTATGTACATCTAAAATAAATATTATGAAAATGCAATTCAACACAATATGCATAGAGCATACAAAGACCATTTAACCTAATACAAAATTGAGGAAAAGAAAACAATAACAGAAAAAGGGGAATACTTTTGATGGAAAAATTTTCATTATCAAAGAAATTTGAACAAAATAGAGTACCCTGTTTTCTTTCATTTTTGTCAATTTTTTTTTTCCTTGCAATGGCACATTTACACTATGATTCTAATGTATTTGCATGCTTCCAAAAATAAAAGAATGAAAACTTGAAAATACATAGACTATACTATGAATGTGAACAATAACATACATGTAGAAACACTGTACTGTCATATAAGACGTCTATCCTATGAATAAAATATCTAGAAAATGTAATGCATCTTAAATTTGTCATTGTTTCAAAATAACAATATCTCTTTGATAATGAATTGAATTTGCTAGAGTAAAAATCTGTAAGTGCTTACCAGATAACCCATTCTACATAACCAAATTTTCAAAATTTTCAAAATTTTCAAAAACTTCACTCTACTAGCAGCATGCATATAGGTTGCATAAGGAGACAAAAGAATCCTGACTTACAACAACACTTTCAAGATAAACTCGAGTTCTGGTCATGTGACTACTGTGTGAAAGAAACTGTTTCAAAGCAATCTGGAAAGGTTGATTAAGTAGGAAATAAAATATAAGGAGTACCTTGGGGTTTGAAATCATCACAGTGATAAAAAAATAAACTGAATCTTGTTGAAAAGCACCTGCACTGCAAACAGAAATGGGTACATATTGGACTACACGCAAAATGTTCGGGTCCATAACTCATGCTACTTATTGCACTGCACACAGAAGTAGGTTTATGGGACTACACGCAAATGTTCAGGCTGATCACTCGAGCTCTTTTTGCCATATTTCAAATATAGGGACAATGGAAGAGTAATCTTTTTCAGGGGACATTTCTACTATGATATTCTTTAAAACTGACATGCAAAGACCAAGAAAGCTCACAAATTATTTCTCATCACCTCCCAGAACTGAAGCTCCTCTCTGAATTCAAAAGGGGGTACTACATCAATTATATGGACACCCCTTTGGCTTACACCTATGTAATACTGCGCTATAATATGAACCATGGTTTCTTCTTATAAATATTTACCAGCAATTTCTGTACAGAGTGTTAAGAAAGTGTACAAATATATAATCATATCATTATACAAAATTCACTCATTATTTACATCAAGTGATGGTACTAAATTGCTGCATGATGAGTAAATGGGTTCATGTTATATTGATGGAAGTGTGTGAAGAATGAAGTGGCTACCGGTATTTGATTACGATGATAAATTCAGGTGTTTAACATGAGGAAACATGCATGTTGCAAATCACTGTGGTCTTTGTAGAAGTATGAGCAAAGTCTGAAGTGAGGATAACCCATAAACCATTACACAACTAAACCCACTTAGGACCACACCTTGTGCTTAACCCATTCATGACAGGAATTATTTAAAGCCTAATTTGATCAGCTTTTATTCTTCAAAATGGCAACACCAACATTTTTATTTATTGCTACATTTTTCTTATAAAACGTCATGTATCTGAAATGAATATAAATTTACAGAAATTACGATAAGTCAAAAAGTTGCCAATTTGCAGGGAAAAACGGTGATTTTAAACTTTCTATCACATTGCCAATTTAAGGATTTTAATGCTTATTTTCCTTTAAAAAAATTTCAGCATCAAACAACGAATATTGATGCAACCAAAATGGGCAGAGTTTGTGTAGAATTTTTTGCTCTTTCTGCTCATGTATTTGGTATGATTTTTAGGGCTTTGCATCAAAAGATATTTGGCCAAACCACAAAATGTGGACCTCTGTCACGAATGGGTTAATCAAGTAAGGCTCTTAGCAGATTTTAAAGGGCAGCATGTATAGTCACTATACTTGTTTTAAAAATTTTCACACCTTTTTAACAATAGGCCACTCAGAGTACATGCATAACAATACTTGTATTCAACAAATGCTGACTATCTGGTAGTTTAGGTACTATATAATTGTGTTCTCATAAACTAAGGGTCCAAGTCCGCGACACATGTGAATATGGCGTGGATTCAGATATCATCATATCAAAAAATTGATACATATTTTCAAAAATTTTCATTTATAGAAATGAAGATCTATTTGAAAAGACTGATTTCTCATTCGTACAAAATCCTTTTTGTAATCATCCTCCTATGAAAACAATCAAAATATACAGATAAGGATATAAACGGAGTTAATCTCTAAATGGCACTTTATGACACATGTAGTCTGTAATCTGGACTTCTCTGCCCAGCTATCAAGTGATATCAATAACTTGAAGAATGACTGAGCTTTTTTATTCTGTAAGTATGGTGGGGGATTATTTCAGACTACACTACATGTATGTGAAAGCACATTTGGCAAATTTTAAGAATTCAAAATAGTGGTATTACACCACACCCCTACTTTTGTTTCCAAACGTATATGTAAAAAAGGCTGAAGGGGTGTCACATCATCTACATATATGTATTCATTTTCAAAAATATATTTCCAAGAAGATGACTGTATTAAAGTCAATGAAAAACTTATCTTTACAATATGCATCTAATGGTTTTAATCTACATGTACTGTAACTAACAATCTTTAAATAGTTATAATCAAATACATTCTCTAAATGTTTAGATTTTTAAAAATAAATAACATCAATTTTTATGCGTATATCTGACATAAATCCCATTACAATAAGTCATTTTGGTTGTCTTTTAGATACATCTATTTTCAAGACTTCATTAATAATGATTTGGTCTGTAAAGCTGACATATCGACTAAATCAATTTTACTGAAAGAAATAAGTAGGTCATAACATGATGTCTGACCAGCGCAAGTTATTTGACATTTTAAATGTAGGACATGGTTCAGTAATGGTTGAGGTGTGAAATTCATGACAATAATTTTACCTATGGGGCAGTTCTTCTGAAGCCATTGGAGTATACAGGTATGCTTACAATGCAAGATCTGTTGGCCATAAAAGTCCACTCATGGTAAATTGTACCATCTCTTAGGGCATGAATACCGCAGTGATGTCTAATAAACCTGTTTACTATGTATAGTTGTAGAACAAAAGTTTCCCTTGACAACTAAGAAGCTTGCCAGAGACTTGCCTGATATATCAACAAAATATATAAGCAAAGTGGATTCCATTTATTCAGATGCCATTACACACAACAGGTGAACTGAATAGTTGGTAACCAAGGGTTCTGGAGAGAAATGTGCATACATTTGAATACATTAGTAAACAGGTCTTGCATGAAATCCTATTAGATGACATGGCTTAAAATTGGAGATGTTCCCCAAGGCACAGTCCCCTTCCTCCATTATCCAAGCACTGGGATGAATGACAGATCAAAGTTTCCAGACGGAGAAGAAGATACTCCACATGAAGACTAAGATAAGAATGAAAAGAGTTTTCAAGCGCTACAATCATGGATATTGCAACAGGTAACAGACCTTTTCTACCACCTGGGTGACCGATGGAGCAGAGTTCTGGGGTTAAGACTCTAGGCAAAGCTGATGTAAAGGTTCTACATGAATACCACGATGAGAGTGATCAAAGTTCCATAGAAGATGACGGCAGGAAGCCATGTCTTTAAAAATCCACCAAATCTGCAGACAGGAGAATGGAAGATAGTGGAAACAGAATTAATATCAAAAGGCAAACAGTGTATATCATTATTACAGGGTAATTGTTTCTGGACAACATAAAATGTACCTGCCACCTCCCCATTCCCTTACCCCCTCACTCTCACTCTCAAAAATATCATAGTGCAATGTTAACCTCTAAAACACTCAGTCCATGTGTTTCTTCACCACCCCTTTACAAGTGAATATTCATATTGGATTTTCCTTAACTGCTTAAAAGCCCCTGTAAATTAAACTGTCAACTGCTGTATACAAGAAATTATCGAACGATTCATTTTTACTCAACACCTTGTGAACACAATTTAATTTGCATTCTGGCAACTTCACGACACAGTGTAATGATGATGGCAAGCAAAGAGCGAGATGAAATATAGAGGCATGGAGAGAGAGAGAGAGAGAGAGAGAGAGAGAGAGATGAAGAGAAAATATCTTTAAAAAAACTCAAGAAACTTACCCAACATATTTTCCATGAATGAGCATGAGAAAGCAGAGTTTGACCATGTTCCAGGATGTGCTCTCTTTATATTTCATAAGATTTAGAGCCATGGCTACATGTGAATGACAGTTGTCACAAAATAGATTATGCTGCAATTAGGAATGAAATTCAAGAAAGACGGAATAATGTGTCAGGGTGAGGTAATGTAACACAAAATTGAAGAAACTCATAGTTTTGTGAAAAAAGTGACACTTAATGTTGATGTACAGTTGTGGTAAGCTCTCCAAATTTCTTCATCAGATTTCTTTGCTTTCAGATGTTAGATAGCAAGACACTAACAAAATTAAGATGCTGTGAAGTTTTCTCTACATGAAGTTGAATATCAAACAAATAAAAGACAAGATATGGTTCAGATCCCTTGGTGCCGTTGCATAAAAACTTGCTATTATAGTAACTTTGCCATCAAAGGTTTAGCCTATGGTAACGTTGCTCAACAGCCAATCAAAATCTGGTATTCCATGAAAGTTACCATTGATGGTAAAGTTGCTATAATAGCACGTTTTATGCAACGGCACCCTGGGCCAGGGATGTAAACCTTGAACAACTTTGAGTGCTTCACACAATACCTTGCGCATACTGAGCGTTCTGCGTACGCGACAAGCAAAACAAAGAAGTGCTGTGGTTGTTGTGCAAGGAGCAGTCGCGGTGCACAAGTCCTAGCTTAGAGCTAGCTGTCATCTTACCTTCATGTTTACACTTAAATTCATGGGAAATCATGAATTGAATATCACATGATCTCCCACATGTATCTATAGATGCAAGGAGGAAATTTTTCACTCCAATTTTCTTTTTGCTACCAAAATTGTACATGAGCTTTCCATTATTCATTACAAACATCCAAAGTCTACCATAAAATGTGATCACTGTTTATTTCCCCTTCTTTTCCTTGTTTTTCTCTCAGAAATTTTTGTGACCTGTGCACCCCTCCAATGTGGGAACCTTGGATATGCCACTTTAATATCATACATACCATTCTAGTTTTATATTCCTCAGATGCTTCATGAACAGATGCATCCCAGGTTCCAGGTTTAGCCTGTGATGAGTCAAGTATCCAATATTTGGTTGGTCTGCCAAAAGCCATGTCATTCTCCTAGCATGGTTGGTAGAAACATAGTAGATGACAGGAGAAAATGAAAGTAATGTGGCCTATAGTATGGCATAACTGTGTATTTCATCTATGAAATGATATTATATAAGAGATACCAGTTTTACCTTCTTTTTTTCATAAATATTTCAATAGGTTTGTTAAGAAAAAAAATCCAAAACACACATATCAGATTAACTGTACCTTCATAGGAGTAAAAAATCATCCACAAGAGTGAATACAGAGAGGAAAAGGTTGTCTTTGCAAACATGGTCACCATTGCTGAACACAGTTTTCAAAGAGAAACACAATCAAAGAGATGAAAAAAAGGGATCTGCACAAAAAATAGCAGGTTGCTGTAATTTTACAAAACATTTAAAACTAAAAGTTCTTTTTTTCTTTGATGAAGGACTTACCGAGACATAATAAGGAGCAGCAAAATCTCTGATGATTCCCTGTGACGTTGCAATACCCATGTGACCGATGAAAGGGAACAACCAGCTGCAAAATGGAGAAAAAGAGAAAAAAATATAGCACCGTATCATTTAATATCTTTAGAGAAATACCAGAGTCCAGTGAATGCACTTGTTCATGAAATATTTAAGTTTCTAGTCTAAGCTAATCAAACAGTCACTATTTTTGAAAAACCAGAAGACTAGAAATCAATGTTAGAATTTCAGACAGATCTATTAAACAAACTGAGTGGCACGGAACAAAGCTTCAGTGCTGTTTTATTACAAAACTAATTTGCAAGAATCTAGTTTCTTTTTATTATTGATACACTGTACAGACTCCATTTGCATGCAGACTATTTAGACAAATTCAGTTTAGAGTGTGTTTTTGTAGTTGTGTCTGCTGTATGCATTTGAACGGACAGTGTTTGTGTGCAATAATAAATGGAGCAGTGCTAGTTACATGTATTTATGTTCAAAATGTGACCATTTTGAGCTATAGCTAGGGCAGAAAAACGATTGTCATGCATTGAAATATCAAATAAAATCTTGCACTTTTGCAAGTAATTATTGTGCAGCGCAAATTTAAGAACCCGTGAATATGTTCTTGAGTTGCTCAGTGCGAAAAATTAATCACGCGAAAATAACAGCATTTAGAGTGTATGAAAATAATTCTCAAAAATTACTTTTGGTAGAATTTTCAGTTTTAGACCTTAAGTTTGATCCATAAGTATTAACAAAATATGGCCCTCCAAATCCAAATTTTTATGAGCCGATCGGGAAGGCTCAACTACTCAGCAACATTGGCCCTAGGATAGATTGTGTTGGATGCTTTTCATCTGCACTGGAAGAAAAGAGAGTGAATTTTCATGAAATTTCACCTTTCTAAAGGAAAATTTTCAAAGGAATCCATCAAGGTAGGTTAAGAAATATGCGGAACACGGCGTCAGACAAGGACACACACAAAATCTTTCTGTTCGGTATCCCAGAAGGTAACTGCGCTCTGCATACATAGACTTTATGACGAGAGGTCAAACTTCCGGTTGACCTCAGCGGAGAGAAACAGAATTTCTGAGTGAACAAGAAGCAATAAATCATCGTTTTTTGGTAAGCTGCAAGTTGTCAAAATAATATAAGAAGTAAACATTATCAATCAGTTATTCGATTTTAAGATAATGTAACTTTTGTAGCTGAGAGAATTCAGCTTCATCACGTATTCGATGTATTCGCGACTTTTGTTTGAGTTTGCAAGAATTTCTTATGCCTGCTTGTACAGCGCTGTGTATAGTTAGGTACAATGTATGGTGGGGCTAGCCTACGTGCGAACTGATGCGCATGCGCCAGATAGTCGTCATATTCGATCTGCATAAGAAAAGGAACTGATGTAAACATCAACACCGGAGAGTTTTTACCAGCTCTGGTAAGTAAATTTTCTGAAAAAATTTTAGGTCTAAATATTGTCAGATTTCGGTAATCGGACAATCGTTACTGCAGAAGATTGCAAATGTGGATTATCTATAGTTACAAGCTCCTCAGTTGCATCGGCAGATTCAGCACATGCAAAAGTGATTTCCTAGCTGTTTTTTGATGTGGCGAAAGGGCTTCTATGTTACCAAGATAGGGAAAAATGCCTGGCTCTGTGAAGAGCAGACCCTAGTAGCGTTAGCATTATCTTAATATCTAAATTTTCATAGGATATTCTATCTGATTTTCGATTCAATTTCGATTTTTGAGCTAGTCTGCCGATTCGATCATCTGATTCGATTTTTGCTCTAACTTACACCATTATGTACATTCATGCGACGGTGTTGCAAAACCCCAAAACTTGGATCGTGACGAAGGTTTTATCTCTTGAAATTCACTGACATACAAACAATATTTTTACTACATTATTGTCACCTGCATGCTGATCAAGTGAGAATGAAGTGAAAATACTGTTTGTAAAATAAGTGAAATTGAGAGATAAAACTTTTGTGGCAATCAAAGTTTTGCAAGTTGCACATACTTTCGCATGAATACACATCGCCTGTACATACACTAGCGATTGCTGTCGCGGCACAGAGTACAAGTGAGAATTCAGACGAGTGTGGCTGTATCCTCATGTCGACGCTGTGGATACAACCACAGGTGTGTGGCTGTATAGGCCTACACTGCCTAAAAATAATTATTTTCCTCTCATGTGCACTCATAGGGACAAATGTATATCGGACTGTGGAGAACATTCACCGTTGCAGCAGTCAAAAACAGACAACAAATTTTTTTTTTTTTTTTCAAATTTGCAAAATTATCTGATTCAGGGACTCTTCAACTCTTGATATTCCACAAATTTGGGGATTCAGAGTTGAATATGGAATTTCAAACAATTATTTTCCTCTCGTGTGATTTTCTATCAAGGCCAAGCCCAAACACTGTCCTGGGAATACACACAAAAGCTATTGAACTTGAAGCTTTTCCCCTGCCCGTTTGACCCCTTTTAGGGGAGTTGGGCAGTATCCTGGAAGTAAGTAAGTAAGTAAGCAATGACTACTATTTGAGCAGTGTGTACAATGTAGCTAGGATATAATTTTTACGAGGAGGGCGGTAGTGAGCACGCAAAGCATGCGAATCACTTACCGAGTGTGTTTCGCGCACACCCTAGGGGGGAGGGGAGTTTCCCCTCTCCCGGGCGAAGCGCGGAAGCTCCAGAATTTCTTTGAATTGTTCCTTTTCTGCTCCCGCTCTTCTTACTCTTAGTCTTAACAGTTAGTACTTTCTCTTTTCTCGCTCACGCTTTTTTCCCCTTGTTCTTTGTTATTTTCTTTTTTGTTGGTGATTTTGAGGGGGCGACTGCCCCCACCCCCCCCCCCCCCCCCCCATTGGCTACGCTGGTGGTATGGAGTACAAGCTTATCTCAGATAAGCTTGTAGTACATGTACAGATCTAACTAGTGCCCCCCCCCCCCCTTCTTAATAACAATACAATACAAATAATTGAACGTGTGGGACCGAAAGAGACATACGTCAGAAATGGGATCGGCGTCCAAACAATACAAAACGGGTATCTCATCCTTTTAGGTTCGACTCCATTCGCCATTCTATTCTGATTTTCTGTCGATTCTGTATCCCTCTGATTAACACTGAATGCAACCTCGGGGTCGTTTTCCATGCCGTTTGGTACCGGATGATACGGGTGCGGGTGTCTGGTCATTCTCGTCTGAAATCCACCATGTTTACAATAATGACGTCACACGCAATAAGCATGCGCATGCATCGCATCACTATTGCATGTTTTTGTTTTGTTTTGGGTTTTTTTTTTCAAGAAAACTCAATGTTCAAAATATCCGAGAATGGACACTACATGATAATGATGGTTTAACAACGACGGGGATAGGGATGACTGGGGTTTTATGGTTTTGCAAGCCTTTGAAATGAGCAATTTACAATGTAGATACATGTATTAGTTTGGGTTGGTTTCTTAGCTGAAATTGTGTGTATGTGGAGGGGGGGGGGGGGGGAGGGGCTGCAGCCCCCAGCCCGGCCCCCTGCTTCCGTGCCCCCTGGGAGGAGGAGCAGGGAAGAGAAGGGCGAGGAGCTCAGAGGAGCAGAATAGAAGTTGAGTTGGTCGAAAGAATGATGTCCATTGAATACATCAAAATTCTAAGATGTAGTATTCTGGACATCACAATGAAATTCTCCAACTATGAGATGAAAAGATTATGTCACCAGCCCCAATCTCTCTCTCTCTCTCTCTCTCTCATAGTCCATTTAGAGGACTAGAAACATTGACTGCTTCAACTTTAGTATTGATAATAATTGGTGCTTGTAAAATTCTCTTCAGTTGCGCACAAATACAACAACTAATGGTGCTGAACAAACCAGATCACTCACACAGGGGCAGCGCCAGGGATGAACTATTCATACCGGAGCTGAAATATTCATTCCCTTCCTGCAAATGCACCCAAACACAGGGGCGGTACCAGAGTATTTTTGATGAGGGGGACAAGATGAGCCATAGGTGAGTTTATTTCTGTTGTGAATGAACAAATAAGGGTAAAATATAGCTTCATGACCCAGCCCTCTCTTTCTTCTTCCTCCTCTTTTTTTTTTTTTTTTTTTTTTTTTTGGGGGGGGGGGTCCACTTGAAAAATTAAATGGGGGGCATGGTTGCCCCCTGTAGCACTGCCTCTTCACCCACACATCATTTTCTACTTGCTGAAAACAAGACAGCATAATGAATGACGGCAAATAAACCAGAATTCTACTTTTCATCACAATCATGTTCATGTAACACAAATACAATATACATTTAATATTTTCTTTACTCATACGAATGGTGACTTTTCTAGAACAAATAGTTTTTTTTTTCACTGCAAATGTGGAAGCTAAACATGAATGTAATTTGTATTTTTTAAATCTTAGTTCATTGCTTATTTTTTTTTTACTATCATACACCGAGATATAAAGATACAACATTAATACTAAATTGAATACAGTACCAAGAAACAACCGTAAATATGCGCTTAAGGTTCAGTTTTAGTTAAAATTCCCAATTTCATTTTCATTGGTGAAAAAAATTATGTCTGTGGCAGTTTAGTATTCACAAATATGAGATTAAAACATAGCCACTTTCATCTCTCTTTCCTTCGCATTAAAACTGCCTTGATCAATTATACCAAACTTCTTCTGCATTCATTAACTTCCAATCATCATGACATCTTAAAAAGAACTTGAGTTTCTAATTCATGAATAGAATGATCATGTTCTTAGCCTTTTGCTAAAACACACCGTTTTGTTATATCCCTCTTCTTAATTATAATTTGATATAAGTATTTTTTCATATACTGATATATCCCTCCACCAAAATACTAAACATTTTTGAATAATTTCACAAGTGGGGGCTCAAATTGATCAAAGCGCCCAACTCGATTGGTCTGTGCAGTGAGCATCGGTGTCAAAAGCATTGCACAAAAAGAAGTGCTGGAGCCCCTAATAAAGCCCCATTCTTCAACAGACAAGGGTGGACAGGGACAGAAATTTGGTTGGGAAATTCTCAAACAACAGGCCAACTCAGCCTTTTTCAACCAGCCCTTTATAGACAGAGACTAGAATTCCACCATCCCTTGCCCCATTGGGAAATCTCCCAAACTCCCAATGCCTAGCCCACCCCTGTCCACAGATCTTGTACTGTATCCTCCAAACTTTAGATGATATACACTTGGAGCAGAAGGGAAACAACTCATACACTTTCACATAGAGCTGGCACCCTTCAGTTAGTACTCAACATGCAATACATTGTCATCTAAATGTTGGAGGACGTTTCTTACGTAGTAGGCCTGTAGGAATTGTGATGATGCATACTAATCCTCATAAGCTCAACAGGTGACCCCAATCTACATATATATAAACACAGATATATATTTCCCTTATTTCTTACTTAGTCCCTTGATACTGCCAAACATGAACAATAAGCAAGACCATGTCTGCTCAATGAAAATAAAAACCAAAAAGGGACACTGCGGAAAACAACAACAAAACCTCTTAAATATTCAAATCAATTTTCTAGCATTGAGTAATGTAATGTCACACAAGAAAAATAAAATCAAACCAAAAAAGAACTTGACACGATCTCCACGAATTCAAATCTCTAGTTGTCTCTACTAGTTAATATTTCTCATAATCTTCAATATATAATATGTATACATGTTTGGTTTTTTTTTTTTTGTACAAGAGTGGAAAGCTAAACACAAAGAAACTACAGCTAACTTATGTCATGCAACGACATGGACATCTAGATGGAATGTTAATTCGACCCTCTTCCAACCAAAAATCTAATCCTGGTCAAGTTTCCATCTGGCGATATCTCTGGAATCCCCATTCACACAAGCGTTTCATCCACCACCAGAAGAATCACATGCTGGTTTTAATTTTTTGTAGGAATGGGGCAAAGGGTTGTATTTCACACAGAACTTGGCTGACAAAGTACTCTTTGTATCACTCCACACCGCTCAATTACCGACATTTGAGAGTAAGATAGATAGATTTTGAGATAGGATTAAGTAATATTTTACCCTTCTGAGCTTGCTCCGTACATGCTTATTTTCAAAATGTAGGGTAAATAAATATGTGCTGGAAAAAGGGATGCAATAACTAAATTCCATTGTTATTTCTGAGGGACAGTGCTTTACAAATACATTTCAACTTGCAAACTTTGTGAATGGAATGTAGATTTAAGTCTTCCCAAAGGTAGCAGAATTTTCCAGCCTTTTCATGACAAAATTTGTAACCATTTTCTAGCACAATTCAGTCCAACTACATGTTGTCTGATTGTTCTCTCGATAAACTTCCAGATGTGACGATTTCTGTGCACCTCTGACGGAGCATATTCATACAGACGAGACATGTATCCCCCCCCCCCCCCCCCCATGCATTGCCAGTATGTTTTATGATGAATACAACTTCCATGCTACATAAAAATGTATAAGCTACATCAATACACAAGCTTTAGTTGTTTGTTCTAATATATGTTGGATACAGAAGTTTAAGATGACAATAGTGTGATAAACTTCCAACGAAAGTTGCAGAAACTTCAGTAACTTTCAAATCATCCCGTTTCATTGATGTTTGCAAAAAAAATAATCACACAGAAAAAAAATTGTTTCCTGTCATTAATCAAACAGAGAGATTAGTGTTCAAGCAAATCATATGTGTGAAATGAATCTCACTCATTTATGAATTACCTTAAGTTCAAAATAAAATAACTTCAAAAATGATACCTTTAGCAAAGCAGTTGAGATACAAGATCAAGTCCAACTAGAATGGTTAGTAGTAAGTTTAGGACATCGGAAATGTTGTATACAGTTCTGCCCGTTTTTCTCATTTAAGTGTTCGTAATTATTTCAATGAACATTAGATAAACATTCACTGCATATCAGCTGGCAGAGAAGCAAACTTTGTGTTAGGGGTAACTTGTTTCAAGCATGTCTTACAGACAAAAGTAGAAAAGAATGTGGAAGTCTCATGAAAAGACACAAGAGTTTGCAAACACAGCACTCGTTTACAAGCCTTACAAGCCAAATTGAAAATTTTGAACTGTCAAATGGGAAAATGTGTCTGCCTGACGATATTTCCTGTTTAATCCTTTAAGACCATTTGTCATTATTCACTTAAAATCTATTTAATATGCAATTATTGCACTTTTAGAGGGAAGAAATGTCAGCAGTCTAATATACCATGTCTTTATATAAATGTAACACAGAAGAAGAAAGATACGCAATTTTGAACAAAAGAAAGGTTAGTGTCAGTATGTGAAGCTCAACACAAAGTTTTGAAAAAAAAAAATGCTTGAAAGAGTCCAAACATACGGTAAATACTATCTACATCATGGTAAATAATTTGCATACTTACTAGTAGAGCAGCATTGCTGAAAAATTGTGCACTTTTATCTAAAAGCATCAAATTTGGCATATTTGTAAAGTAACCCCTACTAATAAATAACTGATGTGGAAGCACTTCCAGAAATGCTTTTACGGACAAACTTTCCATGATAGTGAGAAGATGCATGTATTCTTGTAAGTTTCGAAGCCTACCTCTACATGGTACGAGGTCACAGAGGTCAATATAGAAGCTTCTCTGTTCAGAACGTGCAAATGTTGCACGGTATTTCAAAGACAAGTCTACTGTGCTGGAGTTTGTGGTGGAGTAACCCTCTACAGTGCACCTTGTCAGAAATATATTTAAAAAAATTCTTGCGAACAATTTTTCAGCCCTTTAAAATGGCACACTTTGGGCCCACCCATTAATGTGAAAAGCGTAGTATTTTTGCCAACAATGTGAAAAGCGTAGTATGCAATAGCAATTCCTCAAATGAATGCCTTCATATGCAAGTATAACTTGCTTTCAAAAGCAATAAATTTAGAAGAATCATACTTAACGCACATTCTAGGCTTGAAGGATTTTTGTGCCGAAACCCACTACCGCACATTTACTCATTTACAATACGACCAACAGACATGCCCTTTACTGTATTGTATTGGGTTGCGACAGCCTCTGCTAACAATGGGGTACTCGAACTGTTATGGTAGGATTAGAGTACCGAGGTGAGCGAGTTAGCAATGTGAGGAATTTAAAATTGCAATTTCTTTTGAAATATCCCCCATTCAGTTATTTTTTTATAGCGCTTCCATATCTGATACTGTTCCAAATCATATGTATCATTCAAGAAATGTACAAATTTTGGTACTTTTAGACAAACGTGCACAATTGCACCAAAAATCGGAGCTAAGCTGCTCTACTATACTAGATACAGCAACACATACTACATTATGCAATAAAAATTACATTTTTTTCCCCGCTAATAAAGATAATATGGTGTGGTGTTGATTCTTGGTTAACACCAATCATTCAGTATTCTTCTTGTTGAAGATACCAATCTAACATTGAATATACTAAAACAAAAGACACTTTACATATAGTTATTTGGATTGCAGATTTAAAGGAGAATATATACATACAATTCACATACATGCTTAAATTTCTTTTTTCTTATTTAAATAACATGTACATGTATTTTCTAAATAACAAACAAGTCATAACTGCTATACACAGAATAACGTAGCTAAAATCTCTCTCTTTTTTTTTCGCTGTTATACAATAACCACAAATTTGTTTCATCCTTTTATTGATTTATTTATTACAAATATATGCGCTACATTCTACAAATTACAACAAATGCATCAAAAAAGGGCTCAGAAAGTACAGATTTTTTTAGTAATCACATGTAGTTCGTCCCAGGGATATAAAAGGAATATCTTTATTTGATCTGTGTAGATAGAAAGACATTTCAACTTAAAAAACATTTATCTCTGCGGGTAATCATTTTTCGTATGATGAATCATCGCCTACGTCAACAAATATGACTGTTGTGTAAACTAACACTTATGCATATCACAGCGGCTGTTTCAAGACCCCAAACCATCTAAAACTGACTCCCGGACTACCAAAGACTTGAGTTGTTTATTCATTGCAAGACTTGCGCAATAAAGATCTTTTCTTTTTCTTCTTTAATGAGCTACATGTATATAAATACTTCGGGTCTGGCTAACAATGTGCATGCACAACTGTACAAATCATTCACGGAGAGCCAGTAGGGCTTTAATTCCTTGCATCCTTAAACCCACAGTTAACTCCCTCCTCCCTCTCAACAAATGATAGATGGTGAGTATGAATCACAAATGCTCTAGAAATATGATCAAGAGTAACATGAACAAGTAGCAGCAAAATTTGATTTGCTTTCACTGTCCCCTTTTGAAATGGCTTTCATTATGTTTCTGGCAAAATCCATGTTGAGTCACGGTAATATTCATAAAAGTACGCAGAATTCACTCACTACCTTGTTTCCTTCGGGGATGTCCATGTAAGTTGACAGCCCAAAAGACCGGCCGGCAAGACTGACAGCCCAATTTGGTTCTCATGAATTAAGAATGTTGTCTAAAGGCCTAGGAAACTGACATTGCAATCTCATGGGCTGTCATTCTCATAACAAGTAGCCCTTGCTTCAAGCACTAACAGTTAGGACACTTTACATATGTTTGAGTTATGTGTAGTCAAATAAAAAACTCTTTGCATGAATACTACTTTCTCTATTTTCTGAGCCCTTTTCTAAATGGCTATGTACTGTTCTCAACAATAATATTATCAATGATAATGAATGGTAATCACTTAATAATTATATGAATGATATAATAACAACGATAATCATAACATTGAAACTGTTCTTCATTTTGGCTGGCCAGATATACTTCAAATTTTTGTGCTACGAGCCATGAAGTTATGCAAATGGAAAACAATTTTTTTTTTAGTGAACTTAAATGAGAGATTATATATAATGTCACCCCTAACCGATTTGGATCGTTGTCACTCTTCTTCAAATCACAGGTTACCTTTTAAAAATAGAATTTCCCATAAAAGTTTACAGAAATGTAGAGATGGGCCTTCACAGGGCTAAGTAAACATTTGCCTCTCAAGGCTCAGTCAGCAGCTGATGACCTTTCACCTACGACAAATGACCTGGGATGACCCTTGACCCTGTGGAGATGAGTCTGAGTTGGCCAGGGGAGGCTGACTTGTTGAGGTTCTGTGATTTTTTTTTTTTTCCTTTGATGGTGCAATGCTGGCTCCCTGTGTGTGTTTGTGTTACTTATTTTTGGCTTTGCACAATAGCGACTGTAAAATTCAAAGAAAAATCAAAGTGCAGAGAAAGGAAGAGAGGAAAAAAAACAGGTTACATGCATGGCTTATAGAATTTTCACCAAAAAAAAGGGGGTCAGGGGTTGGGGGAAGGAGGGGGGATGACGCAAGGTAAGGTGTGGGAATCGTGATTTACACTCATGTGTTGGTAACAATGGCAACTAGGGGATTTAAAAGGAAGGCCACACCACCAAAAGGAGGGACAAGGGGCAGAAAGGAGGTATTTCAGTTAATTCAAAATGCATCTACAAATCAAATCAAACCAAACATATCATCAATCAAGCTAGATACACATGTACACTAAGAGTAGCTAAAATCAAATTAAAGGGGAGAATTGTACACAAGTATACTATCAACATCACCATGCACTTTGTAGACATAATTTCTGTCAAGCATGCATTGATCAATTATATGCATATTAGTCAAAAACATGAATGATGATGCAACATTTTCAGAAACTGAGGTTAGATTGTCAGAAAGGGAGAATCAATATGCACACATTTAAAGTACATGAAACACTTCCAGTTCATGAAAAAAGTATTTAAATTTCAGTCACAACTTTCAAATTTACTCTAAAAATAATACAATAACAATAAAAAGAAGAAGGAACAAGCACATCAATGATGTGGTGCTCATCCGGCATCTGGCTAAGAAATTGACGCAATTTCTATTTTCACCAAGTTGACACTGTAATGAATATATCAGTTCCATGTAGCTCATGTTGCTCTACCAAGTGAACCCCCCAACCCCCCCCCTCAAAATCGGTCCACAAATTAAGGAGAAGAAGCAGTTTTTGTGATTTCTGAATTAAATCCACATAAATTAGCAGCATAAATTAGCAAAAATAATGTTTGAGACAAAATTTCAAAATTCTGTGTAGAAGTTTGGTGTACCTTATGTAGCTCTATCAGAAAAAAACAAGAAAAATCAAAATCAGCTGACCAATAAAGGAGAGGAAGCATTTTTTTGTAATTTTTCGAATAAATTTCGCATGAACTAGCAAAAATAATTTTCTAGACAATATTTTGAAATTCTGTGTAGAAGTTCGGTGTACCTCATGCAGCTCTACCTGATAAAACAAGAAAAATCAAAATCGGTCGATAAATGAAGACGTATTTTTTGTGATTTTCGAATGAATTTCGCATGAATTAGCACAAATAATTCTCTAGACACATTTTCAAAATTCTGTACCTCACGTAGCTCTACCAGATGAAACAAAAAAAATCAAAATCGGCCGACAAATGAGGGAAAGAAGCATTTTTTGTGATTTTCAAATAAATTTTGCATAAATTAGCATATTTTTAGAAAAATTCCAAAATTTTGTGTAGAACTTCGGTGTACCTCACAAACCTCTACCATATGGAACAAAAAAAATTGAAATTTGTCAACAAATAAAGGAGAAGCATTTTGTGTGATTTTAGAAAATGTGCATAAATTAGCATATTTAATGAGTTTCAAAATTCTGTGTAGAAGTTTCAAATCCCCTTCCTAGTGCTATCATATAAAGCAAACGGAATTGAAATCGGACAAGAAATGAGGAAGAAGAAGCATTTTTTGAAATTGTGGACGGATGCCGGACGACGAACGCCACGCCTTTAGCTCATCCGGCGAGCTAAAAATGCAATACACAGTACAGTGTATATTTAAAAATGTACATGTACAAGCACAGGAAAATTTATTGCACATACTTGCAATCAATGGAATTATCATTCAGAGCATGTCATTAATTTATCAAAAAATAATCAAAACAACAGAAATGAACACCCCCTCCCACACACAACAATGGAAAACTTCTGCATGTGTTTGTTTGCTCAGATACGCTGCAGTTCAGATCATTTTAGCTAGATTTTCATTTCACCAATTGACACAAAACAGACATACATGTAACATACATGTACCCATGATCTAATTTTAACAGAATGGGAGGGAGGAGGATACAGAGATATGAAACGAAAGTCCTAAAATTTTTGGACCTAAATTGAGTATTTCCTGCATGTGTATCACTTGCAATGCAAGGTTTCAGAAATTTGATTGAACAGATTTCCTCAATTCCTAAAATAACTTCTTAATGACCAAATATAAGAGATTTGTCATCTTCCTACCCATGCTCACAGAAAAAAAAATGAGAGAAAATCAGATCTGACACATGAACATTTTTATGCAACTTTACTAAAAATTTGCTAGACATTCGCTTTACACTCAACTTTTCAAATTTCCACAAAATACACATTACACAGGAATAGCATGCAGCAACCATTCTAAATTTATATTAATTTTGTTTTATACTACTTTATTGCTTGTTTCGTAAAAACTAACAAACAAATATTTCTAATTGGGTTAAAGGTAAGTTTTGCTACGTACAAGCTAACATTTAATCTCTCGAGTATAAAAAACAAGGTTAAAAAGTGTGTATCCTTCCCATCAGATTTCTGAAACTTGTATTTATTTACTGGGCATCCTTGTTTACAGGGCATGAAATTATATGACAGACAATTTCCAGAGCACTTTAAAAAGCAGCACAGAATACGACATGTACCTATAGGAAATCATATTATGTACTGCAAGTAAGAACGTGTGCTGAAATATACATCTACCTCAAACATGGAACATCTTACAGCTGATACCATGCATGTATATAGGACCAGCAGGAATATTTGATATGGTGATAATAATTTTATGATATTTCTTTGTGTGCAATACGCACAGTGAAGAAAGGATCTATGTATCTATTATATCAGTAGCAATTAGGGTAACCACAGAGAATAGGCTTGTTCACATATGAAGCAGCCATTCCCCATGGCATACCCCCGCTTTTTTGCCTGCAAGCATAAATGAATGGTATTTTGAGATTTACAACAAAACAAAAACAAAAACATGCCAAGACAAAAACTACAGTGTGTCTTTTGTATCTCCTGGTGGCACAAAAGTGTAGACCAAATAAATTCTACAAAGCTGGCTTAAAATATGATGTAATGAGTAGCATCTACATAGCTTTGGCAAAACTAACTCTGATTCATAAAGAGAGCATACACTAATTTTGACGTGTCATTTGTATGTAATTATCATTAATGAACACTAAATAAACAGGAGGGTAAGCCAAGGGGGAGTGCCACTGGATACTGTATATAAATGAGCCTTAAAATTACAGTAATAACTGGAATACATGCACAATTTGTGAAGTGGTCACTTGCATGTGCACATACATGTTGACATATCACAGGTCAAGCAGACAAAATACCACAAGCACTATATCTTCACAATCATGCTCTAATTCAAGTTCTAAAACATATGTAGTAAATACGGTGTGTATCAGTGCATGCATAAAATATGGTGCTTGTATATCTTATTTTTCTTTCAAGTATGTGGATTCTTATCGTTGTCAAATCTATATGGAAAGCAGATACATTAGTGCTATGACTCATGTGCTAGCTTTAAACATACTAAATAAAAATTAATCTTTTAAAAAATCCTATGGGCTTTGAAAGTCTGCTACAGATCCATAAAGCCCTTCTAACTTCTAATATTCCGTAATGACACGAGTTTTAGTCTATGCACACATACTTAAACATGCATGTACATGTATATGACATAAACTTCAAATATCTCATCTCTAGATCCAGAGTTTCTCTTTGATTTGATTTGAATGGCTATCATAGTTTCAAGCCCAAGCAACTCAATATCCTGCAATAATGCAGTTACTTTTACAAAATTACATTGATTTTGTTATGCTGTTATTCTGTAACACTGAGCAAATGCCACCTATTCTGCTTCTTTGTAATCTATTTCATCTTCACCCTTACTCCATTTTTTTTTCATCTGACAGCACTGAATAATGTCTTGACAATGTTCTTCTATCAGCATGCTTTTTATCATTGCCATTGTGTCTTTGGGACTCCCCAGCACAAGCTGGCTTTAACTTTCACCTGTTTGCCTCCTTCTTTGTGTACATGTACTGCATTTAGGCATCTTATCTTTACGTCGTTGTGCGAAAGAACGCGTCCGGAACGCAAAATGGAAAATTATTGAAAATCAAATTTTTCAAGCAATGATTGATAATTTCACAGGTAGCATGTTTATACATGTATACGTGATCTTCTTGGGGCACGATCTTTGCTTAAATTCTATTCCAAAATGTCATATAAACATTTTAAAGCCACAGTGACTTGGCACTTATATAGCTCTGAAATGATGTACCGGTACATGTATTTACAACAGTACCAACTTGCGGCTACCCACAACCACAAGATTGTTTTAGAAACATCACACCCTTCTTGGCTTCTAATGAACTGCCTTAGTCTGAATATATATATATATATTTTTTAAAGATGTGTCTCAAAAATAAACCTCGCGTCGATCAGAATGGTGCATGCTGGGAGAAAAAACGGGACAGAATCAGTAGTTCAGGACTGAGATGGCGCTATTTCGAAATCTCATACAAGGGCCAAGTTCGCTTTGGCTTTAACATCTGCATTTTTGTATTTTGCGTTCCGGACGCGTTCTTTCATACAACGACATAAAGTTAAAACGCCTTATGTACACTGTAAAACACAATGTTAATGTTTTAGCAGGAAACAAATGTGAATTTCTATCAATTAACTTAATATCAATTCACTTTCTTACAATGGAATGGTAGATGAGCATTCCAAAATGCCCTACTTGTTTTGAATAGCATAGCAGGAACAAGACAATCAAACAATGCTTACAACATTCACAGACATATATGCAAGGAACATAACCACCCATTCATGACAGGAATTATTTGAAGCCTTATTGGATCAATTTTTCTTCTTCAAAATGGCAACACCAGTATTTTTCTCTTTTTTTTCTGGTGGCTTTATTTTTCTTACAAAAGGTCATATAGTGAATATAAACCAATAGAAAATGTGTTGAGAAATTTAAAAAATTAAATATTCATGGAAAACAGTGATTTTGACCTTTTCACTGCATTGCCAATTAAGGATGTTAGTGCTTATTTTCCTTAAAAAAAAAAACCTGTCAACATCAAACAACAAATATTGACACAACCAAAATAGACACAGTATGTGGGAATTTTTTTGCTCATTATGCTCATGTGCTATCAATTAAGGCTTTGCATCAAAAGTTATGGTCCAAATCCCACAATGAGGACCCTCTGTCACAAACAGGTTTAAAGCATGCTTCACATTCTGATGCAAACATCCCTTACAAACCTTCTAAGCTTGTGTAGCCCACACTGCAAACGCAAAGAAAAAAATCATGACCCCGGGGAAAAAAAAAGGATAAAGAAAAATGTCGTTAGTGGGTTATTGATGATTGAAAATAAGGAATGCGTAGAGAAAACCAATGAACAGAAGACATTATGATCACGCAGTGGAGGTTAAACACTAATACCATATTAATTTTCTCTCGTGCAAGTAAAAGTATTACATGTAAGTTTTAATTGTTTAAATTGGTTTGATGCTGCAACATTCCTTCTCTGACTGCAAATTATTAGAAAAGTGGGCAAAGGAAAAGAAAAATCTATGTATAGATTAATTTAATGTGCAAACATAGGTGCACCCTTATCAGCTCGAACTTAAGGAATAGCCCGCTATTTCTGATCCCACGAATTAGCCTGATCAGGGAATAGCAAGCTAATTCTCAGATGAAGATGGAATTATAGAGCTATTTGGCTCTGAAAGTAAGCCACCAAAATCTTTGACTTGTTTGCAGAATAGGCCGCTAATTCGCAAAATAGCGGGCTATTTTCGATGCGTCCTCGTCAGCCCGAGCTTCAGGAGCTGGCTTATCCATTCCATCATGCACTATGCGGCAAAACAACAGGCTATAGCTCAAGCTGATGTGGACAACGATTGTATGCTTCAGCCGAGTTTGGGCTAATTTGCCAGATCCCCAAATAGCGGAACGTTCCTCAAGCTCAAGCTCATGAAGACCCACCCCATGTGAAATTTGATTAGAAGCAAGCAAAACTACTTTAATAGTTATTAACCACAATATCATTCATCAGGAAAAAAATGATCAATTTGAATGATACACAGCTTAAAAAATGAATAAGTAGATAGAAAAAAAAAAGGAAATAAAGGAATAAATTGAAAAAAAACACAGTGATTTAGAGGAAAATTTTGAGATAGCTCTAGCAAACCAAAAGAGCTCAAGAGAGAGAGAAAGGGCATACAAATCATCATCATGAAAACCTTATTATTCCCACACAAAAATGTGCTCTTCAAAAGAATTGATGGATGAATTAGGTGGCTTAGTGAAACATGGTGGCATAAAAAGATGCGTAGGGAACACAAGACATAACCCCGGGTACAACACTGTGTAGTGCTACATGTTGCATCTCGTGTCTTATGCAATGATGTCAAGCGACTTTTATGTCATGATCAGTGATAATGATCCCAAAGCCGATTTTCTTTCTTTATGCCGACATACGATGACAAATTTTGTAAATTCATTAAATCTTCTTGAATCCGACACTATCAAAAATATTACTTTACTGGTGTTGGTAACCCAGGGTACAACACTAAAAAAAAAATCAAATAATTCAGCACAACAGTGAATTTTCAGTTGGTACTCCAGGGTACCAAACACCACATCATATTGCTGTCTGTATTGTTTAGGTTCTGGATGTAAGATATGTTTTTTTCCCTCCTGCATGCAATACTTACCAATAATGATTATTAAAATGACAATGATGATTATTGCTAGGATAATCATCATCTTGCAGTTTTTCCACCAGTACTTCCGCTTGAGTTTGCCAGCATTCGTCTCAAACTGTGAGGCTCCTTGCTGGAGGGCATCTGCAGTGAACAAGATCATCATACACAGAGGCAAACTTTGCTAACATGGGAATAAATTTTATCTTCAGTCATACAAAATACAGAATCAGTGACTTTAAAAGTTTTAGCTCTGAAATACCTATCAGTACAAATTAAAAGAAAATACTATCTAATTTCTATGCACAAGTGCATCCAATCATCTTTTTATTGCTTTTAAAGCTTCACAAGAAAGAACATAAAATGGGTTATCAATGGCTGAGACTTAATACCTAAGCCCCGGAAAACCATTTTCCCTCCCATTTGCCCCCCCCCCCCCATTCTTTTTTTTTTTGGGGGGGGGGGCATGTCAGTAATGTTAACTAATTGGCTACAAGCAATGCAAAAAAATAAACACTTGAGGCTAAATTCATTCACCTTCATAGCTTCTGAAATACCATCAACGACAGATATTTGAACACGTTGTCAACCCCCACCACATTTGATTATGTATTTTTTTTAAAAAATCTATTTGCTCTTGTGTACATTGTAATGTTTACTAATTGGCTACAAGCAATGCAAAAAAATAAACACTTGAGGCTAAATTCATTCACCTTCATAGCTTCTGAAATACCATCAACGACAGATATTTGAACACGTTGTCAACCCCCACCACATTTGATTATGTATTTTTAAAAAAAAATCTATTTGCTCTTGTGTACATTGTACACATTGTACATGATTTTTCTCTCGTTCAACTTGTTGTTTTGAATCAATTTGTGGAAATAAACTGAACTGAGCTGAATTGAACTGATTTTTAAACATACTGGCATTCAAGAAGTTCACTCCAGGTTAAATTTGACAGCCTAGGACACCATTCAGTGACATTCCAGAATTTCATATGAAGACCTCTCCAGTGGATTTCTTGCAAAGTGTTCAATAGCAGCCATGTTTCAGTTGAAATATAAAAAAAACTAAGCTATCGAGCCCCGGACTTGTTTTGGATAAACCGGTGCATCGATGAAAATAAAGAAATACATAACAAAATGACAGTGTCAAAAGACTGTAAAATTTAAGTGGTTTAAGAACTAATTTCATTATTTCTATCATAGCTTTCATACAATATTATGTTTCAAACCTTAAATTAGATGGCAGGATTTCTTGCATTTTTATCCTTGTCTATGAGTCCAACATCGTTCTATGTTTGGAGGCCACCATATTGAAACAATGAACAATAACGCTTGTTCGCCGCAAGATTTTTTTTCTTACCTGCACGGTCATCCAAGACTGATAGTGCCTGATCTCTCTCAAGAACTTTGTCAACATTTACTCTCATAATATCCACCACCTGTCAGAAAGTATAAGAAATACATTTTATTTGTTATCACTAATTTTATGTCCAGGTGCACATGCATGTAAACAATTACAATATCTCAAAGCTGAAATTTCTACAGATGCAAGTTTATCTTGACCCCGCGAGGACTATCATTTTCTAAGGATCACTGATTTGAGCCACTGACTACTGAAATTCCCCATAGGTTTAATGCAGGGGACCAACTTCCAGTAGTCAATAAGTTAGCCAATAGGTTTAAGAAAATAAATGTAAATGAACTGTTCTTCATGCCCAATTAATTCTTCAGGTAAGTTAGACCCAAATGTTCATATGTGTGGCAGACACTCTTGCCATAGATCTGCATTGAAGTATCTATACAATCAAACAACATGTACATGTACATGTATGCTGTTGGAACAGTTCTACAAATGCCCTAGTGCCAATTGCTCGCAAGTTAATTTTCTAAAATATCAAATTTCTTTACTTTATTACCCTGGGGCGCGTTTCATGAAACCGTCATAACTACAAGATCAACGACATCTCGGAGTTGTCGGTCATCTTGTCTGCTAAGTGTTTCACAAAGCCGTCTTTGCCAAGACCAGCGACAACTTCCCTGACAAGTGACTTGTCGCTCCTCCGAGCATGTCATATCTTTTTAGCACGCCATCACAGGTCACCTTTTCGTTGGCTATGGGCAGCTCGCGGGCAGCGAAAAATAAGGAATGTTTATTTATCAAATACAAATATTTCTTGAGTTGCAGACTCTCTTTCCATAACCAGCTATTACTGATGTTGATATAAAAATACAAGTGAAATAACGTATACGTCTTAGCGACGTTTTAACCCTCTAGCAAGTAATTGTGATTAATATTGATTATCCTCCCATCAGTTTCCCATAGAAAACGGGGCAGTCTGAATTTACAGGCCCGTAAGTATGATGACAATTCAACACGTAAGAACTTCTTCCATATTTCCCTTTTTTGCAACTACAATATTTATTGAAATCATATAAAATTTATTTGTTAATGAATTAATGTCAAAATTTCGATCACAGAATATACCAATTCAGTATTTTTCAAAAATTAAAACAAAATATGGGTCTGCTTTCAACAATTTGTCAATTACGGTGTCCTCTTAATTACAAATCTAAATTCGCAAAGCGCAACAGCAGCTTTTCATTTATTAATTTTAGAAATTCTCAGATGTCACAATTAATATAGTTTTTCATGTGAATGCAACGTTTGTATTATGTTTATCAAATGCCATTGATGTTTTCTATACTTTTCCAACAATTAGAGCAAAGTTGAGTCTAAATTGTGTTGGAATGATTGATAATAAATCCAGTGGATTGTGATCAAGGCAGCCGATAGTATCGATATCGTGGATTTGTGAGATGTCAGGCTTTCGTGAAACACTTTGTCAGATCCATGACATCTCCGTAGATCATCGACAAGAGATATGACTGTCATGGAGTTGGTTTCATGAAACGCGCCCCTGGGCCCAAACACTATACCTACATGTAGTAAAACCTAATCCTTACTGAACTTAACCTACATGTACATGTACATGTAAAAATCCTACAGCAACCTTAACCCAATGCTGTTGAGAAAATAAAGCCAATTTATAAGTCTCACTGAGATATCAAGAGGCAAACTCAGTGGCAACCCCATGATTTCTTTAGCATTCACACAAGTCACGGTAAACCGCACCACTTATGATGATGAATGTGCATAAAGGCGTCAATGATTAATTTTTTTTTTAAAAGCTCTGCCAAAAGTTACACAGACAAACTCATGACTTCATGTGTATGGCTCCAATCATGGGTACCCTTTAGCATTACAAAAATGAATTCTTTAAAAAAAAAAAAAGGGGGGGGGGTAATTCTGATAATGCATGATCATACTTGTGTGCACTGGAGAGTGTATGAAACAGATGAGCTGAAATGGCCAGAAACATGAGGTTACAGTACTTTCCGGATTTCTGATGGAATTTCTGAAACAGGTATTTTGGAATCATAAAATGTTGCACGCATGAACAGGAATTTTAGTCATCTATTATTTGATAGAAAAAGTTCTTCACGGTAATTTGAGCATAATGTTGTTGAAAGGAGTCCATACTGTGTGTCTAATGCATTATTTTTTTGCTTGCTGAGTATTTCTGAAGGTCACACGGACCATGGAAGTACCTGTTTGCGTACATAACTCTTAGTGTCCTGTGATTTATTATTTTTCTTTTTTTTATATAACCCGTAGAGTAAACAGCCACAGGAAAGTTTGGATAAATCAAAACTTACAACTCCCAATCAGATTTCAGACTCCATACATGTATTTATCTACCTATTGTTTCTACATGTATGATTTTATAATATTCAAACCTTTTTGGTGTCCTACAGTTATGTACGCAAACAGTTATAAAAATAATTCAGAGTGAAAAATCATTTTCAATTAATTTTCAAGCAAATACAGTTACTGTGCAGTTTCTCAGTGCTCTTGCTGCACTATTTCTCAAACGCAAAAGAGATTTTTCTGTAACCTTCCATACCAGGAGCACTGCACATGATTTTGTATTTGGTGTCCTGCATGCAGACAGATGTTATGTATGCAAAACTCAATTTCAAAAGATGAAAATACAGGGGTTTAATATATAGATTCTCCTTAGTTCAGGCATGGAACTACTAGAAATGGAATTTTAGCGGGAGCCTTTCTTTGATCCGATGATCGTCACCGCCTTCTGATTATGTGCATCTTCATGAGAAAATTCAGGTGTTTGCACAATAATGATGGCGTGAGCATGTTCGCTCACTGACAAAGGAGCAGTTTCCCTCACTTGGGTTATGTTTAGCAGGTGTGCTTTTTCAGAATATGCCTTAATCGAAACACTTCTGATAGGGAGCAGCAAAGTTGAAAAGCAGACGATTTTTGTGATATGAAATTTATTATTACTGATCCGCACACTTACGCTCACCCATATAATTTTATATAATAATTAGAAGGCCATGATCTTTATAAGCCCTGTGCGTCGTAACTCTGGAATATCATGAGGAAAATGCGGAAAACAGGATTTTTAATCACAAACAATCAATCAAAATATAACCTCCATCTTGTAATATCAACACGTTTTTCAAAATAAAACATAAGAACTACGATTTCCGATTATAAACTGGAACTGCACATCGACTTTCCATGATTTAAGCGATTTATTATCTTCGGCGCATATAGTTAATACACTAGGTCAAATCACTGCCTTGCTTCTCTCTGGCTAATTGGCGGTGACCCTCATGAGATCAAAGTGGAGAAACATGTACAGAATGTTATTGGCTTTGTTAGGGACATGTGCTTGAATTCATTAACAAAACTAGATGAATCCTTGACCGCGTGTAGTCGAAATTTATGCCTCCGCCAATGCCAGATAGGAAATATATGGCACATTCATGTTGATTTATTTTCATTTATAAATTGACATCTTTGACCTTGACCTTCGACCTTGTGACCCCCAACTCTAATGAGACCACTGCCCTTTCCACATGCTTACATGAGCCAAGTTTGCAGTTGTACTGCCACAGAGTTGATTTATCGCAAGAACAAGCAAGTTTCATGTATATAATGACCTCTATGACCTTTGACCTTTGACCTTGAGACTCCAAAATCTAATCAGATCATTGTCCCTCCCACATGCATACACAAGCCAAGTTTAAAGTTGATCCGTTAAATGGTTGTGTAGTTATCGCGAGAACGAACCATTTCTATATACATAATGACCTCTATGACCTTTGACCTTTGACCTTGAGACCCCAAAATCTAATCAGATAATTGTCCCTCCCATATCCATACACAAGCCAAGTTTGAAGTTGATCCGTTAAATGGTTGTGTAGTTATCGCGAGAACGAACCATTTCTATATACATAATGACCTCCATGACCTTTGACCTTGAGACCCCCAAATCTAATCAGATCATTGTCCATCCCATATCCACACATGAGCCAAGTTTGAAGTTGATCCATCAAACGGTTCTTAAGTTATCGCGAGAACGACATCGGGACGGACGGACGACCCGAAAACATAATTTGCCTCCGGCACCATGAATGTCTATGTCTATTAGGTCCATGGTTCAGGAAAATAGAACAGAGTGATGTCATTCAGGCTTAAGGACTAACTACAGTATTCTGCATGTTGAATTTGGAAGTGATGGTACCTTAAGTTGTGTGTATATAACTTGGTGTCCTCTCTTATGAGACATGTTTATGAATAGAAACACTATAAGGCCACAGTTTTAACCTATATTTCTTATATATCCCTTTGGTTTGGATGGGATATAATGTAAATAAATGCTTTTAAAGACAACACTGAGGTTACAAAGCTCATAATAAAGGATTATGTTCCACATTTTTGTGTCCTGGGCTATGAATGCAAACTGCTCTTTGAGTTGCAAATTGTCAGCATAAGAGTTAAAATGGTTGGTTAAACCTTGTTGAAATTAATTTATGTTTAACATTTAAAAAAGTGTTCCTGATCATTTGTGTGTAGAAGTAATCCAAAATACTTACAACAGAGAACTGTTTACAAACATTCCAGTGAGCTCATTGAAAATATGTATATAACTCGGTGTCCTTCCTATATTCTGGCCTAGTAAATAAGTTAACATCAAAATCTTTTAATTTTTTTGTTTGTAATTACATTGATATACATAGCATTTTTTGCAAGTATGATAACTTGGAAAAACTTTTATTGCAATGTAGTTTAATTCCTACATACTGGACACCGAGTTAGGTATACGCAACATTTTTTTACTTTTTTTGTTTTTGTTTTGCTATGAAGTGTGATTCTGTTTTTTTTCCATGAGAGTTCAGGTCTGAAAAGTGGTATGTACATGTATGATCTTGAATGTGACATGACATGAACAATATAATTGTAAAGAAAGACTATGGTTATAAACTTGATATTTCACCATACCTGCAACGTTTCTGGTACCCATGACTGGAGCCGTGCACTCATACATGTACTTTGCCCTTTGATTTATAAGAATGCGATTAGTCCACACCTTTTTGCCACCAGGAAGTAAAAAGATACTTTTTGCCGAGGTAGATTTTTTTTTTTTCATATACCATTACATTCACTTACATGCAAAAAAAAAAAAAATAAATAAAAAAAAAAAAATATATATATATATATATATATATGTAAGTGAATGAGCCTTTATTCATGTATCAGTATAAAAGGGGTCCAATCACACTCTTGTCCAGACGTTACGATGTTGTTATGAAACTTGATAGAGTAAAACGGCTATGTCTGGACTGTAATGTCAATGAACCTCAAGAATCACAAATGTTTACCTCATCGACTTGTGCCTGGGTCTGTTGTAACCTTTTGTTGGAAGGTGCTGGGGTTGGTTGTGGTGGTGCGGCCCTGCATAGGAAGAGAGAGAGAGAGAGAGAAAGAGAGAAATAGCAAAGTGCTTTTCAAAAAGATGGTCTTTTATAAGTACCAGTCATGATCATCCTCTTCCATGGAAAAAAAAAAAAAAAAAAAAATGGGGGGGGGGGGAGGAAATGTGGGTTAATATTAACCCATTCGTGACAGGAATTATTTAAAGCCTAATTTGATCAGCTTTTATTCTTCAAATTGGCAACACCAACATTTTTATTTTATCGCTACATTTTTCTTATAAAACGTCATGTATCTGAAATGAATATAAATTGACAGAAATTATGATGAGAAGTCAAAAAGTTGCCAATTTGCAGGGGAAAACAGTGATTTTAAACTTTCTATCACATTGCCAATTTAAGGATTTTAATGCTTATTTTCCTTTAAAAAATTTTCAGCATCAATCAACGAATATTGACGCAACCAAAATGGGCAGTTTGTGTAGAATTTTTTGCTCTTTCTGCTCATGTATTTGGTATGATTTTTAGGGCTTTGCATCAAAAGATATTAGGCCAAACCACAAAATGTGGACCTCTGTCACGAATGGGTTAAAGAAATTACCTACAAGTACATTGCAGCATTCCCCTATAGAGTCTGCATTTAATGACACTACATCATCGTGTATATTGTTGTAAAATGTACTGTACATGTAAGCCTGTTAAAGTTTCTTTTCATATACATGTATGTATGTATGTAGATCCAGCATGTTTAACATGTACACACGTATGTAAACTTGCCATCTCTGCATGCTCATGGCAAGCTCACCACCGCAAACAACTGCAGTTCTCCAAAATGGAGGGAACAAGTGGGACAGTGCATTACTTCAAAAAGTACATCATGGTTGTACACATACATGTACATGTACCCTATACACATTCATGATCAGACTGCTACATGTACATGTATTGTCATGTACTTGTGTGCATTTAAATAGAGATTACATGTAAATCAGACTAAATCAATATGTCAAATCTGTGAAGTGTGGGAAGCTAGTGCTCTTTGTTCTCAGCAATGAGCTTCTGTGGTGAGGAGGTAAACTCAGAGGCCCATTCACAAGCCATGTTCTGGGGCCCAACAAAGGCCAAGTCTACCTGGGTCCAAAGCATAAAGAAGGTTTAATGCCTTCATAGACCACTGAAAATAAGATTTTGGGGAAAAAACAATAGCAAGGTCTAACACAGGCTTTAACCCATTTGTGACAGAGGTCCACATTTTGTGGTTTGGCCTAATATCTTTTGATGCAAAGCCCTAAAAATCATACCAAGTACATGAGCAGAAAGAGCAAAAAATTCTACACAAACTGTGCCCATTTTGGTTGCGTCAATATTCGTTGTTTGATGCTGAAATTTTTTTAAAGGAAAATAAGCATTAAAATCCTTAAAATTGGCAATGTGATAGAAAGTTTGAAATCACTGTCTTCCCCTGCAAATTGGCAACTTTTTGACTTATCATTTCTGTCAATTTATATTCATTTCAGATACATGACGTTTTATAAGAAAAATGTAGCAAAAAAATAAAAATGTTGGTGTTGCCAATTTGAAGAATAAAAGCTGATCAAATTAGGCTTTAAATAATTCCTGTCATAAATGGGTTAAAGAGGTGAGGTTAGCTTTTTGGCCCATATGCATATACACTGTACATGAACATGTACATTGTACAGGTTAAGAGGCCACAACAAGGCCAGAACCCCAGGCATAAAACAATGGCTTAAAGTGATTACACAATGGTAAACAAAATTTTGATATATGATCGAGAATAGAATTCTAAGAAGAATTACATTAAAAATATGATGATTTTTAATCGAAATCAATGCATTTTGGCTAATTTTCTCATGAAAAGTTATGAGCTGACGAAAAAAAATTGAGTATGAGGTATGACGTAAAAGTGGGTACCCAGCTTCGCGCATTGCAGTTGTGCTACGCGCTAGACTGTACAACATGTATTATACCTTGCGCGCATTTTGCTAGAAGTGCGCGACAAGGTACCCACTTTGACGTCATTTTGACGTCAAAGTGGGTACCCAGTTGAAACTGGCTCACAGCTGAGGGGTCAAAAATATCCTGAAATCTTACCACATTTGGGGGTTTCATTGGCAACACGACTTTTTAAGAAACTTTAGGCGGATGATTTTCTGCTAATAAAATCATGCTCTTTTAAATGAGCTAACATTGTTTCGGCATTGGGTACCCCCTTTAAGGGGTGATGAAGAGGTTTCCTTTGTGCAAGCTTGTAGCCCACTGGAGATTCGGGTTTTGGGGCCAAATAAAGATCAAGTCTAACAAATGATCAAGACCATAATGCACCTATCATATACATGCTTTGTCTAGAACTGGTCACTCCCAATAAAATCAGAGGACCCACACTGAAGGGTAAGGTGGTAATAAAAATCTTTTGCAGACTTCAATTAAAAACATTTTCAAGAAAATTATCAATTCCAATACCTGTAAATGTTAGGAAATTAGCTAACATACATGTACATGTACATGTACACAGATTTCAAGTTTGCCAACGCAGAACTGTGTACATCTGTAATGTACATATATGTACATGTTTAAGGGCTTAAACACTCGGGTCGCGGCATGCTGGGTACGGGGCGCCTATTGTTAACCAAGTTATTTGGTCAAAAACTACACAATTTAGTGTCAAAAGTTCACTCAAAATTCTATTTCTTTATAGAATTCACGAACAGTGACCATTTCGTTACAAAATGATATGCAACAGTCAACTTTGCAACAAAAACCTCCTACTAATATGAATAAACAGAAAGGATTTATAATTATGATCTCTCATTAAAGCCTGCTACAATGTATATTCAATTCGCATGGAGGGCCCTTGACTTTGTTTTGTTACAAACACTTTGAACAAAGCAGAGGGCGGGAGGATCAGTTTGCCAGAGTATGCTTGTTGGCGCAACTATGAATATGATTGTTAGTGGTTTACTGTACACTGACTGTAGTTTTGGACCGGATAACCTAGTTAACACACTTGGCGCACCATACCCAGCGAGCCGCAACCCAAGTGTTTTCCAGCGCGACGCGACCCATGTGTTTAGTAAAAGCCTGTTTATGTACGTGTAGTTGTAGGGTCCTCCACTCTCCAATGTACATGAAGGGTTTCCACTGTACATGTACATGTACTTAATGAATTAAAGTTCATGCCAAGGTTCACTCACATGTACTTGAGCAAAGAGTAATCAAGGAATGTTCTTATCCAAATGACCTCATTATACCCATACACTTACATGCACATGTACCGACCCCCCCCCCCCCCCCCATCTCCCTTTCCCAACATCTGCAAAATTGCTGAAAAGTACCGCTCATACAAGTAGGCCTACATGCATCAAATCTTAATTATGAGGTCGTAGCAGTGCGCACCCAACAAAATTCTCTTCTATTCCCCTCAGTCATGAATATTTCCAATCACAGCTGTCGACTGCAATAGGAGCAGAGCATAAGACTGACTGCTTGCATGGTATAGAGCCACAGTCGGCAGACATAATTAAGAACAATGAATTAGATCCAACAAATATCAAGCCACATTAACATGTGTCCTGACTGGCTAACTTGTATTGCAACATGTTTAAAAAAAAAAACGTTTTTTTACATGTACAGGTACAGTAAATGTACATCTGAAGACTCAAGAATGACACTGACAGGGTGTGGAGACCCCCTAGTTTTGGTGAAAGTGCAAACTCATTTGTGAGTTCGCTTTATAAATAGTTTGAATACAATGGAAGAATATCATAAAAGAACAGTAATTAAACAGTATGCCCATCCATTCTTTAATGATTTCTTTACAAGTGCTATCACATTAGAATTATTTCTATCACTTGAATAATTTTGGTGCCGCATGTTTGAGTAGTCAAATTTACACTTATCTGTTCCAGCGCTTTTCAACATTTGTATTAATATTCACTAAAATTTTGTCACCATGCTAGAATCTTAATAAAACTATCCATTCAACATACAGTAAAAGCAAATGAAATAATTCCTAGGTTCTTGCGGCCTCCTCCTCCTTCCCTTTTTTTCCTGCCTCAAAAGTATTTTTGTTTTGTTTTACCCCAAAATGCAATTAATTCGATCAAACTACATCTGCACAAGGAGGTTACCTGAGACATGTAAGAAAAAGTCATTAATACATGTACCATGTAAGTGTTCAATTAAAAGAGGGGAAATTTGTGTTCAAACTTCAAATTGACCAAACTGCACTTTTAGTTATGGGGAAAATATCTAATTATCAAATATCATACAGTACAATACATGTAGAACACCCCCACCCCCTTAATTTGAAAATATCCTGATGAGAAAATACATGCAGGCATCAATTTTACTAGTCCTACCTTCTTAAATTTTCTTTCATAAAGACATTGCAAGACCATCAGCCAGTTTATCATAATCATCTTGTTTTTTTATAAAAAGTACTGTAAAATCATAACCACTGGAATGTATGCACTGAAACCTTTCCTTTATGCCAGTTTGGACCCAAAATATTTACTTATCTATCTTTTTTATTCCTTTTCTTAAAGGTCCATAGACAATGGGTCCCTGTCAGTGTCATAATCTCAAATCAGACTGCTGAATCTTCAATTTTAAAGACCAACAACCAAATCTATAATTCTGTATCAATCTTGCTATTCATACAATTCAATTCTTTGTAAGTTTGCACTGTGCTGAATATTGATATGTCCTCTACAATCAGTCAATAGCCCCATTCATTACCCAATACCGCAATTCACATCGGTAAGTGATTTCGCGTGGATACCGTAAAATATGGTAGTATTACAGTAATATTGCGGTATTCTCCCTTTCATCCCTGTTCACATTTGCATCCGCAAATTACCGTATTCTGTTCTATTGGCAAGTCCCGCACTGCATCCTGGTTACCCAGCGTACATGTACAAAGCGCATTCAGCTAAGGGTTACACCCACTCACGAGATGCTACATGTATGCTCCACTGCATATTAGCCATAAATGTTGCGCCTATATGTATTTTGCGGATGCTGTTCATATACACCAGGTATGAAGTTGCAATACTGCTAACCTGGTCAAAGAAATTTGCAAGTCATACATGTACTGTAAAGAAAGCTTTTGAACTGTAAATTTTAAAAGTCAGTGCTTATCATGAAAATCTCATGATCTTATATGATGATAGCTTTGTGAACATTTAGATGACTCAGCCACAATCTTCACTATAGTTCAAGTTGACCTGAGACCCATTCCCATAATTGCGAGGTCATACATAACCTCCCACAAGAAGGGGGGCAACTGCTGATGACAACCATACACTGTACATGTACCAGGGCTCACAGGGGAGCATCTGGAGGTTGGGCTGTGTAAATTTATGCAGCAGAGGACCTCAACAATAAATCACACAAATTAGAAAATCAGAAAATATACTGCAAATTTTCAGGCCCATTATCTGACATCCCCTGGCAAAAATTCAATCTGGGCGTGCTACACATTCAAAGACAACGTGTATGAGGGCCTCTGAATTGTGCGTAATGATGTAGAGTATGTAATTTGTGTGTGTGTTGTGGCAAAAGAACTGCTGGAGTGTATTATAGTGATATTACATGTACATGTAGGTCAATCATGGCGGCGGCCAATGGATGGGCACTGTATATCTGTGCTAGGCTACACAGAGCTCCACACTGGGGGTGGTCCGACGGTCCCAGACCATAAATCACTGTCGGACAAGTACTTTTCAGGAATTGTAAAATTTACTAGTCCGACATGACCAGTAAGAAAAATATTGTCAGGGCCAGTTGAAAAAGAACAATGAAGGAAAGATACACGTAGAAAGACAATCACATCCCTCAACAAGTTTTACACAAGTAATCGCATCTGTTTTTGTTTTGTTTTAATTTTCGCAAATTTCGCGAGTGATCTGCTGATCGCAAATTTAACAACACGCAAATATAATGCCACAAGAACATGAATTGTGCTGCTCGAAAATAAACACACAGACACTCAGCCACACTGGCACTGCTGCTGTACATGAATCTGGCCAGCCGGCCACAGTTGCGTTGGCATTATTATAGGTTGTACAGAAATTATTCTGACTGCGTCATGTTTAAAAACAAACACATAATAGAAGTAGCAATTTTTTAAACTCTGTCATGTTTAAAAACAAACGCACAATAGTAGTAGAAATTATTTAAACTCTGTCATGTCTAAAAACAAACACATGACAGTAGTAGAAATTAATTAAACTCTGTCATGTTTAAAAACAAACGCAGGATAGAAGTAGAAATGATTTAAACTCTGTTGTGTTTAAAAACGAATGCACAATAGTAGTAGAAATTATCTAAATTCCGTCATGTTTAAAAGCAAACACACGAGAGAAGTAGAAATTATTTAAACTCTGTCATGTTCATCAAACGCACAACAGTAGTAGAAGTTCTTTAAACTCGTCATGTTTAAAAACAAAAATACGATAGTAGTAGAGTTTTGTTAACTCTGTCATAGGCCTAAGTTATAAACAAAAACACATGTTGTAGCAGAAATTATTTTAACTCTGTCATGTTTATGAACACACGTACGTTCGTAAAAGAAATTATTTTCAACTTCTGCCCTTTTTTGTGAACAAACGCCTGGTTGTGGTAACTCATTCATTTTTATAAACAAATGTGCAGAATTGAAAATGAAATAAAAGAGTGAGGGTTGCCTGTCCACCTCCCCAGCTAAGCTATCCCCTTCCCATCATGAGATCAATACGCATGACACAAGAAAAGGATCAGTCCCTGTGCCCCCGATTGAGACTCTGAAAAGCACATGTGCAATTGTGAAATCAAATCTTAAGCTACACTGTACATGTATGCATCACGAATAGAATAGGGGGTTTCCTCCCAGAAGACGGATTTCCGTAACTGGCTTTAGGGCCAACGGTACACATTTTAATGCGAAGCTTTTGCCATGCTTAGCGGTAAAGCATGATTGTGTGCAGTAGGAAGCCACGTATTTATGCAAAGTACTGTACTGTCTGTACGTACATGTAAGTTGCATTGTGTGTTTTAGTGTTGAATCAAAATAAGCTCACAAGTCTTTTTAAACATGTTTGGGTTTTTTTTTTGACCAGTAAATTTGAGGTTCAGACCAGTAAAAATTGGAAAAACTGGTTATTTACTGGTAAAACAGGGACAGGTCAGACCAGCTGAAAAAATGGGTTAGTGTGGAGCCCTAGGTTACACCTTGCATTCGTGTGAGTGCTCTAGAACAGTGCTGAGCTACAGTAGCTCAGATCTCAGTTTTTTTTTTACCATGCATTTTAATTTTATTCATGTCATAATGCACCAAAGAACTGATCAGAGAGCGCAGTAACAGCGGCAGGTCCAAGTTACTTCATTATTGTCACCTGCTTGCCGATCAGGTGAGAATAAAGTGAAAAACATTGTTTGTATGGTAGTGTGACCTACATGTATAACACTTTGCGTATGTCCAAAGTTCGCGCACAGGGTCATATCTCAAAAAAAAAACTATAAAAGATTGTGAAAATCTGATAGCACCAACGGAAAGAGCAACCTAAAATTACCCTAAGATTAACCTTTCTTTGAAATTTGGGAAGGAATTGTTAAATTATTATGAAAAAAATCGGCAAAGTTTGTGTTTTGCGTCCGTTCCGAAAAAAACTGAACCTGCCGACAAGGAATGGTTCTTACCAGCGCTTTTATACATGGCGGGGCCACCATGTGTAAATTTTAAAAACACTTTTGCCACCATGGGTAAATTTAGAAGGGGAAATGCCACCATGTGTAAATTGAAGCATGAAAGTGTAAAATGGCATTTTTTTGTATGCACAATAAGTACCCAACCAAATCAATACCACGCGTTCCATTTTCTGTACCATGTGTAAATTTTTCCTATATGCTGATCGTTGCGTGTCTACCACTTGTAAAGAAAATCCTGGTGAGAAGCCACAAGGGTCTAGAATTCCTCTTTTCAAGAGACGATGTCATCAAAATTGTAAGTAAAATGTGATTATCAAATGATTCTATGGCATTTTGTCTTGCTAATATTTTATCTTACCTTTTATGGATCTCTATTTTGTATTAATCATGAGTAAACTGGCATGAGCGAGGTTAGGTCTCGTTATTTCTTCATAACTTTTCAAGGTCCAGTGCATTACGATACAACATTCAAACTTTTTGATGGGGATATCTTGGGAATTCTTTGTAAATTAGTCTTCTTCTTGCACCCATTTGTAATCTAAAACTTTGCTTTGTTTTTGGTGCCAATTAAATCAGAATAATTTTTGGTAAAATTTGAGAAATTATGGATTGAAAATTGGGTTCTTTAGAAAATTTAAATGTGCGCGAACTAAGGTCCCCCATCATACAAGGAATAAGTGAAATCAAGAGATGAAACCTTCGTGACGATCAAAGTTTTGCAAGTTGCAATACCGTCGCATGAATACACATAGCTTGTGCAGTGCATACACTAGCGAGTAGCGATAGCTGTCGCAGCACAGAGTAAAAGTGGGAATTGAGACAAGTGTGGCTGTATCCTCATTTAGATGCAGGGAAAAAAATATACGGGGGCTCAGGGTGAATTCGCCCCCGAAATGCCAAAAAGAGCACTGGAAAACTAAAAAAGAGCCCCTGAAATTCTCATAGGTTCCAATGTAAACTGTAATACAATGTAGAAAATTCGGGTGAATGAGCTCAAAAAGTAGCCCCGGGAAAAAAAATAATTAATTTTTTTCCCTGTTTAGATGCTATGGATACAACCACATGTGTGTGGTCATAGCATAAAGACACATGCAGAGACTCAAGTTCTCCCGTTTTCGGCGGGAGATCTCCCGCTTTGAGTCCATTTTCACAAAATCTCCCTCTCTCCAGCTTGAGTTTGAATTTCTCCTGCCCTAGCTGTGTTTCCCCTTTTTTCTCCCGCCCAACCACCTTTTTGAAAAAAACGAATCTGAATAACTGGATTTTACCTCAAAGTGTTGTCATATGTTCAAAAATAAGCCCAAGATAGCACCAGAGTTTCTATAACCCTAAGGCTAAGGCTAAAACTAAAAGTGGCCTCCGGCCGCAAGGAATTTCGGGCTTTGCGCTGGTGATGTGGGCTACATGCACATTGAGTCAGAGTCTCCCATTTGCTAGGGGGTCTCGGCAGGAGAATCTCCCGCTAAAGAGGTGCTTGGGGTTGGAGTCTCTGCACACGTGTGTGGCTAGAGATGTAGTAGGATGGGGGGTTGGGTGTCCGGACACGTAACAAAAATGAAGCCTTCTTTTTTGTCTTTGGATTAAACAAAAACTATGCATTGATTTGTTCAAATCATCATCAATATTTTTTCTCTGTAATATTGTCTAACATTTTGTGCTAAAATATTTAAGAGATTTGCTTGTGAACTTTTTCAATTGGTTGTTTAAAATCGACTGTCCGGATACACAACCTGTCCGGACACCCAACAACTGGGTATAATACTAATATAGAAATAATAGACATGATAGAGTTTACACTGTCACTGCTTTCACGATAATGCCCATCATGCCCATGTTTATCTGAATAGGAATATTATTCAACAGACTCACAGAGACATCAATGCCTACATTCAGGAGGATTCATAGACCAGGTATGTACTGCCATCGGTACAGACCCCCTTGTTATTTACTTTCAGTTTCACTGCCTGGTTGCACCGTTTATTTCTTGTGCATGCATTGTCACTGATGCACGTACTCAGCGCACAATGCATGGCAATGAATGCTATCGCCCGCTATTTCATTCAATCTTGAATGGGATACACTACATACACCGTTATTCCACCCAGTTTGCATGCATTTAAGACCACAATATGGACATTCACAATCATGTAACCACCACAGGATACATACAGTAGGAAAAAATAAGCACAAAATTTATCCAGTACTTACATTTTGATGAATTTTCTGGGGGTGTTATCACACACCTACAAAATATATACAGATGAAACCCAAAAGATGGCGAGTTTTATGAATGACGTCACTCACTCATCCGGGTTTGCCCTAGTTTGACCTTTGACTTGAAGAATACTAAAGTATACCACGCGCTGGATCAGTCATGAACCATATTATAAATATGATCTCATACGAAATATAATACAACAATGCAAGTATTTTGTAATCAAGCCGACTCATTCTCACGCTGTTATGACTAGAAGCTAATCTTTGATAAAATGCATGGACTGAGCATTTTATTTGGAGACTGCTACGGGAGTGTTACTTATTGGGTTTTCATAATGTTTCCATGCATGTATCTCTTCCCATTAATGCTATCATAATTATCGGGTCCTGAATTGTAGGTCTGGAATTGAAGTCTCATAAATATCGATTCAGAGCACGGGTACAAAATGCTTTCGTTCATCATTAACCCCTCCAGTTAAATACTTTTGGCTCCCCGTTTCAAAACATCAAGACATGCAGCTTCTTTAATTAGTGACGCAATTAAGAGAGGTCAGACTAAGTGGTCTATTAAAAGAGCTCTCACTTGTAAGAAATTATGGCACTTTTCATAACTAACTGTCCATTAAAATTGAAAAACGCCTAATACATGTATATTATGAAAAATAAGGCAAAATGAATTTAAAATTCCCTGATAGGAATTGTATTATACGAACAAAAGTACACTCCCGAAGTAAATTTTTATGACCACTGTTTTTTTTTTTAAATATACAGATGGTACCAGGCCGACTTAATAATCAAATGCTGAAATGAATTGCCCATTTTATCCTTCTGCTACGTACTTGTTTATACTAAATTACGGGTGAATTTTTTTAATGATTGAAAGGAGAGCACACATCAGGGGTTTTGTAATTATTGGAAAAGTGAGGGTGCTGATAGTATTTCGCCGGCTTATGTCAGCTCCCCCTCGATCCTATTCGATTATCATCGCATGCTACTTTTCGCGGATATTGCAGTTATTGGCGACAGTTGGTCACAAGTTCCAAAAATTTCCCATTTCTTAAAAAAAAAACATAAAAAATAAAGAAGAAGGATGAGCAGTCGAACGACGACGACGAGAGGGGGGGGGGGAGAAAGAGAAGGAGGAGAACGGAGAGGAGAACGGAGACGAGAGAAGAATAGTAGCAGTAGTAGTAGTAGTAGTAGTAGTAGAAGAAGAAGAAGAAGAAGAAGAAGAAGAAGAAGAAGAAGAAGAAGAAGAAGAAGAAGAAGAAGAAGAAGAAGAAGAAGAAGAAGAAGAAGAAGAAGAAGAAGAAGAAGAAGAAGAAGAAGAAGAAGAAGAAGAAGAAGAAGAAGAAGAAGAAGAAGAAGAAGAAGATGAAGAAGAAGAAGAGGAAGAAGCCATACCAGAAAGAGGCTTGGCATGTATTCTCTGCGGGAGTGCGGGGGAGCCTGGGGGCCGGGATGGGCCGGTGTGACAACCCCCCCCCCCCCCCCCCCATGCATGCACTAAATATTTCAGTCGACAAATGAATATAACTACTAGGAATTATACCAAGCGGCAATTTGACCTAAAATATAGATACAATTTCAGTAGATAACAAAAAAGGGCCTTTTTCGCGGTTTGCTCTATAATATACAAACAAGGTGGTTTTGGGCAGCAAGCGCGCAAGCAGCGAGATGCCACGCAGTAAGTTTTCCCGCCCATATTCGTCACCTCTTTATTCAGTTTTTAAACTGTACTTTCAATTTCGTCCCTCGCCCATGCAGTGTAATGTGTGTGATGCTTGCTTCAATTTCGTCTTTGGTTTCGTCTTCAGTTTCTTGGTTTGTCACCCATTTTTGTCAATTGCAATAATTCACATTCGTCGGTCATAGTAGCTGGGCATGAAACAACAAACTCATATTCGTCTATTCATGCTATTGGCATAAAGTCCTCAAAGATTCATCCAAATTTGTCTCCCAGATAAAGTACGGTCTACTGACGGACAACGATCCCTTTCACAATAGCGTTTTGTTATGTAATCATTTTTATTTTTCAAAATGAGAAAGGACAAAGTAGCAAAAATCAAATTATCACGAAAAAGTAAAAATGTAAAGACCCGGTTAAATATTTCATTTGAAGGCCCATATAACACTTGACGAATTCGAATGACAAAATGACGAATTTGCTTGAAAAAATGACGAATTTGATCCAAGCTTTCTTTCTCGCTTAAAGGTAGAGACGAAATTCAGTTATACATTGACGAATTTGAATTGGATTGAAAAAAGACGAATATGAATGACACATTAACGAAAGAGATTTTAGCTTCTGCGGACGAAATTGAATTGGAAATTGGTGAAATTAAACGACGAGGTGACGAAAATGGGCAGGAAAACCCTTATTTGGACTACGAGGTGGTTGACAAATTTTCAAAAACCGTCTAAATTTTGTGACGAATCCATATTTTTCGTCGGCTCGCTTCGCTCGCTCGTAGAAACAGAATGTTTTCAGACGGCAAGCGAGGTGCTAAATAAAGTCATATCCGGCAGAAAGGTGACTGAATGTTATATAGATATATATTTTGATGACGAATTAATCTTACCATGAAAAAGAGTATATATTTTTTTCCTCGCCCGTTGCGTTCGCTCGTATGATATTAAGGAGGATGATTTCGGAAAGCAATGAATTCGACAAGTTAGGTTAACAAATAAATAATTTAAATGTTTCATAATTGCCTACAGTGTCATTTGCTGACGACTGATTACTTTTACCATGAAAAGTGCGTTTGGTAATTCCTAGGTCGCTCGCTTCGCTCGCTCGTAATATTTAGAAATGGGTGATTCAGAAGCAAACAATATTACCAGTGAGGTGCCAAAACAGAGTCATATTTGGCAGCGAGGTGACCAATTATAATTCATTATTTAGATATTTTATATGCCTATATAACAAGAATTTGTTATTTGTGTCTCTCTCGCTTGCACAACTGTCGGCAAATTTTGGGTTACTGTAGACCAATTTCACAACGCAAGAGGGTAGCAGACTGTTTGACACATGACACAGTTCGACATGCTGCGGTGGGCGCTCCAACTTTTATAGTACACAAGTCAATAGCGCGTTATGTACATTCGTTCGATTTTTTGTCTATTTTGACCAATATTTGCAGATTTCTTTTAATATTTGCAATGAGAAATTGTCAGGGAAGTTCAGGTCGCAGCTGTGCGGTGCTCGCATGCCACAAGAATTGCAGAAAGTTAAAAAATTGGAAGCTAACTGAGTGCGAAATTCACTCGCTTTTGACTCATGAAGCCTGTTTGTGTGAGAAGCCATACTCCCTACACAGGCTTGCGTAAGCAATGCGAAGGAATCCGTCGCCAGTGCGTAAAAATATCAACAGAAAGGACTTTGAAGTCAAGAAACATTATCATTATGTACTTTGGCGTAAAATTTAATGAGTGAAAACAGTCACGACTTTGTAAACAGGGTAAGAGCCCTCGTTTACTACGGCTTCTATGCTGCAATCGAACTTATACTGACAAAACTAAGTTGAAAAACTATCGAAAGTACAAAAATACATCATACCTTCATCTGTCAGATATGGCCATTGTGTTACCTCATGTACCCATGTATCCATGCTTTATTTTATTGATCTAGAATAAAGTAAATGGAAAAATATAAGGGCATATCTCATATCATACATTCATTTTGTACACAGAGCCAATCGGTGGTGGTGGTGGTGGTGGTGCGGTGGTGGTGCGGTGGTGGTGGTGATGATGATGATGATGATGATGATGATGATGATGATGATACAGGGGCGGCACCAGGGTATTTTGATACCTTGTGGGGCAAGATGACCCACATATTAGTTGAACAAATGAACAAATAGGCTATTATGACCCTACTTTCTTTTCCCCAATACTCTTCTTCCTTCCTCTTCATTATCACTTGAAAAATTATAGGGGGGGGGGGGGGCGGCGGCCGCCCCCTTCCTGTAGCGGCACCCCAGGCCAAAATTAAAAAGAAATCTCGGGAATCTCGACTAGTACGTGCTCCGTTTGGGGGGGGGGGTATCATGTGCGTGGTCTGCAGCACTTTCTAAAATCTTCATGCACAAATAGAATATTTTGCAGGATTTTCTTCCCAGTGCATGAAGGAGGGGTCGCTAATCTGCCCCTTCCTCCTATCAACAGATCCTCTTTTTTCAACCAAAATTTCTAACTGGTATAATACAAAGGAGCCCACTGTTTTCTTGTTTTGTTTTGTTTGTTTTAATCATGAAGCCTCTGAATTTTTTTGTTCGTTTTGTTTTAATCATGAAGCCTCGAAGCCTCTGAAGCCTCTCATTTTCGCTAAATGTCTCCCTCTCTTGGTGACTTGCAGCACAGGGCACGTCGGTACTTCAGCAAGTGGTGAACACTCATTGTCTTTCATTGTGAAAGACGGGAAGCACGATAATGTTGCATTTTTTTGTGTATGTGACTATGCGTGTGCACTGTGTGCGTCATTGTCGTAAATCCCGGGGGGGGGGGGGGGGGGGATGGGCGATATATCCCCCCACTTTTTCGAAGGGGGGGGGGGGAAGGCCTGTACAAATATCCCCCCCTCATTTTAAGGAAAAATGATATTGTAATTAATCAGTTGGTGATTTTTTTTCATAGAAATGTCATAAACGATGGTCATAGTTGAATTTTCATTTGAAATGCTCTTAAAAATCACGAAAGTGGTTATTTTTCACTCGCGCGCTTGCAAAATAAAGGAATTAGATTTGTGTGGGGGTCTGCTCGGGTGAGTAAGGGTTTGTGTGTGTGTAATTAAGTGTGACTTCCATGCAAGAAATTTTGGCAAAAAAAAGTTGATCATCCCCCCACTCCTCAAAACGGATTTACGCCAGTGGTGTGTGTATGTGTGTGCGTGTGTTTATCATCATTACATTTTTGTGTAACCATCATTAAAATCTAATGGCATAAGAAATGCTGATATAAAGAGTTATAAGGAAAATATTAAAATGGGGGGGGGGGGGGCACCGTTGTAAATCCGTTTTGAGGAGTGGGGGGGAGGGGATAATCACCTTTTTTTGCCAATTTTTTTTTTTGTAAACTCACACTTCACCCTCATTCACCCGCGCACACGTGTAATCCCCCCATGCCATCCCCCCTCTCGAAAAAGTGGGGGGATATATCCCCCCATCCCCCCGGGATTTACACCAATGGGGGGGGGGGGGAGATGTTGCCCCTGATTAATATGAAGAAGTTGTTTTATGTAATAATTATCACTTTTATCTCAGCTGAATTCATTTGTTAGAAATCTTCATGATAAATTCTGATCATGAACATAATCCTTACACATATCAGCTTGCCAAGGGATACAATGCCCTACAATAATACTGACAGGAAAGAAAACACACACACAATAATTTCAATTTAAATTTCTATAATTATCTTTAATACAGATCCATTATTTCATGCCAACGGTTTCTTGAAAGTAACTGACTTGTACCATTATTTTGTAGGGAATATTTATGTATCAACTAAATAAAGGTGAGTTACCAAATGTTTTCACCCACGTTTGTTAGAAGCAATGAAATTAATTCCTATCCCACTAGGCAATTGCACAATATTCATCTCTCCCCTGTACGTACTGTTCTTGCACTTAAAGTGATTACACAATGGTAAATTTTTTTGGGATAAATGATCGGGAATAGAATTCTAAGAAGAATAGCATTAAAAATTTGATGATTTTTAATCGAAATCAATGCATTTTGGCTAATTTTCTCGTAAAAAGTCAAGAGTTGACCAAAAAAATTTGAGTATGAGGTATGACGTAAAAGTGGGTACCCAGCTTCGCGCACTGCAGTTGTCCTGCGCGCTAGACTGTACAATATTATGTATTATACCTTGCGCGCATTTTGCTAGAAGTGCGCGACAAGGTACCCACTTTGACGTCATTTTTACGTCAAAGTGGGTACCCAGTTGAAACTGGGTCACAGCTGAGGGGTCAAAAATATCCTGAAATCTTACCACATTTGGGGGTTTCCTTGGCAACACGACTTTTTAAAAAACTTTAGGCAGATGATTTTCTGCTAATAAAATCATGCTCTTTTAAATGAGCTAACATTGTTTCAGCATTGGGTACCCCCTTTAAAACAATAACGCCCACAGGACCCTCGTTTTGGAACAGTTTAGAGACAAGGTTAATTCAGTCACCCTCATTGTATTCATTCAAGCATACACTTAAAGATTTCTCATTGAAGGCATATGCATAAAGTTCTTTCTCGCTGTTTATTGCCTTGCTCGAGTGACTGCTGTTACTGGACTGTACTTAATATGCATCACTTATTTTCCTAAAAGACTGTCCGTCTCTCGAAATTGCATTAGAAGTTTAATACAACATTAGGTATCTTTTTGGGAACCTATGTTATACAAGCTTAGCTTTTTGATAGGTTCCTCATATTTCACATGATTGTGTTTATAGCTATAACCAGTATTTTTGTCAATATTCTTTTTCTTTGTTGAACAATTACATAAAAAACTGTTATTTTTGTGGAATGTGAAACAATAAATCAAATCAAATCAAATCAAATGATGATCAATACATACAGAGGAAGACAAAAGATGTCTTCATGACCTGAAATATCAAAATGTAAAAATAAGATTCATACATATGAATACATGTACATATGTACACAATCTATTGCTTTCACTGCATTGCACATCAAATTCACTTAAAAAGATTTACAAAATTACATATAAAATTTGTGAATTTACAAGTAAAATGTCTCAATCTGAAGAGAAAAAAAATCCTTTTACATACATACGAAGAATAGTGTGTGAAGTGAATGAAATGTCAAATTACATTCCCTTATCTAGGCAGTGTGGCAATTTACTTATCTTTCTATATATATAAAAAAATATCCATGACCTGAGTTTGTAAGCGACCTATTTGAACTGTGGACCTTTGTATTATTATCGGATGGTAACTAAAACAAGGTGAAAAGAGAATTCATCACATGTTCTCATAAAATTACCCTGTCTATTATTCAAAACAGCAAATATTGTTGATATCATCAGTGCATTCAAGCAGAAATGCATGTCTACTTAAGCTTGAAAGCTAAGCTTGACCACAGATATGACATATTCACTTGCAGTAATACTAAATACAGTTGCACACATTTTAAAGAGAATTTCACGGAACCAAATGCAATGTTTTATTATTTGTTACAATTATGGTATTAGAAAAAAAAAACAACAACAGAATTTAAGAAACTTGAAGTCATCCATAATAAAATAAAAAACTAACCAGGTAAATAAAATAGCTAAAAAAAGAAAGAAAAGGGATAGATAACAAAAGTGTGTACTGGTAAACACAACTGCTAACTTATTCTATGTCAATAAAACAATCACTAAATAAATTCTCACATATTATAATGCTGTACAAAAGGATAGAAAATGTCTGGCAGACTGGCACCTACAATGCAATTAGAGGTTTCTTTGGTAATGGAAACATGCTTGCTTGGAGTCCAAGGTAATGTTTACACACAAATAATGAACAGGATCTATTAAAAAATTCCCCCCAATCAGTAATCAAGTAAACTATAAACCATGATAATAGTATCTCTATAACTTTTCTTCTCTAATATTTTTTGCTACCTAATATGGCAAAAATACATAGCAAGTAACATGTCAAACCTGCCTAACACTAGTTAAGATATTACAAGACTAAGATATATTCTGCTAAATTCATCAGCTCCAAAACATTGAAAGAATCGGCCAATTTGTATTGCTTTGCTTTGCCTAAGGAGGGCAGTACATGGTGTGTGTGGCAACTGTGTACTGGGTACTGCGAGGTAGCTGAGACACAAGGCTAAGCATGTGCCATGAGGTCACAGGTTAAAGCTTGGAGTTCACAATAGTTCCTGCCCATATACTATGGGTACGTCTAGAAGGAACTATTAGAAGATCCATGAAATGACTGACCAATCAGAATTTCTATTGAAATAATTATCTCCCTCAATTAATGTAGCTATGGGTGTATACCGGTATCTATCAGAGTCATCTATCCACAGCGAATAACCACTCTGCCTTCAGTCAGTAGAAAAATATGCATTTTTTTGCACATAATCTATATTCTTCTGTGTGCTTGCCTGAACACAGAATAATATGGATAATGTTATGACCCATAGAAACAAAGCTGGCCAATCTGAATGCATAAATTCACTGGTCCTACCTTCCAGAGCCTTCTACATGCACACGAAGAGTTTTGCCAACTGGATTACAGTGAGGTAACAAAGTGGCACACATTTGGCACACAGGTAAACATCTGTCCCCTGTGCAGTACACCCCCAATCTGCTACTACTTCTAATACATCTTTGAAGCCAAGTTGGCTGAACTCTGAGTCCTGTATTCTACTAAAAAGGTCATACAGTTTGTTGTCTGTCTAAGTCACTCTAAGTCAACTTGTTGTAGACCTGAATCTAAATTTTAGTCAGACAGACAGACCTGACTTATAAACGGCTTTAATCTAGCACAGTGAAACCTCAAGTGCACCCTAGAAAAAAAACACCCCTTCTTATAAGAAGTGCTCTTTAAAACAAGGATCCACTGTAATAGAATTATACTTTTAGTAGAATACAGGCTTTGGTATAGATGACTCTGCTAATCTACCTCGACTAAATTATCAACATCCTAGAGCAAAAAGTAATTCCTGGAACAGTGCTTCCCCATAGATCCTGACGACTCGGTAGAGGGTATAGAAGTCCTGTGTACTAAAGATGGTGTCAGAGATGGCGAAGGGAAGAGTAGAGGGTATAAAACCACGCCCATATTCCACCATCCAGGTGCCGGCAGTCCACTGGACAGAAGTGGCCTCACCCCAGGCATGAAGCAGGGTGACTCCTAGGTTAAACGATTTAGAGCAATAATAAAATTCACAAAATAGGAACAACAATGACTGTAATGAAAACAACCATTGCAAATGACAGTAATAAACAACTGAAGTAGTGATAACAATATTTTTATACAATATTACAAAAACTGCTACCAAATGAGAAAGAAAAAAAATCAATACAGAATTTCAGAGGTGGATTCAGCAACGTATTTAGATAAAAGGCCTGGTGTGTTCTTGATGGATCGGCCCATACATATGATATACATGTAAGCAGATGTAAACCAAACTTGTCACAGGACACGTCAAGGAATCCAACAGGCAAAAGACAAAGTACGAATAAACTATAACCTGTTGAACTTTAAGCCAGAGATAACTCAGGCTAGGGTCAATGGATGTTCTACTGGAATCAAATGCTAAACAGGTATTAAAAGGAAAGAAACCCGACTTCAAAACAATGATTTATACCTGGTCCATATATCTGGCTTTCAGTGGTTCCTTCTTTCCATTGACGGAATGATCCAGTCATAATTGTGTCAGAAACATTTGCCCAATATCGACCTTTGCACAGATAAAAAGAGAAAAGATGATGAATTGTCACATTATATACTTCATCTGAAGCTTACTACATGTGCTTTGCTCTTCTTATCCTAGCTACTATGACAAAATACTAATCTATAATATCAATTCATATGGAAATAATAATATGCTGAGAGCAGACATAGGATAAAATATGAATTCAAGTCTTGAATGCACGGTATGCACCCTTATTAAACATTTTGAAGGTTTCAGGTTACTATGAAATTAAGACATACCCCCATTCATGCCCAGTCATGCAAACTTGGTCAATACAATTTACACCTACCGTAGAATGCTTTCAAAACTCTATAATTCTACCACATTTGTCATTAACATTTTTGCCTGACAAATTCCAATGTCCAGTTTAATGTGAATATCTGAAAGGAATGCAACATAATGGCATGATGTACTGTGTGAAGTGGGTGAAGTGGAAAATGATAAACAAGATTCATAGACATCTTCCTCTAAAAATTGTTATCTGCCCCTCACCAGAATGTCCACCAGTATCCACAGCCGTGCCAAAGAAGAGAATGTACTCAGTGAGTGAAGCATGAACCAGGCACATCGCCCCCATCCATCCTCCAGCATTCACAAAGATCCATTCCTCCCTCTCCTTGGGTAAGATGTGACCAGGGTATCGTTCCCGCAGAACTTCACCCACTTTGTCAAAAGCATCTTGGTGCGAAAGTCCTGTAAGAAGAATGGATGAATGAATGAATGTATGAATAAAACATGTAAAAAAGATAGCAGTGAAAGAATACCGTAGAATAGAAATGAATATCCAGAGAGACAAACAGACATATATGGAAACCGCTAGCCGTAAGAATGGCAAGACCAAGATGTACTATCGTGTGGAATGACTTGTGCATTTTTGCAGGTCGGGTAAACATGTTTTTTATTCATCCACTTTGGAGGAAAAAATAAAATAACTCTCCTGGCATGATTGATTGGCAATAAACTTAGGGGATAGCATTCAGAATTAATACTCTTATTCTACTTTCACAACAAGGACACGACAGAAGCTAAATGGGAAAGGGGTTTTCTAGAGGGTTTGTACTAGTGTGAGGTACCAAAATATGCTGCGTTACTGTTACTGGTACTCAGTGGTAGGGACATACTAAATGCCATGCTCTTTGCCTCTGGTCTGGAGAGAGTGGTCTACTGTACTAGATCTAGTAGTAGTACTGGTCAACATGTTTCAATTATTATAATCCTTTGTATTTTACTCTTCCACAGAGCCTTTCCAATCCCAGGACCTAGGACCAGGCTAGATCTGGTTATTTTGGAGCAATGCAGGGCGTGGGGGGGGGGGGGGGGGGCTGTAAGCAGGGCGGGGCAGGGTAGGTGGGGAATAACGCCAACATTTCAGTGAGTGTTCTTCTGTTCCGTCAAGAGTATCTTCTGACTTACCAACATATTTCTCAGCTATTCTTGCAATGGTTTGATCATCAAAACGGTACGTTTTTGTCTTCAACCAGAGATGAATTCCATAGATCAACGCACCAAATAAAACGAGCATGAATATTTTGGACATCGTGAGAATAAATTCTGAAAGCAAATATATGCTTCGCTTTGAAAGTTGAACTTTGAAGGCCTTTCAACTTCAGGTTTCAACTTTCACTCCGATTTTTGCCGCAACCACAAAATTTCACGCTGCTATGTCACGTGACTGAAACGATCCTTATGTCAGGTGACTCTCAAACAACCCCATTTAAAATTTACTTTCCCAACATTATTTGCGTATTAAGATGAATAATTCAGTATACCCTACTGCCTTTAAGATAATTTTTGTGTGTCCCAGACCCAGTTTTAATATTTTTAAGGAAAATACTGACCAGGGAGTTGATCTGAATTAGATTATATCTAGACCTTGCGCAATCCACGTGGAGGGTAAACATGGCGTGCTTGCAGTACTTAGCTTGATTACCCATTCAGCTGTAATAACCGTTTGGAAATTTGGAGGAACGTTTAAGTCACCAAAGAAGTGGAAAACTGCAGTGTGTGTCGTTCTAATTTCGGGTTATTATGGCTGAAGAGACTGGAGATGGGAAGGTGTCAAATGATGTACCAGGTTTCACTAGTGTCAACGATTTTGCACAGGTTTGTAACTGATTCCAGCTCTAGCTTCACGACACGCTTTGGCATGTCATGAAGTTATCGCACGGGGCCGACCGGGGGCGGCGCCTAGACAGCTAGCTCAGCTCAGGCGGCTAGTGCTATCTTTTTTCCGCAATATTAAAGGCATTGGTTAACATTGTTATGATTTAAAAAAATCTTGTTTTGTTACTTGATAATGGGATAAACATAAGGGTTATAGTGTAAAAATACCAGTCTGACATGTCTGAAAGTTTCAAAGTATAATAGACTCTATCCACAGGAAGTATTTTTGAATATCAAAAATGTGAACCAATGTTTGAAAAAAATACGAGGGTCGGTTGCACAGAATAGACATAAGGAATGCGCATGCGCGTATGACTCACCTTACCGTACTGTGTGTATTGGCGTATCACGCGGCTCGAGGCATTATAACGGCATTTTCAAATTCAAGCAAAGTGGTCCTCTTAGTGATTGTCTTGTGAGATGAAGGATAATAAAATCGCCGTTTGCGCCTAACTTACACTTTTTCATTCCAAATTATGGTTGATTTCAGGGTTTTTGAGTACAAATACAGTACTCATACACATGTTTCATTTTAGTTTGAGAATTTTTTAAATCAGCTACTCACAAAGTTAGCCAATGCCTTTAACTGAGATGGGATTGGACGCCGACGAGCGACCTGTTGGTTAATCAGTTAGAGATCCAATACTACCATGATTTTTTCTTTTTTAAATTTTAAACTGTATGAAATGCATGATGCTAATTCAAGTCTCTGACAAGTCTGAAACTCAAAGCAGAATTTAAGGGCAAGGCATATGAATCACAATAACGTAACTTAATTTATTTGAAGCAGATAAGAGTAGCATGAGAAGAAGACTGAAAATGTCATGTTTGATTTATTGATTAAAAAAAAAATGCATGAGTGAATTAATAGCTTTGTAAAACAGGCAAGCAGCTCTTGAAAGATGTGGGAGAAATGCACAACACAGACCAGTCAATGAGTCAATCCTCAAGTCCCCTATGAATAGTAAAAGTGCACTGTTTTCTTTCCAGTTCTACATGACTGTATTATGAGTATGAATGTACATAATGAGCAGGAATTGCCAGGAACATGTCATTTGCAAATTATTGAATAGACTACTTATCATTGACCATGTGATGTGAGTTATGCATCAGATAAAAGAAGAGGAATCAGATATAACATTATGTGACCTGATTTTAAGTTTTATTGTGTTCAAAATAAGACAAAATACTTGGTGAAAAACTGTGTTATTTTTAATGGCAAAATATTGAAATGAAATGAAATATAAATCTGACCAAAACTACTACAGTTTTATTGTGAGATTCTATGGTCTTGACAATTTCAAAGATATTTTTGTACTGTGGCTCAGTATTGCTGGATCTTGACTTTGTCATAAATTTATTGATGTTTTGAATGTAACAATGATAACAGTGTTTCTGCTCATTTGCATACAAGAAATTACAACCTTTTTTTCTTTTTAGAGCAGATTAAAAGAGCTGTGTATTTCATAATTTTTTTTTTTTTTTAGTTTTTAGTTTTTGTTTTGCTTTTGTTTCTAATTTTTTTTGTTTTTTGGGGGAGATGTTTTTTTTTTTTTTTTTTTTTTTGGCAGTGTATACAGCCACACGCGTGTGTCTTTACCTTACGGCCACACGCATGTGGTTGCATCCAAAGCGTCGATATGAGGATACAGCCACACTTGTCTGAATTCCCACTTGAAGTCTGTGCCGCGACAGCTATCGCTAGTGTGCACTGCACTGCACAAGCGATATGTATTCATGCGATGCCCATGTGTTGCGACTTGCAAAACTTGGATCGTCACGAAGGTTTTATCTCTCGATTTCACTTATACAAACAATATTTTCACTTCATTCTCACCTGGTCAGCAAGCAGGTGACAATATAGTACAATATTGTTTGTATTTTAGTGAATTTCAAGAGATAAAACCTTCGTGACGATCCAAGTTTTGGGGTTTGGCAACACAGACACATCGCTTGTGCAGTGCATACATACACACTAGCGATGGCTGTATAGCGGCGCGGAGTATAAGTGGGAATTCAGTTGAGTGTGGCTGTATCCTCATGTCGATGCTGTGGATACAACCACACGCGTGTGGCCGTAAGGTAAAGACACACGCGTGTGGCTGTATACACTGCCTTTTTTTTTACTCTCTTCATCTGATCCATTTTCAGAAAGCACTTGGCAAGCTCAAATTGGCTACCAGAGCAGCAAATGAACTTCCAGCAGCCGGAGATGACTATGACTTCTACTCTAGCTTTGAAGGCTTTAGACAGTTCTGCAATTCACAGGGAGACAAACTTCTAGCAAAGTAAGTCCTTTTGCAATACAAGATGATAATTACCAAGCATTCAACCGTATCCATTTCATTTAAATTTGATGGCCCTTTTTGAAGGCAGAACCTGAAATGTTTTAAGGATTTACTCAAGCTGAGTGCTAATTAGGAGTGCCATGCAATGATGAGCAATATAGCAAAACATGAAGTGAAAATTATAGTCCATTCATCATCACATTTGAGATGGCCCTCTCTTCTTTGATAAGAAGCCATTCATTAGATGATAATGGTATTCTGAGAGTTATGTATGAAATCATTATCAGCATTGTTGTTTTTGTTATTGTTATTGTTATGAAATACTCTTAGTCTTCACAGTCATGCTCATAATCATCATTCTGAGTGTTGCCATCACCTTTACTGTTATTGTACTATTTCTATTATTACTGTTATCACTGTTTTCAGCATTCAGAGTCTTGCAGGACAGCAAAGGGCAGGTAGAAGTCAGGTATATCTGAGTAGAATTCATCGTCATCATGATCATGATCATTATCATCATCATCATCATCATCACCACCATTATCTCAACTTTGCATTTAATTGTACTACATGGGTATCTGTTACTACCGTTATCATTGTTTTCAGCATTCAGGGACTTGCAGGATAGCAAGGGACAGGTGGAAATCAAGTAGGCCTCAGCAGAATTCATCATCATCACCATCATCACCACCATTAACTTCATCTTTGCTGTTATTACTGTACTATAATTTCTATTATTACTCTTATTGTTTTGATTATTTCAGCATTCAGAGACTTGCAGGACAGCAAGGGGCAGGTGGAAGCCAAGTTGGCCTGAGCAGAATCCTAGAGATTGAGGATAGGATAGATTCACTGATAGAAACCAATGACACCCTGCTAGAAAGTGCGGTAAGAAAGAGTACCGGTAAATCGGTTTGGGGACATAGTATATAATTGTGATTAAACTCTGGACATCCATGTAAGTGTACTGTATTCTCGTGGGGTGCTTCAATGTTGATTTTCTTGACAGATTTCCCCCAATCTTAATTATCTTTTTTTTTTTTTTTTTTTTTGGTCATATATTTGTGGGTTGCTTCAATGCTTATTTTCCGAACAGATTTCCCTGGATCTTTATGTTTGGGTAAAAATTTAGGAATGGGATTGATGTATGTTCGTACATGTACATATCCTTAACTGCACAAATTTTGATGAACATGTAATGCCAAGATGCAAAATTTCACTGACCATGCACCATACAAAGGAAATGGGCTCAGTGGTATGGAGAACACAAGTGTATTTTACTACAGTAAATACTGCTTGTCCAGTGATGCAAATTTGCCCTTTTTGCAGTATTTTGTACTATTTTATCGGGGAAAATACTGCATGTATCAAGTAAACTACTGATTTTCCTGAACTTTAGTTACTGTACAGTTCTGTGCCTGTCATATAGGATATCATATTTTTCCACTCATATTACTGCGAAACTTGATAAAAGGTTTGCCTTGTGCTTCTCTTCCTATTTTGGCCACTATTTAGTACAAAACTTTGTATAGAATGCTTAGTGAAAAACTGTTGTCAACTTGTACATACTGCATCTTTCCATGCTGCCATCTCACATGATTGTTTGTGTTGATGCTTTCAATCACGATGCAAATATAAAACCTCCCTGTACTGTCCCCCTCTTGTGTCATGGCTATCCCATCATGCCATGTGCACAATCAAGGGTCAGTAACAAGCTCCCTAAGGTAAAACTTTCTTGCCCCATCCTGATTACACCATCGCTATTCTTACTTAGTCATATTGAATAGTTGATCTGATACAAAATGTACTAAACCTGATACTAAACCATTTTAGCAGCCCAAGTGTAATCTTAACGTAGAACCAACCTCAACACTTTGAACGTAGATGAGAGGTCAAATCATACAGTTTCCTACAGTTTATGTATTTAAGGTGCCTGTAAGCTGGTAATGACAATTAAAAGAATTTCGTTGCCTATGACATAGTCAGATTCAGCTGCAGATTATTTGAGACAGTGGTGTATCTAAGGCAAGTGCTGAAATTGTACCCCCTTTCAACTTCTAATGCCAAAGAAAAAAAATTTAAAACAAGACATTTTGAATCTTTCTTTGGTTGGTCAGGATTTTTTTTTTTTGCCTTTATGTGCCCCCTAAAAGTGGTGCATGGGGCTCATGCCCCCATTGACCCCCCCACATGTAGATACACCACTGATTTGAGATCATGTATAATATACATATAATTCCCTCATATGCTTTCATGTTGCATTCTACCTGACTGCATTGATCTTTACAGGGTGCCCTGTTGGATGAGGCAGAAGGCATCAGCAAGCCAGCTCAGACCTTCTCACCAGGTGTATCTAAACCACAGCTCATTGTTACCAGCTGGAACAAGAAGGTAGCAACTCTCATTTCAAAGTGATTCAAGGAAGAGAGAGAGAGAGAGAGTGGAGAAGGGAGGGGTATGGGAAGGATGGGGATAGATGATATGAGCAAAGAAGCTCAGACCTCATCGGGTGTCTTTAAGCCACACCTCATTGTTACCAGCTGGAATAAGAAGGTAGCAACTCTCATTTCAAAATGATTTAAGGGAGGGAGAGAGAGAGAGAGTAGAGAAGGGAGGGGAGGGGGGGGGGTGGTTGTGGGAAGGATAGGGATAGATAATATTTAAAAAGAAGTTCAGACCTCACTGGGTGTCTCTAAACCACAACATTTCAAACTGATTTAAGGGGGAGAGAGAGAGAGAGAGAGAGTGGAGAAGGGGGGGGGGGGGGGGGAGGAGGAGGGGGTATGGGGTGGATGGGAATTAATATGAGGAAAGAGGGTCAGACCCCACTGAGTGTCTCTAAACTACAACCCATTGTTGCCATCTAGAATAAGAAGGCAAGGAACATTTTACTCAGTCCTCATTCAAGCCTCCTCTGCTGGGGCTTAGTTTCTTGTTATATCTAACTGTGCAATATTGCAAAATAAGTTCTTACTTTACTTGTTAGGTAGTAATCTATTTCCAAGAATTAAAATTCAGCTAGCATACATAATTCTGATTTATCGATTGATATCTTCTATCGTGAGGGCAGCCATCTGTCATTCCCATCTCTTGCAGATTTAACGATATATTTCTTTCACTTCTTCATTGTTACCGGTTTTCTTTTAGTGCTAAAGATTGGAAATTGTGTGCCATTGCATCCAATTAAGCCGGCTGTTTCACATTGTTACATTGTGTGATGGTGGTATAGTGGTGCATAGATTAACCTGTCTGACTTCTTCCTCTTGTATCCTAGCTTCAACTCATAGCAGAGGTACAATGATATGTCAGGTACAGAGAACAAGTTACATATAATCCCAGTTTTATTAATTTTTTTATATTGCTGGAAATTAATATTACAAAAATGTATGAGAACTAGAAAATTTGGCCTCTATGGTAAGTGCGGAGTTTGCTCTTCTTAAAGAATCTGTCATTCATCTTCTCTGCTATTTACCCCTTTCAATTTTTTTCTCACATTTGATCACTTTATGCATCTCTCTCTCTCTCTCTGATCTGTTTTTCCTTCTCTCTCACTCCCTTTTGCTCTCTTTCCTTCTCTTTCCCTCTGTCACTCTCTGCAACTCGCTGATCTCTCTCCTTTTTGCAACCTACTAACTTTTTTTCTTTCCCCTCTCCCCGATTTCTTTCTCTCTCTCTCTCTCTCTTTTTTACTCTAATTCCCCATCTTCCCTCACTGTCACTTGCACTTTATACTATATTTTCTCTCTCTCTGTTTTCACCCTTTTCTCCTTTTCTTTTATCCTCTCTTACATGTACACTCTCTATCCATTTCTCAATATTTTTCTCCATTTCTCAATATTTTCTCTCAATAGAAATCGCAGGCCCAGAATGAGAAGTCTAAGAACTTCCGTTTGATGCATGCAAGAAATATTGCCAGGCCCCAGCTGAAATTCAAGGAGAAGGTGGATAACTCCAATAGACCCTTTGTGCCGGTTATCAAACACAAGCCAAATGCACTCAAGCCACTGCAGGAAGGTAACGTGTCTTGTCAATTCTCACGTTTCACAATGCATGCGCTACCAACGTCCGTACCATGAAAGGCCCATTTTCCCACTCGAGGGTCCACAGCTATTTCCAAGATAGCAGACGTCGTGAATGAGAGTTGACCACTTGAAGAAATATTTAACTGACCGAGAGATTCCAAGCACAGGCAAGAAGAAAGATTAGTTTCTAGAACTAGCAGCGAGAGCCCTGAGAAAATATAAAGTGTTAGAAGTCTGTAATTACTTAGAATAGGAGCGTAAAAGGCGACTAGTACTTGATGTTGATGGTACAGTTGTCGACCCATCTCCCAGAATTAACTTGCTAGGGTGACTGTCGCAACTGAATCAAATGAGGGCGTAAGGATTGTGAAATGCAAAAATTGATATTTCAGAATGAGTGCGAAAAAAGCATGTGGTATTAGAGACTTAAACTGGTGCCTACTGGAACCGGGTGTTCCCTATGCTAAGCCTATTGGAAATAGAGAATTCAGTATTCAAGGTGTCAAAGATACCTCACATTTCCAAAGACCAAGAAGCAAGCTTCAGGTTAAGTATCCCATTAATACTACTTAATGTAGCTTATCAAAAGGCGCGTCCATCGGTTTTTAGCGGCTTCTCCGTGCCCAGGTATTCACATCGACTTTCCTGATCCCCCATTGTTTTGTCTACAGAGGAACGGGAGGATATTGGACTAAAAGATGCTGAGCACGAATCCTGCTCGAACCTGCCGTCAGATTTGGCTCTGACTTCTGATGAGAAGCATTAATTATCTATTTTCTCAAGGCTTCATACAGGGCCCACCCTAGTTCAGAAGGCAATGGGTTTAATAGGAGAAAACAAAACAAAAGCAAATTTGAAAGAGATCATATACTTCCCTCCCAAAGAAATTTGTTCATTACACTTTGTGCATACTTTGCCAAACAGATGTTGGACACACACGTATGGGTAAGTTTTCTTGACCCAGTAGATACATTCGGACTAGTGCAAAACATGCAATTTTTATTGACTTTCAGGCAAGTGCTAGCCAAGTTATATTGGGCTTGATATTCAGCAGATTTGCATATTGCATTATTTTCTTATGCAACAGTTTCCATCATTTGTTTAATTCCTGCATGATTTGACTACATTTATGTCTATTTTAAAGTGATAATAGCATTTTTACTAGAAGTGCAGGTGTGATACGATCTGCATAGTATGTGTATGAATGTATTCGGCATTCATCAGCTAAAAATTTAGAATTGTCATCATAAGCTGCATCTTTCCATGCTGCCATCTCACATTATTTGTCTGTGCTGATGCTTTCAATCACGATGCAGATATTAAGGACGTTCCACAGTTGAAATGAAATCCATGTCATTTTCTCCAAATTTTGCATAGAGTTACCTTGGTACCTATGTAGGTAAAAAATGGAAAAAATAATATAGGTTCATGCGCTTATTTTTTTTCTACGGGACTTTGAAGTTGCCATAATTGGATGGCAGATAAAATGACGCAATCAAGAGATTTAGGCCTCTTTTAGACCTCACGATTTCGACAAACGAGTATAAATCAGTTTTACTCTGTCAAAACCCTATAAAACTTCATCAAATCCTCCAGATTTGTAGCGAAATGTTTTACAAAGATGTAAAGACTGTTAAAACTGGGCCATCTGTACTTCTCTTTAAACTAGCAGCGCCCTCATGTGGCGAAAATGGTGCCAAAAAGGACAAAAAACATATCTTAGAGGCTTGGAATCTACAGGAAAAATAAAAAGTACAGATTAAGCTGCACTTTATTCAAAATCCATGTCATTTTCATGAAAATTTGCAAAATGGTAGAGGAATGCCTACTAAAGGGGTAGACACATTAAAAAAGTGGGGTCCATGTGCTCGTTTTCATGCTGTCGGCGCCCTAATGGCTGCGAATCGGCTTGAAAACCCCCCAAAACGCGCCAAAAACATGCAAATGGCTGAGAATCTGATCCAAAAACGGCCGATTCAATTTTATGGCCCCAAACAGTCAAAACCCATGTCATATTCGTCTTTCTCTCTAGAATTGTAGAGGAAAGTATACTGAAGAGATTGAATTATTAAAAAATGGGGTCCATGTGCTTGTTTTTGAACTATCGTCGCCCTAATAGTTGCGAATCGGCTTGAAAACCACAAAAACGCGTCAAAAACGTGCAAAAGGCTGAGAATCTACACTGAAAACGAAAGTTGATCAAATGACTAAAAAGATTAGTCATTCACTATGTCTTATTTGACTAAGAAATAATTTGTCATTTGTTTTTAAACTGACTAATATTAATTAGTCAATCAAATTATGTCTTATTTGAGTAATCCTAGAAATAATTAGTATTGCATGAGAAAGAAATGGTCCGTAAATAGTCCTACACTGAAATCAGTTAGTCTTTCATTAGTCTTTAAATCATAATTTGCTAGTCAATGATGACATGACGTGGTGCTGAGGTAAGCTGTCAGTCATGGGAACTAATTTCACACATGCATATTCAAATTTTATATATACTTTTTAAACCAATGGCCGTTCTTGACACCCTGAATGCTTGTCATAGGCTTGACTGACATAGCAACAAGTAGTGTACGCACACTTGATTCCAAGTTATTGTGTAGTTAATTGACCTGTAGTGTTTACTAACATATTCAAATTTTATGCATACCTTTCAATCACTGGTTGTTGTTGATAACCGGAAAGCTTGTCAAAGGCTTTCAAGACAGAGCATCAAGATTAGTAATGTTACCCAAGTAGGCAAGTACTAGTGTTTGTTCATTACTAACAGGTTTAAGGAATATCTCCTTTAATTTAGTCTATAGTGCAGACGTCCGGTCCCGGTTTTCCTGAGATTATATAGACACTTTTCATTGAACTTTTCAATTAAACACAGGAATAATGCCTGAAGAAGTAGGTAAAAATATCCCCTCAGGTATGCAGTATTCAGTTTTCTGAGAGTAGGGCCTCCAAAAGAGGGGTTTTCCTACTAAAGAAAGTACAGAATTGCGAATCGCTAGCAATATTTGAACATAATCACTGTGACCACCTAATTTGCCATAAGGCAACCAAACCAATTGTATTGGTTGCCTGGCTGGCAACCAAGGAAAAAAAGTGAAGTGAGAGCCCTGTGAATCTTTACTAAAGCTTTAAACAGGCTTTACAATAAATGGTAATTGTTACCATATACATGTACATGTATCGTGACGAATGTCAATCTAGTCAATTTTGTAAACCAAAACCAGGCCGGGAGAGCTAGCTGCTGCGCTCCAGGCCGGCCAGCTCGGCAGGCTCGGTGTTGCATCTGCGCTGTGATGCACTGTGAACAATCAACTGACGCGCACAGCTGATCAATCAGCGGTGCGCGTGACGTTTTAACCTGCGCGGTAGGGATGCGCAGAAACATAACTGTGGAACGTCCTTAAACCTCCCTCTACTGTCCCCCTCTTGTGTCATGGCTATCCCATCATGCCATGCACACAATCAAGGGTCAGTCACATTATGTACAGATCAGATGTCAATAAATCACTTGATTAATCTATTTGTATTTTTGTTTACCTTTTGAAAATAAACATGTAGTATGACTCACATGGTAAATTCAGAATGGTCATCATAAGACCATTTTGAAATACCCTGACTTTTGAATCATGCTGATTTTTCTGAGATTGGTGATTTATTCTTTGCTGATGCTTATGTTTATTTTAGAAAATAATATTTTTTTGTAAAATATTGCACAGTGATCTTGATAGCTAAATAAACCTGTTGAGCAAGATTTGATTTCAACATTACATGCAGTTTCCATAGACCCAAGTCAAAGTTATCTTGGCTTAGTGTTCAACAGGTTAAAGAAAAACTTGTGACTGGGTGATCAGTTCTCATCCTAGTCTGCAGGCACAGACCCTAATTAACATTTTCCTAAATTACATTTGGGTCTTGAGAGAAGCCTAGGCCCCGCACCTATAGTACACGATCCCCATTAACCTCCTTTAGTCCCCTACTCAGACCTCTATAACATGTTACATATATACTTATCGGATTTTATTCAGTTAAAAGCTATCAAAAACAAGGACAAATGGTCAGAAGACTGACATATGTCTTGTGTACAAATTAAAAGTATACATACATGCACATGTCAATTCAAATAAAAACAATCAATTACAACTAATAACATTTTTATTTAAAAATAAAATAAATGTTTCGACAGACCAGGGTTTATGCTTGCAGAGTATTCTCATCCAGTCACCAGGGTAAGTTTAATGCAGTGGTCTTTTTGTAGCAGAATTGGCTCAGTCGTTAAAGCATCTGCCTTTTGAACCAAAAGACCGTGGGTTCGAGTCTAGCCAAGGCAGATGACTGAAGCCTACGTTGTGTGTTATCATGCCCCTCCCCTGTTTCATAGACGCAGGCTATGCTACAATGGAAAACACTCCGTCCCTCGGATAGGACGTTAAATGGAGGTCCCGTGTAAAGTAGGGTCACCACCTTTGCACGTTAAAGATCCCACTGCACTATTCGTATAAGAGTAGGAGGAAACCCCGGTGTATGTGGTCCACCTGCACACCCCTAATCAGTGATATCGGGAGGAGAGACCTCAGGGTTACAGTGATTCAATTTGCTTTTCTCCTCCCAGGCACAGGTGATGCCAAACCAATAATAATGATAATAATAATAATGATATAACCTGTAGTGACAGGCTTCATATTTTTAATATGTTTTCATTTTTGCAGTGTTTGATGCTATGAAGAAGTCATCTGTTACCGAGATGGACACATCATCACCTGCCAAGAAGGATCGTGAAACCCAGACAGAAGAGTAAGTTTCCTTTACTCCTTTACTGTCAAACCACCTCTAGCAATCAGCTGTATAGAAAGACCACATATATTTATGTATGATATAGATGGCGCAATTTCAGTTTCCTATGCAAGACTGGGGTTGGATCCCACCCAAACAAGCATGTCCCATGTTCTGAAAGAGCAGGCTAGGTTACAGTGGAAACAGAGTATGATCTTCAGATAGAATGTGAAATATATGTTCATGACGAGGAGAGTCAATTACCTTTGAATATTTGGAACTCACCGTACTGTTCGTGAAAAAATTGATCAGGGTGGGGGGGGGGGGCAGTAACAGTAATGTACCTGTACATGCCAATCAAGTGCTGTGGCCAAGTGGCTTAAGGCGCTTGACTGGAGACGCGAAAGTCGAGGGTTTGGTCCCGGGTGCGGCACTTATGCCCCTGAGCAAGGCATTTTATCTACATTGCTCTTTATCGTATATCAAATAAATGGATATGCTATAGGCATTTGAATACCAACGTGTGCAAGTGTTTAAAAAAATCTTGACAGAGTTATTTTTTATCCAATCCAAGGCACAGATGAAGTCAAAATTAGTGATTTAAAACATCTTAATGAGAGAGATGAATTGTGGTTCTTTCCCAATGCAGGTACCCTCATCCCTACCAGTATGAGCTGGACCACTTTGAACCCCTCTCATCTCAGCTGGAACCGGTAGATAACCCTAATTACGCCCCCATGGAAGCCACGCCCTTCACCCTGGTAGACAGTCTACAGAAGCTAGAGGAACTGAGTCGAACCCTAAAACAGTGCAAAGAGTTTGCTGTTGATTTAGAGGTAGGAGTTTACTTTCTCATCTTACATGACTGCCAACCATTCCTGTTTTAGAGAAATGATTTTTGGTTTTGAGGACTTCAAACTAGACTCCTCTAGTTTTCTTCAAAACACCAGTATAAGAGCATAGAAACTCCACTGTATTCCTAATTTTTGCTCACAAAAAGCTCCCATTATTTGCTCTGGATGGTTGGCAGGTACACTCTTATTACACAAAGCAATTCTCTACACTTACCTTTCACAACCACTTTGAATTAAAAATGTTAAAGTTTGTATGCTTATGCCCTCTCTTTGAATTTGGATTGGGGTGGGGTAAGCACATCAGACAAATGTTCATGTTATGACCTCCCAAAAGACTGTGCATAGTAGCCTTTGAGATTATGTGCATTGTAGCTCAAAAACATTTTTTTTTTAAAAAGGAAGATAATCTTTAAAGGGGATACCCAATGCTGAAACAGTGTTAGTTCATTTAAAAGAGCATGATTTTATTAGCAGAAAATCATCTGCCTAATTTTTTTTTAAAAATCGTGTTGCCAAGGAAACCCCCAAATGTGGTAAGATTTCAGGATATTTTTGACCCCTCAGCTGTGACCCAGTTTCAACTGGGTACCCACTTTGACGTCAAAATGACGTCAAAGTGGGTACCTTGTCGCGCAATTCTAGCAAATGCGCACAAGGTATAATACATATTGTACAGTCTAGCGTGCAGCACAACTGTAATGCGCCAAGCTGGGTACCCACTTTTACGTTATACCTCATACTGGGACCTCATACTCCAATTTTTTTGGTCAACTCTTTGATTTTTTATGAGAAAATTAGCCAAATTGCATTGATTTCGATTGAAAAATCATCAAATTTTTAATGTTATTCTTCTTAGAATTCTATTCTCGATCATATATCAAAAAAAAAATTACCATTGTGTAATCACTTTAAGTGCTAAGTGTAATATGGTTTTGAAAATGATCTTTTCTATGATTTGGTCTATCCTTTGATTTGCTCCGTTTTATTGTAATAATAATGTTGACCATAGAGACATTTATACTCTGCAACATATCCACCACAAAGGATGCTCAAGGTGCTTACAATTCGAAATTAATTATGAGGTAAACTTACAGTACATGAAATACATATTCAGGAAAAGGTCCATCACAAAATATGTTAATAATTTGCATTTAAATCATTAACAATCTCACAATCCTGTATTGCTTTGGGGAGGCTGTTCCACAATCAGGGAGCTGCTGACATGAATGCTCAATCTCCCCACGACTGCTTAGTTATTGGAATGATCAGGGAAGATCTTATAGAAGAATGAAGACCAGAGTGAGGTGGCTTGTGAAGGCTGAAAAGAGAAGAAATGTCTTCTTTCAGTGTAGTGGTTTACACCTGATGAATTCTCATTTTTGTTTTGTCACCCCGCTAGCATCATTCGTATAGGACATATCTTGGGTTCACCTGTTTGATGCAAATATCTACTGCAGAGCAGGATTATGTCGTGGACACACTGGAACTTCGTAGTGAGCTTCAGATGTTGAATGATGCCTTTACAGATTCCAAGATAGTCAAGGTGAGCGTACGGTTTGAAATGGTGGGGCTAGATTTTTCTGTCAGATCAAGTGCCCAGTTTTGTGGCCTGTGATGATGTTGATTATGTTTCAAAGAAAATATGTAATGGTGTCCTTTGCCTGATTACACTTTCTTCTGTATCTATCAAAACTTTGTTGTTTTGTTATAGGTATTTCATGGAGCCAGCATTGGGGCTGACCTTGGTCTCTATGTAGTGAAGATGTATGATACCCATGATGCATCACTCTGACAGCTTTTTACAGCTTCTTTGAACTGAAGAGTTGGATTTGAAAGAAAAAGAAATTACAACAATGTATCCATTTTCTTGAATTTAAAACAGTTGCAATTAATGTTGGTAAAATAGAAAAAAAAACATGATACTTTAGATCATGATTCCAACCTTTTTCCTTTATATATAATGAGTGAATTATCAAATTGAAGCCATTTTTTGTTTTGTACAATGGGGTGTTACTTTAGATTTTAGAAATGACCTTTAATGGTTTTTGCAGTCAGACTCTTCAACTCTTTATATACCACCGAGATTACTTGTACCACAGTATATTTTTAGGAATAGATTTACCAAAACCTTCAGGTTTATAAGGGATTATCATGGTAGATAATTAAGACTGGAAGTGGGTTATTCTGCAGATCCTTTGTCATATACATTGGAAAATTCTTTTGTCTATTGTTTTCTGCTATTGTGCCAATCTGCATGTGTGGCATGGCAATTGACAGTTTAAACAAACTCTCATCTAAAGGGGCATTTTTTGTTAGGTATTTAATTAATGTGGGAATTGACCACAAGCTGATTTTTGCTTATGTTGTAAAACCAAAATGTGTATTTGCTCCTCGTGTCTGTATCCTATGTAGGTCTTCCATGGAGCCAACATGGATATTGACTGGCTACAGAGGGATCTGGGTCTGTATGTTGTTAACATGTTTGATACCCATCAGGCATCACGCTCCTTGGGATTTCCCCATCACAGCCTGGCTAGTCTCCTCTCAAGGTACTGCCAGGTGGAGGCAGATAAACAGTACCAGTTAGCAGACTGGAGAATAAGGTGAGGGGTTTGTGAGTAATTGAGTTGTTGTCTGGCAGTAGACTATATCTGACTTTATTTGGGCATCTTGGGCATGGAAGTGGGAAGTAGAAAATGTCATATCAGGAATTTGACTTGTACTAATAGTCTAGTAGTTAACAGCATCAATCAAACCAACAACAACCACAACAGCAACAACAACAGCCACAACATCATCATCATTGTCATTATCAATCAAAGCATACTTTTATAATTTGTACATCTGTATCAGTACATCAGTAAAGTTAATAGCAGTTTCTTGTGTGATGATAATTTATGGTTTATTTGTTAGGCTGGTGAATAACATTTCACACACACAGAAAAGCCTCTGGCACAACAGTCATGGTAGTACCAACAGTTTCACACCATTCCTTGATTGCATCCAATTAAGCCGGCTATTTCACATTGTTACATTGTGTGATGGTGGTATAGTGGTGCATAGATTAACCTGTCTGACTTCTTCCTCTTGTATCCTAGCTTCCAACCATAGCAGAGATACAATGATATGTCAGATACAAGCTCATGCAAGAGTTAGTGTGTACATCATAGATACTGTTGTTGTGGATGACGGGTCAGTCGGTAGATAATTCAATCATTTACTGAGTGGTAACTGAACTTTACATCAGAAAGTGTTCCACAAAGTTTGGTTTCATGGAGTTTTCAGGGCATTGTATTTGTGGAATGCATCAGGGATATGGCTCCTGTGCAGGGCTTTTTCACATATGAAGGAGCAAGCCCTCACAACTTTGAATGTGTAAGTGAATGGTATATGAGGCGCCCCCCCCCCAAAAAAAAAGCAAAACAAAAAAAACACTGAGGTAGAATGATCTTTTTGCCTCTCGGTCGCAAAAAGAAGTGGACCATTTAAATTTTTATAAGATTGGCGCAACATATGACATCACAAGTTTGGCAGAACTCTCTTTTAGTTGGCCATTGAAGCATTAAAGAGCATCCCAATATCATAATTGGCTCCGTTTATCGTGTCATATGCAAGCTCTAAAAAACGAGAAAACGGGTTTGCTGCTGGATATCTGGATGAGCCTTAAGACTTTTATTCAACATCCTATCCAAAGGACAGAGTGTTTTTATTACTGTGTATATTTATTTGTATATTTGTTCTTGTTCTTGTTTTGCAGGCCTCTTCGGGAAGAGATGCTGCACTACGCCAGAAAAGACACACTGCTTGCTGTGCATCAACTTGTATCACTTGATGAAGAATGAACTCACAGATGTTTGTTATTTGTATACTTGTTACTTCTTTACAGGCCTCTGCCAGAAGAGATGTTCCACTATGCAAGGGAGGACACACACTACTTACTCTACATCTATCATAGGATGAAGAATGAACTCACTGATGTATATCATTTGTACACTTGTTCCTTCTTTACAGGCCCCTGCCAGAAGAGATGTTGCACTATGCAAGGGAGGACACACATTACTTACTCTACATCTATCACATGATGAAGAATGAACTCATCAAACGAGGTAACGAACAGAGAAACCTTCTCATAGCTGTACTGGACCAAAGCACTAGGATCTGCATGCAGGTATGAACTAATACTGCTCATATCACTGAGGGGTTCTACCATACCTGCCCCATAGACATTTGTTCTATGGTCTGTTTCACAAACTAAGAAAATTCACGTCTTTTAGTGGTGGCCAGGCACTCAAGCTAAACTGACTTTAAATCCTCTAAACCCAAAACATGATTGCAACCTTGACCCATGAATTATATCTTTGGTGAAGGAAAGCTTGAAGCAAGCATATGCTGGAGCAGTTGTGAGGTCACCGTTGGAAGGTAGGTGGGGGTGAGGGTCAGTTTGCAAAGTAGCAGTGAGTCTTCCTACCCTAATCAGGCTGGGCTTTTTTGGTTATGCTATATTGAGGGGGGGGGGGGGGTGGAATCCACACCCCCCCCATGAGATCTCGGCCATCGACGATGTAATCATGCCGAAAATCGGCACGCACATCACCCTCAATGTAATCTAATGGACTGTATAGTTAATTGCTCCAAAATTATTCCAGTTTATTTCTGATTAATTAATTATGCTAATTTATGCATGAAATTAGATTTTTGCTCTAAATCGTTAAATAAAACTCCAAAACTGCTAATTTTTCATCTAGACGCTCTTTGTAGTATTCTTAGTAAATGTACTTGAAAAAAAAATTGGTATAAAAATTGATTTCTTGTGTATTTTATTCGTTTTTTTTAAATTTCTTTTGTATTTCTTTGTTTTTTACCTTTTGTTTGTTATTTTTTTTAATGAAATTTGTTGGGGACACTTTTACTGAATAGCATAACATTGATTGATTTTAATCAGTAAAAGTAAAAATAATTTATGAATTTTGGTTGAAAGCACAATTTGTATTGAAATTGTACATGAAATCACGTTTTTGAGCAATTTTTGGTCTGACATGCAAGCATGCAAGTACGAAATGTTATGTAACTTCGGAACTGCATGCCTGGACATCGCGAATTTGCTCTCAAAAGATGCGTCAGATTTGAAAGAAAAAAAGTCATGAAATGCCTCATCGCTGCTCGTGTTAGGGACATATCACGCAAAACGTCGGGGGGGGGGTGGATTCCACCCCCAAGCCTTTTTAGGGTTAAGCTATATAGGAAAACGTTATTTAACTTATTATTTAAGTTAAACCTCATTCAGATACCAAGTGATAATTTCCAAACCTCTTTGGAAGCACAAAGAGAGGTATGGCATGATAAGTGCCACATGTATTCTCTCAAGATATTATAGTGGAACAATTATTTTTGTTTTGGAAAGTGGTGATTAATGAATGCTGCACACTTGTGCAAATCTTTTTTGTTGAGTACTTCAGTGCTATGTTTGAATTTTATTACATTTTGTTTAATTGTAAAACATTGATTTAGAAAAGAATCTCTTTTTTCTTCATTCCTATTCAGCGGTATGTGAAGCCTGTCTTTACCAACGACTCACATGTTACAGCATTCCAGAAGAATAGAAAGACCTTCAACAAGAAACAAGTAAGTGCAGATTGCACTAGTAGTTCCTGTGATATGACATCATTAATTTTAAACTCAAAATGCCTAGATTATTTTGTTGGTCTTAAAGCCAGGAGGGGGGGGGGGGGGGGGGGGAGGGGAGGGCGGATCTCAGCTGTGGAGAGAGAGCAGATGATGCACCTTGACATGTAGATTTAGTGCCTTCTTATAGTTAAAGGCATTGGCTAACTTTGTGAGCAGCCGATTTAAAAAATTCTCAAACTAAGATGAAACATGTGTATGAGTACTTGTATTTGTAATCAAAAATGCTGAAACCAACCATAATTTAGAATGAAAAACTGTAAGTTAGACGCAAAACGCGATTTTATTAGTTTTCATCTCGAGAGACAATAAATAAGAGGACTGTTTTGCTCGAATTAAAAAATACTGTTATCTGCCTTCCGCCGCGTGATACGCCAGTACACACAGTACGGTCCAGTGAGTCATGTGCGCATGCGCACTCCTTACATCTAGTCTGTGCAACCGACCCTCGTATATTTTTCAAACAATGTTTCACATTTCTAACATTTAAAAATACTTCCTGTGGATATTATACTCTGAAACTTTCAGACTGGTATTTTTACACTATAACCCTAATGTTTATCCCATTTTCAAGTAACAAAATGAGATTTTTAAAAATCATAACAATGTTAACCAATGTCTTTACGTCCGTACAGTTTCATATGAGTTTGGCAAACAGTTTGGTAATTATTGCTCTTGAAATTTAAACAGTCATGTATGTCAGTGCTGCATGAAATACACTGCACTTTGGGAAATGGCCTCTTGGCAGTGAGCAACGTAGTGATTTTAAGCTCTGCTCTGTAATATGTAGTTTCTCATTGCTTGTACTTAATTTCAGTCATGATGAGCCACTTGATTCACTCAACAGAGCCATCACTGATAACCTGCAATGTCCATGAATAATATGTGTTTTTAAAAAGAATTTAAACTTATTAAAAGCATTATTTAGGTTTTCTTAACATGAAACATATTTTCACTTTCAACCAGATGTATGCTTTCAAGAAGTTATTTGCCTGGAGAGATAGCTTAGCTAGACAGGAGGATGAGAGCACTGGTTATATCCTACCCACTCACATGATGTTCCAGATAGCTGAAATACTTCCAAAGTAAGCCACTATAGAAGTACCCTGCAACCTGTTTTAGATGCTGCTTGTAGTGCAAAGATGGATCATAGTGGCCCCAATTCGCAAAATAAGTTTTATACATTGGCTGGTTTAAATCCTCTTCTGGTTTTTTTTAGCATACATGCTTACAGAATTCAGTCCACTTGTGTGTTTCCTTTAACCCATAGACGTACAGCGTCGCCTAAAGGCGACGTTTTGGGTGTTGTGAGAAAACTAGGCCTTCCCATGACCTGGGACCTGGACAGGGAGAAAGAGCAAAAATTGGCCAATCAGGAGGTACCTCTCATACCTCATGAATAAATTTGCATGCTGAGCTATTTATTTTAGAAAGGCCCCAATTGGACTTTTCACTCTGAGTCCGTACGAGCCTGGAAAATGTTGACGTCGCTGCATAGAAACCGCGCGTATCCAGGAAAATCCCCTATTATCGATATTTGCGATCGCAATATTGTCTGACTGGGACTCAAACATGGCCACCAGTTTGGCTCTGCAATACGCAGGGGAGCTAGATTTCATCCTTTATTTGCATCGTCTAATCATTTTTTTTCATTCATTTAAATCTATTTAAACTTTTGTTCAGGATAATTCTTACTTTCTGTGGATATATTAGCGTTTGATTTTTTTGTCTAGTGGAGTTTTGGTGAGTTGTGGTTGAGCATTGCGTTTCTTTGATGCGACGTTGATCTGTGCACTGTGACTAGCACAAGAGTTTTTAGTTTGACTACGTCAGTGCGTGATTTTTCCCCTGTAGTTTCTGCTTTTAGTTTTGCTTCTACACCCTTCTGTCGTCACTGTGAATAACTGTCATGTGATGTATCTTTATTTCTTTACGGAAAATTGTGTTCGTTTGTTGTGTATTTTCCATGGTTTAGCCTGAATTTCGCCTAAACCAATAATCTGTTTTATTCGTGCAGCGCCATGCTGTGACCTGTGTGTGTTGGACGCACAACGTTACGTGTCGTGTTGTATACGTTTGACTGTGAAGTGTGAGTGTAAACAACCGAGCGATTTTGGTCTCAATCTCTGCAATCCTATTTTTAGTAGCCAAATTATTGATACATCTGGGAAATACAGGTCCTAAATGTGTTGATTCTCTTTCCTGGTTTTGTTCCCAGTGAGAATGAAAAATATGACATGAAGTTTTGTTATGTCTCGTACATCATTTTTTCATCGACATCGTGAATCAGTGCCCTGCATGTCTGCACATGCACCAAGCTGGTGGCCATGCATTCCAACACCTAGACTACATGTATATGGCTTTGCCATTTATGAAAAATATAAATAACCACCCCTAATCCTAATAAAGACAATCACAAAAACAATTCTACTTCTCTTCCAAAATTTCCCCCCTGAATTTCTCTTCCTCTTTGATGATAGAGACAGTGTATCGCTATGGGGAAAAAATGGGGAAAAAATGGGGAGAGGAAAACTTGCTACAAGTCTGATTCATAATTCAGGCTTTGTTTCCCATTCTCAACCTCTCTTATCATCTCAATTTCTTTTCTGGCTGGCCAAGACCGAATTTGTTTATAAACAGGAGATAACTTTTCGATAGACACCACCAAAATCTGTAAGCACAATGCAGCTGGCCTGTGTGCTGTGCACGTGGCCTGGCCTGGGAGCTTGATCTAGCTGGGGTCGCTAGTCTTTATTTCTAGTAATTATTCACTTACTACTTATCCTAATAAACTTCTTTATTACAGTTTTGATGTATTTTCATTCATATGAATGTCAAATCTAATTCAGACAACTGTGTGTCACTTACTCAAATTTCTTATTACAATATTTGCCTAAATAACATGTCTCTAAAAATGCTTACATACATTTGAAAGGTTTAGAAAACAAGACTACACATTCACGCTTCGTTCAGATCATGATACACATTCACTGCACTGCACAATGTCTGTCATCGGGCGGGAAAGTGATAAGCGTATTGCATTGTCCTAAAATTTGCATACGCAGTGTGGGTTGTTCTATTTCTTTCAGGGGGTGAAACTTTCGGAGTTCATTGATTTTGCATTATGTATAAATCAAAACATGATTGCATGTACATAACTAATCATTTTTCATGTAAATAAATTCGAATAATACAACAATCCATTCTATAATTCTACATTTTTATGATCATACTTTTGACGTAATTGTCTGATCCCTTTGTGAGAAATAAACTCTGCCGTCTGGACTTTTTCGTGGATTGGAGATTCCATGATCGTATGGGGGTGAAATATGCAATAGATTTGGAAAATGAATGGACAATAATGATATATTGCACTATATGAAGAACAGAGCAGAGTGGAAGATGTTTGAATTATTTCATTCTATTGACTAGATACAGAAAATGAAGAGATACGTGATGGCATTGTTTTTCCCCAATGAATAAAATCATTTTCTTGAGCGCGGACCCTTCAACTAAAATGCAGATGCCAAGGGCTAAAAATAGGATGAGACAAGAGTTGCCGGCGGGAAGGTGTGTACTTTTTGAGTGATCGATGGAAAACATAGCGAAGGCTTGTACGTCTATGGGTTAAGTGTGAGCACGGGCAATGTGCACTTATTTAGTATAATATAAAGGTTTAAACCTTACCCATGGTTTAAACCTGCTTTGTGAATTGGGGCTAGTGTTACTTATTGGTACTTATTGGGAAGGCCATTAGCACTTGCAGTATGCACAATATAAAGTCAGAGGGCCAATATCTGTCATAGGATTCCAGTTTTGAGAGTTCTAATTGCCATGATGCATCACACACTCTTTTACACATTTTCAGCATAACGGCAGAGTCCCAACTTAATTTTACATGTAGAAGTGACAAGGTCAGATTGTTTTCGGGATAGTAGGGTGATCGCCTGTCATCAACTGTTCCCATCACATGAAATAGTAATTGGAGTATGTGCTAGATCATGTTATATTACACATACTAAGAATCTCGCTGTAGGATTGGTCAAAAGTTAATCAGCACAGTTTTCCCCATTAATCACCCGATAAGAAAAATTTGTTGCACTGTCCAGTGATAGTGCTTTTGTGTTTCGCTGATCTCTTCAGTCTGTAGAGTTTGAACACGTTATCACTACTTTTGAGTACACGCGAAATGAAAGTGCGTTGCACTCACTGAATTCGAACTACTAAAAAATGCCTGTCAGTCACTCAGGCCGGCTAGCATGACGTCACAGTAAGATTCTTTGCTTCTTTTGTGACATCACAGTTAGCGCAAGTCACTGTCATAAGCTGACACATGCTAAAAACAAGCATTTGCAATTAATGAACTTCTTTCCCTGGTTTTAAACTTTGATTTGTAAACAAAAATTCTCAGAGAGAAGTAAATATTTCTATACAGTTAAATGGTTTCAGATGTGGAATATTAAGCAAATAATCACCTTTTGGTTTCAGGCAATGAGACAAACTATAACTTTCTCGGCGATCTGACTGTATACGCTTTCCTTCCTCAGCTTCCCCTTGAAAAGATAGCTACCTCCAGATTGCCTCGAAAATAATAGTTTGTCCCATTACCTTCACCTAGTTGATTATTTGCTTACTATCCCCCACAGAGCACTCTTTACATTTCACAGGGTTATCATTTGGTGGACCTGAATGACTCCTCCATACTGTCATCTCAAAATATCGTGATCTAGGGCAAGATAGGTTGTGCTATATGTCATAATGAGAATAGGGATATGGTGAGTCTTGAGTACACCTTTATTGCATCCAATTAAGCCGGCTATTACACATTGTTACATTGTGTGATGGTGGTATAGTGGTGCATAGATTAAGCTTTCTGACTTCTTCCTCATAGCAGAGATACAGTAATATGTCAGATACAAGTTTGCACAAATGTTTTGCAGAATCAGTGTTAATGGGGGTGAGGAGTTTATTTTCTAATAATTTGCATTGTGATCGTCATTTCGTACGAGAAGGATGAATTGAACATCTGTCAAATTAGGATAAAGCTGAGCTGAATTAGACATTGCATGTAGACCTGAAATGCCAAAACATGCATGATTTTTAATAGGAAACATAGCTGGTAATCTTGAGGATGAACTGAGTTCAGGCTTAGTTTAATCCCAACGCAGTGATTAAATTGTGTGTTTATTTCCAAAGTGTAAATTATCAGTCTTTCCATTTCTTACAAATTTTCATACTTCAGTTACAACATTTCTAAACAGATTTCTCATAGTTTTGTTTAAAAATTTAGTTAGCAAATGTATGCATCAAGAAATCTTTGTTATTCATTGTCATTGCTTTGTATTGAAAGGAAAGGTTAATGTATGGCAATCAAAGACCGAATGAATGAGTGGGTGAAATTTGGTATTAGGTTGAACCAAGTCTGGTTTTGAGACGTAAGAAACTGGCCATAGACTTTTCCAATTCAATCATCTTCTCTTTTTTTTGAAGGGATCAGGGTGGGGTGCTAGCTTGTTGTAACCCCGTACCACCCTTGGTCAAGCAGAACATCAATGAAATACACCACTTCATCTTGGAAGCCAGGGGTTACCAAGCAAACAAAGACAGCAAGGTAGGATTCATTTAACAGTCATCATAAACAAATTTCAAACAGTCCCTTTTATCATTGGAATCATTTGTTTTGATGTTGAAATAGACAGGTATCACTATAAAACTTCACAATGCATGTTGAACCTTTATCTGTTTCATGAAAAATGTCCAAAGAATTCAGTTAACCGGTTGAATACTAAGCCCGTGATAACTCGGACTAGAGTATGTGGAAAATGTGTTATACTGATATCAAATATTTCTCAATGAGTTAAAATTTATTTTAGGTTGATATCATCCATTCTTTCTGATGAGAAGCATAGTTCTTTATATGGTTCCTATTCCTTCAGAAATGGTGTGTTATGCCAATTGTCATCATCTTTGTTAATAATGCGATTTCATCTTTTGTTAAGTGAAAAAATGAAAAAGTCTAACAATCAAACCCTCTTGATGGATTCTAGCAAAAAGTTGATATGATTTGTGTTTATCCATATTTTACTTTCGGCCATACTCTTGGTTTTCTTTTCAGGTTAAGAAGGATGAGGTGTTTGCCTCCAAAACCAACACCTTCTCTGCTCCTCTTATTGACCCTCTGGAGAGCCTGCTCTACTGTCCCCATGACAACAACATGCATCATGAAGGTCAGAGGTCAGCTAATGACCTGTCAGGTAAGGATCCTTGTGATGTTGTGTGTTTAATCCAGTTACTTGCAAATTTTTATGCAAGAATTTCCTGGTCAAGCATTATATAAGCCGTTCTATGTTCCTTTAGTTTGGCTAACCTCTTTGAGTCTTGACACACTTTTTTTTTTCAAGTGAATCTCTTGATAGAGGTATGATGACCAGGATTTCCTCTAATACTTACCAGTGATCTTTGATAACACTTTTCATGCCAGAGTCTTAAAGTAGTCTGACTTTATATCAAGTTAAGCAATTCAGGAAATATGGTTCGCAAAATAACTTTTGTCTTTATGCTGGATGTTTAATGCATCAAATAACATTATTTCTGATCAAAGAAAAGCAAAGATTTCTTTTTTATCACAATTGTAACATAAATCATCAACTCGTTGCCTACTGCAACCAGATGGTCCCTGCACAAAGTCTATTTGAATTGGAGAATATAGTAATCGATGAGTGAGGATAATTTTGCTTATTTGTGGTGAATCGTCTGCAGAGTTTCTTGTAATATTACCAGTCTAGATCTGTGGTTTGGAAAATGGAAATTCTATAGCAGTACACTTGCCAAAAACAATGTTTGTGTACAAGAACTTACACTGTGTATCTTTAATGCCTGTGTAGACACAAGATGTTAGATGTAGATGTAGACATGTACCACATGCATTGTCCTCAATTAATGGCCTCACATTACACAAGTAGTAGTAGTAGCTCTATGCATAGGGGAGAAGTGTATGGGCAATTATATGCTGAATATTCACTTTTGTGAAAAGAATAAAGTTTACAATTACAGTTCAACTGTGGTACATATATTCGGAAAAGTAATATCTGAATATTCATTGTCCCCGCTGAACGATGTTCGCGAGAGGACCATGAAATGGTGATTTGCCATTTGGTCTACTGCCATTTCGTCCACTCATCACATGGTCTAACTTCATTTGGTCTAATATCATCCATCAACATTTTCTCTAACAACCATTTAGTCCAATAATCATTTCGTCCAATAATCATTTCGTCCAATAATCAGTTGGTCTATAACCATTTCGTCTACAACCAGTTGGTCTAATAACCATTCAGTCTATATCCATTTCATCCAATTACCACTTAGTCCAATTATCAGTTCATCCAATATTCATTTGGTCCAATACCCATTTCGGCTAATTCCAGTTGGTCTAATATCCACATAGTCTACTTATCATTTCGTCCAATTACCATTTCGTCCACCAGCCATTTGGTCTAATGATCATTTCGTCTAATAACCACTTGGTCTAATAACCATTTGGTCCAATTGTCAGTTGGTCTAATAACCATTTGGTCTGATATCCATTTGGTCTAATGCTGCAAACAATACATGTGCAATATGTTCTTACATAAAGAATAAAATAAAAAAGTCATCTACAAATCTATACAGTGTATTTTACAAGAGTAAGTACATGTAAGAGGAAATGTTTGCAAGCTGAGAGACCTAAAAAAAGCTATGCTGTAAATATAGGACCCGCTTGTAGAAAAATAATATGGAATAACATTTTTATGTGGACAAGGAGGAAGAGAAAGGAGAAATCGAGGTGTGCGAGATGAATGAATGTAGAAGAAGGAGGGAGGGAGAAAGAGAGAAACTTGGAGTGCTATGGAATACAAGACGATTAGCAAACAAAAACCAGTACACACCGTTACAAGGGACAATGAAAGATACATGTATTGTAACTCACCTTAAAGGAGAATGCAACCCTGGCATCAGTGTGCTCTAAGTGAATAAAGGTGACCAGGAAGAGTAAACAGTGAAAGTTTGAGCAAAATCGGACAATCGGTTCAAGTGTTATGAATTTTGAAAGTTTCAGTAAATCCCTGTTATGGGATCCTTGAGTTGGCAACTTTGCCAGCATCTGTGATGTCATCTTGGGCAACTCTCAATTCATTTTGTACATAATTTTTCAAAAAAATTGATTTATATGAAATTTCAAGTCAGGAATCAACAAAATTCTTCCCAAAATGCCTGCAGAATTGATATAGCCATGTCATACACAAACAATAGATTAAAAGAATTTTTATTTTTCTTGAAAATAAAGAAAATGTTAAATTTTGCGTACAAAATGAATGGAGAGTTGTCCACGATGACATCACAGATGCTGGCAAAGTTGCCAATTCAAGGATCCCCGTAATAAGGATTTACTTAAACTTTGAAAGTTCATAACTCTTGAACAGATTGTCCGATTTTCTTCAAACTTCCACTGTTTACTCCTTCGTTCTTCTTCATTCACTGGAAGCACACTGATGTCTGGGTTGCATTCTCCTTTAACTACAGTCACACAAACTACTTATTTATAGGGCTTAACCGATATGGAATTTCACTGCCGATCCGATCCCTGATGTTTTTACATCCGCATCGATTCGATTCCGATTCCGATACCGATGCAGCGCAGAGCATGGCTAAAGTAGAGATGAGTAATACAGTAACAGAAATTTAATCCCATCTGCTATGCCCGCAATGCAAAACAACATAGGGTCTAAGTGATTGTAACCGCCAAACATCTGTTGCTTGCATTGGTTCCGCATCGGCTTACCATCAAAATATTTACCGATTCCGATGTTTAGCCGATGGGGCCAAGAATTGGCAGTCACCGATCTCTGATGCGAATGTCGTTTAAGCCCTACTTATTTAGTCTGGTGCTGAGGTAGTGTTATCCTCAAAGCAAATCAATCTGTCAAGATAAGCCCACCGGGATACTTAGAATTTGAGGAGTGATTCACTTTTTGCAGTGAGGCGCACCTCACTAAGGCCATTAAATTAAGGCCATTCCAAAGATCTACACTTCTGGAAGGTAGGGACATATATTATGCATCTTGTAATTTATTCATTCACTTGTTTTTCACGAAACAAATAGTTATCAAGAAAGTGTTATTATATTTTTTTGTGCCAACGGCGAAAATATTCTACCATGTATGGCAGCATCACAAAAAATATAGCCTTTTCTTTATAACTTAATTATTTCTGTCTCAGAATATCTTCTTTAACTTTATACTCTAGCTAGATGTATTTCAATTGAAAATCCTAATGAATTTCTCTATCATTCATAAATTTTACAACAATGGATCCTCAAAGATCTGTCTCATTTCTTCAACATCAGCAGTGGCATGTTTTGTTTGTTCATCCAGGCGATAAGTTTTCATAGCCTTCACAATACTTGGAGAAAGTTACTGCAAATTCATTATCTATGTAAAATACATCCCTGTCACTGAGTTGAGTAGTTGTTTTCTCATCACCACAAATGGTGTAACAGACAGGACACATGGAGTAACAGTGATGACACCTCAACATGCAACATGTTTCAGAGTAGTAACATATGAACATGGTTCTCTGCAGTACATAACACCTATGGTTCCAATACCATGCGCACAGGATTTCAGACAAGGAAGAACCATGTATGAAATTGCTGCACCATGCATGGTGACAAGGGTAAAAAAATACTGGAGTATATATTCCTAACAATAATGATAAATGCCACAGATTGTTTTGCTTTTTGGCAATGTATTTTTGCTATTACGCCATTGGTAGACAACTCCTGCTCACCAAGAAGTATTTGTCATCCTTTTGCTATAGCATATACTGCCGCCACACCTAACTTTAGGTGTTATTCCTTTATACTTCCGAAACTTTCGCGCTTTGCGCAGAGGGGGAACCGTGTGTGGATTTTTTTCTAGTGAGAACCCTGCATATGAATGTACCATACACTGTCATGGTTGTTATCTAGGAAACAAAACAACCAGGTTTCCTTGTTACCCATGTAGACCTGTTGATTTCAAGTTTCTCGGTCAATCCTACTTCCTGATTTTATGTCAAGCACATATTGAACATTAAAAGGGGATTAAATGTTCAAACACTTGATTTATTTGCCTGTAAGACTGTGAGTTCCTGTTTTTGCAAAAATCTGTCCTATAGTAATGCATAGGAAATTCAGGAATGTCCCTTTTTTTTACAGTTTCTTAATCATTTGTCCCTATTTCTTGATTTGCATGGTTGGTAGTACAATAATTTCAACTTTGTTATGCATGTTGCTGATATTCAAATGTGCCCAATAATATCCAGGCCTTTGAAATCGCCGCTTTTTAGCGGAAATCCACTTTTTCAAATATTCTGCCCGATTTCAAATTCCGTTTTTTTCCTGTGCGCTATTCTGTTGGTTTTTCATCGTGGGCATTGCGGCGCGTGTTGGTGCTCCTATTTCGGTCGAATGAAGGAAAGTCGGTACTTGCATTAAACTTTGTACATGAAGTCACTGCATAGGCAGATACAGGGGTTGGGGATTTTTATTTGTTTTTCTGCCAACACCATCATGTTTGGAGCTTGCGATAAGCGAAAAAAATTGTTAAAAAAAACGCTGATTTCTTGATTTTTATAACTTTTTCGGCAACCCCCTTTTTTAGTATTGGACTAAAGACCCGCATGCTTTGGAAAAATGGCGCTGATTCTGTATTTTTGCCGGCGAAATTAGGTTTTCCAGATGGATTTTTGGAGGTAACTGTGGGACTTACTTGCGGTGAGTGACAATGTATGTGTGTACAATGATGTGATTTGTGTGTGTTGTGTTTGTTTGAAGCTCCTTGGTTGTGTCAATGGATTTGCTGGCTAATGCATCATATTGCATGCGGCGGAAACTTTCAGCTTTTTTTCCACTTTTTTTGTGAAACCCCACTCACAGGCCTGAATATCAATGAGATCTGTTGAGAAACTATTACATGTAATTCTGCTTTATGATTTCTTGAATTAGAAAAAAAAAAGAGATCTGAATGTCATTTCTGTTATGCTGGAATTGGCCGTTTGATTTTTTTGTGTGTCTGTGACTCTGTGTGTGTACATGTATGTGTGTAATTGTTTCCCCCTTCCCCCATATTCAAACGTTTACATGTAGCAATTGATTTTTCTTTTATTCATTCACTTTTTTCCTGTTCTTAAAATATTTCAAATTCTCTTTTTTTTTTTCAATTTTGGGTAGGTCACTGTATTTTTGTGGCTAAGTACACAGAAATGACTAGTATGGTGGCGTCTATTATGTGATTAAAGTTTAGTACCTTTGAAGCATAGGCATCGCATACCATGTCTTTTTTTGCAAAGTTGCTCCTTTCGGAGCTTCATTATTAATATTTTTTCCTCATAACTTACAAAACTGAATACCTATATTATGAAACCATAGATTAATACACTACTCATAGAATGGAGATGATTTATGTTCTTGAAGTTCACACAATCCCTTAATAACTGATTTCTTTGGAAGGCAGACAAAGCATTTAATAAGACAGGATCAAATTGTCAACCATAACGAGGTGGATAAGGAAAGAAAGAAAGTGGAGGAAATCCTTTTCCAGTCTGGGATTCCCAGGACATCATTAAAGCTCACTTGCAGTTTTGGTTGCAAAAAGAAAAACTGGCATGAAACTAATTGGTTTCACATTGTCCGCCTTGCGTAAAAAAGAGGCATAATTCGTATGAGATCGTCTGATATTCCATTCATGATTTCTGGTAAATTTTGGTGTAAATATGTGAAAGGGACACCATCCCATGCATGATTTCTGGTGCATTTTGGTGTAAATATGTGAAAGGGACACAATATAATGGTTGCACTGTGCCCTATGCTAGGACCCTTGCATGCCAACCACTCCCCGCACAGTGATCACAGCACTTCAGTATGTTTGTCTCGTAAATAGAACTCTCATTGATTTTACACGTGGGCAGGCACTGTGTGTTGCACATCAGTGTTATTGGGACTTTACGTCGCTGACCCGAGACCAAAAATGTTTTTCTCCTCTCCTTTGCTTGATATTCAACTTCACAGGTTGAAATTATCATTCATACTCCAGTGTATTTGTAAAATAAACCTTTATTAAACCTCAAAGAAGCAAGATGACAATTATTTTGGTGTTTGAGGAAGGGGAGATAGGATCAACTATGACAAATAGTGAATACATGCCATACTTTAATTATCCACATTGATTAATAAGAATTTAAGCTATAAATTACAGATAATTTTCAGAACTAAATAACCTTTGTATGGGTCCTTTTTACTATGCGCAATATGATCATGATGCAAAACCAAAGTGCAAAACCAAAGTGCAAAACCAAAGTGCAAAACAAAGTTTAAAGATTATTGCATCACAGTAATTCAGATTCATTATTTCTGCATCACTGTAGTAATAGTACATTTATAACCTTTAAAATCACATAACTAATGCCTTTGTTTCATCATTGTAATTGGTTGTGGTTGGTAATTGATAGTGGTTGGTAATCAAAAGTGAATCAATCATTATAATTGATATCACCTAATATGTATTTTTTGGTACTTACTGAGTCCACCATCCTTTTTATAGCTTTTCATATCAAAGGTTTATTAGATTAGAGTGTTAAGTGTTTATTTTATTACATCCAATTATAACAGCCGATTGTCGCACATCATTAGATTGTGTGATGGTGGTATAGTTATGCATAGATTAACATGTCTGATTTCTTCCTCTTGTATCCTAACTTCTTTTCATAGCAGAAATACAATGAAATGTCAGGTACAAGCTCGTGCAAGAGACATAGCTTCGACAATGGGGAAAAATACAGTGCAGACAATTCCCCTAATAGTTCATTGTTCTGAGAAAAGTGCAATGCTATTGATATGATATCGTCATAGGGAAATGTACCTACAATTTGTTTTGTATTTTTCATTGGACCAGTGCCAGTTACGTGGGTATACAGCATAATGTCCCGCTTTAGTTCATAAAATCAGTAATGAAACAGGAAAAGAGTGATTCAAAACATTGCTCAAGCAAATAAATTCACAGACACTTCGGTTATCGACCTTATCAAATGCACTGATGATCATTGACACTTCTATGAGTTCAGTGACCAATATGGTGATGTCTTTATGCGCTTGTGCTGTTTGATATTTAGAAAATTTTCCTCGCTTTCTTACGAATGAAGTATATATATCTTCCAGCATCCTCTTTCCTTATTGCTGGATTTTCTTTGAAGTGCTGCTATATTTGTATCTTATCTGCATCAACTTATCAATGATCTTGTGAATTTTGAAAATCTTGGAGACATAAGAAAAACAAAGTTCTGTATTGTGTATTTGAATTAGTAATTATACAGGAAATAATTGTAAATAAGACTCTTTGAATAAACACACAGCTTGTTTGTACACTCTTATATATCAAAATGTCATTTATAAAGGTCTATGACCAAAATGATAGAATAATTATTTCCTTGAGTGCTGTATTTTTCTTCTACTTACAGACTCTTCCCATAAAACAAAAAGAATGCATGTGCTAGTTTATTCTTTCCTTTTTTGTGAAACCATTAGATAATCTCCTCTAAATTGTGCAGTCTTTCCATCATTTTTGTATCATCTTATCGATGTCTTTGTAAAATGAAGAATCCATCCAAAAGTAAGGGAATGAATTCCAAGAAAATATCTTGGTCCTTTCAGGGTTCTTGAGCTTTCAATGGTGAAGGCTTACCTGATACCTAATTTGTTTTTGAAAATTTTTCAATAATTATCTTAAAAGCTTATAGAAACAAAGTAATAGAAATGGTGGTTCCGGGAAGCAATGCTTGCTCAGAACAATCATGTTTGAGTATTAAAGTATGGATTAAGAAAGAACCAATTTTGTTTTTGAAGATTTTTTAGTTCATTTGAAAAAAAAAGAGTTATAGAAATAAAATTATGAAAATGAAAGTTCCAGGGAAGCAATGCTAGTACAGAACTTTTTGTGTTTGTATTAATAGTGTGGAGTAGAAAACATCTCTAACCTTCTGAACTCTCTCACTAATCTTCTTTCAAGGTAATGAACATTTAGTGGTAGCAAAAAGAACATTGGCATGAAACCGATTGAAGCTAGTCTCATTTTGTCTGGCTTGCATGAAAAAATAGATGCGTGAGATCATCTGGTATTCCACACCTGATTTCCACTGATTTCCAATAAAATAATTGAAATGGTCACATATCAACCGTTACCTTCTACCCTACGCTAGCGCCACTCAGCCCGACTGGTGCCGCACAGTGGTGCACAGCGCTTCATACACATGTCGCGTTAACGGAAATCTCATTGGTTTGCACGAGTGTGAATAAAGTACGACACCCAAGTACAAAACTTGATGTTTATTTCTTTGATATTTCAGCCATTTCTGAACCAGTTTTGCTTAAACAAACATCACCTATGTTTGAAACTAATCATTTAACATCATTGTAGTACTATTCATTCCAGCTACCAAAGTAATTAAATCTCTAAAGCACCCTCTCTCCCACTACTGAACTTCCCCTTTAAAATCTTGTACAAATTTTCATCTGAGTGTATTTGCTAAAATGTTACAGTTAAGTTGAAATGCCCAAACTTTCAAATGTACCTTTTGTTTCTTCTTGGTATTTTTGCAGGACCTCCTGTCCAAGTCATGTCCACTTCATCCCTGTTCTGTAGAGATGCCACACCCAAATTGCCAAAAGTGTCTCCAGCCACTCCCGTTATAACAGCTTTTGAATCGCCCACTGATGCGGCACAGTCGGAGGGAAAGAAGAGCAAAGCACAGAAGAAAGTTGAGAGGTTGAAGGCATTGTTTGCAAATCCCTTTGAAATGGTAAGTCTGTAGTAACTTGTGTTTTCATAATGTCTTAGTACTGGGATAATGATGATGATGAAGATGATGATGATGATGATGATGATGATGATGATGATGATGATGATAATGATGATGATAGTGGTAGTGGTGGTGGAGAATTGATGTGATGGAACATTTACTTATGATCCATTAACATCCTGTAAGCTTCACGACATTTTCATTGAATTGGTTCATGCCACAGTTTATGGTTCGCTAAAAGCTTCTTCAGACATGCTGAGTTAAATCATGTTGGAAAAAATGTGGCATTGTTTTTATTGTGTGTGGGTACTGAATGAAGGGCAAATGGAAAATAGGTGACCCAACAAAGGAGCTGCGCACATTTCTTTCCTGTGCGTGCTACAACAAATTGATACGAAAATGTGAAGCAGAGTATGGTCCCCCCTGTTGTTGTTTTGTTTTTAGTGTTTGTGTTTTTTTGTTGTTTTGTTTTTGTGGGTTTTTTTTGTTTTTGTTACGTTTTTGTTTATGTTTTTTAAAGTGGTGTACTGCTGCATATGTAAACAAGCCTTCCCAGCAAGTTTAGTTTTTGCTCTCATTGAGTATTAAAGCTAGATCTAGTTAACATATTCTCACGGCCTTGACCTCCCCTATTCCAGCTGAAGGAGCCATAACATGAAATCTGATTTCCATGCATCATGCTTTGCATGTACATGTACATTAAGCATTTTCACCCATTTCCAGCCACAACTCTCCATGTATCATGCCTACAACTGATTAATACACTTTCCTATTCAGAGTTGGATGTTGGATTAATTATCGTTATGCATAGCTTGCCTCTCGGAGTTATTGCAGAGTGCGATCGGTTCGTCACGCACGGACATGAATTTGAAGGTTTTGATATGTGTGGAGTTATTTTATGTTTCATTATGAAGGGCATTGTTGAAGACGTTGAAATTCAGTGAAATTAGGTTGCCCTGGTTGTGTACTTAAACTAGAATCCATGACATGATGTCATGGATGGACAACAATATCACTTTAGCTGATCAGGCTGTGCATGAGGCAGAGAGATATATGTATAAAAAGGAAGAAGAAGTAAGATTGAATGAGGGCTAGTGAGAGAGACAGAATGTAGGAAACAGAATGAGTCTTTGAGAAAATTTTATACTTTGTAAAAAAAAAAAACAAGACTCGCAAAGAGAACTTGACAAAGCAAAAAAGAGAATGAAATTTAGAGAAAGGGGAATAGTGTTGGAAAGTGAGAAATTGTAATATGAAATGAGAGAGGAAGAAAGAAAGATAGAATGGTAGGGAGAGAAAGACAATTATAGGAGAGAGAGAGAGAGAGAGAGAGAGAGAGAGAGAGAGAGAGGAGAAGGAAAAAGAAAAAGCCAGACAGACAAGGAGAGAAATACAGATATTGAGAGAGATGGAGGCAAAGACTTATCAGCATGGTTCTCGCCAGTACATAACACCCATGGTTCCAATACCATGCATAAAGGGTTTCAGACAAGGAAGAACCATGTGTGAAATTGCTGCACCATGCGTGGCAACAAGGGTAAAAAAATATTGGAGTATATATTCCTAACAATAATGATAAATGTCACAGATTGTTTTGCTTTTTGGCAATGTATTTTTACTTTTATGCCATTAGTAGACAACTCCTGCTTACCAAGAAGTATTTTTCATCCTTTTACTATAGCATATACTGCTGCCACACCTAAATTTAGGTGTTATTCCGTAAAACATCCAAAACTTCCACGCTTTGCGCCGAGTGGGAACCGTGTGTGGATTTTTTCTAGCGAGAACCCTGCTTATCAGTTCATTTATCAGTTCACTTATCCAGCAGCAACCTCCACAGTTATTTTAGTGTTCACATGGAGCACGGTATCCCAGACTATTTAAGATGAGATGCCCAGTACGTTTAGTTCACACAGTTTTACTGCAGGAGAGTTTTGCCGAAAGCTGCGGAGATAATACTTGCGATATGTCATATTTTGTGCTAACTTTATGAGAATTTGATTTGTCCAGTACTTTTTGCTACCAGGAAGCGTGAAAGGCAATTTTGGCCTCGGTATTTTTTTCTTACCTCCTGAAAATACCATTCATTTAAGTGCATATATGTGAACAAATCTTTAAGAGAGAGAGATACATTGCAACATACTAACGTAGAGTAATTGCACAAATCTCTTGTTCCTGCTCATCAAAATATCAAGGCAACTATGCCTGCCAAGTTTTTGTTCTACTTTTAAAGGTGTGCCATTATTTTTCTGTTTTAAAGCCATCATATCATTTAATGTTTTCTTAGCATGCAATAGAATGATAAAGATCTACATAAAAAATGAAATAAAAAAAGAAAAGCAGATACAAAGCAAATACATGGTTTTATAATAAGAAAGCATCTTCATCAAAATGAAAGAAAGAGGTCTTTTTGCCTTCATTATTTTAAAGAGAAAATAGATGAAGTTATGAGAGAGGGAGGGGGTCGGGAGGAACGTGGATCTTATGAGAACTTATGAGAAGATCCATGGGAGGAAGAAGGAATCAAGAGATGAAGAAGATGTGTGGTGTGTGTGCGTGTGTGTTTGTGAGAGAGAGATGGGAGGTGTCGTAGTCGAGTGATTTAAGCCGCTTGACTATAGAGACACGAGAATCGGGGGGTTTGATCCCTGGCACGGCACTTACGCCCACGAGCAAGGCATTTTATCTCCATTGTTCTTTTATCGTACATTAAATAAATTATCGTGCTATAGGCATATTGATGGCAACGTGTGAATGTGTGTGTTAAAAAAGAAATGAATAAAAGAGAGAGAGAGAGGGAGGAGATATTGTATATAGAGAGGAGGATGAAGAGGGAGAGTGCAATTTCAAGTGTAGCCATTTTTTTGTAAGATGCAAAAAAGAGCAAATGGGACACAGGCATATAGACTTTGGCTAGATGCCGGTATATTCTTATCCTTGAAGCTTGATTAAATTTCTAATTGCCCACGCCGCAAAGATGCAGTTGGGCGGGATGGAAGTCGTATATGTAAGAACATCTGCAGTCATGAGCCCTGATACATCCACCTTGAAAAGAAACTCTGTAACTCATCAAATATGACGAGAAGCATTCATTGTATTCACTTCTCGCACCCTCATTAAATACCATACAGCCCCTACCTCCCAGCCACCCCCTACTGGGCGCACCAATATCAGGGGAGAGAGAGGCGCATGAGTAACACCCCGTCAGTGATCAATCCCCCAGCATGGGGCCGTTATGTCCCCCTCTTGGCTCTTGTCTGCCTCCTTTCATTCACCAAGTGTGGTTTGACAGATTAATATCGTAGAATTTGATGAGACAGACTTGCTTCTTTCATATCTCTTTTCTTGCGAGGTAATAAAGAATGAATGAATAATTTCTACAATGAAAGCAAATTGCCACAGCCCCTGAACAGATTATTGCTGTGAATTATTAATGCTGTTGGATAAGCATGCACGTCGTCGTATGCAATGTTCGGGGAAAAATTACTATTATGCATGATGGTACCCTGTACTTCATCCAATTACTGACTTTAAGTTGTGGAGTTAATATTGATTAGTTCATTGTATCGTTAAACAAGCTAGCTGTTTATATGTGTTTTTTCTTTCCTTCTTTTGCTTGAAAATAAATAAGTGAAAAACAGTGAAAGGATACCGTGGTTTGTATTCTTCCTTGTAATGGAACCATATTAAATTTTAGAAATATTCTTACCAGAAGCATAATTAATGTTGAGTGCTGCTTCATTCGTGAAGAAAACAAAGTTTACGTTCTGTATTGGTGGAAAGATTTTCCTGGAAGCAAAATTGAATTACATATGTACATGTCCCATATGGAATAATTGGAATGAATTTCTTATTGGTGGTGGTGATGATGATGATGATGATGATGATGATGATGATGATGATGATGATGATGATGATGAGATGATGATGATGATGATGATGATGATGATGATGATGATGATGATGATGATGATGATGGTGGTGGTGGTGGTGGTGGTGGTGGTGGTGGTGGTGGTGGTGAGGAGGAGGAGGAGGATGATGATGAAGATGATGATGGTGATGATGATGGTGATATTTGGACTCCAGAAATTGGAAGAAAGTTAAATGGATCAAATAAAGGAGCTGCTAAGTATAATTTAATAACAAATCTACTTTTTAAGCATTTTAATTCTAGTTAGGCTCTAGGCCAGGAAACTGCATTTTCGCATTGTTGCACGTGCCCAAGTCTCTACTCTGTAGTTATGCCTTGCTAATTTAACAAATTGATTACAAGATGAATTTCAAAATATCACCAGTCAGTATGAACCTCAGTACAGGTGGTGTATTATTGTGCTGCTATTTTTGCAGGTTTTCTGAGCAAACCTTGCCCTTTTCTAGTCCATTTCCCATCGAGGCAAATTGAAAGCGCTCATGTCACATAATGTTTTTTGTATGTGTATCATTAGATCAATTCTTTGGAAAGTGGCAGGTGTGTGTTCCTGCCTTTGCCTCATGCTTTTGAATACTAATCCTCAACAAATCACTCATTTCTGTTGCAAAGGGTGGCAATCGAGTCATACATTCTCATTCTTCTTCAACCGATTGCTCATTGTATGGGCAGACTCTGACAAACACGTCACCAAATTGATCGGAAGGTGTAGAATGGGGTCTCTGGGATCTAGTTTTTCCTGTATTCCACTTTTACAGCCAGTGTGGGTATGTTTTGAAGAAAGCATAAAGAGATGCATGTAAAGAGATGGAAGTACTCCAATCAATACTCCATTTGAATAATAGCATCTAGTCAACCTTTGAACGCCAGTCATATTAAACATAATGTTCTCTCTGATATACTCATACTGGTGCCTAGGGTGAAAATCTACTGTATTCTACTCATTGGGTTATAGGTAGGTGCAGATTTAGGGATAACACTAGGTGTAGTGGTGTTAGGTTCAAGTAAGGAAAAGAGCCAGCTCCTCTCCCCCATTTTAGAAGACTCCCTTCATCTTGTATACATGTAGTACCCCAGGCAGTGTGGACTGCATAAAATCATTACCTAACATTCTTTTACTAAAGTATATGTCTTTCAGAAATTTACATGTAGACTCTTCTTGAATGTGAGGCTTGTAACTATTTTTTTTTTAGTATTAAGATGAACAGTGAATATAATGTCAGTAGGTTGTTATGCATGGAAAACTGATCTTGTTAGTCAAGTCCATGTAAAGCTAATTATAAGCTCTTTGTAGTCCTTAATTTAGTTTTTGCCCTGTGTTGTGTACCGGTGTACCATAAAGATAATGCCCTACCGTGATGAAGTCGGGCTAGCATATGCATGTGCAGAATAATAAATCTGTTTCTTGTATCACCTCTTGATTGCCTTGCAATTTTTCTTTGAAAGCATTGCGATACATAACTAATCAAATCTTCCTTTTTTTTATTATTCCTTTGATTATTTCAGTATTTGCCATCCAGTAAATTGAGACAGATATCTCAGACAGTGCTGGATGCAGACAAGATTACTATGGATGGCAAAGATACGCCATCAAAGCAGGTAAGTGTAGGGTTCTCTGAAAAAAAAATATCGTGAGGTAGGAGCATCATTTATTCTGTTTTTTTTTATTACCCATGGAATTAACAAACCTCTGTTTACTGGTGGATTTCTAGGATATACATGTAGGTAACCATGTCGGAAAATATATACTGTCAACACTTTTAGTGCTATTCTTCACCGGTGAAAAAGTACCTCATTGCTATTCATAACTTTTACAATTTGACCATTCTCGACTATGAGGTGTCATTCTCAGACTAACACATTAAAACATGATTTAGAATATCATTAATAAGTATTTACGGTATAGTTTCTTTATCAGTCACAGAATTAATAAAACCTCTGTTTACTGATAGATTTCTATGATGTAGGTAACCGTGTCATAAAGTACTAACAGTCACCAGCTTTACTACCCTACACAGTGAAATATAAAAGCCTTACTGTTATTCATAACTTTGACAACTTGACCATTCTTGACTACGAGATCATTCTCACCATTACACATTACAACTTGATTTCGAATGTCATGCAGTTGTCAGTGATAAGTATATTAAGTATACCAGTACTTGTTATCACCCAAAGTTGAATTGTGAGTGGAATTACTTTGCATCCAATTAAGCCGGCTATTTCACATTGTTACATTGTGTGATGGTGGTATAGTGGTGCATAGATTAACCTGTCTGACTTCTTCCTCTTGTATCCTAGCTTCAACTCATAGCAGAGATACAATGATATGTCAGGCACAGGAAATGAAATGTGATCAATTCTTGGAATTGCACAGTAGCATCTGTAGCCTTAAAATGAAAAACTGCTGTTCTGGGGGGTGTTTCACAAAGAACTAAGCTAAATTTGACTTAGAAATCATGCTTACATGTAACTTCTAACCCAAAGAGTGACTTCGTAAAACAGAGTTAGCCAGCCAACGTGAATCAGACTTGCACCAAGATGGACTTAGCGAAACTGAGACTGAGTTTGACTATTTCAGTGCAATATTTGTGAAATATCCCCACCCCCCTTAACTGAGCAGTCCATACATAGCAGCAGGCCTGTGAAATCTCCGCTTTAAAAAAAATTTTCTGCCCGATTTCAAATTTCGCTTTTTTCCCTTGTGCTACATCCGCTATTTTATCGGTTGTTCATCGCTGGTATTGTGGCACCTGTCAGTGCTCCCATTTCGGTCGAATAAATGCTAGTCGGGACTTGCATTCAACTTTGTACATGGAGTCAGTGCATTGGCAGGTACAGGGGGTTTGGTTTTTCTTTTTTTTGTTGCAGATACCATCACAACCGCTGATATCTTTATTTGTAATGCTTTTTTGACGACCCTGTTTCTTAGTATTGGACCTTAGCCTCGGGTGCTTTGGAAATATGCCGCTGATGCCGCATTTTTGACAGCGAAATTAGGGATTTTAGATGGATTTTTTGAGGTGACTGTGGGACTTACTAGTGGTGAGTGGCATTGCCTGTGTTGACAGTGATGTGATTTGTGTGTGTTGTGGCATTAGCATTGGCTGTCGGGTGATCATATAGGTATCATGTGGCCACGGAAACTTTCAGCTTTTTTCCGCTCTTTTTGTGAAACCCCACTCACCGGCCTGAATACAGGTTTCACCGAATTTAAATAATTAAAAAAAAATTTTGTTTCCCTGCCCTCCTCTCAGAGCACCACCTTCCAGCCTCTCTCAGTATGGATAATGAAGAAAGCCACGCCAAAACCAGCAGCGGAGAAGGAGCCCCCACCAGAACCAGGCACGTACGAAACTCCCATCGTCTTTAACCCAGAGGCCACCAAGAAAAGGAAGATTGGCGAGAAGAAGGAGGAAGAGGAAGAAGGTGACGCAGTCTCAGTTAGGCAGATGGTATGGTACCCACCTTTTATTATTATGGGGGGGGGGTTGATTGTTTAAAAATCTATCAAACCTGGAACCCCCCCCCTTAATGAATCGATTGATACCAAGTTGATAAAAAAAATTCTAGCGTATATTACTGCATAGCATCATATATCACTTTTCTTCATGAGGCCAAAACAAAAATTATAAATGCAAGAATTCCTAATTAGTTATTAATGAGTAATAATTGCAAAGTTGTAAAAGACATTGGTTTGAAACTTCATCAGCTGATTCAGTAAAGGATCCTCTAGGCACATACCAAGGTTTATACTTTTTTGTCTCTTTGATGGAGATTTTTTTTATTTTTATTTTTTTTTGGGGGGGTTCTTTTGATTCTTTTTCTAGATACTGAGAACATGACTTTAAAGATGTTTTCCTTTCTATTAAATCTTTGCAGGCTGACACATCTGCGAAGAAGAGAAAGCATTCTGCCAATCCCAGTGGAGAGACACCCAGACCCAAGAAAGATAGAAGGGGAGAACATGCTGAGAAGAGGAGGGATGCCTCAACAGATAGGGGTCATCATCACCATGGCAACCAAGCAGGAAAGGAAACGGAGGAGAGAGTCATAGAGCCTTATGATTACAGCAAGGCAGATTACGGCATGTTCCAAGGTATGCCTGAATACATTCTCATCCATTTGGCTTTCTTATCCCCACCATCCCATTTTCACATAAACCTCTTTTTATGCCTCCGCCCACCGTAGGTGGTTGCCGGAGGCATTATGTTTTCGGGTCGTCCGTCCGTCCGTCCGTCCGTCCGTCCGTCCCGTTTTCGTTCTCGTGATAACTTAAGAACCGTTTGACAGATCAACTTCAAACTTGGCTTGTGTATGCATATGGTAGGGACAATGATCTGATTAGATTTTGGAGTCTCAAGGTCAAAGGTCAAGGTCATAGCGGTAATAAAACACATAAAAATGGCTCGTTCTCGCGATAACTTAAGAACCGTTTGACAGATCAACCTCAAACTTGGCACAGGCATGCATATGGGAGGGACAATGATCTGATTAGACTTTGGGGTCTCAAGGTCAAAGGTCAAGGTCATAGAGGTAATAAAACACATAAAAATGGTTTGTTCTCGCGATAACTTAAGAACCATTTGACAGATCAACCTCAAACTTGGCACAGGTATGCATATGGGAGGGACAATGATCTGATTAGATTTTGGGGTCACAAGGTCAAAGGTCAAGGTCATAAAGGTAATAAAACACATAAAAATGGCTCGTTTTCGCGATAACTTAATAACCATTTGACCTATCAAACTCAAACTTGGCACAGGTATGCATATGGGAGGGACAATGATCTGATTAGATTTTGGGGTCTCAAGGTCAAAGGTCAAAGGCCATAGAGGTCATTATGTACGTAGAAATGGGTCGTTCTTGTGATAACTCAGTAACCATTTGACGATTCAACAAACTTGGCTCATGTATGCATATGAAAAGGGCAATGCTCTCATTAGTTTTGGCGGTCACAAGGTCAAAGGTCAAGGTCATAGCGGTAATAAAACACATAAAAATGGCTCGTTCTCGCGATAACTTAAGAACCGTTTGACAGATCAACCTCAAACTTGGCACAGGTATGCATATGGGAGGGACAATGATCTGATTAGATTTTGGGGTCTCAAGGTCAAAGGTCAAGGTCATAGAGGTAATAAAACACATAAAAATGGCTTGTTCTCGCGATAACTTAAGAACCATTTGACAGATCAACCTCAAACTTGGCACAGGTATGCATATGGGAGGGACAATGATCTGATTAGATTTTGGGGTCACAAGGTCAAAGGTCAAGGTCATAGAGGTAATAAAACACATAAAATGGCTTGTTTTCGCGATAACTTAAGAACCATTTGATCTATCAAACTCAAACTTGGCACAGGTATGCATATGGGAGGGACAATGATCTGATTAGATTTTGGGGTCTCAAGGTCAAAGGTCAAAGGCCATAGAGGTCATTATGTACGTAGAAATGGGTCGTTCTTGTGATAACTCAGTAACCATTTGACGATTCAACAAACTTGGCTCATGTATGCATATGGAAAGGGCAATGCTCTTATTAGATTTGGCGGTCACAAGGTCAAAGGTCAAGGTCAAAGATGTCATTGTATAAATGAAAATAAATCAACATGAAGTGCCATTTAATTCTGATTTGGTAGTGGCGGAGGCATAAAGTTCGACCACGCGTGGTCGAAGATTCATGTTTTTTTTTTATGTCACTTTAGGTTTGCCAAGAAACTATTAAAGTGAGAGAAGGAGAATTATTTGTTGGGGAAGTAGGGGGATTCTTTGTAATATACATGCATTGAAATTTCCGCGTTTTTAAAATCATTTTCTCGCATTTTTTATTCTCTTTCCGCATTTTTTTTCACTCTCTGGGTGAATGAAAAACACAGTCTAGTCGTAGATTCTCGTACCATGCTTTTTGTCAAAATATAAACGTATTTTGAGATTCTCATTACGTGAGCAATTATAATTCATGTATGAAAACGCCTGATAATAGAGACTATCAAATCTGGTATGATGTGGTCTCACTCTGCACTGCGCGGCCGCTTAGCAGTGCACTGCACCGGGCTAGCGATCAATTGGCACGGGGAAGCTCTGGGGGAGATCGCCGGTCGTGCATGTATCGCGAGGCATGGATCAAGCTGCCTCAGCTGCTAGCTCTTCGAGTGGGACTTCGAAGAGTTCGTTTGGATATATTTTTTCCGCGTTTCAAACACAGTTATGCGCCATCTTGGTACTTGTTTTGAGTTGTTTCTTTACTGATGTGAACTTACAAGAGGAACTTAAAATGGCTTCAACTTTCAAGGATCAAAATTATTTGGAGAGGTGCTCGTGTGATAGTGATAGTAGGGAATCAATTGACAAGAAAGACCCTCTTGTGAAAAATCACTGGAAGTGGGAATGGCTTGACTTTGTTCACCAGGAAACTGGACAAAAATTAACGGACGCTTGTAGTCTATGAGTACCAAAATAAAAACTGAATTAAGCTGGAACTGTGAGTGTGAATGACGCTTAATACAGTAATATTTGTGTGTGTTTGTGTTAGGGTGCATATTTATTAGTGTCTTAATTATTTGTTTTCTTCAAGAAAAATATAATTAAAAATTTATGGTGTATCAAATTATAACACACCTACCCAGATATAGTTAATCCTAAGCCTGAATTTTCTCTCTTGGTATGCACCAGATTGCATAATTTCAAGTTCAAAAATGCAAAAGCTCCCTCATTATGTTACTAATTTACTTTCCTCTTTTTTTTTTTCCTTTTTTTTACCTCACTCACATGCCTGAATATACAGTAAAACCTGGTAGCAACCACCTGTGCAGAAATACCACATTTCCTGTTTCCCTAGAAGGAATGGTGGTGTGGGTCAAGTTACCTTTATGAAAGTTGATATTAAATGGATTTGAAAAAAAAAATTCTTAATGAACTTGCAAAAAGTATGGACTTTCATTTTTTTTTTCAAACAAGGGGACATATGCCAGCTCTTTTATTGAATTACATTTAAGAACAAAATTTGGAAATCTGATGTGTACTTGAAATGTGTACAGTGAAAAAATGCTTGTGTATAGTAAAGTAATTTGTCTTTTCTGTAAATCTGTATTTATCCATAATTAAGAATCCCAGCATTCGAGACCTAGAGGAAGAGGTCATAGAGGTCACAACCAAGGTCACAGGGGTCATGGACGAGGTCATTCAAAGGTAAGAACATCAAGGGTCTTTATTGTAGTTTATGTCATCTTTATTAGTGAACTGACATGTTATGTGATGAAATTGTTTGCTGTTGATGTTCAAGAGGCTTTGAATTAGTTCTATAAATGTTAATGTTGTTCTCATGACAATGGAATTGAGTTATAAACATACAGAATGACAAAGAGAAGAGAAATAAAGAGAGAAAATGATAGGGAGAAAGAGGGAGTGATAGAGACAGAGAGCAAAAGAAAGACAGACAGACAGACAGACAGACACACACACACACACACACACACACACACACTGATGGAGAGACACATGTACATGTAGAGACAAATAGAAAGAGACAGACATGGATATTGAAAAAAAAAAAAAAGAAGAAAATGTTGGGATCAGCTTGTTAGATACAATTTGTTTGTGGTATAACATGCATATTCCAAACCAAAGCCTAGTTGTCCTGGGTGTAATATTTCAACAAAGTAATGTAGAACAGAGACTGAATCAGTCTTGCATTATCATCACCACAGAGACAGGTAGGGACAGACACATGCACACAAACACAGAGACAGGCAGATAGGCATACAGAGATTGGAACTAAAGAAAATAAATGGTGTTGGAATCAACTTGTTAGAGATGATTTTTGTTTGATATAACATTCATATTCTAAAGTAAAGCCTTAGTCGTTTTGGGCTGATTAGTCGACAAGCTGGCGTAGAACATAGACGAAGTCAATCTTGCACTATCGTCACCTAGACTAAACACAATAACCAGACAAATAGGTTGTCAGCAGAAGGGATAGAGAGTGCAAGTTAGATGATTTAGAGAAGGAGAGAGAGAGATGGCTAGACAGACAGATAGACATGGAGATAAGGACAACAGAAATGGCAGGGTGTTGGAAATGTACATGGAGAGAAAGAGAGAGAGAGAGAGAGAGAGAGAGAGAGAGAACAGAGAGAACAACAGACTGATTCAACCATGTGTTGATGCCATTACCTCTTTATTTCTATGTAACTCAAGCAACTCAAGAAAGCCTGCATTAAACTTTTATATCTCGCTGTATTAGCTGGTAGTTATATACAGTAATAATCAGAGGTTATACAAGAATGCCTGTGTACATTTGTGATTTCTGGGTAAATCTTGAAGCCTGATTTAGGGGGTATTTCCCTTTCTGGCCAGATGTTATTGCCTTGTAATGGATAGTGAATACATGGTCAGTACTTCCTCTTTATTCAAGTAACTTGAGATACAGATTAACCTTTGGCTTGATTAATAATATGGCCGTTGTTTCAGTAACTGTATTTTGGTAATAATTGAAATGTCTGGGGTGAGTTTTTTTTTCTCCCTTTTATATTATATTGTGGCAACCCCATGTTTTTTTAATTGATTAAAGTATGGAATATAGAATTAAGTTGTTTCCGATTTGATTTGTATGTTATATTTGTTTCTTTGTGTTTGCATGACTTTTCAAACTTGTATCATTCATTGAATATATTTAAAGCTTAGTAATATATCTTATTGTATCCTCAGAGCCACAAGGATATCTGACCATGATATTAGGCATTTAGTTCTTGTAGTACGCATTTCTGTTGCAGCGACACATGTTACTTGACCAAATCTATGTGTGACTGACTGTTCAGATAGAGAGTCATCTGGGAAGCATTTTATGAAGAGTTTTGTCAGTGATTTTCACTGACAACTGTTATAAGCTACTGAAAATCCTCGCATCTGATTGGCTGAGAGCAAATTAGTCAGTGAAAATCACTGACAAGACTCTTCATGAAACGCTCCCCTGGACTTCTCAATTATAAAGAGTTTTAAAAATTTGTTGTTTCAGGGTCGTCCCCACCCCAAGACGCATCAGGATGGTGGGCGTCGAAGTATGACCTACACAAGTCACCGTGGCAACAGAGGGTATGTACATATACATGTATGATCCTTAAAAGTCACTACTAGTATTTAGCCCATTGGGCATGATTTTGTTGTAGTATAACGGGCATTTTCCATGGACCCTAGCCTATGTTTTCTTGGGTTTAGTGCTCAGCAGGATAAACAGAAAGTCCATTTTTCTTGCATAAAAAATATTTTGAAGCACTCATTCTGACAGGTACATAGGCTAATTCCACTTACAGCTTCATGCAATTTTCAGTGATAATACATACAAGGTGCAGACTAATGAAATGTAAGGAATTGCTGAAAATTGTATACTGTGGAAAGTGTAACAAATGTACACCATATTTTAGGTTGACATTGTTGTGAACAATGGATAAAGCTTGTTCAAATTCAGTGCACTGAATGATACTCAAAAAGAGGTTTGCATGACTTGCTTAATTTTCTTATCCCATAAACAAATCCTTTGTGATTTATCTGAATCTGTAAATATTTACTATAAGTTCAGTTTGAATCTGCACAGTTTTAGTTTCTGTCATAATCAAAACTCGATTATTTGAATTCTTGGAATACTGTGTCATGTTTTATTGCATACATATTTTGCAGTGATGAATCTAGCATCACATTGCTATATATGGTCATGCATGATGAGGTCGCCTCCTTTTGCGTTGCATGGTGATTCTATCTTTGGTAGTGAAAACTGCTATCTCCTGAAGTATTAACCCTGTGGTAGCAAAAGTATATATTTTATGAAAGGAAATTATAAGACAAATCTAAATATGCACAACAAAATGTCTCAATGCGTATAGACAGAAGAATTGTGTGATCATAAATACAGAAATTTTAATAATTCTTATTATCTCATTGTTTTTCACCATGATTTTTTTCTGTAGCATTCCTAGGGCTATTCTAATGTTATATTCTTGTAGGAGACATGCAGACCTTTACAACAAGGTATAATTGTCTAGGGTTTATAATCGTGTATTAACTAAAAAAATCACATTTCTTTTTGGTCCAAAACATATCAAATATATTTTTTTATGAGCCACTGTATATAATATTTCTTATATTTCCATGAGAGCCACACTTATTATTGAGTCATAAGATAGTAAATCTAAGTATGAAAGCTTTAATTTGGAACAAAAATGTAGACATGTCGCAAGTTTTGACCAAACTGTTGACATTTTCCCCAACCATTTCAAAAATATAAGTTCTGTATTGACTTTGTATAGGCAATGCCAATTTTGACCTAAAATTCCAAGAATTTTTTTTGTTGTTGCAAAACCATTGCTCATTCAAAGTCACTTTTCAATCAGAAAACATGAAAGTGGAGTGTAGCTTCAATTTGGTACAAAATATGGAGTCATATGCCAATTTTTGACAAAGATGCTACAATTTTTCAAAAAAATGCACTTAAAAAATGAATTTCCCCATTCATTTCGTACACGTGGCGCCGCTTCCGCCACCATCCCTGGCCTCAAAATGTTGTAACTCTAGTTATATGTTGCCTATACATATGAAACTATTAGCATATTAATACAGCTTAAATATGATACCAAACTTGTTATGGTAACCTCTGTGGTTCTGATAGAAATTAAGAAATACTTCAGTTTGAAGGCACAAACCCACAAAACCACCCTTTTTAGGGGGCGAGTTTATGACACATGACCATATGAATGTGATGTTCTCTCTACAACTGGGTTAATACATGTATGTGGTTGATAATTGTGGCAGGTTTTTTCTTGTAAATACCTTTGCTGAAATTTAGATTTCATTCTTGAGAAAACAATATTTCAAATCCCAGACCTACAAAGTTCTGATTCCCTATGATGCTAACATTATGAATACCTGTGGCAGAATTCTGAATTTGATCATCAATAGAAAATGAGAAAATGATATTTCATCTTCTCGAGCTAAAAGGTGCTGGCTATTGTGTGGGCTGACTCTACTTATTTTGTAGAATTTTACATTTCATTATCAAGAAAACAATATTCTACATTTTAGTGCTAAAATATATAGATATGTGAATTTTATCCAGTAACTCTTATAGTTACCCTTTTTAATAATTTTAAAGATTCTAGTATCAGGAAAAGGATAATTATCAGCACGAGAAAGCAGACTCTCATTATTTCTCCTGGCAGTATTTCAAATTATGTTATCAATAGAAGAATATTTTACCTCCAAGATTCAAAAGTTGTTGGTATTTTTTTATGGGGGACCCTCATTATTTGCTTGGCAGAATTTCAAACTTTGCCATCGAGAAAAGCTTATTTTATCTCCCTGAGTTAAAAGGTGTTGGTATTTTTTTTATGGGGGACCCTCATTATTACTTCACTTTGCAGAATTTCAAACTTTGCCATCAAGGAAAGCTTATTTTATCTCCCTGAGTTAAAAGGTGTTGGTATTTTTATGGTCTGGGATGAAATTCATAATAAATTTGTTTTGCAGAAGTTCAGATTTTGCGAACAATTTAACAAGAGAATATTTTATCTCCCATAATTTTGGGTGACCCTCATAATTGTTTCACTTTGCAGAATTTCAAATTTCATTAGCAAGAAAAAAACAAATTCTGTCTTCTGGAGTTCAAAGGTGTTGACAGTTTATTGTATATAATAACACTCATGATTACTTTGTTTTGCAGAAATTTTTGATTTTGTTATTTAAAAAATGAAATTTTATCTTCGGGAGCTAAAAAAGTGTTGAAATTTTAACCCATTCGTGACAGAGGTCCACATTTTGTGGTTTGACCTAATAACTTTTGATGCAGAGCCCTAAAAATTATACCAAATACATGAGCAGAAAGAGCAAAAAATTCTACACAAACTGTGCCCTTTTTGGTTGCGTCAATATTTGTTGTTTGATGCTGAATTTTTTTTTAAAGGAAAATAAGCACTAAAATCCTTAAATTGGCAATGTGATAGAAGGATTAAAATCACCATTTTCCCCTGCAAATTGGCAACTTTTTGTTTTCTCTTCATAATTTCTGTCAATTTATATTCATTTCAGATAGATGACGTTTTATAAGAAAAATGTAGCAATAAAATAAAAACGTTGGTGTTGCCAATTTGAAGAATAAAAGCTGATCAAATTAGACTTTAAGTAATTCCTGTCACGAATGGGTTAATGTATAGGGCAACCCTAGTAAAAACCTTGCTTAGTAGTATTTTGAATTTCATTATCACTAAAAGAATATTTTATTTGCAAGAGTCGAAAGGTGTTGATGTTGTATACCTATTTGATGACCCTATTATGGTTTGATTTAATGAGCTACCTTAAAAGCATGCTATAAAGAGTTAGACGTTTCATGGGAAGATATAATCGTGCTATTAACTCCAAGCTATGGAGGAAGCTATCCCTTGCACTACTGGAACACTGGAAACTTACGTATTCTATTAAAGATGATGAAATCATCAGGAAGAAAATTTAGAGAAATATTCTGTAATTGATGAGAAATTTCTCCCAGTGCTTTTCAATGTATGACAAAAGAATTCCTTGCCAAAATATGAGGTACAGAATTCAGAAAAGAAAATATATTTGTATACTACCAACCATAGACATATAATAAATTTACTAGACGAAAAGCAGCACACGCTTATATCATTACACGAATGGCATATTAGGCCCTGCCTCTTTCGGATCATTTGAAGGTCGACCTAAGCACCCGTTTTTGTTGCATTATTCATATCTACCGCGCCTATGGCGCGTATCACTATTATTATGATACTTTGATTTTATGCGCATTTGTTGCGCATTGATTGTGCATCATTGCGCATGTTTTTAGCTGATGGGCGTAATGTTTTAAAACATGCACAAACGCACGCGACTCCTTGGAATCATCTTACAAAATGAATTATTCATTTTTTGCTCATAAATATTGATGGGTGCTTAGGTCGGCCTTCTAATGGATCTGGACAAAATGGCGGAGCTTTAGGGGCCTGCTACCAACCTTTCGTGCAAATGTCTAGTTGTTTGATATTAAATTTGATGTAGGTTTAGGCTCTTGTTTCATTTTGTTAAAGTAAGCATGAATAAGTACAAATACTTTTAAAAAAAAGAAAATAAATAAGAAAATACATGATACTTTAGATCATAAAGGTGCTTTCACACATGATGCGACAGTGTGGTAACACACTGTGGCGCCACACTGTTTCGTCTTCACACATGGTGGGACTTTGTGTCACCACATATGCTAATGAACGCGCATTAACGCGTCAACTCTCAATAAGAGAGCATATTGTCAAAACTTGCGCAAGCAATCTCATGGCAACAATTTTTGTGCTAACTTTTTAGAAATTTGATTGGTGCGCATTTTTTGTGTAACTAGGCAGCAAAAAAAAGGTGTGTCCTGCCTTTGCGACATTTTTTTGTCGCCCTATACCCCATAGGCTTGTACACAAAAAAGTGTGGTGACACAGCGTGTTACCACACTGTCGCATCATGTGTGAAAACACCTTAATTCTACACTTTTACCTTGCTATATAATGGGTAAGGTATTACAGTACATGGAAGGTATATATTGATTTCATACAATGGTGGTCTTAATTTAGAAATGTGAAATGAGCTTTTATTAATTTTTTTTTCTCAATCAGACTCTTCATATATACATGTAACCTAAAATAGTAATTCCAAGGAAACTGCATGTTTTCTTTTTAAAGCCCAAAGAGATGGCTTTCAATAGATTGTACTGCACTTTTCGTAGGTTCATGCTACAATACAGTAGCTTACGTTTCTCTTTAACATAGTGCAGTCGCTAACTCTCACCTTTCTAGCCAGAATTTTGCTGGTAGGCTCTTTCATGTCCTTGACACTTTTTTACATTTTTTTATTTTTGTTGAAATATTACAGTTTATGTGTTTATGAGCCTAGATATAAACGTGAATAAAAGTGCATACCGGGGCATGTTTTTATTTGAAGTGATGTCTTGTTACGTATTTGGCTTTTCGCCAGTTTAGAATGTAGATCAGTATGATTCAATGGTGTGTAGGTGTACTGGATATAGTACAAACCTTTTTTTTGGAGGGGGGGGGGGGTCATGAAATACATCTATTATTCACTTCTAGTATTCTTGCCTTGTCTATATTTAACAGGCATATTACAAATTTGAATTTCTTTTTACAACCCTATAAAATGTGAAATATTATCTAAGGCGTATCATGAAATTAAATTTTATATACACTGTAGTCTGTACCTTCATGTGCTACGATATTATGTTGAGGATATAAAAGTTTCTTGAAAGTTTAAAATGTCAAATATTTGTGAACATGTTTATGGATGGATTGAATAATTTCGGAATGGACATGTGGTGTAATAAGGCCTGGTTTTAATCATCTCATATACTTTAAATGTTCAACATCATAACTTTTTATGATCGAACTTGTTAAATGCGACCTGCTTTTAGGAGACAATTGTGTGAAATTGTATACCTCATCTTGTTCAGAAAAGAAAATGGATATAGAATAAAGATTGTTCACATGGTGCATGGTAGTCTCATGTTCTCTACTGAGAGCTAGACTTTGCAAAGATACTGGTACCGATTAATGGTCTACGTGCGAAGTTATGACAGGTAAAGATATAGATATATGTGGAAAGGTGAGCAGAAAAGTGCAATAGTCATCTATTGTGGCCTTGGGATACAGTGGATTTTTCTTTTCTTTTTTTTTCTTCTTTTAGTGAAAGTTAAAAGAAGGAATTATCTGAAGAAGCAAAAAGAAAAAAAAATGCAATAAGAAAAACAGAAAACAAAACAAAACAAAAACAAAAAACAAAAATAAGTATAATTGTGAAATGTCAAGTGTGACTTTGAAACAAAATATACTGTACAGATTTTGTATGACTATGACTTGGTACAAATGCAATATTACATGCATAGATTCAAGGAATCAAAATTGTATCACTGTTGATCTGTTTTCTTAGATTATTGTGTACATCTTTGAGAAATTTAATTTTAAACACTGACCACAGAGAAAAATGCATTTTCAGAATTTCATTTTATATCTTATTGGATCTCCCCCCCTCTCTCTCTCCCTCTTTTCTTTGTTCTTGAACCTCCATACATTTCCTGCCTTTTCTCCATTCTCTTCTTACTTTCTTTCTTTGTCAACTGTGAATTTCTCTTTTTCTTTTTTTTTTTGAGGGGGGGGGGGTGTAATTTTGATCCCCCTTTGTGTTTTGTGTCTTTCTGTCTCTCCTGATGTCCCTGTCTCTCTATGTTTATATCTTTTGCACTGTATGTTGTCCATCTCTCCAACCCTCTTCCTGTATTTGTTTTCCCCTCTGTCTTACCAACTTTTAGTATCTGTATCTCTTCTCTATTTTCTCATCTCACCCCTACCCCAGTCCCCCACCCTTCTCTCTTTCCCTCTACTTTGGTCTTGTGGATATGTCTTCAGACTGTGAACCACAAGGTACAGGGTTTGTGAATTATTGCTTCAGCACTAATGTCCATTGGCAAGATATTCATCTGCATTTGCCACACTCAAAGACAGGTGTAGTGAGTGGGTACCTGGTAGGATCAATGCCCGGATTGCACTGAGCACTGTGGTTTCCTTGCTAAATCCGGGGTAATAATATGATTGCAGGGTCCTCTGGGAGCACAGTGCATAGTACTAAAGGGGCTACCCTGGGTAAGCAAGACATGTTATTTTTATTTTCATCGTGTCTCTCACTCTATCTTCAATCTTCACAGTGGTGGAAGCAGCAGAGGTCCAAGGGGTCACTGGCCGAGGAGTCAGAGGAGGTAGAAACTGACCAATCATTGGAGTCACCGGATCTGACTAGTCAATGGGGAAATCTACATCTGGACATTGGTCTAAATCATTGGGATTCACCACATCTGACTGGTCAATGGAGAAATCTACATCTGATCATCAGGATACAAGTGCTGGACATTGGTCTAAATCATTGGGATTCACCACATCTAACTGGTCAATAGGGAAATCTACATCTGATCATCAGGATACAAGTACTGGACATTGGTCTAAATCATTGGGATCACCACATCTGACTGGTCAATGGAGAAATCTACATCTGATCATCAGGATACAAGTGCTGGACATTGGTCTAAATCATTGGGATTCACCACATCTAACTGGTCAGTGGAGAAATCTACATCTGATCATCAGGATACAAGTGCTGGACATTGGTCTAAATCACTGGGATCACCACATCTGACTGGTCAATGGAGAAATCTACATCTGATCATCAGGATACAAGTGCTGGACATTGGTCTAAATCATTGGGATTCACCACATCTAACTGGTCAATAGGGAAATCTACATCTGATCATCAGGATACAAGTGCTGGACATTGGTCTAAATCACTGGGATCACCACATCTGACTGGTCAATAGGGAAATCTACATCTGATCATCAGGATACAAGTGCTGGACATTGGTCTAAATCATTGGGATTCACCACATCTAACTGGTCAATAGGGAAATCTACATCTGATAATCAGGATACAAGTGCTAGACATTGGTCTAAATCATTGGGATTCACCACATCTAACTGGTCAATGGAGAAATCTACATCTGATTGTCATGAATCAAGTGCTGGACATTGGTCTAGCAAATGGAGCCCAGCTGTCTTGATGTTGCCTGTCCTCGAGTGATGATCCACTATTCAGGCTCCAAGATATCTTCTTATACAGGGGGTCCATAGTGCTGCTGTCCAGTGAAATAATGATAATATATATATATATATATATAATAACTCTATAGAATGAGTTCCTTAGTAAATGAAGAAAACATGTCATTGTTTTATGTGGAAATCTAGGGATTTGCTTCCTTTTAATATGTCTACATTTTGGAAATTGGGAGTCAGGACCTTAATTTCTTCAACATCATGCAGAGCATACAAAAAAGAGTACCCTAAATCAAGAAAAAGTCAATTTTAAAAAATCAGAGTTGCTTCCTTTTGTCACTGGACAGCAGAGTGGTATTTTTAGGTCTGTATGCACAGGCTCCTTGAAATAAGGAGGGAAATTTAAGGTGCTTTCACACATGGTGCGACAGTGTGGTACCACACTGTGGCGCCACACTGTTTTGTCTTCACACATGATGGGACTTTGTGTCACCACATATGCTAATGAACGCGCATTAACGCGTCAACTCTCAATGAGAGGTCTCTCAATGAGAGAGCATATTGTCAAAACTTGCGCAAGCAATCTCATGGCAACAATTTTTGCGCTAACTTTTTAGAAATTTGATTGGTGCACATTTTTTTTGTATCTAGGCAGCAAACAAAAGTGTGTCCTGCCTCGGCGACATTTTTTTTGTCGCTCTATACCCCATAGGCTTGTACACAAAAAAGTGTGGTGACACAGCGTGTTACCACACTGTCGCATCATGTGTGAAAGCACCTTTAGGGGCAATATGTACCAGACCTACTTTGATATCAAGTCCTTCAAGATATATGATTTTTTAAATACGTCTCCTTCTGATATTCAAGAGGGGAGCTGCCTCTCTACAATCACAAGGATCAGAAAACTCCCAAATCTTCTTTTCATGATTGTGTGGTTTGATTATCAAAGGACACCCTTTCAATGTTAATTGGATGGAATGTACCCAAGTAGAGTGAGAATGTATTTTAAACATCAGGGATGGTATTCTGAGATCCATTTTATCTCAGACAAAATCTATGATTTTATCTTAGATGAAATCAGTGAGATAAAATACCCTTAAAATCTTTTTAAATCGATATGCTGAGAACTATTTTATCTACATTTTATCTCATCTAAGGCATGCCCATTTATAATGCAATAACCAATTAGAAATGTTGTTTAATAGCACTCTCATCTCACTCAGCCAATGAAAATGCTTTTCACCATTAGGTGGGGCAAAGCAGGGCGAATGCGCTATTTGTACAAGTTTCAATACGCTTGCATCGAAGGGCAAACACATTTTAGCTGGTAGTTCCTTGAAAAATTAATTTGGTTATATCCGGGGTTTCAGCGAACCATTTCAAGCATCATTTCAAGGACAATATTAGTCAGCAAAAATCTTTAAATCCAATGCCATTATTTAACAACATACCTGCCAACTGTTCCTATTAAATAGGAATATTCCTATTTTGGGCGAAAAGAAAATAGCCATTTTTACCAGTGTGTTCCTATTTCTGTGCAAATGTGTCTGTAGTATTGAATAGGCAATTTAGGAATGTTCCTATTTTAAAAAATTTCTTGATAATTTGTTCCTATTTCTTGGCTGTCAGGGTTGGCTGGTATGTAACAGGAATGTTGGTAGACTATTACAGTCAATATTTATGGCATTTTTCTTTATTTTCATAGCAACACTAATTGGGAATTTATCCAGAAAAATGGAAGTCCGGGAGATAAATAGCCCCTGCGCTATTTTAACTTTCATTATATCTTTTCCTTCAAAGTACTCGTCACAAGCGCAAGAGCTTCGCATTTGTCTTATAGCTGGAATAGCTACGCGTGCGCTGGAGATATTAAAATGAAGATAAAATCTGAAATTGTAAAGTGGTCTTCATTTCATTTTAAAGATGAAATTTAAAAAATAATAGAGATAAAATGACACTCAGAATACCATCCCTGAATTCTAACTGTAAATCCAGTGCTTTAATCAATTACTTGTTGCTGAAAAGGTGCTATGCTGTATATTTAAAGATCTTGGTTACATGTATTATTCTTATTATTCATGCTTTTGAAGCAGAGATGACACTGTCTCATTTTGGGGGGGGGGGGGTGAGTCAAACTAGGTTTCCCTCTGATTTTCACAGATACATTTTAAAAGATCTCTTGCTATATCAGTGATTTTTTTTTTTTTTTTTTCAATTCTTACATTTTTAGAAACCATAATGATTATTTTAATCTCATGAAGAGAACAAAGATTGTGAGAAAATTTGGACCACGAGTTCCCCAAATAAAGAACATTTTTAGATTGATATTTTTTCACCCATTGGGAACCTTGATATCACTTACTTAAGATCAAAAAGGCATGTACATCAATATGCCATACATGTAGGTTATCAAGATATTTATAACAGTTTTTATAACGTGTTCTGCTTTTGAAGTGACATAAATTTCTCAGATTACTTTTGAGTTCTGTTTTAAATGACAAATAATATGTTTTAGATTACCTTTCATTTCTGACATATTTTGATAATGAAAGTATGTACCTTAGATCACACAAGGATGATGATAACTTTCTGTTGTTCCATTTTGAGCTAACAGGATATTAGATCAAATGATTTGAACTCCAAGGATGTATGTGTAAAAATTGAAAATAACTCAACATATTTCTGTATCTAAATATATTAAAGTGTGAATCATCTCTTTATCAACTGAGCACATGATCATGACAAAAAAACTGTATCATATGTATGTGTATCATTCCATTTTATCTTTTTAAAGTTGCACTCGGCTTTTGATTTGCATAATTTTGTTTCAGGGGTGTCAATCTGGGTTTGGTTTTTTTTTTGGGGGGGGGACACCCCCAAAAAATATTTGTGTTTTTGACCTTTAATTTTTTATGGGGTGGGAAGGGGACACAGACCAAAAAATTTGCTGACAAGCAAAAAATAAAAAGCTTTGAGCTGAAAAAAAATTTGGGGGGACACATAATTTTTTTTTTTTTGGGGGGGGGGGACATACACCAAAAATTTACTGACAAGCAAAAAAAGGTTCTCAGCTTGAAATTTTTTCTTGGGAAACATAAACATGGGGGGGGGGGGTGAAGATGTGTCCCCCTGAACCCCTCCTGATTAGCTTTGTATTAAGCCATAGCAGTACAGACTTGTCTGAAGGGCTCCTCAGACAGGCAGCAATTCTATTCTCTTCTCCTTCAAGGTTTTTATATATTATGCCCCATAAACAAGTGTGCATGAAAATTACATATTTATCAAGAAAACTGCCTGTTGGTACCCTTGAATAGTAATTAAGTATATTTCACTGCGTTGTCAATTTAGAGACTTCAAAGATTAGTTGAAATCAAATTGCTCTTCTTCAAGAATGTCACAACAACACTATAAAACATACTTTCAAAAAATCAACTCCAGTGCAATTTCGAAAGCCTATTTGTACTGCCCATACAAATCATGGTCAGATTACGTAATAAGCCATTGTAAAGTCTGCACATTTCCAGAGGACTGGTTATAAACAGGGCTATTGTTAATTTGATTTGTTAAGAGTAGTTTTTATTGTGTTCAACGTACTGCTGGAAATGGACTTTCAGTGAATTTTTCTCTACCTGCTCATATATCTTGTGTAATTAATTCTTATGGGGCTATCTCACCAGCCTCAAAACTAGTTTACGACTCGAGTCTCCGCGACGTCTCTGCGAGACTAGCTGGTCTCTGGCAAGTCGCGGGAAATTTAAACGTTCAAGTTTTTTTTAGACTTTTTCCAGTCTCCAGCAGGTTTTGAAAACATCTCCATCAGTTTATCCGGGATGTTGCGGTGATGTCTCCGCCGGTGAGATATGGCCTTTGGCAATCTGGATCCAAAGACTGTGCAGAAGTGTCTCTTAATCCATTAAACACCTAGCTCAAGGTAGCTTGGGCTAGGGTCTATGAAGAATACATGTTTTATTGAAATCAAATCATGCTCAATGGTTAAAAGGAGACATTGTACTGCTATGGGTTAATGCTTAAAGAAAAAAAGTTTAACACTATAAAGAAAATCAGCTTAAGGCAACTTCAGTAGCCCTGTCTGTCACCTTTAGAAATGTGCGGATTTTACAATGGCTTATTACGTAATCTGAACTGATTTGTATGGGCAGTGCAATAGGCTTTCGAAATTGCACTTGAGTTGATTTTTCGAAAGTAGTTTTTATGATGGTGTTATTGCATGTGGACGTAGGATACCATGTCTTCCCTCTAAGTAAAAGGACAAAATCCTTTTGTACAGTTGATATGCCAAATGAATATACCTTCTTTGCATCGGATCTTTAAAAAAATGTTGGTTTGATACCGTTATTTGTGTCAGATTTATGTACTGGCAGTTCTAGAGAGAAAGGGAGAACAATAGACACAGAGGGAGGGAGGAAGGAAGAAAAGTAGAAAGGGGCAGGATAAAGAACAAAGAGGAGGGGGAAAGGAAATAGATAGGTATATGGGGAGATGAAGATGAAGAAGAAAGAGAGGAGAGGAGAGGGAGGGAAGGAGAGAGATAGAGAGAGAGAGAGAGAGAGGTAGGGACAGAGAAGAAAGATCGAATGAGAAGAGAGAGAGTGAAGGAAAACGGGAGGGGCGAGGAAGAAAGAGGGAAGGAGAGGAGATAGACAGGTTAAGAGAGAGGGAGAACGATCGGATGGGATAAGAGAATACCAAAAAATTAAAAAACCAGACTGGTTAAAGCACAGTCGAAGTGTTGGTTCTATTATTCTGGAAAATCCAGATTCAAATGCAAACAAAGCATTCTAACGGGACGTTGCAAGAAACTTGCAATTGATTGCAAACCAATTTTAGGTCCCAAAATCGATCATGAGTCTTGCAATTAATTGCATATTTGCAAATGATTGCTGGTCTGCTTCTTGCAACAGAAAGTATATATTGATTTGCTATAGTTTAAATTGGTCTATCAATTGCAAATTTGCAATTGAAATTTACAATCGACTGCAAGTAAGTTTCTTGCAACACCCCCTAAGTCTTATAAGCTGACGTGGATCTAAATGGAAACATTTTTTGCTCGGCTATTTTTGCTTTGAAATGATAGAAACAAAGCGAAACGAGATCTACGCAGCCGGATTAAAGGAAATAAATGAATGTCATAAAATGGAGTCAAATGAGAAAATGATGCAAAAGAAATGTCCCCTGCTAGCCTTTTACCATTAAATCGATTGACAACTATGCTGCCAAAATTGTGGCTTTCCATTTTCCCTATCTATGACGGTATGTGCATGAGTCAGTACAGGCCATGCCAATTCAACAAATTCTCAAATTTTGTGGATTATTTTCAAAAAGGGGACACCCCAGTTGCCGTTGTACTTCCCCTGCCGCAAACTATAACGTGAAACAACATGCAATCCATTAAAATTTCCCTTTTCTTTTAGTGACAGTGACTTCCGAGAAACTGTTCAACATAGAGCAAATAGTTAGTATAAACTCCTTGCTTAGAGTAAAACGCATAATATTGGTACTAGTGGATTTGGTGGTTTCCATGTTCAGATTCTGATTTAGGTAATTTCTTTTTACTGTATGAGATATAGACATATAATTTATGAATGACTTCGGACAGCCGAAGCATGACTGCTGACCAAAATTGGCACTTTCAGAATGGAAAGGGGGAAGGGTGCGTTGGGAGGCAGACTGACAATACAGAGTATTGGTAGTTCTTTTCCCCAGCCGCTTGATATTTTTGGCTGTAGTGCCGGTCGATTCGTAGGCTGAAGACCGGTTGACAGCCTGTGTTAACTGGACTTAAGTGGAGCTTATAACCTGGCTGCAACTTAGCCCCCCCCCCCCCCCCCACACACCACTACCACAACCACCACCACCACCACCACCGTCCTTTCATTATGACAATTAGTTGGGCTAAACGATCCCCGTGTCGTTTCCTGTTATCAATTAGCTAAAAATAATCTCTATGGTCTTCCTGCAGTAGTATTCGGAAGAGTGAACATTATACTTTTAATTTGATACATGAATAGGATAGATCTTTGCTCACATTGGACGGAGTATGGATTTATGTTGCATCACTGTACATAACCACTTGTCAAATCAAAAGTAATCATCGTTGAAAAAATTCAATTCAATTCAATGAAATTTATTTCAATTTAGTTATTTCATAAAAATCACACTCTAAAAAAAAATCGTTGAAATTACTCAAAAAATTTTCTTCAACAGATTGCATTGATTATTTTAAGTAAAAGTAACTTACAGATATTTTACGTAGAATTTACTTATTTTCCTTCTAAATTTTTACTCAATTGAATTAAAGTTTCATAATCGTTGTAATATGCAGAAAAAAAAATAGATTTTAAAAAGTTTTTGCCTTTTAAGCACGATACTCACTGACACCATTTCAGCTTAATCATACAGACTTCACTTTAACACTTACCAGTGTACTTTACAGGGCACTGACATTTATATATATACTCGACGGATGCATCTTAACTAATAAATCGGTGGGAAATTTTCCTGAAACATCGAGTTTTGAAATTTTCAAATTGAATGACGATTTAACGTCGCTCTATTTTCTTAAATGAATTAAGAGTTATTTTACACTCCTTAATCTTCATCAGTATTTTTACAACACACAAAAATGATTGTTTTATTCAAAAAAATCATATCAACTTGCTCTTAATGAATATTCATGTTTATGTTAATCAGTCTCTACTTGAAAAAGATAAGTACATTCAATGTAACTTTTTTGAGTAAAACGTATAATTACTTCATTTGAGTTAACATTACTAAATTCATTCAAGTTCAAATTACTTAAATTTTCTTGTAATGAATTTTACATTAAAAATTCACGTATATTCAGATAATTAGACAGTTTGAGTTAGTAAAACTTAAATTGAGTGCGTTAGGGACAAGACTTATGTTTTAAAGTGAATTCTACTCGGGCAATTTAAGTACAAACTACCAATGGGCATATTATTTTTTACAGTGCACATGAGTTGTATATACATCAAAAAGTGTGAGGGCGTAACAACACCCTTAAAAGCCAGTGGCTTGACATTAAGGGGGATCCAAAATCAAACAATCCTTAGATAGATAGATAGATAGATAGATAGATAGATAGACAGATAGATAGATAGATAGGCAGATAGATAGATAGATCGATCGATAGATAGATAGACAGACAGACAGATAGATAGATAGATAGATAGATAGACAGATAGATAGATAGTCAGATAGACAGACAGACAGACAGATAGATAGATAGATAGATAGACAGATAGATAGATAGATAATAGATAGATAGATAAAAATGCTTTTTACAGTATTATCTCACAAAGCACATGTGTCGTCGATTCTTATCAATGTCGTGCATCAAAGTTTACATATTTTGTTAATTTCATTCATATGTCAAAAATAGTGTCTGAGGCCATAATACAAGAGAGGGAGAGAGAGGGGGGGGAGGGGGAGGGGAGGGATGTGGGACCAACAGAAAGGCCTAGAGGGAGGATAGAAAGAGAAGAGAAGGATGGATAACGAAGGGGGTAAAAGAATAACTCACTTTGATAGAACAAAAGAAAGAAAGTAAGGGTAGTTCCACTGCACTTTTTGATGCCGATGTCACCTGCTCACTCGTCACATTCTATGACGATGATGAGTCGAGCTCACTGCGGTGTTCTAATTTGTCAAGAACTGATCCCGGGGACTATCTATCTCGCATCAGCCGTATTCTCCAATTTCCTTCATTATTACTGATCTATACTAACCAGTGCGCTCGCAAAATGCCTCAAAAGAAAATCAGGAATGGCCGGTGTGTATGTTGAAAGAATCAGCCCCTTCTCATGAGCCCGCAAAAAGTCGTAGAACACAAGAAAGCTAACAATGAGCACGGATGAAAAGTAGAAGATGTCGCTATTTCATTCCACGTTCGCTGGACTGGCTGATTTGGTAGGCCTATAGCGGAATTATATAATCATGGGCGGTAACCCCCCCCCCTCCCCTCACACACACACACACACACACACACACACACACACACACACAGCTGTACATCACTATACTACCGAGCACAACAATTGGACTTCTATTGTCCCCTGTCCTCTCAAGGCTGACGGAATAAACCCAAATCCTTTGTTTGACAACTGAGGACTATTGTTTACCAATCGAGGACTATTGTTCTCAGGAATTTTCTTTGTTCACTGTCCTCGCTTGCAAAGCTATACAAGTACACCCCCACACACACGCACACACACATACACAAAAAAGAGAAGAGTGTCGAACACAAATTATCAATGTCTTTATAAAACACAGTGATTAAAAACCAGTCAAGAGTAATTAGACCGTTGACTACTGAATTATTTAATTCCCAAACAGGGACCAACCGGGCCAGTGGCAATGGGTTAATTTGCGTTCCTGTCCCTCATATACAAAGGGGTCTTGTGCAAGTCTGATTTTTTAATGGAACCTAAGGCTTGCCAATAATTTTTTGTCTAACGATGATCTCAAACACAACTTTTTACTCCACATTATACACATCGTTTACTTTCGAGAAAAAGTGGAGATTACCCTCTCTGATCCTCGCTTATCATTCCCAGCCCCCATGATCGCCGCCCCTAATCAACATGATAAGTCCCATTCTATGACGATCAATTGGACAGTAAAAAATTCCACCCCGCAACCCCCCCCCCCATGAGCTACAATGAAAACTTTATATAGGCTCCATCTCAAGGGTGTACAGGAAGAATATCGGGTGTAAGTGTGTGAGTGTGTGTGTGTGTGTGTGGGGGGGGGGGGGTGATGTTTCCTGCCTAAATCTCACCTTTCCTGTTTCTTAATGTTACGAATAAGATAATATAAAGAGAACCCGGCCGGAGAGAACAAAGAAAATAAAGAGTCATCTTTTGAACAAAGGGCCTTGATTTTCGCTAGGTGGATTGGGTGCCGTTTGAAATAGACGGGTTTGGATTTAGCGCCTCCCGGAGATAGACATCTTGTTGGCGTTATTTTTTTCTTTTAATTTCAAGTTTTTGTTATACACTAAAAATTTTGTTATACTCTGATATATTTTCTCATATTCTGTTATATTTTGTTATATTCTGTTATATTTTGTGAAAATCCTGGTTTACTCTGTTATCTATGCTATAGGACGTACTTTTCTGTTATATTTTTGTGAAATTTTTGTTGCATTCTGTGAAAAATTGAGAATAATCCAATATGTATGGATTTAAATCAATAAAATCTGAAACTTGAATCTTGAAACTTGAAACTCTTATTATGGTGCAGCCTCCCCCCCCCCCCTCTTGTCCAAAGGCCTTAGTAGAGATAGTGGAATAGTTAGACTAATAGGTAGTGAATGTCATAACATGGTAGGTCGTAGGTCTCTGTACTCTTCTGCAGTGTCGCAAACGAGGACATCCATGATAAACTTGGATGGACCTTTTGTGGTAGGGTCCATGGTTTAATGATGTATTGATAAAACTATTTCGTGGAAAACAGTCTGCCTGTCGCATTTGTTGGTGTGACCTTATGGTGTGACCGTTTCACCTGCAACGCAGTGATATTTTTATTGGATTTGAAAGCACAGAGGATAAGAACAAGAATAGGTCTAGTCCAGCCGCCAAGTCCACGGACTAAGCATAACAAATTTGATGTCAATGAATAATGCGTGCCGTCAGTTGTCAGGTGACTCAAGCTAGTACAACGTTGGGGACAATGAATTTTCATAATAATGTATACTCGTGGTCAAATATTGTTATTATGATAAGGTCAGGATATACTGATGTTTGATGATTTTTTGATGCCATTAATTAGTATTTGTAACAAGGTTTAGGGAATAAAACTTTTCGAAACCGGACAGGCCTACAGTGGAGGGGGACCTGCATGGGTGTGGGTATCCCTCGCTCAAAGTTATTCCTATCTGCCAATTAACCACTTTTCTAGTCATCCTGTCTTGGAAAATTAACAAAAACGTTAAGGCCTCTTTACCCTCGAAGAATAGAGCCCCCTCCTTTTTTTTCTTTTTTTTCCTCTCAAATATCTGTAATATTTCTCATACGTAGTTGAAATCTGCATGAAAATCGTCATTTCTGGCCCATTGGCAACTTTTGGGCACGCTTGCAAGCTCTGTTGGTCCAAAATCCTCCCATTTCGAAATTGCCTAATGCACGGCGCCACTGCCCTTGGTTTGATCAAGGAGTTGATAGTAACTCCATGGTCTGATAGTGATTAATTTGGTAAGAAAAGTGTTTATTCATTTTTTCCTTTTAACATGGCAGACCTATACTTATCGATATCGGTAATAATGCCAGGCCTTTTTTTTTTTTTACTGTGATAATAATACTTAGCCCTATCAGGAAATAGGAAATTAGAGAATTATACTGGTACGGCCCTGTGAATGACCTCCTGAAAACCTTTTATCAACTTTATCGACCTTAACAGCATTTGAAAAAAGATGATAGCCATGGAAACACTTTCTTAGTTTCTTTTATACATTTTTAAAAATCGCCCTCCTTTACCCCCCCCCCCCCCCCCCTTTTAAAAAAAATTCCACAGAGGAAAACGATGGAGTGGAATGCAAAAAATGATTTCAAAATGAACTTTGAATCAAATGGAAAGGTCGAAACCGTCGAATACAGTTAGTGCTGCACTTTCCATTTTTTTTTCTCCTTTTCCCTTTTTTTTTCAGAATAACTTTAATAGATCGAGCAACTCTTCTGTGGGCCTTGATTACTGGCCGACTTGAAACCGGGATATGAGAAATCAGACCGAGTTGGGAGAAAGGACTTAATTCAACTTTTTTTTGCCCGACACAAATTAACAGATCGAACCCCCTCTGTAGGCCGTGATTGTGTTGGTCGAGTTGACGGGGCTTGAGTGAAAGTTTGTCTCCGCTCAATGATTAATTCTCACAAGTCACGTGATCTGTCAGCTGTCCAATATCAAAGCAACTGTTCTTGACTGTTAAACGTGAGTCAACAATAGAAGTTCATGGTAATGACAGGGGTGTGGTGCCTTACAAAGTGTGGTATACAATGAAACAAAGAAAACTAAAATAAAACAAACAACAAAAACAAAACAAAACAAAACAAAACAAAACAAGACACGAAGCAAACGCACTCAATCAAAATGGAAACAAAGCATGTTGAAGAAGCAATGCTAACTGTCTTGTTAAGCCCGTGCCCCCCTGAGATCCCATGAAAATAAATAAATGCAGATATAAAGTTAAAAGCTGTCATCATTTGATAAGAATATTCTATCATCCATCATTATTGAGTATGCATATTTGCTTACTATATCATAACAACAATGGGAAATGAAAAATAATAGTCCAGTGAACCAGGGATATGGTTTATTTTCTTGAATTTTATATGAGCTGGCAGTAAATACTTTATAAACATGTTTTCATGAACTGCTATAATCGTGTCATTTATTTATTTTACTTCATCTATTTGCTGTTTTATTTACACAGGGTAGCATTGTCAGTTACAGAACTGCTTTCCACAACGGCCCTGTCCGCATAATGTACATCCATATTATTGTAAATAATCAATAGCGCAGAATTAAGCTATTCACATATCATACAGAATAACCTAACAGAATAAGAAGTAAAAAAAAATACAATTTAAACATTAGAATAACAAAAACAAGTTAACATTTGAAAAAAAGGTTTCGATGTTATAATCAAATAAGTTTTATTTTTTGAAGGTGCAATTTTAAATTATCATGATGAAAAACACAACAGAAACTTCTTCAATTAATGTGTACTATTTCCGGGATACAGTATACTCATCTAGTAAGCGCAATAGCACAATGTTGCAAGCTCTAAGTGTGTCAAGAGGTAATTAATCTCATTTTGTGGGTTAAGTATGCTTGTGGAGGTTATCTTTCCTTTGAAGCAGTTGACCGTAACCCCAAACTAGCACTTTTCTCGAGTTATTTGAAACCTTCCTAACCTGTATTGTAACATGACAAAGTACTCTTGAATTTTATGATGGTAATTTGTGATATATATGGAGTTTATCATTTTCAATTGATACCTGGGCCCCGTAACACAAACGATGTGCAATCAATCGCAAAGTTGTAACAGTCAATCAAGATCATTATTATTTTCATGCGCATCTCGTTCAAAAAGGTGACCCTGGACCAATCAGATTGGTTGTTTTGAATTTGCGATTGATCGCAAACCTTTGTGTTACGGGGCCCAGGAGTGCATAAATCATTTGCTATATATTTGCAGTTATCTATGACAGCCATCTCGCGCTCTTGGTCTGCAAAGTTCATATATATTTTTTTTCTGGCGCTGTCCTATCAAAACCTATTTAAAAATAGACCAGCAAACAACACACACGCACACACGCACACAAGCAATAAAACACATTTTCGTTTTTGTTTCTAATTTATCTATTTTCATATGAATCAATCCTGTGACACCAATTAAAAAGTAGAATCAGGAAGATCATATACCAGATTAGTATTTGCTTCAGAGTGCAATCATTCTTTCTCAATAGTTATGCGAGACAAAATATCTTTATCACATAGTATTCCCAATTCATCGTTTTTGCAACACCATGCAGTCAACTCTTATTATGCATTTGATACCGATAAGGATAATAGCACAATAATTTGTTTGTACATTTTAAAGTGAATATAGAAAATTCGTTACCTTCCGGAAAATTGAAAAATCCAATTCTTATTATGCATAATTCACAGAATTTTTAGATCAACGGGTTATGAATATAATGATAACTGGCGGCCTTGGTGTTATAATAGTGCATATTCCACCGTAAACAAATAGTATCAATTCACAGCATCAAGGCTGTGTCTGACTGTGTTTGAAATTGAAATGGAAATATGACATCGAATTATGAAAATTGGAAAGGTATGCTGTATCTGCTCGATGTGCATTTGGTCGTCAATCATGTCAATTGACTTGTTTTGTTGTTATTTTTTCTGTGAATTCGATTCTCCCTAGATTTATTTTCATAACAGCTATGTTTAATGTTTTATTTCATTTTAAGATGGGGTTTCTTAGAAATATTTCCAATGTTTTTTTTTTTCTTTAAAATTTCTCCTTCACTTTTCTTAATTTCTTTCTTTCTTTCTCTCTCTCTCTCTCTCTCTCTCTCTTTCTCTCTTTCTCTCTCTCTTTTTTTTTTTTTTTTAGGGGGGGGGGGGGTTCATTCGAAAAGTTGTTCCCCCTCTAGCAGTATTAGTGTCTCCGTCATCAGATACGCTGTTTGTGCTTCCATCATGCAACCAAAATCTCAAGTTAGGCTATTTTCTCTATCTTTGTTTCATTCCTCCTCTCTTTCTCTTTCTCATTTGTTTTTATTTTTGTTTTTGCTTTTGTTCTCTATTGTTATTTTTTTTTTACTCACTGTTTTCCCTTAACTTTTCACTATGATTTTAACTATTAACATGTTTTCCCGTTCCCTCCCTCTCCTTCAACCTTTTTGCAACCTCTAAAAGTGCAGCACGTTAAAAGCAATGTTCTTTTCAACAAAACCTACACGGCCAATCATTTCGAAGGCCGCGTTGAGGTATACATACCGATATATGTCTATGAATAGGAGAGAGAGAGAGAGAGGGAGAAGAGGAAAGAGATAAAAATGAAATTGTTGTAATCATCATCCTCACCTATCAATCGAGTCTATGATATAGAGGTCAAGGCACTTTCTCCCCATCCACGTTGCTCATTCACTCTATCATTACCGACAGAACATTACGAAGTGTGAGGCCATGTTGGATTAGTCTCGCGTGCCAGGAGTTTGGTTGGCCTTTTCCAACCTCCAACGCAGATTATTTGGCAGGGGCATTGTAATTGAACGTGAGGCGGGAGTTGAACGATGGGAATTAAAAGAAAAAAGTGTAATGAACCCTGAAAGTGCTTGGCTAGACCGCATATGAAAAAGAATTGCGAGTGAGGCATACCGTAGTCCTACTACACATTGTAGTCACTCTTTGAAGCACAGGAAGTTTTTGAGAGCTAATACTTATCATGATTATACGGTAATAGTTAGTATTGATATAGGGTGAAAAACAAAATGATTATGAAAAGTTTTTCAGGGTATGAAAGCAGAAAGTTTAAAAGAAAAATTTGGGGGATGGATCCATGTGAGAAAAACAAAAATCACGTATTTTCCCCTTTGATAAAAATGCCCCTTGTCTGTTTTACCAGTTGTTTCAATTCTTCTCAATCATTGTAATTTCAGGTATAGATTCCAAGTTTTACAAAAACAAAATTCGCCTCTTTTGGCATTGAATTTCCAGAGGGCCCGATAGGAATAACAACAGTAAATTCCGCCCAAGAAAATGGGGATTAATTATTGATTAGAAGGTTCTCTCGTGATGCCGGCACTCTCATAATACACAGCAGGACTATACCCGTATATGAAACGAAGTTAGGCGGGAATACTTAAGTTGATGGGTTCTCATTTGTGATGCTTTTTTCGGAGGGGGGGGGGGAGGTAATGTTTTGCTTCTCAAGTTTGTTTATTCCCATTTTTTTTAGGGAAGTGTTTCATATGAAAGAAATGAACGAATTGATTTTGAAACATAATCTGCCTACCGCGAAAGTGAGAATTTCTGTATCGTACACATAACGTACTTTATCAAATTTACGTCGCATATATAGATTACATAATCTCTTTTTAAAATTTCATATTCGTCAAACCAGAGTTAAATGTAGGCCTACAACACACACACAAACACATTTTCTTTCAAGAGTATGAAACTCTTTGAGCGGAGTCTAGTCTTCCAGCAATTGTAAGGTAGCATGTGTACTTTTGTGCAAGCTGCGCCCATTAACAAGAGTGTAAATTGAAGGCGCTCGGAGAGCATGACAGGAGGGGGGCAGAGGTAGAGGCATGAAATGCAAATTTGTTTATCACTCTCAACTAATACTAATGTAGCCAATTGCCACGAATAGAGTAGATTAAATTTACCCTTAGATTTGGCTGAACGAGGCTTGAAAAGTACAGCCAAACTCCGACTGCCCCCTGCATATCCATGTATGTTGGACGATCGATCTATCGATTGCATGAAGAGGTGGACGCCCCCTCCCCATTCCTTCAGACGAACCCTGTTCATAACGGTCGAAGTACTGCAAACCCTGGATTTTACGGTAGAGAGGTGAAACGATGGTCGTTGTCAGCAGCACCGCACACTACAAATTACCCGAGATTCCCTTACTAAAAAGAGTGCCCAGCTAGAGAAGTACCCCTTTGTCGAAAAAACAAAACAAACTATTCTCCTCCTCCAAGGATGATATCATCCATTTCCGATTACAAGAATTAATAACCTCTTTCACGGTAGTTTTCTTTTTTTATTTATCTCAGATACAAAACATGCAAGAACAGAAGGAAATTTTTTTTAAATAACACCTTTCCTCTTTATTCTGTCCTATTGATTTCCCCGACCCCTACAACGTCCCCTCGATTTGGCAAAACCTCCCGAAATAGCCATTGCCTAAATTAACATTTCTGACGTAAACAGAAACATTCACGATTGTTCTTTTATTATTATTGTCATGATTATAATCCATTTAGCAGAAGCCCAAAGCAGAATCATGCTGTTTATGAGCTTGTTTGTCTCCTGTTAATTGAAATAGACCAACCTAGCCAAAAAGGCGCAACGAACAGGTAACATGTTTGCGATTGTTAGTCTAGAAAAAGTGGCTGTAATGCATATGAGAGTTCAAATCATGAAAATGGGAAAATATCTCGACTAGTATATATAGACCTATTTATTAGAAACGCTCAGATAGAATCAAAAGTAAAAAGTATGTGAGTCATTTTATATGGCTATGAAGAGGTTATATCTACAAGGCGCTAAATCTGCTCAGATGATTTCGAGAATCAAGGATTATTATTTAATCCATTTGTCTTATTCGAATTATCAAAACTTTTTCTCAGTTGGAAGTACCAACATCAGACATTTGAAAATGGGAATGAAAAAAATCCTGCTTTTTATTAGAAATCTTTATATTCTTCATACATGACCTCCTATTTTTCTAACAAAATTTTCCTGCCAGAAGGCGTTGAATCCGGAAAAAAACAATGATAAATAAATTATAGAAAAATTATTACTCATGCAGGATTTTTAAATTCTCATTTGTGAGAATCATGTTGGTACTTGCAACTGTGAAAAGTTTTTATGTTTCGAAGAAGGAAAACGGTGTAAATAAAAATCCTGTATTTGCACAAAGTTCATTTAGGGCCTTTTGTAAATAAACGAATTTGATTTAATGCCTTTTGGAGATAAATATATTTTTTACCCATTTTCTTTAACTTTTCTAAAACATTTTTGATATTCAAATTAGTCATATTGAAGCGCATAATGGGACAAAAATCCAGTCGTGCTAAAACCTTGGTTTCCGCGAAAAATGGATTCAGCGAATTTTGGAAATAAGCTCTTCATAAAAAATGTATAGTCTTCTGTGAATTTATCTCTTAAAGTATCATTTGCATATTTTTATCTCATGCTAAATAAAATAACCTTAAAAAAATCCATGACAAATGGCAAAATTGGCTAGGAAATATTACCTAGGCATATTAGTAGTGCAAATACACATTACTCCATAGAAAATCCCTGCGTTATGGAAATTCTTTTTATTTATTTTTTATTTTTTATTTTTTGCTGTTAATGTTATAAATAGTCTACCTGTTTGTATGTCAGATGACTCTCAATTGAGTGACATGCACACCGAGGAAGAAAAATAAATATTTGTGAGACTTAATCTTTTCACTTTATAAGTTTTGCATAAAATAGTAGGTTTATTTCATCTCTTTGTAATGCTGCACCTTAACAGATCTTGGCATGCATGATTGGGTAGAAAATTACCTACTACACATGTCCGTCTACCTGTCCTGTCGTCCGGGAGAGAGAGAGAGAGAGAGACAGAGAGAGAGGGGGAGAGAAAGAGAGAAAGGGAGAGGGTGAGAGAGAGAGAGGGAGAGAGGGAGAGAGAGAGAGAGAGAGAGAGAGGGGAGGGGGAGGGTGAGAGAAGTAGACAAAGAGAAATGAAAGAAATGAGGAGAGGATGATAACAGCATTCATACCAGAACAAATTATAACATGATTAAGCTAATGCTTCGCAAAGCACATAATTTGAAACATAAGTATTTAAAGTATACTTCCTTGTTTGGTTATGTTTCCGCCTTCCATTGTTTTAGATGATTTGTTTCTTGGTACAAGATCGACTGGTTCATGCCAAAAAGTGTCGTTTTTACTATCAGTTGTAATATTCGGAAAAGGAAAAAACATACGGTCGTTACTTTGTCATCGTTGTTTGTTTGTTTATCTTTTTTTAGATGCATCGAAAGTACAATCACATGCCTCGCCACTTAAACTACATGAGAATATTTGTTACATTCACTGTCAAATATGATGAATTGATTTTTGCAATTTCGCATGAAACTCTGTATTTCAAACTCTGCTCAAAAAGTGTAGTCACCCATAGTCTGGATTTTAACATTTTAATCCTTGCAATACGAAGGACATCATTCATTCTAGGCAGGACTACCAGCAGAATGTAGACAAAAATTTCCATAAATATCTTTTTAAAAATCGTTAACATGTAAAAATCGTCGATGATTCCATTTTAAGAATAATTCAACTGATGTCATCAGTGTGCCTTTATCAGCGAAATCCTAACAAAACCTTCATCATTAACATCATCATCATGATCATGCGCCCCAACGTCAATAGCATCACAAACACATGCAATGACCATCATCATCTGGATCAGATGATCATCAAGATCAATCATCCGCACCATCCTCATTATCACCATAATCATCATTATCATCCTCATCATCCTCATTATCACTGTAATTTTCATCACCACCACCATCATTATAATCATTATCACCATCAACATCATCATCCTCATCATCACCATCATTATCGTCATCGTCATTATCATCCTCATCATCATCCTATTCATCACTGTAATCACCACCACCACCACCATCATCATCATCCTTATCATCATTACCACTTCCATCACCACCATCATTATCGTCGTCGTCATCATTAACATCATCATCATAATTATCATAATCATCATCAACTGATCAAGTGACAACAATATCAACAAGCGTCGTTCTCATCATCACCATTCTCAATCTTTATTCCTTTCTTACTGATCATCCAGCCTGTCGTAAATTGTGCTCTACCTGCACCATATCCTTTCTCCATGTTCTCGTTGTATCTTCTCCTTTTTCTCTAACATCCATCATCACTGTCACCACGATTACGTACCCGCTGATCATATGCTTCAATTTGGAGGTCGTTAATTGTCATCCACCTGGGCGACACCTCTCTCTCTCTCTCTCCCTCCCTCGTCTCCTTCTACTTCTCTTTCCTTCCCTCTCTTCCTCTCTCCTTTCTCTCCCCTCTTTCTTCCTCTATCCCATTCTCTCTTCCTTTCTATCTATCTCTTCCCCTCTATCATTTTAACTCTCGCCCTTCTCTCCCTCTCTCTTCCTATCTCCCTCTCTCTCTCTCTCTCCCTCCTCTTCTCTCTCTATGTCTTTCTTGTTCTTCTTTTCTCCCTCCACTTCTCTTTCTCTCTCCCCTTCTCCCCTCTGTTTCCTTTTTCCCTCCATGTCTTTCTTTCTTTATCTCCCCCCCCCCCTCTCTCTCTCCAGGCCTGCAGTCAATGTACTTTTTCCCTATTGCCGACTCCAAGGTGATGACGTTCCCTGGTTGACGTGCGGGGCGTTGACACGAGCTGTCAAACAATGGATCCCGGCTTCTGAAAGAGGAGAAGGTCTTTTGTTTTAAGCCTGTACAACCAACTCCCAACCCCCCCCCCCTTTCTCTCTCTCTCTCTTCTTCTCTTCTTCTTCTACTTTCGCTGGTAGGGCAAATAGATGGTGGAATAGATAGATGCGTAATAAACATAAACTTATGAAATATCATGATCTATCTTATTATGATAGAAAAAAAAATGAGAGAGAGGGGGGGGGATAGAAAGAAAGAGAGAGAGAGAGAGAGAGAGAGAGAGAGAGAGGGAGAGAAAGAGGGACCTCACATTTTAGGGTTATGGCATTAGATCATTATTAGACAATTGTTTATGGAGCATTAATATCATCAACGATAAGACACGCGTATCAAGAGCACCGTCAACATCATCATGATCATGATCATGATCATGATCATGATCATCAACCATGCCAACTGCATCATTTTCATCATTGTCTTGCACTCCTGTGGAATGGAACTATGTCTTCAGATTTTTTTTCATGATTTTTATATATCAACTTAATCGTATTCTTAAATTTAATTCTCCTCTCCCATCGTCACCGACAACATTCCCCCAAATTTCATAATAATCAGCATCGAACATGTCGAATCAATCTCGATGCCCTATGCAAGTTTCTATTATTGTTCTGTTTTATGTCCCATCCTTTGAATATTCAGCATGTACAGGAAGAACACATACGATAAACTACTTGCACCTCAGTCATAAAACAAGCAAGCAAGCACACAGACAAACAAGCAAACAAACAAACAAAAACAACAACAGACAAATAAACAAATAAAATCTTTCAAGAACACACCTCAAATTAAGTGAGTAATTCCAAGTATAATTTATTTCTCAAGACAATAATGTGAAATATTATGTACATGCCTTTTTGTAATTTTCTCTTTAAATCCCAACACCAACAAATTCGAATAAAATCCTTGATAACTGAATCTTCTCGAAAGTTGATGAATGTAACTCTCACCAAACTAAGGGTAGATAAATGGTTGAAAATATATATGCCTGAAATGAAAATGCACCCTTCAAAACCATGAATGAATAAAAGAAGAGTTATTTATCCACTAGTTATCTATGCGAATTTCACAATTCAACAATGATCTTTACACACATAGAATGAAGAGGGTTCAATTTTGCACCCTAAATGCAACACTGGCAGCACCATTTTGGATGCAATTTTGCACCCTACATGAAAAGGGTGCAAAGATGCACCCTTATGTACTTGTTTACACCCAGAAATGCCCGTCTGTACCCTAAAAGGTGCTGAAATTTTTGCATTCAAAAGGGTGCAAATTTGCACCTTCCCTGAAGGGTGCAAAACGTATCTCACTGCACCCTTAAAGATGCGTAATGCTTCTAAGGGTGCAAAGTTGTACCCATAAAGGAGCTCCCAGTGTTGCACTTGAAGGGTGCAAAATTGAACTCTTTTTCTTAGTGTGTACTTTCATAGTTCTCAAACGAACAATCATACCAACATTGTTCGTTAGTATGAACTTCATGATATTCAACAAATACACATTTTAAGTTTACGATAATTGCACAAATAAAGTGGTATGTGTTAATTGTAAAAAAAGTGTACACACAAATTTGATTTATGATCGAATCGATTCCAAATGATACAGTATGTATAATCCACGAAAAGTAAGCCAGTTTATGATTCACACAAAAAATATTTCTAATTTTATTCATTTTTAATGATAAAATGAAAAGCATACATGATTCGAGTTAATCAGAAACACAAAATATTATCCATGATATTGATAAGAACCAGTACCAGGTGATTTATTTTTTCACTAGCTTTGAAGCCTATATGATTTCTTATTGCGACCATCTCTTATCTAATTTAAGAATTATATTTCAACCAATACAAATGAAACTCTATCATAAATCCCATTCAATCTAAGTGTCATTACATAAGAATTACACTAAATTTGTGCATGTATCAGCGACATAATGTCATGTCAGAAAATGCAAAAACATTCTCACATGACCACTTGCGTGCTAACATGATAGATTTTCAGAAATATTTTCGACTATTCATTCATTACAGAAGTAAAATCATGACATTCTGCAGGTTTATTCAGCATAAGCGAGAACAAAATTTAAAGAAAGTTACATAAGGCACCACCTGCTTGTTTTACCATTTCACAAAATGTATTCAAGTATGAAACAGGAGAAAATCAGAACGGAAGCGTCCCGAAACATGAAAAGAGAAAGCTTTAGAAATAACTACATCATTATTTCAAAACAATAACCTCTAATTTGTAAAGATTTCGGATATCTTATTTTAAACCCATGAATAGATAATTAGATATTTAATTGAATGAATAGAATGTCCCCATGTTTGACCTTATATTTTCTACCCAGAAATAAGGAGAAGAAAAAGCCATTACTTTAAAAATAATAAAAAAGATGTTCGACACAAAAGCAATTGAAATTCAAAGGATATTTTCGGAAAGTTAATGAAGAAAAAATGTCTGCCAACGATATCGATATTTCGATGAAAATCTTTATATAGCCTATTCAATCATGATTGAATCATAAACAAATGAAATAAATGAAAATAAGAATACGCGATAATAAATCACGAGACCAAAATATATCTCTTTAATTTATGTGAGCAGCAAATCGGTGAAGGTTTGATTAAAATCACAAGTAAAATAAACTTTTCTTTATCAACAATAAAAATATATCCCAGTGCAGCAAATCAGTGCATTTTCTTTATGTCTTTCTTTTTTCTATTTCTAGAATCCTGTAGATGTAGAAGCAGCAATATGTAAGATAAGTTCGTTATTTACAATCATTGCAACTTAGTCATAATTTGCAGAATGGTGTTTGCCTTAAACAAGACTATTATATACATTCCATAATTTTAATGAACAATGTATTACTTTACGAAACCACATGTGTATGAATACTATTTCAAAACCAATATGAACAAATGTTTGGCACATATTTCATAGAAAAAATGTCTGGTTTTGAAATCGTGTTCATTTCATAGATTACGAAGGCAAATTGTGATGATTTTTTCTACAGTACAGTCACAAAGATTTTAAATATTTACCTATAATAAATCCCATTTTGTAAGAAAAAAAAAGAAGAAAGATAGGAAAAGAAAACCCGAAAAAGCTATAAAGTAAATCAAGATATATTGAAAAGAACAACGTCTCATTGTTAAAAAAAAAGTACATAATAATCTTTCACATTACTTTCAGAAATATCAAATTGACACATAAACCATTTGTTCAGGATATTAAACCATATTAACTTCAATTGTAACCGGTAACACCTAGGACATTGGATGTATGAAGCCAACACTGAAAGAAAAGAAACACGTCTAATTAACACACGACGCATACTCATACAACTCTTTGAGAGATTTCAAGGACTGCTGTATGTTGCTTTCTGTAGAACACATAGGTATAAGTTTATAAGATAACACGTTTGTAGGACTCGTGAAGTGTCCTTTTATCGATCTGCTTTTTAAAACTTTTCAAATAATTCATGACAAGGCTACAGCTCAAAATAGCTTAGGACAAGTTTTAATGGTTGCTTGGTGATTTGTTTAACCTACATCGTACTTTAAAGATTGCATTGATTCACTTTAACATGTTTATGTTTGCTAGTAATGATAATATCGTTGAGACTCATATTATGAAATTAATATTTTTCCCTAATGAAAGAAATCCCTCCAAAAGCAATTAATGCTACATACAGTAGCACTGATTACTTGAATTGTTTGAATTAGTGGGGACACAATCCCTTACAACGGAATCGAAAGTTAGGACTTCCAAAACACTTCAAGTTGTCAAAACATATACGATTCAATATGATAGATTTGAGTATTCTATCAAATTTATAAAATATAATATAAAATGTATTATTACTTACAGTGTAGAGAGTTTGAATTAATTACATGAATTATCAAATACCCAAGACAATAAAGTGATAAATATTACTATATTTCAGGATAACATCATAGGCTCTTAGCGTCAAGATAAGCATTAAACATGTAAGAGAGAATGAAGATAATTCGGCTTGTATGTATTTTTTTTCTCAATCAACAAATGCCCTAACTATTCGAAAACACATACCACCTCATTCTTCAAAAAAAAAGTTAAGGAATGATAAACTTTTGCTCTTTCCTTGTAATACGAGACTTGGTGCAAGTAATGTGCATCAGACAACCCTGATATTGCTGTGGTGGTCGTTAAGGTAATGATAAACTATTACGACTTGATCATTGGCAAAAAAACCCCCAAACGACATAAGAAGGTGTAATTCTAGATTGACCACCAGTGATTGCAGACTTTAAGATATTAAATTCCTTGAAGGTGTGATTTCATTTTTTAAAAAATTGTTTTCTTGGATTGATTGTGAAAGCAATATAACAAGTGTCCATGATTTCAAAGCTCTACGATAGTATGATCTGCGTCTGGAAAGACGAAAAAGATGATTGCCGAGTTTGCAACATTTAATGTCTGATGATGTTGATGATGAAGCCATCGTCAAGTTGTAAAGATGACAATGGAACATGATAATGGTATCCATGTTCAGACGATCTTAGTAATAATGTTCCATATCCCAAAATTTTCACTTATCGTAGATATCTTTTCTTCACTTGGGACAGACTTTCAAGAATGTCAGCGTAATTACCCAGTATCTGGTACCACGAGGTTGGTGCAGCTTATTTAATACAAAAAGAGCCTGGTGTGCATCGCGCATGGCCCCTAAGATGTTTCAGATATCACATCCCATCCACTGCGTTTCTTAAGACCTTACAACCACCAACAGTGAATAGAGAGATAAGCACTTCCTTGATCTTGATCTTGACTTCTTTGAAACATCAGTTCGGAGAGTCTACGGACACCAATAAGGTTAATGTCCGTAGTCACCACGACAAAGAGAGTCCCACGCAGCAGATTCGACATGATTAGCCATGTCGTCATTGCAAAAGCTTAGAATTTGAAGGAAATAGAAATGTGCCAGTGCAAGAATGGTACCTAGTCCTCAGTGAAGAGATTGAAAACTGCCGGCTTGATGATATCCTCAGGGGTCACTCTCTCTTCCCAGATAGGGCCGTGGCTGGCTACCGAGCCATGAGTTCCCGAAGTACCGACGTGACACTCGTGTCTCCGATCAGGTGGTGATAGAACAGGTTCTCAAAGACTGCCGCACTGAAGCCTCGGACACCTGGGAGGAGCAAGAGCATGTGAGAGAGTCGAAGGGGGTCATCTGGGTACTTCAGAGTCTCGTACTCCATCAGGGCGGTGTGGACTTTCTCACTGGCAGCTTCGATCGCTCGGCTGTCCGTCAAGGAATGCAGGTCTGTAGGAAGATATAAACGATATATGGATATTAATGACAAACTATTTATTTACATGGAGGACTTTAATTACTACATCACATCGCTGAAGCGAATCCGAACAGAACCATCTGATGATCGATTAACTCTTAATCATTCGGAGGTGCGATGCGGTTCTGTCTGTACTTTGTTTAATCGTTGGTCTGTCAGCCTTGGTATAGTGACAGTGATAGTGCCGATACAAGTCAAATTGGACGGTTTAGAAAAATGAAGGCACATCTTCGAATAACCAATGGTTCTCTATCACTTCTATGCCTTTCTTTTTCCTTTCTTTTTTATATTTTTTTTACAACACTAATCTTCCATCAGATCAAAGGATAAGCTACGGTACAAAAAGGGTTATCCACTGCAGTCAAAAGTTTTAAGCAGTGGCCTTAACGATAATGTTAATTGAATACAGGATGGGAATACAGCATAATATTGGTCTAATGTCCCATCGCCACATGAAACATAAACTACTGGTGAAAGTCGGATTACTGAACCGTTCCTAGTAATAGTAATAGTACTTCTGAGATAATCACAATCTATGTATACCTGTACTAGGACTCCCCCAGTGTTTCTCTGTGATTTACCTTTGAACCTTTTTGCTGAATATACATGCTTTGCTTTGATAGTCAGCTGATTATTGAGGACACAATATAATAATAAATGAAGCAATAGATGCATCGTACCTGAATTTAAGAGCAGCAGTATCCTCAGTACTGCGTATTCCTTTGAGTCAAGTTGCATCTGGTTTAACTTTGATAAAGTGAACTGGAGCTGGTTAACAGTTCTCATTGTGGGTATTCCAAAGTCACTACCTCTCCTCAGCGGATGCACATAGGTCTGAGAAACGACCCCAGTCTTTGCAAGAAACTCTCCCTGGAACTGCGGGTCTCCTGGATAATGCGTTGGATACGTCTGAACGTACTGGTGAAGGGGTATGTGTTGAAGGTATTCATACATGCCGGCGTACACCACTTCGAAATTAAACTTGTTCTGGGCCATGTACAGAATGACAATGTCTTTCCAGGCTGAGCACACCAGTAACTGCCTATCGTGTGCGTTTATGTTAGCCAAGCTCGTGTGTCCGTTGCCGAATTCGGCACATTTTGTCAACCACCTCGCCAAGTCCATATCCATCCCGCATGTCGAATCCCGCACCAGCTTGACGCTGTCGCTGCAGGGACACGTACATCGTTGTGATGTGAACATCGGTGGCGTTGTCGTCGTGGCTGTCGTCGAAGTGGGATTGGGAGGCGATGAAGGGGGCGTCGATGAACTCGTCGACGTAGACGACGATGACGACGATGATGACTCATTCGCTTCGAAAAGTAACGCTGTGAGTGGTGATGGCCGTTGGTGTGCTGGGGATGGTTGGTTGTTGCTGTTTTGGTCCGTTGTCGTCGACGTTGACGCATGGCTCCATGGACAGCTCCTCCGATGGAGGGTGAACGGTAACTCGCCGACCTTCATGCTGGGGGATCCCGTTGAGAACTGCAAATGGAAGACAAAATAAAAGGAAAATTTCAATAACAGTCTACTAAATCAACTAGTTACAAGAACATAAGCAATTCTGTAGGCATTATCTGCCTATAAAAACAAGTTGACTTAGCCAGGTGTAAGTATTAGAACGTCTTCAACGGTGAGGCATCATCATATCACTGAACTAAAATTTTTTAGTTCAGTGGGCATCACTGGTAATATTTTCTCTAAGGTTCCAAGAGAACGAACGATACACATTAGAATCACAGACAGTATCCAAAGTTATCAACAGTTTTAGAGTTAATGTAGTATTTTCACTTAAATCCGAAAAATATAACAGACATGAGAATCAGAAATGAAACACTGTCATTTAAAAATTTCAAACAATATCTCTACTTCACTCTGCTGCACGAAACTATTTGCACACAATTCCAGAATACCTGAATGAGATTTGAAAGACAACCAACGATATAACTGTGACGAAAGCACAGAATGTCGAGTCTGGCGACTGCGGACAGAAATAAGCAGTGCCGAAACAGAAGAACTACTTTTCAATAAATCAATCTGAAGCACATCGGTGCGTTAACACTGAAAAATATATACACATTTTTTTTTTTGCGCACGAAACAATGGATTGTCGAATCTTGATTCGGTACGACCGTTATCCGACAGAGACAAACAGTGAATGGCCGTGTGCCAAAGTTTCTGAATGTAGATCAGATCAAACGTCGGCGACGATTAAAGCATTTATTTGCTGGGGGTGTTGGTGGTATTCATTCATCTGTGACGTAGAGAGGTGGATGAAAAACGATTTGCTGGTATCGAATGTGTCACGTGAATGTCTGGTTTGGTATACAAGGGGCGTAGCCAAATGAGAAGAGATTTAGGAAATGAGTCGGTGCGGTTCTAATTGGAAGTCTACCTGTTTTTACAAATTAAAGCATGACAAAATTACCTTCAAATACAAAATCATTTTGATAACCCCTGATAACTGGTGTGCCTTCACTATTCCATTTTGGAAAGGGACGTGACTTTCAACTTTCTGCAATTTATTCTTTTTTTTTTAATCATAGGTAGGTACGTACGTTACTGTCATGAATGACAGGCCGTGTGACTTTCATGATGTCACGTCATCTGCCTCTATCATCTGTTAATATATACAAAGAGGGCAATGGTAGATTAACTAAAGTTTTAATGCGATCTATCCATCCATCTGACCTTTAAATTGAACCATTATCATTATCATTATCATTATAATTTATAATTATATAATCAAATTACCTCTGGCCTTTGAATTAAAGACGCTAGGTCGTGGGCTTTCATGGAGAATGGATCATAATTTGCTGACACCAGACTTTGTGAAAAATACCCTGTAATAGAGCTACATTTCTGGAGAACAGCAAAACAAGCTGTCTCACCACAAACATTCTTCGGCCTGCTTCGGGCATTCTCGGGCCAGGGAAAGTGAGATAATGACTTTGCCATATGGGGAAAGGGTGAAGTATACAGAGCATTACATAAGGTCTGTTGGTCATAAAGCTCACAGTGATGGACAACACCTCTTAATGGGTAAGTACCCATGGTGTCAAATTCCCCATGAAAGCCCACGACCTAGCGTCTTTAAGTTATTATCATTATGATACGTTATCATTATATATTTAAATTACATCTGGCCTTCCAATTACATTTGGTACCTTTCCTACCTATATGTTGGGGGGGGGGGGGGCGGTGGTATCAGTATGGCTACCAAGTACTTTATAGGACTTCACTTCGACAACGGACGCGCACAGAGGATATCTTTGGTCATTCGACCCTGATAAAGTTGTCCTTGCGGCCCTATATGATAACCATACGTCAGAGAAAGCTACTTTTCTGTCTAGCAACACTATGCGTTTTTCAGAGTACATCTACTACTAACTGGTTTCGAAGTTTTATCTTTAATGACTCATCCGATGTTCACTATCTCTTTGTCGTATCCGTATTTTGGCACTGGAGACTTGGTTTGTACCAGTGACCTATATAGTGTAAGTTCAGTTGAAATGGTTACATTGACCGTGCATTCAAGTGTTATTTGGACCAGTCAGAAGTCATACTAGTAACAGGAAAACTGTTTTTGTTAGATGCATTTCTCTACTGATCGAGGAAGTTTGTTCATGATGTCAGATAAATATGAGCACTTTTCCCCCATCAACTTTGATTAGCCCAGTTTTGGATACAAGATTTCCTTTTTGGCACCTTCATCCCAGTGCAATTCTATCACTTATAAACTGTTAAAGTCACCCACACTTCGGCCGCAACCCTATTTTTCACTTCAAATGGTAACGTCCGGTGCCGAACCTTAAATTCACTTAAAATAATCGGACTTTCTTATAAAACCCGTCTCGAAATAGACAGATATCGACCTTAGTCTTATCCTGTGCCTACCGTAAGGGGAAATTTTAGGTAATCAAATAGCTATCACGAATAAATTGATTTATTGATATGGCCGGATTCTACGGAAAGACGAATCCCCATCGCATCCCTCCCACAGCATGAGGGCGTTGCATTTATAACTTATGCAGTACACCGCATCCTTTCATGTCTTTACCAGCCAAATGTTCTCCAAACAAACAATTCAAAGTAGTCATGAACAAAACAAAAACAGGAAGAAACAAAAAACAGACAAAAAACCCCAACACACCAAACAATTAAAACAAACAAACAGAAATGAACCCACACACACAAAAACAAAAAGACATAGGAATAATTCATGTAATTGGGGAAATAAAAAAACAGGTGAACCAAATTGGGATAAACATGATGTTCAAAGACTAAAAAAGTAATGAATAATGAAAAATGTATCTACAAACTCATTCAAAGAGATAAGTCACTCTAAACAATTACTCTAAAAATATGGAAATGCCGAGAATTGCTACGGGTGTAATGACACATTCTAAATGTTCTAGCTTTGTCTATTTTAGGCCTATTCATCATACTTCATCTATGAACACTCATTCCTCCCTTTCTCTCTCTCTCTCTCTCTCTCCCTCTCTTTCTGAGTTTAGAGTTTAGAGGATAGTACAGTTTAGGTAGATCCGTCATATTTTGTCTATGAACACACTCACCTCCCTTTCTCTCTCGCTCGGTGAGACACCGGTTAGTACAGCATACATAGTACAGTGACCCCGGTCATGAGACACGTCACGTCCCGACATTCACACACTCGACAGGATCAAACATACGGCCAGGCACACGGGTGGCGATGTTGAACGTCAGGTGGGTGCATTGTAATGCGAAAATAGAAATTACTAGAGGCCAAGTGCTGGGGGAAATAATGAACTATTTCACATGAATATGAGATAATAATTCCTCACGTGAATAATTCCATGCGCTTTTTTGCAACTTGCTGTAATTTCCCTTTCGTCACTGGATGTCTTGTCTGCTCACAACTGTGCACCAGCTCCACTTCCGAGGGAGTACTCCGCCTTAATCTGCATCATTTGCATGCATGTATAAGTTGGGAATGCTAAATGGAATCATACTGGGTTTTCGGAATTCATAGTAGGTACCCATTTTCTTTTGGGTAAGAGTTTAGTATGAGGGCCATATCCCCGTCGTTTCCTTACCCACAATTAAGACCCACCCAAAAGTCACCACTCCTCTCGTTTTCTTTCTCTCTCTCTCTCTCTCTCTCTCTCTCTCTCTCTCAGAATGGAAACGAATCACCAATTTTGCACCCCCTTGTGTGACCTGGGGGTGTAACATAAAGAGATACAATCAATCTTACAATCAATCTTACAATCAATTGTATCTCTCTAGTACATGGTTTGCCATAGACTTACGATTGATATCAATCGTAAGATTGATTGTATGTTTTATGTTACACCCTCCAGGGGTCCCGTTGCATAAAACTGACTATAATAGTAACTTTGCTATTATAGTAACTCTTCATGGAATACTGGATTTTGATTGGCTGTTGAGCATTATGCCATGCTCAACAGCCAATCAAAATCCAGTATTCCATGAAGAGTTACTATAATAGCAAAGTTACTATTACAGTAAGTTTTATGCAACGGGCCCCAGAACACCATTTGCAAAGAAAATATCGCACGAAGTTCTTTATCCGGACGGGCCTTTATTCATCAATACAAAATGTATATTCTTTGCCCCAGAGAAGTTTTGAGCCCCTTCTTTTTCCACATTTGCTTTTCGACTTGTTGCCTTCCATTATATTTTGATGCAAACCTGGTATTTTGTATGTATTTTGTTTATGGTAGATAAAGTCATTTTGAACTGAACTGAACATTTTCCTGTTAGATAATTGTGAGACATAGACATGCATCTGAAAACGTATTAAATGTTTGCGGGTTATTGCTGAGAGAGATTTCCTCGAGACTATATTTTGCACGATCTCTACTCTACAAAGAACCACAAGAATAACATTTGCGGTAGAATGCCAGAAATTGATTCAACAATAGAAGATTGCCTCCAAAAGCACAGGTATAATTCCTTAAGAAAATTAAAGTTAATGTAGTTCCTTGTCTCAGAATTGCTGCACTAAATTCAAGGGTAACTTTCCGTATGATTGAAGCAAATTTTAATGACTACAAACACGGGACCGGCATTATACAAGCTTCATGCTTCAGCTATTCTAACTGAGATAGAACTACAGCTTGTACCCGTGCCAGTTCTTAAAAGGTTCATGGTCCGTGCTACACGATTCTTCGCATGAAGACTATGCTTTATTATGTCCTAGCTCCATGTACTATACCCCGCTGAAACGGAAACGTGCTATTTCGGGGCATCGTGGATGGGCGACTATAGCTCAAGTGAATATGGGTTCGAATCCCAGTCACACGTACGTAGGAAATATATATCAGTCTGTTCCTGTAGCAAAGAGGAATCTGGCATGACCTAATAATTACAATTTCACCATGGCAGCTTGGCTTTAGCAAGCTGCCAATTTGGTTATCGATGAGATTTTGTAAGATTCAAAGTCAAGATCATTGATATTATTTGTATGATTTTGCAAGGATATAACAGAATGGGTCTAAAATATCAAAATTATGGAGAGAAATGCACACGCCTTCTTAGAGTTTGGGCCAAACGCCTCTCAATGGCCGGCCGACAAGCCTATCTTCCGTGCTTCTGTTTTCTCTCCTCTGGTGGCACATGATTGTGCCCCTCCCTCTCTTTCCTCCCCTCGACCCCTGCCCTCTGTCTCTCCTTTTCCCGCCTCTCCGCCTACACCTAATAATTACTGTCTGTTTCACGGCTTCTTGCGTATCATCTTTCCCACCCCATCTCCCGCACATTACTTTCTGAACATTTCGACAGAAACATGAGATCCGTCCGAGCATTAGGATGATATTCCGGTGACCTTGGAATGAAAAAAAGAGCTGCTCAATCGAATGACTGCCCCCCTGTTTTTTGTTTTGGTTTGTTTTTTTTTTACCAAGCAATTTTTACGCTTATTCGGCCACCAAGTACAGTCGCCTTTTGCCTGTTTGTGGTGGAGGCACTCTGGAACAAAAAAGTGCACCTCACACGCATGGCTTGCATCCAAAATAATATCTTGCTGAAAAGGGCTGCGAAGGAACTGGGGAGATAATTACCAGCTCGTTTCGTTCTCCATTGTTTCGTTTCTGTTTGGTAAATTGTTGATCTAGGGGGTGTTCGGAGTCCTATTCATGCTCATTTATATTGTAAAAAATATGAATAAAATTGCGGTGAACAAAATGCTGATTCGCATATTTGCATGTCGGTGGCACCATAGTTCATTGCATGAAGGCCTTGCAAATTCGCAGTGCTGGAGAAGTGAGAAAAAAAAGGGGGGAGCGCTAGGTTGTGCAGATTTTTATCTCTTGATTTGTAACTCTACTCTTATTATTACGCGTATACGACTGACAAGACTTTATTTTTTGGCTGCGAAGTACTTTGAATCAAGGGAACTTTGCTTACTTGCGCAAAATGTCCCCGGCCCTTCCTGAACTGATCCAGCATGCATCATCACCAATCACAAAAGACTATATGTGGAACAGTTAAGCCAAACCTGAATTACTTCAAGAAACAGAATAGCAGTGCAAATGTAAGCCACCACATGCAACATATCAAGTTTTACCCCCATTGCACAAAATCAAACCACTGCCCGTCAATATATCAAACATGGACTTTTGGAATAATTTTCCTATGAATATGAAATCCGTTTCTCCATTTTGCAAAAATGCCTCTCTGATATTTATATCTCCAGAGTCCATCACCCTTCCTTGTCTTATATTGAGAAGTTTACTGGAAGAAATACAAAATAGACGAATAAATAATGCAAATCGCTGAATTTACAAACAGTTTTCGAATAGTTTATTCCATTTCTTCTTAAACAGTACTGATATATATACCTAAAATTCAATTAAATTACTATAGTAATTACTCTAAATCTGAGAGCAGTAATGTATCTTTTGAGATGCTTTCATGCAAATGGAGTGGAAATTGCCCAAGGAAATTTCAAACTTGCGTCAATATTCATCCATTGCCTATCTACAGCAGTTAACCATGGCAACCACTACAAAAAATAACCAATATCATCACTAATTCATACCGTTTCCCGAAACGTGTACATCGCACACGCTAATTATGGGCGCCAGTCATCGCATAATCTAGCTGATATTGAACAGCACCAAGCATTGGCTTGATTAGTATCTCCCGTATTACATCCTCTTTGTGATGTTTGGGATGCGAAATGAATTAAAGCTACGTACGGATGATTCGGGGGAAAAGAAATATACAAATAGGGTTATACGACATGATACTTCGCCGACTATCCTTTTATTGTCAGTTTCTTACACAAACACAATGCATAATTTATCCACTGCACTAAACATTATTCCTAACACTAACCGTATTACCCCCAAACCTAGCTTTAAACTAAATTACAACCCATTTCTCTTGGGTACCCGGTAGGAAGAAATTCCTTGAATGCTCGAGCGCCTGATCAGGGTAGCCGTGCTAAAGCCGGGGTAATGATATGCAGCGCTTAAAAACATTTTTATTAAGCGCTATATAAATGTTGCATATTATTATTATTATCATTATTCTCTTTATTTTTGACGAAATGATTAGGCCACGAGCAAAAAGTTGGGCCAAAGAAAATTAAGACTTTACCTGCCGCCGCCCTCTTCCCTTCCACACACGCACACACACACGCGCACACACACCCCTCCGTCCTCCCACCTAATCCGTTTAGGGTGCATGGGGCAAGCCTGTGTCACTCATGCGAGTACTATGATTTCGGAAAAAAAAAATTACCTCGAGCCGCCCCCTCCTCCACCCCGTTTCGTTTAGGATGTAGCATTCTAATGAAATATCGATACTAGCATGTGCCACTCGCACGAGGCTTCTTGTTTCGTTCTATTTGTTGTATTTTTAGAATCATTTCCTTTTCTTTTCTTGTTTGTTATGTTTTGTAACCCATAACATAAGCGAAGCAAATTAAAACAGCACCTGTGCAATGAAGATTAATGTGCCTTCATACGGGAAGCAATGAAGCTTGTAAATATATAACCATGTGTGTCGATCGCTTGAAAGGAGTGGGCGAAAAAACATGATCTCGGAGAAAAAACAAAACAAAACCAAAGCATAACGTCCCCACTATTCAGCACAATAGGCATAGACCGCGATGAAAATGTTTGAATTGTGAATGAACAATTCATGTACATTTTCCTTTTCTCTGTCTTTTCACGGAGCAACCATTATTCCTATAAGCGAACGAAACTAATCGGGGGCTGGGATTATTTAGATGTTAAACCAGGTCCTTCCACACGTTTCCTGAGCCGTCAGCTGCACTCAAACCATATTATTATCACGAGCAAATATTTATCATGTCAATCTAATTAGTGATATGATTCCGATTGTTCGAATACCGTTGACCCGCGAACGTACTATCAAGCTCACTCTGTTTACGGAAGTAAAACATAAGTCTGGGTTCTGGAGTGGTTTCTATTCTATATTCTTGTTTGATTTTTCTCGGAATGATTTAATAAACTTTGATCTTATTAACCTCTTTGATTAAGAAGTGTTGTCACACAGATATATCTCAACTGAAAGTTCACTGTGTTAATGCAAGATGGATCTGTGCGAAATCGGGGGGGGGGGTTGGGGGGGGGTGATTTAAAGCAAAAGAACGAAAAGAACATTCGCACCTTTCAATCCATAATTGTTCAAGGAACCTATCAATGACATACTTCTGACATAAAAATTGTGCCATAACTGATGTCCTTCTGTAATGTTTTGTATTTAGTATTGTAATTTTTCTTTATGTGCTGTATTTTGTATTATAACCTTCGTTGCTTATTATATGCTTTTCTACTTACTGTATCACCAAACTGTCATTTATATGTTATGGATCCCATTGGCTTTTTAGGGTGTTAGATCCTCACACTTTTCGATGTACACTCTAAAAAATATTGGGTAAAAATGTGCCATGAGTTTAATTATGTGGCCAACCAACTTTGGGCATTTCTTTGGGCATTTCTTTTTATACAATTTGATGGAAATTGTGCCCATTCTAAAGTAATTACTGCTTATATTTACCCTAACTGGACAATTATGCTTTCCGCATTGGGTACAAATATTGCCCAAAGTTGGTTGGACATATAATTACCCTCGTGCTGGTTTACCCAATATTTTTTTACAGTGTATATATTAACTCGTGTGATTTCTATGGAATAAATAAAGTGAAAAAAATTTGAAATGAAGAAAAGAATGATCAAATAGCATGTCCACAATACAGTGAGGTATCATGACACTATCGGTTAAAGAATGGCTAAAATCATGTTTAAGGGTGACTCTAACAGTGTAGAATGTTAAAAGGGAGATTTAAGTGCAATTTATATTCGGTCGGAAGACCATCCGTTTTTTAAAGATTTTATTTTGCCAATTCAACATTCCGCAAATTACATCTTTTCTTTTCACAGGATTTTTAGTTCCCTCGAATATTCAGAGTTACAATACAGGTGTATTCTAAATAACTAATGGGATGGTAGTGACACAGAGAGAATATACAGGTGATGAAAAAATCTGACAAATGATAGAGTGTTGCAATAATCGTCGACGATTTACTTTCCTTGTTCACTGGGCACAGGCAGGTTTTATAAGCCATTTTCCTTTGAAACTGTAAATCCATCCCATAAATAGTTTCTGCGAATCAAATCGCTCTCTTCCTAATCAATAAAAACTATTTTTCTTTGTTTCGGTTTGTCACAAAGAAAGGTGAAGGTATTTCAGAATACTAGTTCCATTTAATCTTATAATTTCCTTCCATATTTTTTAAAACGATACCGTACAGGAAGCGGCTTGGTCGCCAACGGCTGTATTATATTTTACAAGGAAAGGTCACAAAGAATGAGAACACGGCAAAGACGACAAAGCCCTTCCTTGATCGCAAAAAAAAAAAAAAAAAAAAAAAAAAAATGCATTTTATCTTCAGGCTAGCTTGGAAATGAAATTATAACTTTTATTACATCCTGTAGAGATCGCAGTTAAAGGACACGTTTAGACCGCCTTTAGCAATATGACTTGAAAGACATTAAAATACGTTTACCTTCTTACAAGTCAGTATAAGATCATGTTTTTTAATCAACATCGATATGCTTTGATCTTATCAAATTACATCTCCCCATGTCATGCTATCGTACGATTTTTAGTTAGCAGGTACGTAGCCAGGGGGGTGGCCGGATCGGCCGCGGTCCCCCTTTTGGAACCCAAGGGGGCCGAATCGGCCAGGGCCCTCCCCTTTTGAAAAAGCAGAAAAAGCAAAGATTTAGGGTAAAATACACGTAAAAATGGTGGTCTGGTGGTTCTGACACTCGTCTTTCAATCAGAGTGTCGTAAGTTCGAATCCCAGCCACGGCGTTAATTTCCTTCAGCAAGAAATTCATCCACATCGTGCTGCACTCAACCCAGGTGAGGTGAATGGGTACCTGGCATGAATTCATTCCTTGAAATGCTTGCGCGCTGTAAAAGGCTGCCGGGCTAAAGCTGGGGTAATAATATCCAAGTCCTTTGGAAGCGCATAGAGACGTTATATCATAATGTGATATGCGCTATACAAGAACTGTATATTATTATTATTTGTTTGCGTGTTGAATTGGCCCGTTAACTCTTGTCCTCCAACGCCCCCCCCCCCCCCCCCCCCGGAAAAACATACAGTCTGGTTGGACGCCATTTTGGCAAAATTCCTAGTTGACGGTGAGTCATTAGACATGGCCAAGGTGAATTATACATTGTTCAATCATTTTGTTCTTGAAAAAGAAAAAGAAACCCTCGTAGTATAACCACATGAATAGTACTGTTTATTACCTTGTACTATTAAGGACATTCTATTTAGTGATTTGGCATTCCATTGTTCAACTAAATTTTTCCACTGTACTAACTCAACTGGAGTATGGTACAGTCCCCCCATCTCCCGCCCCCCCCCCCCAATGTGTTTCATCGATACAATGACACTTTAACCATAACTGAAAGAGATACTTGCAGATATAGCTTTGCTAAATCATAATAAAGACTAGGCCTATAATATACTAATCAATGAAAATGCTACAAAATTTCCTTAGAACACATGCTATTATGAATATATAAATCTCAACCAGAATGGTGAAGAATAGGCCTATACAAGGGATACAAATTACAACAAAGTGATTTCCAGGTCATGCTAGCAGAAGCTAGGAGCACTGAAGATCCAAGTGATAGCAAACAACGGCATGGGTATGGAAGAGTTATCTGTACACATTATCTAGAATAACACCGTTTCCTGAGAAATCCTCCAGCAGAGGATGCCTTGATCTGGCTCGAATCGAATTTCCATTCCATTTGCTTCAATCACCATTCATTAATTCTAATGCCTTGAGTGAAAGCAATAAGACAAAGGGAGAAACAAAACAAGAGTATGAGAGAGAGAGGGGTTGTGTGATGAGCATTTTCCATTGATGGCGAAAATACATCAAAATAATGACAAAGTTCAGTTAGGGGCGTGCAGGCAATTCTAACGACCACTTCACCTGCATTTTGCCATGATGGTTAGTTTTACCCTCTCTCTTCATTGATGGACCTGGGGCAGGGAGGGGGTGGGGGGGGGGGTGGGGGTGGAAAGAATCAAAGTGAGACAGGGAACCTGAGATAGATATGAAGAGTTTATATGCAAAAACCGATAAACGCCATTTTTGAAAATTTTAAGGTTACCATCATATAGTATAAAATAATACTTTGCAAATGAAGCATTGCTCATTACATAGAGGTACATTGTTGAAGTTAAGGTAAAAAATAGCATAAATTTTCTTATTATTTCCTTTATTTTCAATGATCTATAATTGCAAAAATCTCCATTTGACAAAAGTGGATATATCGATGGTTTTTGCATTCAAACTCTTCATAATATAGATAGAGAGAAAAAACAGATATTCGGAAGTGCGTGATCCTTATCAAATTCATATTGATTTTTTTTCAATGAATTACACTATTCGTGTGATCTAGACGAGCCTCTCGGTTACCGTTTCACATGAAAAATGTGAGGTAAGAAGGGAGTGGGCAGAAAGAGAGAGAGAGAGAGAGAGAGAGAGAGAGAGAGAGAGAGAGAGATGGAGAATGATTTAAAAAAGATAAGTCAGCAGTGACTGATTGTTATCATTCCCGACGTAAATTTTCTATTCATAAATTCACAAGATATGTGCGCTCACTTTTTGTTTCTCATTCATCGGAGCCATACTCCATCGCGATAAAATCGTAATTACCCCTTGAAAATTTTTAACAGAATGATTGATAATCCATCTTAAATGTGGGAGCAACACCTGCATTATCTGATTGCAAATTAGTCATTCTGAATTATCAAAAAGCAATAAAAAGACAGGTGAACAATGATTTCTAGAACGCAAGTAGAGCTTTAAAAAAACAAAACAAAAAAGCACTGCTTCCTCTATGTACAGCCTCACGTTCGTTCGTGTTTTTGATTTAAGTAGAACCTCTTTTGGCAGAATCAGGGCTCTGAATTAAAGGACAGATGAATTCATTTTAATGATAATTACATACTAGCTGAATTCATAAAGTGGACCTGGCACGGATACTGGAAAAGTGTGGAAATACTGCTGAGTACTGTCTCGTCAATACTACCGATGTCACCAGTCAACGTCATCACCCTAACCACCGTCACTACCACTGCCGCTATCCTGCAACGTAAATCATCACCAACATTATAAGACCAACACCTTAGAGCACGATCGCCACTCATTACCCAAACTCTAACTCGTTCACCACGAGTTTCACCACCACTCAAATCTATAACCACCACCAAAACCAAATGGACACCACCATCACCGACAACACCACCACCACAACCAACGACGGCAAGCAACAGACCCCCCCCCCCTTCCCCCTCCTCACCACCACCCATCCACAAGCTCGATCAAAGCAACGCTCCGATATCACGAGAAATCTATTCTACTCCCGTTACGTCGAATTTCATCACTAATGAGCAGTGACCACTGATTACTAAGAAGGGCATCACTTTGACCACTTCAGTTCGTACGTGGATCAAGATAATTGACCATTAACCCCACTCCAGTTTTCCAGTACACCGAGGCACGCGTGCCCCACACGCAACGCGTCAGTGCAACATATACGTAAACTGCCTCCAGCGCTGCTTAAAAAGTAAGCTTACGATATCAATGGATCGTTCATCATGTAGTTAAACGAAAGTTTCATCTATATATCCATGTATATATGATTACATTTTAACAGCACAGAGAAGCCCAAAACATACAGCCAAAATTAAATTCTTTATATTAAGTCCTGAATACAAAGTACGTATTCAACCCTGGAAATTCAATCCCTGATATAAACAAAGATTCCCTTTCTTCAGCAGGTTCAGTATATGGTGTTTCTCATCATGCATTACTCATCAAAGGACACGAAGGAAGAACTGAATTCTTAATTTTACGTCTGTAACTTGCTAAAGTAAGCTCGTCAATGAATCTATCCCATGTAATAATCATAATAATAATACTGGATACTTTAGCGCACGTATCCACCAAACAGACAAAAATAATATCACATTTCCCTGCACCAAACAAGGTTGCTCAAGCACGTCAAGACGCTTCAGTATTAGCCCGGCTAGGCTACCAATTTCAGTGCTCGCAGCATTCAAGCAATTCCTCCCTGCCGGTACCCATTTACACCTGGGTGGACAATGGAAAATGTAGATTAATGTCTTGCCAAAGGACATTAGCGCCGCGGAGGGATTCGAACCATGGACCTCGTGGTTCACAGTCCGGGGAATTATCCACTGATCCACAACACCTCTACTCGACGTACCCAGCATCTTCAACCGATGTTAGAAAAGAATTCATTTCGAGAGGTATCAAAGAAAAACACCTGTATACTACTTTGCCATATTACAGAATACTTTTGAAGTAATTCTTTTTTTTTAAAGAAAGAAAACCCATTTTGCGGATGGTTTGACAGCCGTAAGTGGTTTTACACCTGAAATTGATTTTACGCCGAAATCGGACGTTATCAGAAAATATGGGACGAGTAAAATTCAAGAGGGTGCATGTTTCGGCTCGGTGCATCCGTTTTATAATAAGGGAGCAAGCCTATAGGGTGAAAGTACTGCGAATTAAAGAATGATGCTCCACAGCTGATATAATGATGATGATACATACAGAGATCATGAAGAGATCTATCTTTGGCTGAATGCTCTTTCAAAGAACATTCGTCTTCTCTCAAATGTACAACGGACAATGCTTAAAAAAAACCCGAAATAAAACCATGGGATCGCAGGAGGAAATAAAAAATCCGCATGTCGTCACCTGACTGAAATCATCAGTCATGGCACAATGAGAAAAACAACGAGAATCTTTAAAAAGGAGATATTTCATACTGGCTGGACCTTTACACAATATTGAGGTTTGGATTACTCTTTGAAAAGATACAGTGATTATTATTCCAAACGGTGACTAATTCCAAAAGAAAAATTGGTATGATATTGATATTCATAGTGATACACCACGGAATTATTGAACAGCAGAGGAAGAGCCGGATACTACAGAATACTCTGTACCTGGATGGGTTCATTTCTTTTTCTGTTTTTTTTTTTAAATTTCTAAGTTAGGAACAGTTTCTTTTGAATTACATTTACCAAACATAGTAATTTGCCCTTCACGTGATGCAGATAATGTTAACGTCATTTTCAAATATTCCCTACTCCGCCCATCACAAATACAATTGACAAAATCAAAAATTAATATAAGCCTATAAAAACACACCCTTTTATAGACGATGGGTGATCCTGTTAACTTAATTCAAGTGCTGCAATGAATTATAAGTAACTTTTTTGGGGTGGGGGGGGGGGGTATTTTCTTATTTTTGATGTTCTAGTCAGTGTTCCTTTGTAGTTTTTCATACTTACTGAAACCTTACAACAGACTCTAATTAATGATCAAGTACATCAGTCTGCTCTCATGGCTAGAGCGAATCATCCAACAAAAATAAAACAAAACAAAAATCCCCGCTAAAAACACATCATGACTAATAAAACAAAACGCAGTTGCAAATGCATACTGCTGCTCACTAACAATGATTCGCTGATCATCCGGACATACTCGTTTTTCTACCAGCAACAACTACAATATTTCAATCATCATTATCGCCATCGTAAAACACTATACGGAAGACTTCACTGCGAATTATTCTTTTGCAGAAAATGCCAATAAAATATCTTATCATCACGCAGTATGATGAAATGCACTATCAGGGTCACCGAGAATTGAATACATTGTGTTTCGCGCACGATTTGATCTATACCCTGCTATTGGACATAAAGTGCATCCACATCGAACAAGTGAACCAGATAAACACTTTAACACGTACAGTATCTGTTGAAGTACATATACAGTTCAAATCACTCGTTATTACTATACATATCAGTGCGCTCACATGAGAAACTGTCATGTTATTACAGTTCCAACATCCATGGGCTGTATCAAGGCTCTCCATGTCCCTTCTCTGTGTGGCTGACCCTCTCTATCCTCCTCCCACTTTCCTTTTCTTTTCTCTTGCTTTTCCATGTAAGAAACTAACTTCAACATGTTCTACAACAAAAACAACCCAACATATTGCAGTGGATTAACGTGAGTCCAGTCCACAGTGGTCACAAGCAAAGGGGTGGCAACGGAGGGGGGGGGGGGGGGGAGGGGTCTCCACAAAAATTTAAAAAAGAAGTCCAATACAAGGCCACTGATCAACAGGAGGGTATGAAAGATATTCCTTTGCCCTTCAACCCCTTCTTCTTGGTTTATCCTTCACACGTTTGGTCCCCCTTTTCCGTTCCTTCGTCATTCTTCTATTTTTTGCTGGGGGGGGGGGGGGCGGGACCAAAAGGCCCATTTGACCACACCATTGGCTCAATGAACTCATCTCAATATCATTTTCAACCTAAATTATATATATGATTTCACCACATCCAAATTCAAGTGCAAATCTCTTTCTAAGATATATATATATATATTAATGACATAAAAAGAAAACACTAGAAGTACGCGAGATGCATAATTTGAGTGTCTATTACATCTTCATACCAATAAGACTAATCGGGCGTTTACCAAATTAAATTTTCGTCTGAAGACTGGAGCTGGTGCACATGTCAATAAATCAATAAAGACGGGTGTCAACATCTTGACGTGAGGATTTGACTTTTTCATTCAATTAACCATCTTCGTTCCTACCCAGAGCGATGCAATGAAGAGTGTAATTTTAATATTTGCATCAACGTCATGTACGTGTTTAACCATCTTAACGATGATGGAAGCGAGTATCCGAAGCGCAAGAACATTTGTGATTATGCGGGTGTGTTGTTTTATTGGATAATTATCAGGTCATACAAGCCTCTTACCGTAGCCATTTACCGAGTTCAGAAATTATGGGGGGGGGGGGGGGGGTTGCCATGCCAAAGCACTCATTCACCTATGAATTATATTTATTTTATTTATGAAAATATGATTATTTCATCTTAGATTCATTGTTTATTTGAGTAAGTATGGATGTGAAACAACTTCGCCGGGAACTGAAATGAGATCAGTACAGCGGGCGATGGCAATATCTTACAGAAAGAAAGAAAAGGGCTTTAAAAAGTGGAAAATCGAATATTTGGGGAATTAGAATGAGGGATAAGAGTTATGGGGAGAAAGGAGAGAGAGAGATAAAAAAAAAGAGAGAGAACGAATAAAAGCAGGAAGGAAGGTGTAACTAGAGACGGAGAGTGATTGGAAGAGGAAGGAGAGAAAGAAAGAAAGCGGGGGGGGGGGGGCCCCGAAAGCAATGAATCAACCACATGAAACCGAAATGAAATAAAAACTTGCGTTAATGTTGGTATCAGATGATTAGAAAGAGGTTCAACGAACTCGAAATTACTCAATTCTCGAATAACAAAGAAGAAAAAAAGGTACTTCAGCCCTCCATTGTGATCTACAACTACCTAAAAACCGAAAAAACCCGTGTTAACCATAAAATTTCCAGATAACGATCATGATCTCAATTGTTTGCAACAGTCATGAGAAAAGTGCAACATCGGGTCAGTGAATCTTCCACCAATTAAAAAACAAAATCACATGATCAAAGACAAAGACACCAATCGAGGCGACTCTCGATTTCGACACTCGATTAATTTTGCCACGCTCACTGTCATGTTTTGCTTTCACTCGAACTATTCATCAACACTTCCCCTTCATAGAATTCGACCAAACCGTGTTTTCTTTTTTTTTTTTCTTCCTTTTAAAAAAAAACAAACTTAGTCATAAAAACCAGGGTTTTCTGCAATGAATATGTTCAGGAAGTTCCTGCATCTACGCCGCGTGAACTCGACTCGTACTTTGCATGCATTGTTTTCCTCGCGCTCAAGTGACTCTCGAATGCGATATGAAATTCTAACCCATGAAAGCTTTTCAAAACAAAGCACTAATCCATCCTTAACTTTCACCCACTTTGAATCTTCTTTCCCTTTCATAAATACAGACTGGTATCGGTTATTGCTTCTCTAGGCTCCAGAACTAATTAAGAATCGATCTATTCAGGTCAAACGCTTTCCAAGTTTCTAAGCTCCGTTAAGAGGTGTGCAGCACTTTTAAGTTCGAGCTGAAGTTGAAATAAAAAAAATCATTAATAACTATGAAAGTAAAGTCTAACAACAATTATAAACTTGGCATGTACTTTGATTTATTTTTGGACATGGTAATGAAGGCACCACAGCAATATCTATACACTGGTAATAACAGTACAACTGAAACTGAAATAAAACTATCATTATCACGAAGAAATCACCAGCACTATCGTAGAAAAAAGAAGATATTGGATAAAGTGTGTGTGGATGTGTGTTGTGTGCTTTGTGTGTGTGCGCGTCTACGTGGGTGTGTCTGTGTGTGTTTGAGAGCGACAGAGAGAGGGAAATAGAGAGAGAGAGAGAGAGAGGGGGGGGGGGGGTGGTTCGAAAAATGGCGGGCAATACCTTATTATACCTGCACATATTCATGCCCCAAAGTGATCTCACATTAAAACCTTGCGATTATTATGATCATGCAACGAAATTGGTTCTGATATTTAGAATATTACCTAAAAATGATCGGATTAGAAATTATACTTTACAAACCAAAAACACCATGTTTCGGGGCTGTCTCAGGCACCCCCCCCCTTAAAATTTTTTTTAAAATAAATGAAATAAAAAAATGAAGCAAGTGGAGTGCACTGGCATTAATGTCTTCACAGCTGCAGAATTTCCTGTTAGGAATAGTAATTAATTAGGAAACAATGCCAAAGTGAAAATGACGGACAGAGCGGGGGGGGGGGGGGGGCGTTAGGCCAATCCCCCAACTCCGTAGGAGTCAGTGCTGGGCATGTGTTGGAGGAAGCCCGCACAACATGGATGTGAATGTCAAAAAAAAATTTGCACAGTATCTGAATTTCCTACTCTAATTTGAAAGGCCAGTGATCATCGATTAAAAAAAAAAGAAGAAATATGGGAATAGGACATTGAGGTGTTCTACAGCACTTTACTGTCTATATACTTCCGGTACCGGTAAGGGAGCTCGGGCTAGCCACTCGGGGCCCGTCACTGTGGTTCGGCACTCGTGCTCTGCACTCGATTTCGGCATGCGAGCTCGGCACTCAAGCTCCAACTCGTCATCCGCCTGTATTGGTATCATATACTTTTTAATTTTATCCCTCTTTTCATCACCACGAATATACTGTCTCTATGTTTCAACTGACTAACAATCCACCTCATGAAATACTCTCCCATTCAAGAGGAAATTTGATCAAAATCACGGATTTTGGAGCCATTCTATGTGTTACTTTGCTAAGTAATTTTGTTCGTAGGAGGCCCTCTACATTTAGCATGCTGTCATATTGCACGAGCGCGTCACATCATTTTGCTAGCACAGATACAAATCATTCACGAAGGTCGTACTACTATCATCCCTCCTGGTAGATTCATTACGATGACCGTCATAATACCAGCCTAATTCAATCAGATTTAACACCAAGGCTGACCTATATGAATGTAATAAGTGTTTAGCCAGGCATGATAGCTATATAAGCGACAACATTACTGCACCAATATGATGTTTCGAGTTATGTAAAGAATACACAACGTTTGACATGACTTGAAAAAGGCGGGTTACCAATGTTTCATATTTTGTTTTTAAATCAAAAGTCGCCGACGTCGCTATAAAGAAAAAAAATAATGTGAACAAAATAGCATGTGCTGCATTACCTAGATTATTTTCATTTCAATTTCGCTGAATGGAGAAAACAAACTTATGGTTGAAAAAAAAAATGGCGCAAAAGAAAAAAAAAAAACACTTTCATAATGCCGGCATGAGTATTGAAAAATAGAGTATTTGTTGACACTATAAGCACGACGAGGTATGGTATGAAACTAAAAGTCCACGCAAAGCGCTACAAAAAGCTTTACATACTTGTGATTTTGCGATTTAAAGAAGTTATTCTTAAAATTACACAAAGACGTGGACTGCTGACATATAAAATATAAATGCTTCTGACAGGAAGGTAGGCCTACGTGTACTTTTATTTTATAGCTACATGTATTTTATTGGTAATTTTCATTCACATCTTACACAGTTAATTATGATTTCATAAAGTGATTAGGAAGGAGAAAAGCAAACTTGTCAATGATAAAAAGACAGGGAACTATTTAGTGGTATTTCATTTTCATCATCCTGTTCTTGCACTTTCTTGCTATCGTTTAATACAATGCCCAGACTGATGCTCTTTTTTCACAACAGATCTAAAGACTGGAATTAACAGCTATAGCGGTGAGGAAAGTGCCATCAATCTCCGTTCGTTCTCTTCTCAAAGTTGTGTTTCAAATGACTGAAAAGGAGGAAAAGAAATAAAGAAAGAGAGAGAAAGAGAGAGAGAGAGAGAGAAAGGAGAGGGGAAAGGAGAGCAAACAAGCAAAGCATATTTTATTTATCAAACGCTGAACGTAGACTCTAAAGAACATTCATTACCTGGTGCAATTTTCTAATCAGATGAACTTTTCCGTTCTTCTGATGGTGGGATAATACCTTAGAGAATTTTGTTTATACGGAGGGATAAAAAAATACGCTTCTATAGAAAGAAAGTAAGAGAGGAAAGAAATAACACAAGGCATCGTCTGGTGAACGGTGTTGGAAACAGGTTCGATCGTACTTTCCGAGGCGTCTTCCTTAATTTTTGTATCATTGCGTCCCCGCCAATTTACCCAGGGAAGTTCACGAAGGTCAGTTATGTATTCGCTCTCCCGACAGAGTGCATGCGCACCTAATAGCTTTTGCTTTTCAATGAAAGTGCGTCTTTTTTCTCGTGATATTTCTTTTTATGTTATCGAGTCTGACAAGTATATTTCACTTTACGTCACGAATATCCCGTATTTTATGGGGTAACCAAGCTTATTTTTCTATTTATATTTTTTAGCAATCTTTTATATATATATAAAGAATAAAACAAATCGTGATGATGTCCACTTTCAGAAAAGCTAAAAGTTCTCTAAACCTTCCACAGAAAAGTTCTCTTCCCTCTCTCCGCTCCTGTTTTCTTTTCTGGCAGCGCACTGTACTTTCCTGAAAGCCTCCTAATGCAATAGCCGTTCCCCTGTCCATAGGAATCATTAATAATAACTATTTGCATGCATATAGCCCCTTTCCAATTACTCACTTGATGGACAAAAGTGTTATACATAGTACTATCAACTCAATTGGATATAATTACGATTTGCTTTCGTCTTGATCTCTTTTTATCAAAATATAGAACGAGAAAGTAAAAATAGGCAGATAACACTTCGAATCTTCGTATATACTTAGAAAAAGTGCAAATCATTGAATATATATATATATATATATATATTTTTTTTTTTTTTTTAAACGCCGGGTACCCATTCAAACAGTCAATGCAATAAAAAGACTATTGCGTGCATGACTAAGAATAGAATAAGGTCGTACCTCCGTCATATCTGTTTAGGCAGTTATTACCACTAATTTACACAGGCTATCGATACTGTCTCACATAATATTGCCCCGTCGACCTATGTTTAACTAGGGCTTGTGACGTAAAGACAATGTATCAGCGACTCACATGATTTGTAATCTTCTATGGTTAAAAGTTTTTAGAGCGAGCCGGCCCAGAAAGTGATTACCCATTTGGCATTTCATATTCAAGTTGTTAAGTCATCCGTAACTTTCCGAAAAGCTTTATGAAATACCTCCTGGAATATTTACATGCTGTATGAAATGTATAATGACAAACACTTGGGGGATCGTTGGTTCTGAAAATCGTCATCAAATTTTTATGCATTTTTTACACAAAGTATATTAGGACAAATCCAAGCTATTTGGCCCTATATACAAAGATCACATCTAACATTTTTAGAATTATCCGATTGCTGTATAAAGCTGATATTCCTACGGAATGGGGGGGGGGGGGGGGTAGTGAATGATAGAGGGTGGGATTGGGCGTGGTCATCATGAAAACCAGATGGGAGTATAAACAGCTATAAAGAGACAAAGAAGAAAGTTTTACGAAAGTGGGGTATTTGCACAAAAGATGGAGTCTTTCATTTCAGAGAAGCCGGGTTGATTGCTGTATTATCCATTTCAATGTCCAAACTAAAATTTCCTCCAAATAAAATTGAAATGTGACCTGAAAGGAAGGCTATGACGTTCATTCCGTCACGCTCATACCAATGTGTGTCTGTGAACCTGCGATATGCCGGCCTCAAAGTAACCACGACTCCTTCACTCGGGCACACCTCTACACCCTCTAAATGAAATTAACCTCCAACAGCTACATCTAGTACATTGACCTCTTCCTCGCAACCACGTCCGCACGCTGTGTGACGCATCTGGCAAGTTCGAGTACACCCCATAGTCTCCTTGTCATGCGCACCCAAATATATTTACTTTTTAAATAATCCCCAAACACTGAATAGAACATACACCATTGAACCGAAAAAAGTGCATTTCTTTTTAGTCGTGGGGTAAAGTTGGAGAAGTTCTCAAGTACTTTTCGGCGACATTGTCCGGCAAGGTTGAAGGAGAAAACGTGAGAGAGTGGCAAGGGTAGATAGGATGGGCTGCGGGAAAGAAGTGCGACGGCTTGCTGGAGACTTTTTTCGAGGGGAAATGCGAGGTTTCAGTGGATTAATTCAATTCCACCTAACCGTCATTAACTTGTTAGTTTATTGTTCTCGACATCCACACCCCTGTAAAATTGATTTTGCAGTCCGTGCCTCCTAATGGGCCGCGTTCCTCCCTCCAGATTGGTTGCAGCGCCCCGTGAAATTGGCAATGAATTCATGTGATGTCTGAATGAAGCACATTCATGGGTTCATTGTCTATCGGTTACGAGGATGGAGAGAAGGAAAAGTGGAGTATTATGAGGGGCTTTGAGAAGGTTGTCGGGTGAATGCAGATCATGAGAAGAAAATCCTTCTCTTACACATCCTTGGTCGAGACGAGGGGATTGGAAAAAAAGTGCACCGTTTAACAAAAAAAAATGTGTCGGTAAATCATACGCTGATTTCAAAATATTGTCCGGTTTTATGTAACTTGCTTCTTTTAAGCTGTCAATGTGAAATCGAATTTGATCGGCTTGCAATGAATTTGTAAGTGATCCATTCCTCCTTCCCTTCTACTTTTTGTAAGCTTCTCTGTTAAAGGTTCTCTACCCATTATATCACTCTGTGCTATTTCTCCACGATTTTCTTCTTGACTTCTCCTTTTTTTCCTCCCTTTTTGTTTAGAGGCGGGCCGCACCGACTTTATTTCTGTGAGCCATGGATGGATAAAGGGCGTTGTTGTGGGTGGTGGTGCTGGTAGTGCAAATGGTTAAATGGGGGGGGGGGGGTGAGAGGTGAATGGCTTTAAATAGGAGGGGGCTGTTGAAGAAGGGGATAATGTTTGCAAGGGTTTTAATATACTCTCCATAATACTTGCTGTTTGACTGCAGCTACTAATACTGGCGGGGGGGGGGGGGGATAAGATACATGGTAGAGAGTGTGTGTGTGCGGTGAGGAGACGACAATGTTTGCTTCAAGCTATCTCCAGCCTCTCCAGCAACCCACCGGGATTTGCCGCTGTGCTCCCGGCTGGGTCCGGCCGAGCAAGAATTCGCCAAGGAGACCAAGGCACACAAACTCGACTGCGCCTGACTCTGCCAGCGTGTGAAAAAAAAAAAGTCCACGCGACCTTTCCAGAATGAATAGTGAGAAAATGTCACTGTTTTATTCTTTCTTTTATTTTAACACATATATAGGCCTACCGTCGACAACCACCACTTTGTGAAAAGTACAACGAAAAGTGCATCCTATTGTAATCAGTCATGATAAAGACCTCAATGAGTGATAATAATCAGCGTAATTATCAGAGCCTGATCGGCTCCCCTTTGGTGTTACAGGTCTTGTGTTCTCAGTGCAAAAGAGCATAACTCCGTGACGTTGCTTGTTTTTACCCCACTTGCCCTTCTCTTGAAAATTCTGTTTTTATGTTATTTCAATATAAGTTACTGAATATTGTTCAGAATTCTGTTAAATCTGTTAGGTATTTTGTTAAATTTTTCCCAGCATTTGGTGCATAGATTTGTGGATTACAGTGGTATAAGCAGTAACACAAACAGCAAAAGTAGAAGCGGATATATTATTACAAACCTTCGTCACAGCAATATCACTCAATCACTCACACCAATATCACTCAACCTTGTATCATCATACAATGAACGGCATTATATTCAATTAATTTTTTTTTTCGACTTAAATAAGAGTAACTCCAAAATTCGATTAGATAGATCTAATTAATCTAATAGATTAAGAAAGCAATCTGATTGATTAAAATATCTTTATCTACTTTTGGGATTGTTCCTAATTACAATCGACATAGATTAATTTACAGTGTTGTTTGCTTAGAGTATATTCCGTAATTACTAACAAATAACATCTTATCGTCATTATGGTGTTATATTTCCGCCTGTACTTTAACAAATGAAAATACGGAGATAAGTATTGCTTTCCACCATTCCATTCAAACACGGTTTACTGTAAATAGCAATATATCCGATAAAATTAATTAGGTGAAATTGATGTAAGAAAATATACATCAAATGAATAGGTATTAAACGCCGCCTCTTCCATGTCCACGGTGAATTAGGGAAAGCGATCCATTAGTGTAAGAAGTGTGAGTGAAAAAAAAAAAGAAGAAAGATTTATTTCGCAGCGCCGCTGAAGGGGCAGTTTTTCTTTCCTTTCCTTTCATTTCCTTTTCTTTCCTTTTCTTTTCTTTTCTTAATTCTTTCTTTTCCGTCTTTCTGTCCTTTTTTTTCTATTTATGATATCCAGCAGGGATATCGTGGATAAAAAGAGAAAATGCAATGGAAAAAGGAGAATGACAGAGAGGAAACAGAAAGAGAGAGGCAAAGTGGCAAAAAGTACTGGCAGAGAAGAGACCGACTACATGAAACGGATAAGAGGGTATTAAAGAGAGAAAGAGAGAGAGAGAGGAAGGAGGGGGAGGGGAATGAGGAGGCCGAAGAAGGAAAGAGGAAGAGAGAGAGAGAGAGAGAGAGAGAGAGAGAAAGAGAGAGTTGGGAGAGAGATTGGGAAGAGAAGGGGAAATATATACTCTTAGAACAGTTGTTTAAACATCATTGGGTTGTTTAAAATATGAACCTACCAACTGTTGTTTAAAACAAAAAAATATCTAAAACATATGGGTATCTTTTTAAAGAATTGTTGGTAGGTTCATATTTTGATAAAACAATGAGTTTTAAACATCTGCTGTAACAGTGTATTAGGCAGAGAAATGGAAGAGAATGAGAGATACAGGGTGGAGTTTGAAAGATGTCGGTAGAGAGAAAGAGAGAAAAACCGAGAGAACTCGAGTAGGAGCAGCAATAGGGAAGGATGAAAGAGAGGGAGAGTGAAGTTAAAAGGGAAAGTCCAGAGAGAGAAAGAGAAAGAGAGAGAGAGAGAGAGAGAGGGAGAGAGAGAGTGAAGATAAAAGGAAAAGTCCAAATGACCTTTATGTTGGTTGGGGCTGGCGAAACAGCCGCCATTTTCTACATTATGTTAACACCGCTGAGCTAATAGAGAGAAAAGTACGTCCAACTAATAGTTCGATTAAAGGCCTAATCTGGCTAAACAAACCTGGTTTCTCATCCTCCACAGTAATACGTCACCTCTCATACACACTAAGAGGTTTGGCAATGTACTGGGACTTAAGTGGTACTTATGACTACTTAAGAGAATGAAACACGGTCATCAAACGATTACGCTTCAATTTAAAGCATTATGGCACCACTGATGCGGGTTGATTTGTTTTGATAAGATGGGTAAAATATAGCCTAAGGGTTTTCTGACTTGTCATTATTGTTCCCATTCAATATAATTATACTGAACTAAACATACAGCAAGGGTTATATGAATTTTAACTTACACTTTTCAAACATATTTATGTCAAAATTGTATCAGACTACAGCATTTCTCCAAGACATTGAACAATTATTCTTAACACAAAAACACAGGGGTATATTAGCTAAAATTCATGTTGATTTTTTAGCTCACGATTTTGTTTCATTGTCCCAAAGCCCTTTAAGAGTGTAGTTGGCTTTAATTTTCTGCCTGGACAAATTACTTGGAAATGTCAGTCCCAAAATTCTTTGGAAATGTCGTTCCCACCTTTAATCACCTTGCTAATGTGCACGCGTGCGGCGTGGCACCGCTCTGGTGTGGAAAAGTGCGTTCCCCTTATTTCTCTCAGTATACACCGAGACATGTACACACACACTCACACTTACATCACTCGGTGGACTCAGCGAAAAAAGTGCACTATCGGCTGTGTCACTTTTATCAATCAACCTCGCCAGGTAGGCTGTGAAGTTCAGACCCACTTAGGACGGTATTACATTACAGATCAACAAATAAAGCCGCAGGTTTAGTCGGGAAGTGAAAGATGTAAGTGCCACTTATCCATCACCATCAACATTATTCTACTTCGACATAAAAAGGACCCTGTTTTTTTTTTTTTAAATTGCTTTCTATAATATCTGGAAGATTTAACTAGCTAAACTGTGAATTCATTATTTGATCATTTTTCAATCACTGTATGTCTAAAATGTATTAGACCCTCAAAGTATTTGCAAATATCCCTATGTGCAATAATACTTCTTTCAAGTGTTGCAGTAAATGCAACCAATGCCATATACCACAAACTTCATTTTGATAAATACATTACTACTACTGCTGCTGCTGCCGCCGCAACTATTACAGCCATCATCATCATCAACAATTAAATAATAATAATAATAATAACAATAACAATAATAATAATAATAATAATAATAATAATAATGATAATAATAATAATAATAACAATAACAATAAGAAGAAATAATAAAAATAACAATATTAATGGGATAGGGACTTTTCTCAATTTTACAATGTATTTACACTTTAAAACACATTGAAAGATATAACTGTACACCCAATTGCATACAAGGGATAATGTTATCTATTCACAAACGTGACAAGACGTGTCACATATCTAAATCTTTTATTTAATCTTAATATTCCACCATCCGGTCTTTCGTAAAATTTTTCCTGATATCATAGGACCCGCATTACAGCAAAACAAATACCCTGGAATTTGAATTTGAATTTGAATCCAAAAGTTTTAATTTACTTAGAAAGCATAATACATGTTCTCGAATACTGAATTTTGAAATGCACGCCAGTAGATTACGTTTTCTTGTTTCCATGAGAAAAAAAATCCTATTCTCAGAGACTAATTTTGCATGGGAAGTCGCGATATTGGATCGGCGCAAATTATCGTATCGATACGGGTTTTATGAGTTGTCGCCATATCGCACTCAGGTCCACGGTGCATCAAAAGCCAAAAAGTACAGTGTGGGTATTAGTATCCATTATTTTCACCCAATTTGTTTAGTATTACCTTAACGTTGCCAAATGCCGGTGCTTCATTTTTTTTAAACCTCATTTTGGGCTTGTTTGTTCAGCGACACCATAGTCAATGGCATACGAAAATTGGTCTCTTACTTTCAGCATCGGAATGGCGTCTTTTGGTATATTAGTACTCAACTCAACGACATGTCTGTTCAGTGGATAGTAATTTGTGAAGGACAATGTTCCTTTTTTTCTCGGGTAATTCGATATGAGAGCTCTAAAGCTACGGTTTCTGGTTTAATTGAATCAGAAAATACCCATGCACCGCAGACCAAGGCTAAAAAGAGGTAGGGCATTAATACAGCATTTTTTTCTTACCTCGTTTGCAAATTATAAGGCATCCAATTAAAAAAAAATGAAATTATGGCAATTAAGAGCATACGGATACCATAACATGGAAAAGAGCGTTGTAGAATATATGAAGAACAAAATAAAACAAAACAAAAAACTAATTATGTGTTAAACTGGTGTTAATAACGTATTTCATTTCTACGAAAACATCTGCGCTGACTCATGGCCTTTTTTTAACTACCAGAAATACCACTGATGAAATCTGTGCTAATGATGCAAAGACCTAAAAGTTAGTATTGGCCTACATTATTTTTTCTTAACAGCTTCACACTGGAATTGAAGTTATGGTCCTTGACTGCCAAAACTGGTTGACCTTAAAAAATAAATCTTGAAAAACAAAAATCAATACATTTGAGATGAGTAAATCATTCCTTCTTTTTTTTCTAGTTCGCTCGAAGGCATATTCAAAAAGATTGTACGTACATGCAATGGACATATATGAACATGAATACAAAAAGAGAAAAGAATAGGCCTATGGGGGGGGGGGGGACTTTTAAAAATCAAATACACAGTTACTCTATGCCATGGGATGTCGATATCCTGCAAGTTCGTCTAATAGAAATCGTTGAGACCCTTAAGAAACCCATAAGTTTTCCAAGGAGATACTTTGTAAAGGTAAATTACTTGTTATCACCTCCTAGATCAGTTATGATAACAAAAGCTACCACTACAAAATAAATTCTAAATACTACTTCCTACTATCAGGTCGGTTTGAAACTAGTCTTAAAATTTAGTGAGGTGGCCTGCTTCTTATCAGAAAGGGTTACCTTAAACCAGTGCTACATGCATAAACCAATATTTCATACAAGTAATCAGTGAAGCTCTAAATACTTGATAGACGTTTAAGACTTTGGGGGGGGGGGGGGTTCGTGATTTCATACGAATGTCATGAAATAAATGTATCAGTAATTATAACTAAATCAAAATTTTACTAACGAATTTCAGTGATTATGAAGTTTCACTGTTTTCGTGAGAAATGGGAAGGAGTACTGTGCGTGGTCATTCGATACCTGTCTTGAAGTGTAATATTGTTGGTATGTATCTATTAAGAAATTGGCCCGTTCTTTCGAATCTCTTTTCGAAAGAACTTCAGGAACTTCAGAAATTTACGTACATAAATTTCAGAGTTAATAACTTAGCGCATGTTGACTGTCATCAACTGCCGTATCAATTCTGAACAGAGATGTTGACTTGTAGAATTCATTTTTCACCTAAATATATTTGGGTTAATGGCAATTACTGATTGTAAAGTTTTGAAAAATGCAATCGACAAAATAGAATGGTAAGTCAAGTGCAACCTTGGGGTACTACACACAATAATCTTGTGTATACCGCATAGCATTAAACACAATAGACAAAGGAGCTGGCGCCGTAATATGATTCATACACTTTGCAATTTGAATGGGCCTACCTCGTTATATGTTATATGACCTATGAGAATTAAAGAAAGAAAGAAAGAAAGAAAGAAAAAAAAAAAAAACCACGCTCAAGTACAGTATAAGTAAACGATATTAAACTGCATTATACTTCCAAGTAGAGGTTTATACATTATTAAGGGTAAACATGTACGCAAACCACACCGACACTATATTACCAGTACACGAAATTTCCACTATATTTTCAGAGAAAACTACACGGTTTACAGCAGGCCTACACAGAAATCATTAGCAGATAACACGAAAATATTAATCGATTTCATATTATCAAATAATATCATATTTCATATCATCAAATAATATCGGACCTTTTCAAATCAATGAAAAGGTCCGATCAATCATGAAAGACGCTTCCCATCCACTTAATTGTTCTTATTCATTTAATCGTTCTGGAATCCGACTTCGCCCCACTCCAACCCGCCTTTCTCGTTTTAGAAATTCGTTCGTACCAGACTCTGTCCAAAAATTCAACTCACAGGTTCAACGTTGAACTTCTGCGTCTGGATGTTGACTACTACTGCTGGATAACGATGACACAATGATGATGATAGTTTAATAGAAATAATGCAATGACAATAATAGTAGTAGTATAGTAATGATAATAATAATATAACAATACTGATAATAATAATAATAATAATAATAATAATAATAATAATAATAATAATAATAACTATAATAATGATAACAATATTTAATAAAATAATATTTAAATGAAATAACTCACCTTTGTGCTGAAATGAAGGGGGCTACTGACATGACTGAAACAATTTTGCATCTAAAACCCAACGAATTGAAGTACTTTGACAATGTTTGTCTATTCGCACGTATTCTTCATGTTTTCCCCTATTGCTGTATATGTGCTACCTTTGTTTCTTATATTTATGTATTTTTGTTGATTTATACCAGTGGAAACCAAATTTCTTTGTAATCATGTTGGGAAGACGAAATGAAATATCTTGTATCTTGTATCTTGTATCTTGTATCTTGTACATGGAGAAAAAAAAAAATAACGATCGAGTTGGAAATCAACGCATCTGATTAACCGATATTACCCCCAAACACTAGCTTTTCCTTCGCATTACTTTGATTTGTAACTCTACCAGTGCTATACTGCTCCAACGTATTCTACAAAAGAATAATCAGTGTTATGCTCCCGTAACCTGGTAACTCTCACTTTTATAACTGTAATGTTCTTCGTGTCCTGCCAATCACATTTCCCTAGTCTGACTTACAAAGTACTATTGAAAACAGAGCGTGCACAAACCTTCAAGCTATATCTAGTTGCATTTGTAATTATTTCATAAATAAGCTTTCGTTTGTTGGAGAAACATTAAGAAAAAGGAGAGAGAGAGAGAGAGAGAGAGAGAGAAGAATAGAGACAAAAGTACTTTTGCAAACTTGCTGGTAGAAACATGACAAATGGGGGATGATTTTGCCATTTGCCTACAAATTTCAAAACGGCTAAGCGACTCCGGTTATTTCGAGTATAGGCCAGTATAGGCCTTGCATCTCGTTTGGATTTCTGTAGCCACATGGTAGCCGCCCAGCCAATGCTGAAATCAGGGGCAGATCCCGGATTTTATGGTAAATGGAAGTGGGGGTGGGCGGGCGGGGAGGGGCCCTGTTCAAATAAACCTCTGACAAGAAAGCAAAAAGCTTTGGAAGGCGAATGAGTCATTGCAATTTCAGGCAAAATTTTGGGTCTAAAATTAGAAAGGGTCACAAAAACCTTGGTACTTCTTTCATGTACTGAAAGTAGAAAATTGGTTTCAAAATGGGGGGGGGGGGCGTGGGCCATTTGTGCCCCCCGCCCCCCGAACCCACCACCGGCTGCACTAACTAGGTAAAAGGTCATTTCCCATTAAACAACATTAAACAGGTTTGCCTGAAGGCTCTCAAAAACCATAAACACACACACACACACACACACACACCCTAGCTTACACGCACACACACACGAGGAAAAAATACCAGTCTGCATCCCCTTTTCTATGATTCAAAGCATAATGAAAAGCCCGCATGGTTTGGCGGAAACCACAATGAACCTGTTGAAAGTACAAGGAAACGCTGGCAAAACCATATTGCGATCGCGACCCAGCAAAATCACAATAGCTTACATCCTGTATACGTGTACATTTTAATTTTTGCACCAATAGTTAAGTTTTGTTAAAGACCAGCAAAAGTGGATAAATTTATACAAAAGAAGTGAATGATTGTATAGCGTAAGAATACAGTATGTTTCACAAACAGACCTGTGGAAGACCGTTATTGTTTTTTAAATCATTTTAAAGGCACTTTTGAATTTCATTTTGACGTACACAAAATGTATATAATTTTATATTTTGTAAATTGAAATTATACTCTGGGATAGAGAAGTTAAAATAAAAATACATGTATATAATAAATACTTCAAGAAATGAATACATTTTCACCCCCTCTTCCTAATTTGATCTATTTGTCAAATTAACGATTTATCAATATACATTAAGGAAGAATGATTTTCTTACTCACTGCAAATGAAAATTTCATTGTACACTATCACCCAGCCCTACCCCCTCTATCCACGCTACGTCTCTCCTATTTTCAACGTTTGCATGGTTGAGGCAATTTTTTTTCTGAATCCTTCCCTATTGTTCCATAACATTCTTCCTCTTTTGTTCCTTCTGTCCAAAATAAGAATAAAAACTACAATCATAATCTATAACACACTTGTATGTCTATATTAGTTTGTAGGTAGCGGGGGTGGGGAAAAATCAACGCCATCACGGGATCACAATGCACTGCACAAACGCAATCACGGGGGTTCATGACTTGTGTGATATCGAAATATTGGTTAGAAACCTTTTATAGAGTTGTGTGGGGGTCTTTCTCAAAACGAAATTAAGACGAAAATGTCTATGCTCAGTATAGGAATGTTGTGATGTACGTGCTAACCCACATGGCATACATTATTGTCACCTTTTTGCTCCATAATACGATGTCCAATGATTGGGATATTGTAATCCCAAATATATAAAATAGACAGTATACTGGATCCACACCTTGGTGCATTTGTTATTGCGAGCGAATTTGTGGCGATTCCTTTCATTTCGGAAATGGGAAAAAGATAATCCATTCTAAACGGTATGTAAATGAATATCGCCTAAGTTACGACCAGCTTTTGATAGAATATGCTAATGATAATGATTCATGAACTAAACTTTGTGTCCACAGAATTGATGATATGACAAGTAAAGATGACCGACCATTACTCAATTCCCAAACATTTATCCTGATAATATTCGATAAATGCGATACATGCTTATTGTTATTGTCGACATAATAATAGGCCGGGATATATCAACGAATATTACGTAATGAGACACCTCAAATTTCCAAGAAACTGAGAGAATCTATTGATTTTACACAAGACAAGTAACACAAGGTTAAATTAGGGCTTTGACTATCATTATACACACCGTATAGCTCTTTGAAATGGCATGAAAACATAGGCATCTTGCAATTATAGCATTATGTACAAGATGTGGAAACTTTAGTACAGTGTATTGGTATACACCAGTGGAGTCCACCAGCATGACCAGGGAGTGCAAAAACAAACTTGAACGGATTTTGAGCGAAAGATGATCTATACTTACGCGTATCCTCACTTATTCTTTGTACCGAAGCTTACCTACACTTATATTAATCCCCAAACAAAACCCAAATTGGAGCAATGCAGAATTTGAGTAAAACGTATATCACACCTACACACATTCCACAAACAGCAAAAAAAGGAGAAACATACAAATCGGTTTATTGCAGGATTTTTTTTCTCACCTAAGCAGACAATCTGAAAAGGCAGCTGATGAGGGGTAACACTCCCGACTGTTTAATTGCACCTATCGCCTCGGTCCTTAAAGTTCCAAAAATGTACAACCCTGCAATCGATCAGTTACAAAGTCGAATTCAGATGCTATTTTCAGGGGCCTCAGTGTCAGTAAAGAAGTGACAATTTTGCAAACACAATCGTGAAATCGAGGACTGAAAACGGCGTCGCTCTTTTTTTTTTTTTAAATCTCCTCCACGCACGCAGAGCGCTTGAGTTTGTAATGGATACGATCAAGAGCAGTCAATAGTATTTGTCTCTGCCAGGAAAGTCCAAGGAGAACGGGAAGAATGCTGTCAATTCGAAGTGACGTCGGTTTGTAGCCATGAACTTTGGAAATGTGGGCGAAAACTGTGGCTTTTTTTTCTTTCCAAGTTGCTAACGCTCGAAGGCCATATAGTCTTCGTTTTGTGAATATGGCTGCTCTGTCCCTTATGATCATCCAGTATATGCCACAATCATAATGAATGGTAGGTGCGAGTAGTTTCCCTACGTGCGCACGAACATAATTATTCATAGCCTGCACGGTATGAACTACACTCCGATAACCAGGTCATTTTAGCACGGGTGAGGCAGTGGAGATTAAGCATTACTCACGCGTGCATGACCGTCGAACTCTGTAGCGGTCGGGGGATCTGTGTCGCGTGGCCGCACTTACGTGGGATCAATATTCACCGCGCCAGGCGGGTCGAGATTTTTCATTGACGCGATCGGTGGGAACAATGAAGTTGGGTTTGCACAGCTATGGGGTGAAACGAAATGGAGGTTTTTCCATACTAAAGATTAGCATGCTAGCCCAATTAGATATAAACTGCATGATCATTAAACAAATAAGTACGTTCTGATTCTCTCTCTAGAGGAATGATTGAAGTCAATCTCATTTATACTTGACCTCTGTTTTATAGTTTGTCCTAAGCCCTCATCACGAACCATATAAATCCCACCGGTGATCATGAGAGAGAGAGAGAGAGAGAGAGAGAGAGAGAGAGAGAGAGAGAGAGAGAGAGAGAAAGGGGAAGATATAGGTGAATAATGATTTTAGGTTAGGTTAGGTTCTTATCTCCAATGACCTCCCAAAGCCCGCATAGCAGGACCGCTAAGGCGTTATCGATGAGATACAAGACTGGATAGGTTAACGTGTCTATATATTCGTTCCTCGTTCCTACCAAGGACCATAAAGGACTGGAACTGCTTGCCAGAGGAAGCAGTGGCCGCGTAGAATCTTGACGTATTTGTGTCAAGGCTCAGCAAGTAACCCATCATCATTGGACATCTTTTAAAAACAAATACACAAAAAAAAAAAAAAATGACTTGTAAATAGCAACTGAATGGAATGATGCAGGACAGGTCAAGTTAGGTCTTCATCCTTAGTGCCATAATAATCAACCTACTGATTGTGGGCGTCTTCGGCAAGATAAAAAAGACAAAAGACAATATTCTTTAACCACAAAAGAACTTTTAAGCCACATAGGTAATAATGAAGAAAATGATATGAAAGAGGTGAACATAATGATGTTATGTTATCGCACCTGTCAATCACATAAAAAAATTAACTAATAATAAAACGTAACAATGACTACTAGTACCGATTGTCGAGTAAGACCATAAGCCCACTTCTTTTTATCCGTACCCAAGTAGATACAATATCCTAATCAACATTAAAGGAGAATTTTAATGCAAAAACCGATAAAGGTCATTTTCAAAATTGTTTAAAGTAACACTACCATTAAATGAAACAAAAGATGCCTTTTATCTGATACCTCACAAATTATATTTCAAGGAAAATGTTTGGAATTATGATCTAAAGTATCTTATATGGTTTAAGGATTTTTTTTCTTCATATCTTAGTTATTTCAACTGCAAATATCTCAAACTTACAAAGGGACTTATCGATGTCATAATATCATAATTATCATAATATCATACTATCATAATATCATGATATCATAAACTTTTCGTTTATGATAACCTATGCATAGCTACCATTAACACGTAAAATGCTGCCATCGCAGAAAGAAGTGATAATTTCATCTTTACGTCTATGAAAGAAGAACAGAATGTTCAGATGTACATATCAATGAAGTTCAAGAAATACAAAATACATAGAACAAAGAACAAAGACAAAAGACAAACGACATTCCACTTCAATAGATTCACAGGCAGACGATTAAACTTCTAATTAATTGCCGATGAAGAAAGAATCTGTTTTAATTCGCGAGTTCATACGTGCACATGTCTGCACGTCTGATCTTCGTATCCCTGATGAAATTATTGTAATTCAGCGTGTACGGTTTCACTTGATTAGTAACAGTGAATAGCGATATATATTTTTTGCCATTTTCTATTATTGTCTCAGCTCATAGTATTTCTGAAAGCAGCCGGGGGAGGGAGAGAAAAATAGGAAAAAATAGAGAAAAAGAAATAGAATGTGAAATAAAGATATAGATAAAGGTTAGAGAGCCAAAGAGTGGATGTGCTTGTGTGTGTGTGTGTGTGTGTGTGTGAGAGAGAGAGAGAGAGAGAGAGAGAAAGAACGGAGTGGGAAAATTTTAATGTTTTTATGTTTGAACGTTCTCAATCCTCTCCCATATTCAAATAAAACAAGTGCAACAAAATTTAATGCAGCAGCAATTATCGGGGTAATAATGATAATAACAACAATAACAACAACAACAATGATAATGATAATGATAATAATAATGATAATACTGTTTTGTTTACGCAGGTTGGCCTCGTCAGTACTATGTACCCTGTTCTCCCAGAGGGCCCTGCAAGTAAATTATTACCGCGGTTTACAACTTAAAGTTACATGCGAACTGCTACAAAGTTGCTAAGGATGTGGAAGCAGAGACGAACAGATTCTGAGGAGCGATAAGACAGAAGCAGAATTATTTGGTGCATGACGGGGACTCTGTGACTGATATAGCGCCATCTTACGCTACTGACATGACAACTACACATCGTTCTCTCTCAATTACTTGTATACTTCGAGCTCCAAGTTAGGCTGTCTTTTCACCTGTCTCATGATATACTTTAATCATGTTGGTCTTTCTTATGAGAGAGAGAGAGAGAGAGAGAGAGAGAGAGAGAGAGAGAGAGAGAGAGAGAGAGAGAGAGAGAGAGAGAGGGAGAATAAGAAGATAGGAAATACAGTTAAAACAGTTACAACATATAAGTTCACTCTGCATCCCAACATTCAGTGAATACCCTCATGCAAAATATCTATTTTTCATGGGCACCCCCCCCCCCCAAAAAAAGTATTAGAAAATGCCATAAAACGCACAGGTCTTTTAATGTTCAAGACTAAATATTATTAGACCCTCCCAAAGAATAAGAACCCCGTGCTGTCCATGATTGATTGGTGCCGCAAGAAAATCATGTCACATGGATTACGATGGGGAACAACCGCGTATTATACACGAGGACAAACCCTTTACGATGTAATCGTGTAATGCTATTAATGTATTACTTTTGAGATCACAATCTTTTTTTTTTTTTTTTTTTTTTTTCTTTTTGCTAATCTCTGATATTTTATCCCGCTACAGAATACCGAATAATTTATTATAGTCATTAAAAAGCGGGCAGCAGGTTGCCTGCTTTATCACACGGATCACCATCCCCCCGACGGATATTCTCTATTTTGCATAAAATTTCCATTATTAATATCCTATTCCGGCTTTTAGTGCATGGTAATCCCATTTGCACCGGATGGCGTGCAACGGCAACATACGGCCGCGGCGCCGGCTGGGATACGCGCGGGCTGTTTTGGGAAGTTGCAGTTAACGCTCTGCATACACACTGTGCGTGCGGGTGAGAGCTATCACTGAAGACAGCTATTTGGCGCCGCTTTATTAGAATGGTCTTAAAAATGGACATGATGGAGGGCGGATGAGAGGAATGGCTGCAGGACGAGGCTCGCAAGGTTAATGACCCAGCAGTTAATAACACCTAGCCGCATCCTCACCTCTAGCAGTAATTTTAAGACTATAAGCGGAGCGCCAGAGAGAGGTGATGTGAGAGAGAGAGAGAGAGAGAGAGAGAGAGAGAGAGAGAGAGGAGGATGGCGGAAAGAGAGCTTACGTCGTATGTTTGTTTGTGTGAGAGAGCGAGAGTGGGGGGGGGGGGGGGAGAGGGACGTAGAGAGAGAGAGAAAGAGAGAGAGAGCGAGAGAGAAAGAAAGAAAGAGGAAATTAGTTTAGAGAACATAATGAGAGAAAAAATTGATAAATGGACATAGAAATAAAGTGAAGGAATTGGGATAGGGTGTGTGCGTGTGTGTGTGTGTGTGAATGAGAGAGTGTGTGCATGTGAGAGAAAGAGAGAGAGAGAGAGAGAGCGAGAGAGAGAGAGAGGGAGAGAGGATAAATGGGTATTCTCCATAATCAAAGGGCCTTTAAAAATACTTCTATACTTCTTAAATCTATGCCAACATATCAAATATCAATCATGGCAAAATAATGAAATCATAATATAGTGTATATTTTTAAAATGTGTATTTCCTTTATTAATTAATGAAAATCGTGGCTTAAAGTGCATATCTCACTTCTTTGCATACATTATTATGTCTAACCTATGAGGTACTATTTATCTATTTATTTATCCTTGGTCTAACCGAATCTTGCTTTAAAAAAAAAAATAGAAAAATAGCTAAAGAAAAGCCACGAAATGAGATTATCCATGATCCGCCTATTTTATGATTTTCTTACTTTCCAATTACAAGGTGAAAAAAACAATTTGCTAATATCAATGGATGAAACGACCTCGCTGCAAATTGAGAAAATTACAATTCCCATGCGGTAGAAAGATGTAATCATAATTGCAAATCATAATTACTATGAACCTCTCTGCAACTAGTACACACGCACATGTACAGTACATGAATATTACAGCCTTGATTCTTCAACTGAATCCTTATCAATTTTCACCATCATGCAAAATGTTACCAGCGAGCCATCTGTCAACCGGATACAAAACTGCGATATAAAAGTTGATAACGGATTGACAACGCGATCACGTGATGCTGACGTGAAATTAAAAAGTTCCGTTCCATAACATGGTGCAATTATACGTTAATGATAAAAATATTTATGTTACATTAACATAACGCATTACGTGAATACTTCTACGCGCTTTACGATGTTATATCATTCACCACCGATCACTGGATTTCTAGTCCGCACACAAGTGTGCACCATCTCCACTCCATAGGGAGCATTCCTACAATAATTGTTCCGATAGCAAGGGGATTACTAATTCTCCTGCTGTTCATTATAACATGTAGATAATTTATAGGTCGTATTGTACTATGCAATGTCTATTGAGAAGATAAACTCCTCGAACGAAGAATTCTACATGCTTTAAGTTTAAAAAGAAAATAAAAGAGAAAATAAAAGAAAACAAACCAATTCCTTTTTCAAATTATTGTCAACTCTCCATATCCGGCAAAATTACAGATTGCATCTTTTTATACTCCCTACCCTTGAATTTCAAAGATAATCTTCATTCCCTTAGAAACGTACAGAAATCTCGTGGGATTATTGATTATCATTCTTGCACGCAATTTTTGGACTCCATTAAAAAACGTCAAGTATTTTGTGAAACAGAGTTCAAACGTTCTGCATGAGAAGGTTGAAGTGAAACTGACGCCTAATTTCAATGTTGACAGTAAATAACATAAACACGCCTGTGTTTCTTTGAAAAATTAAATCATGTTTTCTACTGATTGTAACTAAACTTTGATAAATTGAATTTTCATCCCTCATTTTGACTAATATAAGAGTAAATAATAACGATAACAATAAAATGATGACGACGATGAAGTTGATAATTCATAATAATTATAACAAAAACAACAACAACAGCAATACTCGTAGTAAAAATGCCAACGCTAACTCTGCCACAGTCGCTTGGGCTGACCCCCCCCCCCCCCTTGAATAAATACTAAAACAACAACAACAAATACATTACGGTAGCTATACATTTAATATCTCTCCCTCCCCACAGCACCTCTCTCTCTCTCTCTCTCTCTCTCCCTCCCTCTCTACCATATTTCCATCTATCTCACGTTCTGTCACGCTTCTCCATGCATCTGACCGGTCACTGCATGATTTCTCTATCTCGTCTTATTACATCCTTGCAAAAAGATTAATTATCTAATACGAAGAAATTTAGTACGGTAATATCTCATCTGCGTCACTGCGGCGCCAATGCAATATGCTGAAAACGATTTCATAATTTCACGGAATTGCATTCTGTTCTGTCATACGTATACTGCAGACATGTTTGTTCATGTGGTAGTGCGCGTTTCGTTTGTGCGTGAGTTGGGTGGGTGTGAGGGTGTTGCGTTGTGTGTGTGTCTGGCTTGATAAATATTAAATTTTTGGGTGAGCTACTAGTACTTCGGCAACTTAGGCGACACCAAAAACCTTAATCGTCTTCTCCGAAAGTGATTTAAAAAATACTCTAGAATGGGTTGTTCGAGATACAGAAAGTGAATAATTTCCATTAGCCTAACCCAAGAACATCCAGTCCTTTGTTCTCCTCATTAATCAAACGAGAACACAACCTTACATGCCCCGCACCCCCACCCCGACTGAAAACCAGAGCTTCGCTCCTACGTCTCTTAATGACGCAAGCTATTGTGAAGATTATTTTCATACTTTTATCGGTAAATCCTGCATCTATATCAAATAACATCTTGCACAATATAAAAATGAAGAAAATGATTTACGGGAGCAAGCTCTTCTCGGACTTGATTTCCTAGAAGTTGTTTCATAACTTCGATTTTTGACGCAAGCCTTTCCGCTCATCACCTGTACCTTTCCATTGAAACCTGCACGTCACATCGTATTATATTTACAACACCTCAAAGGAATGATTTACTTGGGATGAATATCTTGGAGATATGAAATATTAATGTCATTTTTATGCAAGAAGTGAAATTATCACCAAGGGCGCGGAAGGGACGGTAATTCCCAGGCATCTGTTATACCTGTCAAGAAATAAATATATCATAGCTCTAGGTTCTACAACCTACTTTTGTTAATCTGAAGTATATGGATGTATGCTATTTTCTGCGTGAATACAGACGACTCCGCGCCCAAGCTCCAAACATGCTGGTTCACATCAACACGGGAAAGGCATCGCCTAGATAGTAATTATAATAATGAATGAAATGATATATCGCTAAGAGGTCAAATCCTTTAAAATAGTCTTTCAATATTACTTTCACTTATTAAAAAAATGTTCTTTGCAAAGGCAATTCATTCATTTTCATTTTCGGAATTGCGACCCATAGGAGTAATGACCACAATTTCATTCTAAATTATGAGCCTTCGAATGAAACGAAATAAATACGATCAGGAATGATGAACCATTGGGGTAATTCAATAAAATTGTTTCGACCTAATAATATACCCTACTTCATTTTTGGAAGTAACAGCCCTCTAGCATGGGAAAATCGTGTTTCGGAAATAGAACCTGTGAAATAGTGAACTTTCAGAAAAGCGAGTGCCAGCATAGGTAGTAATGGAGTACGGTTATTAAAAGTGTAATCACTTATATAACCATGAAAAAAAGAAAAAAAAAAACTTCCTGAATTCAAGTTCTTCGCTCCGTGTTCTGTCACCCACGTGTTCAGTCATACTTAAGATGCTCTCATTTATTTGGCGGGGTGAGCACTCACATAATCACGCTACGCAGCGGACACGTGACATGCCTTTTGCCAACGTGACGTAGTCAAGAATCTAGGTACCTGTCCGACTTTAAACTTGTTTCAAGACACGGGTAAAGCTTCCAGGGTCCGCTGTGACGCAAGATGATTCCAGAGCGCGACGAACGAGGGCATCAGGACCACGCGCCAGGTCTCATTTTCATTGCGTCGATATCTGCGCTAATCATGCCCCATGAACTTGCATGCAGTAGTTATTTAGCGGTCGATAATAAATTTAGCATGTACTCTTTATCAGATTCCCCCCTCCCCCCCCCTCTCTCTCTCTCTTGTTCGATTGCTCAAGTTGCTGACGCACCCTTGCGTCAAAGCTCTGTGTGCAAATGGCATGGAGATGGAATCGATAAGAATATTCACTTGTCTTAAAGGGTTTTACATAATTCCAATACAACCCCGTATACCTAAACATAATATGTATTCCCCATCCCCTGAGAGACACCTCAGCCGTTCACCGTTTTACAGAGCATGGAAAATGCATTTATGTCCTTCAAAACATGGCTTAATGACGAGTAAGCTGCCTCTCTCCAGCCAGGAGTATTAATGGATACCCAAGCGTCGTTGCGTTTGAATATGCAATGTAGGGATGTCTAGGGAATGTCTTTTTACAGGAGATATGCCCATTGTTAGCAGGGCTCGATTCCATTACCATAATAGAGGAGGCGCTGTGGCTCAGTGGATACAGCTGTGGTCTCGTAACCGGGAGTACCCGGGTTCGAAACCAAGTGGATGCGCTAAATGCCCTTTGGTAAGGTATTGATCCTCATTACCAAGTTCTTCGGAGGGGACTTAAAGCCGACGGTCCCCTGGTTGCGTACTAACAAACATACACATGTTTTCTTTGCAGTCAGGTAAATACCACCATTTACCTGTGTAAAAGTCAAGTACAGTGTAAGCAGCAACTACATTGAAAGAATGTTTCTTTCAGACAGAACGTAATATGGCAAATTCCCTTATATATTCGAAAAAAGAGTGCCATTAATGAAACCTAGATAGCTGTCGTCTTATCTCGTGTAACTTTTTTCTTTTTGTTCTTTTTTCTGGAGGGGGGGGGGATGGGGTTATGCTTTGATTTTGTTTTTGAAGTTAAAAGTGAAAGTTAATAAATTACTTTCTCTGTCAAATGTGAGGAAAAGAATATTGAAAGAAAAGCGTTTTCGCTTTGAATTGCATTGAATTACAATGTGCATGTGAAAGATACTCACGTTGGCTTTAGCATTCTTTTAGTCTTGCAAGTGCTTCTAAATTTGATAATGTATTCCGTCCGATACCGTATTGAATCTTTCTCACTCGACTGGTCGCTTTTAATGGAGTGACTGTCATTAATACGTTTTGCGTTGACGCATTTCCAAATGAAATTTTAAACATTCGTACATGTCTCCTGGGGATTAATAACTCTGCTGACTATACAAAAGATGTTAAAACTGTTTTGTTCCTCTGATAAGAACTAATATTAGAGTTAGTAGCAGAAAATGTTTAACCGTATAAACGGATGAGAATTTCCTTAATTTTCACCAACGCCTAAGCACCAGTCTTGTGCGCCCGAATAGCACTATGAAAGATTCATGCAAGCATAATTATACAAAGTAAGGAGAGGGAAGAAAAAAAAGCCCCAAAACAAAGAAACACAAAATATCAATGAAGCTTCCACGTGTTCAACAGCAGATTAATTCTCCTGACTTAAAGATGATTTACTCGTTAGCTTAGAGCATGGACGATATTATCTCGCTGTTACATCCATGCTTGAAGTCTCTCGTTTATGTATCTATACACATAAACTTATGCATTTTTTGCATATACCTTACCTGTTTACTGGAAGGCACGGTTAAATATTCTTAATGTTGTGAGGAAAAAATGTGCACACGTTACTTCATAAAAATGATAAGTTTGCTTTGTTAGGACAACAAAGAACTGGAATTTTTCAGTAAAAGAACAGGAATATGAAAACAAGGGAAAACATAAGTTATAAATACCGGTACGTGTAGGAGGGAATAAAACTGAGAATGTAGGGTTGTTTTTAGATGAACTATTGGAGAAGGCGGAAAAATTCTGAAAAAGTAGTGGAAATAGTTGCAGTAGCATTACAGAGGATTATGTTATTTATTGACTGCCCTTGTCACTGGTGTCATTACTATAAGATAATTATCATAATATGATAATGGTAACTAGCATAAATGACGGGTAAATAGTATTATATCAACCCACTGCCTATAGCATGTATAGTAAAACCGGGTGGACCATGTATATCAAATAGATTACGAGCAAGGTAATTCAGTAGTCGTCGGGTTTACTATGAAATGAATAATCATATTCAGGTGCAGGTGTTGGCCTAGCGGTAACGTCCGGGTGCAGCTCTTCTCCTACAAACTGACTCTGATCCGGACCCAGGTTCGAGTCTCAGTTTCGTCTTTCGGAGGGTGACCGTTAAATGAAGAATAATATCAAGCTCATTCTCTCACTTTCTCGTTCTCTCTCACTCTTACGCACACGCGCACACCTACACACATACACACACGCACACACGTACACAAAGCTCATATAATCGGTCTACAATCTAAATTTCTTAGATGAGAAATCAGTCTATTGTTATTAGGGACAACTTAAAATTAGATTAAGATATTATAATCAATAACATGAATTTGATAATCTATTAGATTTAGATTTTCAATAGAATTTGTGAGTAGTCCCTTATTCAAGTCTAAGAAATCTAGAGTGTAGATTTTCTAATATGGGCTCACGTATGATTTGCCCCCACTTCAAGAATTGAACCAGTTTATACGTGTAACCTGATCACTGTAAGCGACCAAATCTGTCATTTTTATAGAGGACATAGTTGAAAGCCAGAATCAGGGGAACGCGAACTATGCAAGCGAGCCCAGGGGAGCGTTTCGTGAAGAGTTTTGTCGGTGATTTTCACTGACTGATTTGCTTTCAGCCAATCAGATGGGAGAATTTTCAGTAGCTTATAACGTTTGTCGGTGATTTTCACCGACAAAACTCTTCATGGAAACGCTCCCCAGGATTGACACCATTTTTCATCAAAGTTCATGTGACAAGGTAGTATGAAAGAGGGTGCTGGATAGCAAACAGTCCAGAGGAATTATGTACATTATGCTGACGTTCGGGAGCCTTCTGCACCATTACTTCCTTCTATTTTTCGAACTTTTCTACCGAGCCTTGAATTATAGCAGAATAACAACTGCTTGCAGAGTTCATGTCAATTGCTGTTGTCTCTTCTCTTCCATCTCTTCATGTCTAATCTAAAGTGCAATTTTCTTTAAAAGAGAAACCAGAGCTTAGCTGAGCTGGTGAAATGGAATTAAGAGCTTTCTAACTGAATTCGATTATGGTTTTATGACAACTGCAGAATAGCTTGTTACATGTGTTGTTTTTTTCTTTCTTTAAAAAAAAAAAAGAAATTCACTTGCTAGATTTTCATTTTAATGTTTGTTCTTTAATGTAGAAAAAAAGGAGGAAAATATAGGTTATAGAAAGCGACATCGATATTGATGACGAGGAAGCCACGTTTATCTTTCAATATTTTCTTCTATTTTCCAAAGCCAACTAATGGTAAATAGACTATGGTTAAACGAATCAGATTGGATCTTAATGTTATGCCGTTATTAACACAAGATGATTTATAATTTAAAGATATTCAGTCGTGGGCTTTCATGGGGAGTGAATGATAATTTGCTGACACCAGACTTTAAGAAAAGCACTGGAAATACCTGTAATAGAGCTACATTTCTGGAGCACAGCAAAACAAGGTGTCCCACCATAAACCTTCTTCGGCCTGCTTCGGGCATTCTCGGGCCAGGGAAAGTGAGATAATGACTTTGCCAGATGGGGCAAAGGGTGGAATATACAGAGCATTACATAAGGTCTGTTGGTCATAAAACTCATAGTGATGGACAACATGTGTTACTGGGTAAGCACCCACCGTGTCAAATTCCCCATGAAGGCCCACGACTGAGCGTCTTTAAGATTTTGTAATTATGAAAGAGAAAAAGTCGTACATACGAAGACACATTAAGACCCAATTACGAGTAGTTGCCAAGCAACTTCCTCTGCAACATTCGTAATAATAAAACCATAAAAAGGGGACACCAAGCATAAAAGGTGGATAGTGAACCTGATAAAAAACAACAGTGGTGGTGAAACTGTATTCAAGGAAGAACAGACATTTTGGGCGAACACAATAAAACATAAAGGACAAGAGAAGACAGAAATACTCAGGACTAGGAGATGAAACAAACATGTATATCGGAGTTACGTTACTGTAAATAATGAGGGGAGATGGATTTCACGGAAATCCTCCAATTTCCACATTTCGTTGGATATCAACGTTCTAAATTTCAATTGGAATGATGGACTATGTTGCTTTAAGCAATTCAGCTGTTAGTAGTTTGAAGGCAGCATAATGTTCGCTGCCATCAGATCGCGTGGTGGTTTTTTAGCATCTCGTTTCGCTGAAATTTATTGCGGGACCTGGTAACCGTTTCTATGTGAATACGAAAACAGAAGCAACGGTAGCAATCTAAGCAACTTGAGGCGCTGGATTAAAGCTAAGATTAAAGATTAATCCTTGCGTAATCCATCTTCAATCGCCTTGTCGAGAATCGGGACATAGAGGTGTGTAGAATAACAGCGAAGACAAAGCATTTTTGTAACGCCACTGGCAGGACAATTTGTTTCTTCCTCTATACCTTCTTTTTGCATTTTAAATTGGTGCAGGAATTATTGAAAACGTCCTAGAACGGAACGACCCTGAATAATCATCACACAATCGTTGTTATTATACTCTGATGAAGAAGAAGAAGACTTCAAATACTGAAGAAGTGACACCCCCTCATTCCTCCCTAACTTTTGATTAAGAAGCCCTTTTCCAATAAGGAGAGGGGGAGAAAGAAAGAGAGAGAGAGAGCGCGAAAGGGGGGAGGGGGGGTAGTAAACAGAGGAGGGAAATACGGAAGCGATAAAGAAATAGGAAAAAAGAAAAGTAACAGGAGGAGGAAAAATAGAGAGAAGAAGAAGAAGAAGAAGAAGAAGAAGAAGAAGAAGAAGAAGAAAAAAGAAGAAGATGAACAAAAGAAAAACAGAAGAAGAAGAGGGGGGGGGGGGGGTTAAGTCAGGAGGAAACGAGATAGATAACTAGAGGAGAAAATACGGGAAAGAAAAAGGAAAAAAGAAAGGTAGCATGACGAGGAAAAATAAAGAGAAGAAGAAGAGAAAGAGGGAGAGAGAGAGAGAGAGAGAGAGAGAGAGAGAGAGAGAGAGAGAGAGAGAGGGAGCATAATCCACACGATTAGGCAAACCCATTGGTGTGTTCCGATAGCTAAGCAAATGGTAAAAATGAAGAAGAAAAAAAGAAAAGAAAAAAGGAGGTTCTGTGATTCAAATTCCATTCCATTGACCTGAATGAGAGAAAGAGAGAGAGAGAGAGAGGGGGGGGGGGGGACGGAGCTTCAAAGAAACGAGATGGAGAGGGGGAAAAACAGGGGAGAGATAAAGAGAAAATAGCAAGGATGCAAATTAAAACAAAAAGCAATAAAGGAGAGAGCAAGAGCGGTAGAGACTAGAGAAAAAAAGTGAGAGAGAAAGAAAAATAGAGAGTAAAAGAGAAAGAGAGAGAGAGACTGAGATTAAAATCAACAAGATTAGGAACACCGCCTGGTGTACCGATAGTTGACTTCATCAAATACATCGGTTTTGCATTAGGCAATGAAACACGCACTAGTAGAAACAAAAGAAATAAAAAAGTAAGGCAGTTTATAGAATGCAAGTTCCATTCCATTGACCTGAAATGACAAGATCAAGCGAATCACCCCAAGATTCCACTTATGCCATAAAATGCAGGTCAGCAGATATCTATGACAAATGCTCAATCGGAACGGAGGCAAGGGTAAAACTATGCATTGGACCAAATATTTCCCCACGCAGCCTTACCATTCCTAGACTGCAACCGCGACTGGAGAAATGAATAAGGATTTTGCTGAATGAAAAAGTAGTTGAATAATTGTCCAGAAAATAAGAGTAAAATCAAAACCGTTTGAAGATTTAAAAAAAAAAAGAAGTTTATCCCAAAAGGGTCGCCATTCTCTCAATACCCTTTCATATTATGCCCTTTGTTTTCAGAGTGCTGTGTGATCGCTGTAGAGGCATAAAATACTAACATTACCCACGAATTACATTTTAAGAGGAAATTTTACCATGGATTTATTTTAATTGCTATCCTACTTTTACAAACATTTCAAATTTGTATAAGAGCAGCCGAATCGGACTGACGGGATTGTACTTTTTATATTTTTTTAAATATAGTATATTGGAGCTTTATGATTTATGCTGCCAAGAAAAGACACGCCCTTTATTCCATTTTGTTCTAAACTTAAGGTAGTCATACCTCTATTATTGAATAAGACTATGAAAATCTGCGAAATTAAGAAGAAAATTCAATTTTGCTGACGTTTTTTTTTCTTAGAGCTAGAAGCAATGTAAATGTATCTCAATTCGTTCCTCACAAAACGTTCTAATTCTTCTTTAAATCGGGGGGGGGGGGGGGCGGGGGGAGAGAGAGGGAGGGAGGGTCTCGTAATTCTAGGTCAGAGAAAATGGTACATCTATCCTATTGTGATGTCATTATATGAACCGGAAGGCTATTGACGAAGCTGAAAGAATCAAATGTCTTCAGGCCTTTTAATTTCATTTAGGATTAAATTTCTTCCACATACAAGTATACATATAGATATGATATCCTTGAAACAACGCTATGCCTAGAGTAAAGAATGATGAACTCAAAACTGCATTTTAGGTTGGAAAAAGTGTGATATGAGGGTGATAATTGTCATGGTCGTTCTTGGAAACTGCCATGATATTCAATCCCCAGTCGAACCCAATAATGACGTCAAAACTGTCATCTTTGTGCTTGAAGTCTTTTTGTGGTTATCATGCATCGAGTTTGAAGGGTATACATAGACCTGAAATAATGACGCTGACCAAACAAAACGAATTAAAACAAAACAAAACAAAACAAAACTAAAAAACAAAACAAAACATAGTCTGCATGCATGTAGGCGGGATGGGGGGGGGGGGGGGAGAGAAATAACTTCATAACGAACGAAAGTGATATACTTCTACAAGACATTAATCTACATTTGTCACGCTTTACACAGGTGCAGTAAAGGGCACCTGGGGGTGCATGCTTCATAAAGCTGTTCGTAAAGTTACGAATGACTTTACGAACGACTTGAATATGGCAAGCCAAATGGGATTCTCAATCATTACAAACTGCATCAGCTAAAGGTGAAATATGCATGTAGACTAATATAATGTTTACCAACTTTTTTTTTATCGCGAAGTATATTGTTTGCCACAATTTAAATGAGATTACGGGAATTGCAGCCACAGTTTATTAAAAATGTTAGGACAAATTTTGGACATCCCATTTGGTACTTCATATACAAGTTGTTCGTAAAGTCATGCGTAACTTTACGAACAGCTTTATGAAACACCTGAATCCTGCGAGCACCAAAACAGCCACACAGATAAAGCAGAGTTAACAGCGGGGCGCTTTGAGCACTTCACATAAGTGAGAGCGCTATGCATGTACTTCATGCCAGTACCATAATTAGGCCTATCAACAATACAATTTATTACAGTAATATGATAATCTTGTGATATATGAAGACAAAATCAAAGTTAAATCAAGTCATAGGAGTATGATGACCGAACTTGAAATTAACTGAGTAGGAGTGGCATAAACAATTTTGATTCTTACCAGCTTATGTAAATCTGAAGGCTCTTTCCCCATTGTTCGTTTCACTTATAGCAATAACCAGGGTTCACGGAAAATCTAGTCTGCCGGTCTGTTATGATACCTCAAAATAAATGAATAAGAGAAATGTGGAAGTTTATTCTCCAATTTCCAGGGCAGAATGTGACAATAGTGTTTGAAATGTCAACAAAACGGACTCATTGTTAGAACGCTGTATGCATGGCATGAGGTCAAACCATTGAAGTGAACATGGTGAAAGAAACTGGCAAATATATTATAGGAAATGAAATTAAGGTGAAGGGGGGGGGGGGGAGAAAAAAGGATGGGGAGAAAAGGAGATAGGGGACAGAGAGAAAAGGCGGAGGAGAGAGAGAGACAGAGAGACAGAGAGGGGAAGAGGGAGTGAGAGTGAGAGTGAGAAGGAGGGGGGGGGGGATCGGAAAAACATGAATGTTTGCAAGGAGCATTTTGAATGTTTAAGCTACTCGAAAGAAAGGAGAGGGAGAGGACCAAATAATGTGTTGTGTAAGGATGAACCGACGGGGAAAATGATTTGAATAATTTGCCATGGAATAGGGAGGAAGAGAGAAAGGGAATGGAAAAAGCAAGTTGTAAAGTGAAGTGGTATATCAAAGTGGAACGACGGAGAAAGGTAGAGTGGAATAAAATACCGTGAGAGAGAGAGAGAGAGAGAGAGGGGGGGGGGGGGAGGGGAAGGTATCATAACTTTAGACGGGATTTAAAAAATAATTAACAAAGTGCATAAAATAAACAAATAACTATTTGCACAAATACAAGCTCTCTCTCTCCCCCTCCCCCCCCCCTCTCTCTCTCTCTTTCTTTGTCAACTGTTCGTTCTGTATTTTTCAGAAATGATATTTGAATGGAAGGAGAAGTCAATGGTATGATTTCGTCGTTGCAGTCACAATCCAAACGAGTCGGGGATTGTGTTGCATAAATTTGGATGATATTATTTTAACGATTATTGTGTGACTGAAGGAGGAAGAAAGGAACCAAATCGGGGGACGGATCATTGATTTCTAAATGATGGGTATAGGTACCTCGGGGCAGAAAACTCTATTGTCACAAAGTAAGGAGGAGAGAAGGCGAGAAAAACGTGAGGGAAAGGGAGACAGAGAGAGAGAGAGAGAGATACGGACAGGCATCCGGAAAACACATTGAAAGAAACAAAAGAAAATGCATGAAAGAAAAAAGAAGAAAAGGAATGGGAAAGAGAGGGAGAAATAAAGAGAATGAGAAACATTTCAATGATGTGAAACAGGTTTAAACCACTTTTAATGAGCGTGTTCCTGAATATTTATTGGCAAAATAGTCTTTTCAGCTCCGAAAAAAAACCACGATTTATATGTCTAAAGACATCAAAACAGCTGAAGAAAGAGCAAGAACGTTCGTAAACAAACCAATTAAAGACTGAAAAATTGATCGTAATCGGTGTTAGAAGAGAAGTGAAATAAATTTCCTGAACGTAGTAAATAAAGTTATAGAGGGGAAAAGGAATTAGAATGTTTCTAAACATTTTTTCCACTTCCCATAAATTAATGATATCAAAACTAGGTGCAAGAAAATGAGAAATCCTGATTGGTGTTTCATTGCTGATGTTTATGATTCTATTCTGTCTTCTTTCATTCCTGCCATGATTTAAAGAATTAAAACAGAATGATTTAAAGAATTAAACAAACCGAGGATGATTCAGAGAATCATTTTATGTCCATGTTCATGGCCGAAGCCTTGATCCCATTACACCTTCTCCCCTCTCTCTTTCTCTCTCACACATTCTCCCACTGTCTTGTTCTTCACCCTTTCCTTGCAGTTCCCCTGTCTTTCTCTCTCTCATTTTCCTTCAACATGTTTAACTCCCCTCTCCTTCTTTCATGCTTTCTGTTCCATTTCCTCTTTTTGTATGTCTTCTTTTCTCTCTCTCTGTCTCTCTCTCTCTCTCTTCTCGAGCTCCAGCTAGCGCTCCTCCCCCACCTCACCTTCATTCATTGTCGAATCTCCATTTTCTTAATAATATACATGTATTACCTCATATTTCTGCCTCACTTCTTTTCTCTTCCCTTCTCTCTTTCCCCGTCCCTGCATTTATTTCTTTCTTATCATCCTCCCAAAATCGCTACCGATGATCGATATTGAGTTTATAGCCCATTGATCGAATATAACAAGAAAAAGCAATCAAATCGAACAGAGAGAGGGAGGGAGAGAGAGAGAGAGAGAGAGAGAGAGAGAGAATATAGAAGAAAGAAAATAAACCACGACCCTGCACTGTACAGCACTCAACAACAACGCTCGAATTGAGCAAAATATTCTCTTTTTTCTATTCATGTCAGATCGAAAATGGATGGGTGGGAGGTCACCGCCGAAATTGGCAGAAAAAAGGACGCACATTGGGAGTAATTTGTAGCTGGGATTGAAACGAATTCGTCATCACAGCCCAATGGCTATGTATTATTTCGGAATGTTAGCTTGATATATGCCACAAAAAAGAGCTTCTGTGAATGAGAGACGTGCATTTTCCCATTCTTTTCCTCTTCAGGGAGTTGCTTTCTAGCGTAAACAAATCGGATCAGTCTGCCAAGTTTCGTGGCAATGGTCAGATGGTGTATCAGTATTGCGACAGCCATATTGTATTGCGTCTACTTGAATCACTGTGTGACATCATGTGATAGATGATTGTGAAATATTAATGTGTACATCAAATTGATATATTACTGATACATACAATAAGCTGCAGTAAATTATTCTGAGGCAAACGTGATACTTATTTATTTAGCATTTTTACAGATATGATTTAAAGCGCTGTACAATATCTACACGCTCTACACTAATAAATAAACAATTTAACCAATTTAACACAGGGACAATACGGTTCCAGTAAGAAATGTGTTAATAAGATAATATAATATAAATAGACATTAACTATAGTAAAAATACAAACAGGATACTTAAATTACATTTTACATGTATTAAACATGCATTAACATCCTTTAAATGCAATGTTGGACTAATGACTCAGGATACAAACAGATGAGTTCTTAGCACAAATTTGAAGGATTCAAGAACAGTGGCCTGATGGATTTAAAGGGAAGATCGTTCTATAGAGCAAGTAGAGTCACCGTACTGTGGAAGCACTGACTGTTTAAGCACGTGTGGGTGCGAGGTACTGGAGAGTGAAATAACTATGAAGAAGAGGACCTTTGAGCTGTGCTAAGCTAAAGCCAAAATAAGAAACCATTCTTAATAGCATCACTGCATTCATGATACCAATTTTTGTTATAAGCTTCTAGACATTTTTAATGTACTTGTATATAGCAATTCGTAACCAACTTGTCTGAAAAGCAGTTATGTTGCATTATTGTGGCGGGGTGGAGGTGGGCATTGTCGTTTGATAAACTTTTGAACAGACCCTTTCTTTCGCAAGTCCAATATTTCGTCTGCTCAGGGCACCCTGGTAAAAAATATGATGTAAGTTCAAACCACAAACTAATAGGATGGTGTACCATTTTCTTTTTCGAGAATCCATGGTTCCATAATTTAATCATAAAATGAGAGGAAGTGGTTTGGAAATGGGCCGCGCCAAATTCATAGATGCCATCTAGACCTGGCAGGGTTATGTGAACTCTGAAAAAATTTAACCTCTATCTCACCCATTCTCTCTCTTATATAAAACAGTTTTCTCTCCGTCTGTCTCTCATTCATTATGATGACTTTCCTCATAGTACACCACATTCACAGAGCATATTGCAACAACAATCAAAATAATCTCCGTTGTCTGGTTGTGAACTTTTTATGGTAAACCGATATTTTAGCATCAGCATGGAAGAACGATTGTCATCGATTCATCCATTAGTGATTGTCTGATTGATCAACAAATTTTAGACTTTTTATGAAGAGTTCAAGGTTAGTTAAGGTAATGTTATGTTTATTTCGTTGATACTAAAATTTTCATTTTTCATGACAAAGATTGATAGACCAAAATTATCCTTAACATCCAAAGAGCAAATTTTTACGTACGTAAATATTTTCATGCAACAGAAGGATTGCAAAAAATCGGATATTGACATTTTTGCATGATAAAAAATGATATATTTGAAAAAAAAAAGAGAAAGAAAACTGAGGGTTTGGCTATAAAAGATGGCTGCTTGTTCACATGATACTGAATTTTAAAATGATATTCAAAATGAAAATGATTTGTGGGTCAAAAAAAAAATCCATCGTCGGATTTATCTTCTCTCTTTTCTACCTGGGTACATGTCTCTGTCTTGCTTTCTCTCTATCAACATTCTGATCCTGGATGAAGAAACGATGACTTAACCCATTCGTGACAGGAATTATTTAAAGCCTAATTTGATCAGCTTTTATTGTTCAAATTGGCAACACTAACATTTTTCTTGTATTGCTACATTTTTCTTATAAAACATCATGTATCTGAAATAAATATAAATTGACTGAATGTATGATGAGAAGTCATAAAGTTGCCAATTTGCAGGAGAAAACAGTGATTTTAAACTGTCTATCACATTGCCAATTTAAGGATTTTAATGCTTATTTTCCTTTAAAAAATTTTCAGCATCAAACAACAAATACTGATGCAACCAAAATGGGCACAGTTTGTGTAGAATTTTTTGCTCTTTCTGCTCATGTATTTGGTATGATTTTTAGGGCTTTGCATCAAAAGATATTAGGCTAAACCACAAAATGTGGACCTCTGTCATGAATGGGTTAAAAGACTTGATATGAAAGGCACTATGCACCTTGTTTGAAACAAATCAGAACACTTGTCTACTATAACCATAACATGAAACAGTAGAGAAAAATGGCATGTCGTTATAGAGAAATCAAATCAAAACGATAAATGAACTGCCTAGAATAACATGTTTACAAAGATTCGACTGAACTAAACCTATGTTGTTGTAATACAGTTCAAATATAGAGGAATGGTAAACCCAAAAGAAGGGAAATAATTGAATGTAAGAAATATCTGAATTTTCTGGGTCGCTCTCACAAAAGGCCTTTCCCAAAAGGCAGCAGTGCGTAAAAAGTGTAACCTGTCATGACCATGACAACTGTATCCGGAGTTTCCCATTTTTGTAAAAATATAGTTTATGAAAATAACTCGATTAAAGATAAATCTCGACTGCTCTCCCTGACTAAAAAAAGAAGAAGAAGAAGAAGAAGAAGAAGAAGAAGAAGAAGAAGAAGAAGAAGTAAAAGTAAATAAAGACAGGATAGCGTGCCCGCGTGATATCAAGGAGGTACCCTTATAGGGGTTGTTTCAGGAAAATGACTGATGACACTAGCTAGCTCGTGACACTGCCTGTTGGATCTATCAAAATTATGGAGAGACCAAGCAACAGATGCGACGTGGCCGTCAAAGTCAAGCCTCCAAGTGGAGAAAAATGAGGAGAAGTGTGAGTGCGTGTGTGTATGTGTGTGAGAGAGGGGCGAGAAAGTGTGCATACGTGTGTGTGGGAGTGTCTCTGTGTGTGAGTCAAAAAAGAAAAAGACAAAAATAGTAAAGTAGACTATTTCAGATGTGCCCCTGACGTTTGAAGACAGATTAACGCCCATGAGTTTAACTAACACTTTCCGAAAGATATCCCTTCCAAAATGTATTTAATTGAAGAAATGGATAGCAGCAGGCTATCTCTGGATACCCTCCTGAAAGATAAAGGAGAATAAAATGGGAACCCCCTGCAATGCTAACTTGGAATGATACAGCGAAACATTACAGCACACTTTATACTGTAGTTCAAAGTTAAAATTATCTAGGTGACTATTTTAAAGACTTTTTTTTTTTTTCTAAACTTTCATTTAGTTATGGTCATTTTCATCGAATGAAAGGTTGGCATTGTAACTCCATAAATAGGTGGAACTCTAAGCACTTGTTCTGGATTTGAACTGACCTGGCCTGGGGGTTGGTCAGACATCACATATTGAAATATTCAAGATGCGCCGTACAGTTGTATTACCAACATACGCACAGGGCACTTGAAATCCTCAATATTTCTTCTTCTTTTTTTCAGTGAGGTCTGCAAAGGACTTTTCAGTCAATCGCCTTTCGAGTGTGATGGCTAATGATGTCATGTGGATGACGAGTGTAGAAATGAGGAAGTCCGTGCTTGAAGAATAATGTTTGACGACATGAGAAAAGGGGGTCAATGGGTATCAGTGAGTTTGAAATTATGGTGGACGACATGACACAAGGGTCTACGAATGGGCACTGAGGGTCTGTACCTGAAGACTAATGGTGGACGATGTGAGACAACGGTCTATCATCCGGTGGAAAACTTCTTGGTAATGACAGTGAATGACAAGACAGATGTGGAGCTAAAGTCACAGTCTTCAATAAGACTACTTTGTCCCGTTTTTCTCTTCTCTGGAATTAGCCACCCTCTCATGTTTGATTCCCCTCCTCTCTCTTATTCTCTCTATATCTCTCTGTCTCTGTCTCTCTCTTTCTCTCTCTTGTCTGTTTCTTTGTCCTTCTTATCGACTCTCTAGGCCAATGTTTGCCTATTTTTAATCTCTCCATCTCCCTCGAGTCTATCGCTACTTCTCTGCCTTTCTGCCCCTCCCCTCTCTAGAAATCTCTTCCACTCCCTCGCTCTCTCTTTCCTCCATACACGCAGACAGACCTCACACCCACACACACACACACACCCGCCCACACCTTTATCTCTCTTATTCTCTTGCACTCTTACTTTAAAAGACTTTCTCACTTTCTCTCTCACAGACCCACACACATACACACCTTTTTCTCATTATCTCTCACTCTCTCCACAGAGAGAGAGACACACACACACACACCCTCGCGCGCACATACAAACTCAGCTTTTACTATCTCCTTCTCTCTCCCTCTCTGCCTTTACCATGCCACCCCCCCCCCCCCCCCCCCCCCCACCATTAGTCCTCTCTTTGTACTCCTCTGTTCTTACTCAACCAGTACGTGAATAACATTAAACCATCTCTCTATTAGAACACTGGTCTTTTGGTTTCGTTCATATAAAATACTTATACCACTGTATCTTCAAACGAAACGCCACATTAAGCGCAAAAACTGTTAATAAAAAGGTGTTCCAAGTGCTTAGCATTCTCCAGGCATTAAAAGATTCATTGATTACCAACTCCTACCGACAACTTTAAATTAGATAATAATTTATATTAAACAAATGCTTGAGTTCTTGGAAAGTAATCTTTCTAATTATTTTACAGTCGAAACGAAAAACCCCTTGAAAATGAAAATATTACAAGAAATACCTTGATTTTTTTGCCCGGACTCTTGTCTGTAGTCCCAAATGTACGCATTTCTGTGTGTTATTGCATGCCGGGGGGGGGGGGGGGGGGGCACTGTCATTACAAGGTGGACACCATGCTCGTACATGGACTTTCAAAATGGACCCTAAAACAAGCAATTATCCTTCGATCTCAGAATACCCTAAACAAGTATTTTTTTTTCTCCCCACCCTAAACAAGTATTTTCAAATCAAGTCTGAAAAGATACCCTTTACAAGTAAGCCTTCTGTTTCCATAAGATGTTTTGGCAATATATACTGCCCTTTAATAACACATTAAATTTTGCTCACATCATCAAAATAACTGAGCAAATGAAATTGTGAGAAGTTATCAGTTATCCTTATGCATTTTATGTCACTAAACACGCAAAATAATAAAAACTTTGTCTTCGAAAGTTTCAATCGCCGCGCGTTATAGACATAGATAAAAGATACGGGATTAGAATTCCCGCCAGATTCCCGCCCAAGGATTAGCGGGGGATATTGCCTCAAATGTTTTATTTTCATGAATAGTAAAATACATACCCTTTACACGCACCCAAGCTGTTGTAAAATACACCCCTTTTTCCTGATTTTTGCAATTTTGATACCCTTTTCAATGTACGCGCGTACATCGCCCGTCCGCGAAAAACAACCCTTTTTACGCGTTTTTGTGAACGAGCTTGGTGTCCACCTTGTAATGCCAGTGCCCCCCCCCCCCCCCCCCGTCCGGGGAGGGGAGGGGGGAGGGGAGGTAGAGTGCATGTGCTTTCCAGCAAGATCGAGTTGATTTCCTATCATTTAGATGAATTCGAAACCTCAAGATAATACACCATTGTTTGTGATATTACTTGATTAATCTTTCCCGCTTGCTTTGAAACAGTTTCTTTCACGCTGGAATCGCATGACCAGAACCATGAGAACGCAAATTTATCTTTATTGTCCGCATCTTGTTCGAACACAGAGAAAAGTTCACTGACCACACAATGCCGGTATCCACCTTGCACGCTCATTAGCATTTATACAGTTCCTAGAATCCACAGGGGAAATATATGAATAAGGCATTAATTGCATTTGCACAACGACCGGTATATAGACAAACACCAGATGTCATTACAATCGGCAAACTTTGAAAAACAACCCAGTCTTAGATAGTTATTGTTATACGATTCGCAGTAATCGTACAAGCATTAGCTAAATTTGTACCTTTCCAGCCTTAAAATAGAAACTTGTTATGACTTTATTCCAGAAAATACACAGATGTCGTATCATATGCCATTTCTACAATTGTACATTTTAAACTGTATATTAGAAAGTTGAGGTGATTGCATTCCAGGAAACACACAGGCATCGTATCATACATCACCGCTTAACACATCAAGTAGGCATATAGTCTTGAGCTATATTGAGACAGCTGTGATTTTAGTTAAGTTCATGCAGTACCGAAATGATTTTATTATAGCATGATTTGTCTTCTAACAATCGCAGGATATAATCAGAAAAATGATTGGCCAAACCAGCACAGGGGTCTATACAATACATGCTCTGCTTCTTTAAATAGACTCCTCCACTGATTTATTTTTCTTAATTCAAGTTAACACTTACAGATATATGTAAAATGTATTATTTCTCATATGCAAATTTGTTTATATTTTGTTATTCCAGAATAAGTATGCGATGTTCGTTGATCTGTGTTATGTGCATTATATTGTGGAAATAAAGAAACTTCAACTTCAACTAACTAAAAAGAAATCATAGAAACCACAATAAAACTAAAATACAACCTTATACAACTTTATCTACAAAGAGGTAAATTAACACAATAAATTCGTTGGACTGATTTTTTTTTTCAGTTTTGGTTCAGAAGTTAAATAGTGACTCTAAGCGGACAGCAGATGAAATGGTTAGCGAGACAGGTACCTGGAAATCGAGGGACCGCATACCCTTCTTGGGAAACAACAAATCTCGTCTTTTAGGGATTATTAGCCAGATCCTAAGAGATGATTGCAAGACTAACATGAAAATACAAGTGATCAGTTACGAGGTGAAATGGAGGATCTTAGCTGGGGTGTCACGGTTGCCATGGTAACTCGAGATCGAAGTAATACGATTCAGAAGGAGAAAAGAAACATACTTTAGATCTTGTCCAGGAGGCTAGATTAGCAAAACTGTTCGGCTTTCTCATAATGGCAGGGATTAAGATTTAAAGAAAAAGCAAAGAAGCAGAAGAAGAAGAAGAAGAAGAAGAAGAAGAAGAAAAAGAAGAAGGAACAACAACAAGAAGAAAAGGCTACTAAAAGACGGTGTGGGATTATTAGATAGGCACCAATTTCGTCTGCCCATTGTTTTAGAGGTTGGCATTAGTAGCAAGGGAGAAAGAGGGATCTAGACAGAGAGGAAGAAGGGTCATGTCTAAGCTTTACGGACAAATTTTATGAAAAACGTTTTTTTAAACTTGAATTAGGAGAGAGAGAGAGAAAAATTCCTCGAAGTAATTAAAATGGAAAAGTCTATTCACACGTTTTAAAAACGAACTGGTCGTAAAGGTTACTAACGAGTCTCTTGACCTTCATATGTTTGCATTTGCTGCAGTATGTAATTTTGATCAATGAAAATTGAAAAGGAAAAAAAGAGCAATATAAAATATGTTAACAGGACAATTATCAAAGTATATTTTAATGGCGTGCAGAAGGTGGCGCAAATTACGAGGTTCTATTCGATAGAAAAAATCTCTCTCTCTCTCTTTCTCTCTCTCTCTCTCTCTGTGTGTTTGGTTAAACTAGATACCTTTGACTCTTCGAAATGACATCCAATGAGGAACATGGACGAGATACACTTTCTGTATGTAAAAGATGTAATCTGCAGAGTGGAATGCAGCAAGTTTGATTTCTATCATGAAAGGGAAATAAAAGTGACACAGTCATGTCTCTTTTCTACATCTTTTCTACATTAATGTATCGAAATGTTTAGAATGTGCATTGTCGCCTGGTCGGAGACTAGATAATGTAGCCAAACATATGAAACATGGTATGAAAATTTGTTATTTAGCCACGACGGTGTCGTTATTTTGGTGTGTGTATTACATTTTTTTAAAATCAAGTGTCCATGATATACGGATGCATGATAAATATCAAATACCTATACTACCAAATTAGAGCAAGTAAGTATGTTTGAAATAATCGGACTTTACGACGTACTTTTTAGTACAGTAAACCTGTTAATATTTTACTTGCATTTTCATTCTCTATTTTACGGCGGCTGCGTACACATCGGGCATCAAATCTGGAATGTATATCTCATAAAGGGGATTTTGTATGCAGGCAAATGAAAATTCGTCCACTACAGTTCACGAAGTGTGCGCAAACTAGATATATTCTGCAACATATTGAATGAAGGATCTGAAATACGTTCGATTTGGGGGAAAGGGAACAACATAAATATGAACAAATAAATTAGTATTTAATAAGTAATTGATGAACATATTTATCATTCCCGCGCCCAATTTGATAATACTTTTGAGGGTCTGTCTCATAAGACTAATATATAATATGGGGCACTCTGGGCGACCCCATGCCAATGGCGTATTAACTGGGTAGCTCGGGATATGATGCCCGGTTGATTGGGCGAGCGCATGCGACGCTACCCAACATTATAATGCCGTCCCGACCACTTCGACGGAATATATGAAATATATTCCCCACGGTGAAGAGGCAGTACAATATATGCGGGGATTAGGAAAGGTGCGTTACCACTGCGCCAAAAGCAATATCTACAGTCTACGCACCAGTGCACTGCTTTGGTGGCGTTCACGACGCCACGCGCAGGGTACACAAACCGCACAGCGGGACGCACGGACGCACAACGCAAATCGCGGTAGTGCGGATGGAGCAAAATAGTGATTTACGGCAAAACGGCAAGATTGGCAGATTGAACATTATATTGGTCGTGTGTGCTTTGGGTAGCTAGAATGACGAGAAGGGCAGAGTGATTGCATCGTAGATTGCTACAGCCTGGCTGGATATGAATTTAGTCATAAATTATTTATTTCAACGGCGGGTTCAACGTGAGAGCAATGGGAAAAAGCGATGCTCATCATGTTGCTAAAATGCAAAATACATTTTCCCTTTTGCTTTAAGAAGTATTAAAGAAGCAATTGATATTTAATCAGTGTACTAAATATGAATTTACAATGTGTTTACATTGAATAAATTCTACTTTAAAGTCGTCATATGGGTGTACTTATTTTATTAGAATCTCAGTGAGGACTTTGGTAATACAAAATTACGCCCATAATAATAATAATAACACACACACACACACACACACACGCCCACAAAACTAAAATTTGTCCTCTACGTACCCGTTTTCTTGTTTCAATTTTACCTATACTGCAGAATCGTCTCAAACATAATTGTAATGCATCAAGCATGTCAAGAGGGCATTAAATGAACACACGTCGAAATTATGAACACACGTCGAAATTATTTCCCTTTAAACATGAAAATATTTCATTCTCAGTGGGTGGCTGGGCGTGAAGGGAATTTTCCTTTTGGGGTGAGAACGTGTAATAAACTAAACAATGATTGGTACGTTATATATAGTAATTTGTAGTTGTTGTGATTGAGATTATCTCTCCTCGTCTATTAGTTCTTCTTGAGGCTTCTTCGAGAGAAGATCTTTACTGTGTTGGTTAAACTGAGCAGGGTGACTCTTTCAAAATATTTCATTTTATGTCATGTTTGTTATCTTTGTATGTTCTTTTTATATTCGGTAAGTAAAAATTTATCAATAAATAAATGATACAATCCTTGATGGATTGTTGAATTACACCTCCACCCTCTGTGACTGTTGAAACTATGAAAAGGTATCTAAAAATAAAGTATAAAGGCAATGTATTTCTGCAAAGGTTCTCCCTTTCTGTAATATTTTCATAACATTTAATGGAAAAGGTAACTCCGAATGAAAACGTGAGCAGTACCGAACAATCTACCATAAATGGCTTTATGAGTGAATATGATATATCTCCCTCAAAAAATGCTCCAGGTAATTTTGAATTCTTAAGTTCAAATAAAAATAATTTTACAAGATTCTTGCAAATTGAGCTGTTAATATGTGTATTATTGTATTTTGACCCAATTTATCTTGTAAGGTTTTCGAAAGTCCATATCACTTGTAGACTGATCTATATTTATAGATCTACTTATTTCAACTCAACCCTTACTTTGATAGAACTTAGAACAAGTCTTTTAGAATCAAAAGAGTCTTAACCAGATCAGAAAATGGGGTCAGTCAAATACTTGAAAGACTGGAGGACGCTTGTGGTTTAAATAAAAAATACGACTTGAGGAATGGTTGAGGAAGAAAACAGTGTTATTGCGTTACACGTTTTTTTAGTTCAAGCGTGCGATAATCCTATACCCGACATCTTAAAGTCACTTTAATCAAGAAAATAAATTTCTTTGCTGTCTGTCGATTTTAGAAAAGTGATTTCATGTCAGATTGGGTGTTTGCGTTGTAGGGTAGAGAAAGGGCGGGAAAATCTACACAATCAAGGCACGGTTGAGCTGATGCATTAACCTTAGGGTTAAAGCCATATTTTTTTTTTATTTGTTTGCGATGTTAAAAAAGGTGAAAGGATTGATGGAGGAGAAGAGATGCGTAGAAACCTGCAGAGAATGGTTAAGTAGAAAAGCTAAGGGTCATAGGGGCTGACACTTTTTCAAGGTCAGTGGTATTAAATACGGAATGCTAGAAAGAATCAAAAGAGTGCAAATGGTGAATATATACCACGTAGTTAAATAAGTTGAAATGGAGAATCGTTCATTGTATTGAAGTCATAATTGTATTAGTGAAAAGACTTAATATGCTACAAAGAATTGTTCACACTTGCCCAAAGGGACGAGTAAATCATGAAAATAATTGCCCAAGCACGAAATCCACTTGTCTCTAGTTTACGATCATAAGGATCTGTAATTCAATAAATGTTCTAGTGACAATATGCTTCAAAGAATGATTTCATAGTATGTTTTAATATATTTTTATTTTTCCATTTTTCCAACTTTAAATGAGAATACATAATCAGAAATAATTACATCATCAAGTTATAAATGCACAAGAAATAATAATTTTCTAACAATGGAATTTTTAAAATTAAATATTTATAGCCATATATACATAAATAAATGTTGAAAATAGAAGAAGTAATATTAGTATTAGGAGAAGGAGGAGGAGGGGTAGTAGTAGTATAAAACAGTATAAGTAGTAGTAGTAGTAGTAGTAGTAGTAGTATTAGTAGTAGTAGCAGCAGCAGCAGTAGTAGTAGTAATAGTAGTAGTAGCAGCAGCAGGAGTAGTAAGAGTATAGTAGTTGTAAGAAGAGGAGTAGCAATAGTAGCAGTAGCAGCAGCAGTAGTAGTAAAGTAATAGTAATAGTACTACTAGTAGTAATAGTATGGCAGCAGCAGCAGCAGCAGTAGTAGTAGTAGTACTAGTAGCGGTAGAAGTAGTAGTAGTAGTAGTAGTAGTAGTAGTAGTGGTAGTGGCGGTAGTAGTAGTAGTAGTAGTAGTAGTAGTAGTAGTAGTAGCAACAGCAGTAGTATACAAGTAGTATGATAATGTTAGTAGTAAAGTAGTAGTAGTAGTAGTAGTAGTAGTAGTAGTAGTAGTAGTAGTAGTAGTGGTAGTGGCGGTAGTAGTAGTAGTAGTAGTAGTAGTAGTGGTAGTAGCGGTAGTAGTAGTAGTAGTGGTAGTAGTAGTAGTAGTAGTAGTAGTAGTAGTAGTAGTAGTAGTAGATGCTAGTGGCGGTAGTATATTGCAGTAACACCAAAAGATATTGACTGTGGTATTGTACTAAAAACGGGGAAAGCTATACGAGTTCCTCATTACAAAAACCTCTCACAATCCACCGATCCAGGTAATTTTGTGTTTTAAACATTTTTCGCAAGTATTCTCCAGTGGGGTATCTGTGTTCGAGGCTTTAGAGTTTGATCAGGTATCAGAGAGTGAGGTGAAAAGGTTAGGGCAGTCAGAGTTCACGAAGCGATATTTCCACGATATTAAACTCATCAAAACACCACGTTCGATTGCAATTTTCTGTGTTTACTTCGCAAATTTAGATTTTTTCCCTCCCACCCCCCCCCCCCTCTCTCTCTCTCTCGCTTTCTCTCCGGGCCGTTTCTATTACTTTTACTCAAATACTCGTTGATCTTTCCTACTATTCTCTAAAGGGGTATGGAGAAAGGGGAGTAGGAAGAATGAAAGAGGAGGTCGGGGATGGAGGAGAAAAAAAATGCTACTGATAAAAAATGAAACTGATACTAATGATACACTATCGATTTATCTACATGTAATCCCATCATTCACCTCACTCTCTTCAAAAGGACTTTCTCAAACCAGACATTCTTTTGCAATTCATCATCCATCAGGAATTCACAAAAAATATTCTAGACGATCACCCTAAATGTTTCCCTTAAAAATTTGTCAAATCTGAAAATCTAATAATTGTCTCTCAAAGTCTCCTTCACTGATGTAATATTCAGACTTTTCCCTACGTTACACAAGAACTTAGCTCTTTTTTTCTGTTTGCCCTTCTCCCCGGGGTCTCCTTTTTCCACTTTGAATAGGTGTTCCTTTGATTCTCTTTATTCGAGGGCCCTGGGAAGTAAAAAGGTGGAAATACAGAACCCAAGCACCTATCCAGCCGGATCGATTGAATTTCAAATCTGAAGGTACACTCTCTCTTGACATCAAACAAACTCACTTGACCTTTAACTTGAACTTCAATATAAGGCCCTGTTCAGACACAGGGTTATGATATACAGATATGTGAGGCGCACGACGCTTATGTCTTTTTTATGTGCCCCGCAGCCCCTTGGGGTAAATATGAGGCGTTTTCCATTACCTGTCTGCATGGTCTGAAGGGGGTTTGATATAATGCAACTTCATATCTCTCACTTTTCTCTTGCATTTCTTACTCTTATTTTTGCATCCTTTGGACGCTTCATGCCTTTAGCAACCAGTGGAATATGAATTCCCAATTCATGGAAATTTGCCTGTGGAAGTTCAACCATTTTGAACTCGAGTGAAGTGGTTATACGCCTTTCCTATCCTTTCCCTACTGTCTCCTCGTGAAATCATTATAACAGGAAAGAATTCTTTTAAATATAATTTCATGTGCGAATTCAACGCAGTGGCGAATGATTATCTTGTAGTAGAGGCTGAGTATTAAATCTGTGTGTGAAATGTAAACATCAATCACATTTTAAAGTTAAACCTTGGATTAGCCTCTAAATGCCGCTCTCGACCCAGGTGAGCTTATTTGGTATACTTGATTGGAATATTAGTCATCGAATGCACTATATGCTCCCTCTCTCTCCCTCTCTCTCTTTCTCTCTCTCTTTCTCCACTTCTCTTGCGTCTCGCGCTATCATGTTCCAACTACCCCTTCCACCGTTTCATTCCCCATGCTCTCCTCCACCCTTCCAGCCTCGCTCCTTGGGACTCGACTACCATCTTCCCTGTACTCGCCATGGTTCTTCTTGTTCGCAAATATTTGAGGGAATAATTGCACTACCACATTGAGAGCAATCACAGCGAGTAAACAAGTCTGTGAGGTCGCAGCCAAAATATGGAGAGGTCATCAAAGAAAAAAGGAGTCATGTTTGGTTCGCTTCCTAGCTTTCTTTTATTCTTATCCCCGTTTTTTCATTATATTTTAAAGGTACCATCACCCACCCCTTCCTCTGGCATATCTGGTGGGAGCACTGTGTTCTATTTATGAAGGGCTTTGAATTTTGGACGAGAGGTCGGTCTTGGGTTCGATCCCTGCTAGGTTCATGTTTTCAAGGACAAAATGTTTTACCCTAGCTTGTCTCTCTCAATTCAAGTGCACTGAATGAGAAGTTTGTTAAAACGATTAAAAACTGGACAATGAAAAATAAGTGGATAAATTCTGTTCATGAGCTTTTCTAAACTATTTCAGAACAATGAAGCGGAGGGAATGGAATGTGATTTTCTAAACTTTTAACGAAAGGGGGAAAAAATAAGAAACGAAAATTTTAGAGTTCATGAATCCTTGAAAAATACGGTGTGTAACGGCAGGTACGCGGTCAGCATATCATATATATTAAAATTTTGGAATTGAAATACATGATTTTTCCATTTCAATGAAACCAGGTGAACAGTTTGTTAAGGATGTGAAACAAATGATATTTGTTATCGCTATATCCCTTGCCATCATCATGATCATGGTATACTTCAAAAAGTATTTTTCTTTATATGGTTTTTATGCATGTTGTGACTATATACTATATGACAGAAATGTATATTGTTACGGCATCCCCAACACAAGCCACGTTCTTGCAGGGAACCTTGCCTCCTTCCAACATTTTTTTTTTGTCAGTATAAATTCATTATCATTTTTCAATTGTTTGATTATGAGAAGAAAATGTTTGGTCTCACATAGGCTTGCTTTGCTTTTACTATTTGGAAGCAAAACACTGTTGTCAAGATAACACGAAGTAGGTCAAATCATCGGTATGATGATCGATAAGATTTGTAATTCATTTACAAAACTGAAGAAAAAACAAACAAACAAAAATTACAGCTCAATCCAATGTCACGAAATTTCAGCATTTCTAGCATAAAGCAAATTCTAATTTCATTCATAATGAATGGAACTGACAGAAGTGAAAGTAATGTCAGACTATTTGTTATCTATTTCTTCTTCTTCTTCTTCTTCTTCTTCTTCTTCTTCTTCTTCTTCTTCTTCTTCCACCTCCTCCTTCTCTTCTTCTTTTCTTCCTGGTTTCCTTCGGCATGTACAGGTAAACATGCATAGTTGATGCACAAACGTATAACCCAGGGAAATTTAGGATGCACACTTTCACCAAGACGACGTAGAATGTACGCCACTCAATGTCATCCGAGCATCGGATGTCTTCCTCCTGACATTTAAACTCTATCAGCTTGAGGCAACGAAATGTTTTTTAATGTTCGAGATCTGAACAGTTTGCGTTCAGCTTTGCTTAACTCTAAAATCTTCATCCTCATTCAACAATGCGCCCTCGCTACTGCTAATAATATTTTTATCGCTTTGATAGACACAATTCCAATGCATAAGACTCCGTGTAATATCCTTTCTGCGTTGGAATTGAAAATAAACGACAGTAAAGAATTATAAATAATCAATACATTCTCCTTTGTGAAATGAATATTCATGTAATGTTACTGCTTCGCTTCCCTTTCAATCCGGTATTGTTTTCGTATATTTCATCCTACAAACTGATTTTTGTCCAGAGCGTGAAAAATGACTTTTGCCAAAATAAAACAAGAGAGAAAATTAAACCATCAGTTTGAATAATTACCCCCATTCAAACAAATTACTATTTTGCATTCATAATTTATGGCTATGCTTGATAGCCTAGGAATTTTGTGTCAATTTTCTGCCATAATTTTATTGATTTCATTGCTTCATGCATGAGTGAGAATTAATGTGTAACAATTGCTTCAAGATCTTTACAGTACAGTATTTACAATTCACAGATACATCAAATCCCAGTCATTCAGCCAAGAAGAAAAGTACCAAATTATTACATCTTCAGGTCATTCAATCAGTCAGTCAAAAATCAATCAACAATCAGCCCATCAATACATCAACCGATAGATCAGTCAATCAATCAATAAATCAATGCATTGGTCACTCATTCATGCATTCAGCCATTCAGTCAATCAACCATGCAGTCAATCAATATGGTAATAGTTAAACAGCAATCAGTTAATCAATCATACCCACACATCCGCACACATACATTACACTGCTGAAATATGAGGTAATCAATCATATATCATACCATACTTATTGTGGGTTTTAGCAATTTATTCCACGCATAATTATGTGTGGATATTATATACTGCATATGAATGTTTACACAATAATGCTATTAACTGGAATTTGATTACCAAACTATCACTGCATTCATTTTAACCGACATTCATTCGATTTGTTCAGTCAGTGTTTTGTTTATGTTTTTTCTTCATATCACACCTATCCCAATAAACAGCTTGATACTAAAACTTGAACATTAAGGATAACTTTGAGCTGGATTGTAACCCGCTGGAACATGTTTGCGATTGAAAGTGTCACTAGTCTACCTTTACTCGCATCTCAAACTGATCACGTGACTCGACTTTTATAGGTGACTTTCCTCTTATCCCAAAACACATGTGAGTTTGTAAAAGCTCACATTGCTTCAATCAATGCAATTATCCGCAATTACATAGTTGAAATGTGTCCAAACTTAAATCGGTACCAAACGAGACTGAAAAGACACAAAAACGTGGACAGAAATGACATGTTTACTTACATTGTTGTTGTTATTGTTTACACCATCCGTCATTCTTGAAACAAAAGAGCGTATATCCTTCCCTCTAATATCTTATGAAGATTTGAAGCTGGTGGCGTTACAAACCGGTCAACAACGCAGTCATATCAACTCCACTTCCCTTATCCTCAAATGCACTGGCTCGATCCCCTTAGTTTTTTGTTTTGTTTCCGGAAGGAAAAAAAAACGCCGTGGAGCGATAGGGTTGCGTAGAACGAGAGGCCCGCTCTCTAGAGAAAAATCAAGGTTAAAAGCACAAGCTCAGATTTCGATGCCTTGTCGTTTGCTCGTTCGCAGTGAAGGTTTGAAAACACAAGTGTTGACGTTAATGATACCTAGCTGTCGATTAGTGAAATCAAGAATCGATCAATGCATTGCAAAGAGGGAGAAATTCGAGGTAAAGCGAGCAGAAAGGTGCTTTTGGGGAGCGCGGTGTTGTTTCATAGGCACCGTGTAAGAGCTGATACCCTCGCCAAGCGTGCACAGTCCTACAGCACGGCAATGGCAGTGGGGAGCTCCATACTATTCAATGGACTTGAATGTGACTATAAATACAGCTCGTTTCAAACAGCACAGTGCCTGCGGGAATAAGGGATTGCGTGCGCCTCGCTTGCGGAGCAGATTTGAGCTTGCATGAAGGCTGGAGAATAATTGAGAGCGAGGGAGAAAGAGTTTGCCAGAGAGGGATAGAGGGATAGAAAATCGGAGAGGGATAAAAAGAGAAGGGGGTTGATATGCAGAGCGAATGAGGCAAGGATAATCAAGAATCTCAGAGTCTACCGTACGCCAAATTGTACATTCCTTCCTCGTTGCTTCTCGGCGTACAGTAAAACCACTGGTTGCCTCCAGTAATAAATGCTGGATTTTCCCAACGACGCAAGTCTAATATACCCCTCCATTTTCAGTCTAAGGTGAGGCTATGAAATAATTCCAAGGCACTCATTACAACATCTCCATATACAGATATATGATGATCTGGCATTCATGAAAATAGTATGAAGTATAGCCTCTGTTGGCGTAATAATAATGAAGACGTTGGCATATTGTTTTTAGATAGAAATAAAATGTGTAGATCCTTGCGAAAATGACGGTAATGAATATATTTTGTTGAAACGTAATTGGAAAGATCGATCAAAAGTTGGAAAACTTTGGCAAGACACACCCTGTGGTTTGTAATAGACACATTTATGTGGGTTGATGTGAATTTCATGGCTATCGCTCTTTGCGTAACACCCGAAACCATCATTGTCAACAAAGTACTCTAGGAAGCTAAATCAAAATCATTAGGCCTATTTGAAATAACGACCTACAAATCAAATTTTTAAAATGCAGGTAAAGGGAACGGGTGGGGTTACCCTATTTCTGAAAGTGTGATTTCTAATACATTTCATCTCGGGGATCTCTAGTTTGTTGACTGAATGGCTTTGGATGTGAAGTGCGCGGGGAATAGGGAAGCGAACACGATATACTATGTACACTATAGAAGACTGATTTACCCTGCGCTCTTATGCTTGCGACTCACATTCTGAATGAACTGTTGTTCTGCTCTTTAAATGAAAAAGAAAGAAAATAAAGAAAGGGGAATCTTCACAACTAGTTTATTCCTATCTCATTTCTTTCTCTAGTATCTCTCTTTGGAGCTGTCCTAGGAGCTTTGCAAACCTGTGTTTAACGTGCTTATTAAAGTGCTATGCCTCGGGTATGGGAGATGAGGAGTAGGCCTCCCCCAATAAAAGGAAAAAAAGAAATGGGGTTCCTCGATACTAATTTCCAATTTCCCACATGAATATTTTCCTTCTCCAAAATTTGTGGAAATTTGTGGACAGTAATTTTGAGGTAGATTAATATGGACACAAGATCTATGAGTTTCTCCTTAATGGTGGCAAGTGTCACTATATCAAAAATGTATTTTTTAAAAGTATGTTGACTCACTTTGCTTGCTCGCACAGTTTGGAAACTCATGAAATAATATTCAAGCAAGACTTTCAACCACTCATCTCCCCCCCCCCCTCCTCCCCCACCCTCCCCTAGCAGAATTATTTCATTCTGATTTAAATTACTACAAATGACAGCTTGGTGACTGATTTCAAGACTTAATGCCTGAAACTGACTTGGGTGACAACATTACGGGAAGACAAGGAATCAGCTATCCACTGCACCCGAGGCTGTGTTCCCATAACCACCATTCCTATTTCAAGATAGAGTATCTTCGTATAAAGATGCATCTTCGTATAAAGACGCCCACATCAGCTTCGAGGCTGAGCCGCGCTGCCCAACGTCATATCGAAAACGGAATAGCTAGACGATCGAGTGTGACCAGCTTCTTATCTGGCAAGCGGTACATACAGAAGGGTATGATGGAGAAAGCATCCTTGTGATTTTGGTGGGTTTTTTTTCTCGGCGATGGGTAGCCATGTAAAATGGGACGAGAGGATGGAGAAACAGCAGCAATGAACTGTAAACGACCCCTGCTGTGGTGACTCTATCATACCCATCTTCATCTATCCCTCTCTGTCTCTCTCTATACCTCTCTTTCTCTCCTTCAAGTAATCCTACAAGACCCACTAAAAAAATTATATTTACAAACATTTTCGTATTATGTCATCACTATCGATCTTCACAATGATTCTTAAAACAGTTCAGCATAATCTCATTACTTATTTTTTTCACAGGCCTTCAAATTTTCAAAAGTTGTCAATTAATGCGCTCCCGTGACAGTCCAGTAAGGCTCACTACTCAATCAGTTTCACAATATCTTGGAAAGAGTTTTTTCATGATGCTCGTCACATTCGGAATTACCTTTATTTCCCTCTTTCTCAGTTTGTACTTTTCTTATCCACACCGTTTGAAAAAAAAATACACATGAGTCACTGTTATTAGTATTCTGCCTGGAGTTTCTTCGCTTTTTTTTTAAAAGGAAATGTATAATATTAATTACGCTGAGAAAAAGCGTATATTCCCCTACCATATTTTATCTTTCTTCATACATATCCACTATTTTTATGAAGCATGTAAATTGTTCACTTGAAAGAATTATCTTTAATAGATGTCCTTTTCCGTTTTTTTTTAATTGTGCACAATTCAACGTTTATGCTGCGACGCATGATTATTTTAATAAATACCATTAATTAAATTCAGTAGAATTCACACTGTAATCAAATGACCAAAACTCCAGTTTATCTTTAAGGATGGCCGCTGAAAAAAGAGAACAACAACAACAACAAAAACCAAACGTTTCTTTGAATTTTGGATTCTCAGAATGAGAGAGTGAAGGGGGGGGGGGGGGGGGTATTCAATTCGACCTAGCCCGTCTCGCCTGGTCCTGCAAAATAATCCAGTCTCTCATTTTTTTTCTCTCTCTCTCCCTTCTCTCTTCTCCTTTCTCTCGCTTTCTCTCTCCATTTTCACCCTTCCTCTCCTTGTCTCTAATACTAATAAGGACCCTTACGAAAAACAGCATTTGCTGATAGGGTGTTCCGTCCCACAAGTGGTAAGTAAATGAATAAAAATAAATAAAAATAAATAAATACTTGATTTTTCTTAAATCTCGGCATCTGCCTGTCTCCCTCTCTCCCTCCATTACTTCCTTTCTCTTTCTCTTAATTTCTTTATTCCCCCTTTCCCGATAAATCTGCCTTCCTTTCTAACTCTCTTTGTCTCTCTCTCTCTCTCTCTCTCTCTCTCTCTCTCTCTCTCTCTCTCCCTATCTTCTTCTCTTTCTCTCTTGATGCTTCCCTCGGGTTTCCTTTCTTTCTCTATCTCCATGGATGCCGCATTATCCACTGTACTCTCTAATCTTCACGCAATTTACTCTCAAACATTCTTATTCATGCCCTCCTGTTCACACTAACCGATTTAACCCTAGCTGTGATGAAGGCTCATGCCCACAGCCAACAAAGCCCTCCACAACCACTGGAACTTGCACAGGAAAGTGTGATACTCTTGTCTACTACTATTTTTGCCAAGGGTATATTGTGTGGATCCTGGCATTGGCAGACTGAGGATTCTTTGGAGGAGGGGGAGGGGCACATGTCTGAAAATTTTCAGACGAAAAAGAAAATATTAACAAGATGAAATGGATGACTATTGTCGCAGAGTCTGTTTTAAGTCCAGTTGGTCGATCGTATTTACTGTACGAGTATTCCTGACTTTGGGAAACTGCAAGCGTCTTTACTTTCGCTTGTCCACAGCTGGGGGATATGTCGTCCAGGCCAATTTAATTTATAACAATTGCAGTGTTTTTGTACGGAACGGAATGGTCCTCTGGCCAAAAAAAAAGGGGGGGGGGAAGAAATTAGTTATAACGTTTCCAGGTTAATTTCGGGGCGCCACGTCCCTCTTGGATCAGCAGTACAGTGAGTTCAAATGCTGTAGACGAAATATCATAAGTATTCCATTGACTGAATGAAAAACAGCTCAAAGAACAAGAATTACTAATGCAGTCTTCACTTCGTTATCGCATGTATATGAAGCATAGTGTCAATTCATTAAAAATACATAACAAACATACACTCTAAAAAAGGATTGGTCAGAATGACCAAAATATGGGTCAATTCCAACCAAAGCTATTGGTGAATATGTGTCCGACCGACATATTGGTTAGAACATGGGTTAGAATAACCAATTCAAGATGGGTTTTCTTTTTCAACCAATAATATTGATCATAATTCTAACCAATCTCCAGATGGTTATTCCAACCCATACAATGGTTGTGTTCATTTCTTGACCAATTTTATCTCGGTCAGTATTATAACCAATTATGATTGATCATCGTGATGAATTTGGTTTAGCACCACCTGAGTAACCAAAATGCATTGGTTTTTATAGCATGTTTTACAGTTTGTAAAAAAAAAAAAGAAAAAAAAAAAGATATCTCCATATCACAGGAATTTTTCGCATCGCCCAGAGAGCTCGCAATCACACATCAACCTTTAATAGTCCTAACCTATCCTACTCCTACACTAACCTATTCCTATAATCCTACATCCTATACCTACTTATTTCATTATATAGGGATTATATTGAAGTATTTGTTTAAAACGGTTATAGATTTTCTAATTAAGATTTTTAAATGCCTCTTCATAAATACATGTTTGAAGTATATAGAACATTATTAATGCAAATACATTTTTCACTACAGTTTAAAATGTTATTGTTGCATAAATACAGTATTCCATGAAGAGTTACTATAATAGCAAAGTTACTATCATAGTAAGTTTTATACAACGGGCCCCTGGATTGGTAGTTTTTTTGACCAATCCCTTTTTAGAGTGAATAATAAACATATAAACATCGATGCTTTAAAGGGGGTACCCAATGCGAAAACAATGTTAGTTCATTTAAAAGAGCATGATTTCATCAGCAGAAAAACATCTGCCTAAATTTTTTTTTAAAGTCGTGTTGCCAAGGAAACCCCAAAATGTGGTAAGGTTTCAGGATATTTTTGACCCCTCAGCTGTGGCCCAGTTTCAACTTGGGTACTCACAATGACGTCAAAGTGGGTACCTTATCGCGAAATTCTAGCAAATTGCGAGCAAGGTATGATACATATTGTACAGTCTAGCGCGCAGCACAACTGCAATACGCGAAGCTGAGTTACCACTTTTACGTCATACCTCATACTCAAAATTTTTGGTCAACTCTTGATTTTTTATGAGAAAATATGAGAAATGCATTGATTTCGATTGAAAATCATCAAATTTTTAATGTTATTCTTCTTAGAATTCTATTCTCTATTACATATTTTTTTTTACCACTGTATAATCACTTTAACGTATTTTATGATTTTTATCAAGTTCATATTTGCGTCTTTACGTCGATATGGAATAAAGCAATGGAAACAAGCCCCCCATGCACGCCTGTCCACGTTTGATGTCTTGACCTTGACCATGGATCACATCTGCGCCACTGCCTCCGAAAATCCAAGCATCAGGGTAGGAGAGAAGAGACAAGAAGAAGGGAGGAGAAGAGAGAGAGAGAGAGAGAGAGAGAGAGAGAGAGGGGGGGGGGGGGGAGAGACTTTCATTAACATGTTCGGAGCGAAATTCAACGACTTTAATCACGGCCGACTGGAGACCTATTTGTGGTACGAGCATACGAAAACAAAATGATAGAATTTTGTGTAAAGACAAAGCTTACTCCGCGTGAAAAAGAATGAATACTGGACACTGTACGTGTCTTATACAGATGCTTTAGAAGGTAAATGGATTACCAAGAAATGAGGGCAGAGCAGCTTTTCTAGACGAACGAGTTATAAACACATCGACAGTCTTAACTTTGGGCCAAGGATTATCGTTGTGCAAGTCCATACTATTCGTTCCTTTACGATATAATTGGTATTTCTTTTGAATGGAATTGGATTTTCTTAACTCTTTGTACGCTCAATCAATTATGAGGAGAAAATCATGACAATTGTTGTTTTAATATTTTCTTCAAATTCTACGTCCCTTAGTGCAGTATTGATAATGGCAATTATTGCATAGATATCACTTAAGCACACTAGTAGCTATTTTTAAATTTTCACTGGTATACAATGATAGTGGAGAAAACTAATTATTACGAATGTTCAATTTAATTGTACGAATGTGCACTGGCGCACGAAACGCACAAGGGGTTAGATTGAAAGTCACATTATTGTCTTCTTAATCAGTGATAATAATGTGTTTATAATCATGCCAGTGTACATAGATAGAGTAGGCCTATGTGTTGCCATGGTGTTACAAAGAAGTAGGCGAAAAGCGGAGCTTGTGCAGGTGAGGCCGAAGACATGATGACAATAATAAAAAGCATATTAATATAACATCATCAACATGGCTATAGACATTATTTTAGACACTATCAATTATACATTTGGTGTCAAAATATATATACATGTACATTGTTTTCTTTCTCTTGGACTCCTCATCAATTCCGTCCGGATATGAATGTTAAAAATAGAATCATTGGCGTAATTGGGCTTAACAAAATTTGAGATTTTTTTCCCTCGATATTGTCGTATTTACCGTTTCAATTCATGATAGTGGTAAATTCTCCACTCTTTCGGAGGGGGGGGGGGGTCGATTTTTCTGTCAGTGTGTGGTAAGTAATATTTATGATAAGTAAGCATTGCGTTTCATCATGACTGAAAAGAAACATTTTCGTGCTTTAAAAGTTGGGGTTTTGCGCTATCTAATTGTCATCATTAACATTTCGTTTTACTTTACGTCACAGCCCGAAATATGCTGAATTATACTATTCAAAATTTTGGAATGGTCCGCTAACATTTTGAATTTAAAGCTAAATCCTTTGAGTCGAGTATTAGGACAGCTTTCTTTCTTTCACCTTTTTTCTAAACAAAAATAGGCTAAATTATGTGATCAAAATAGTTCAAATCAATCGAAACCCAATTTCTGTGAGAATAATTCACTTATAATAGGTAATTTTCCCTGCCATTTGAACTGTTCTGGAATGTCTTGCGTCATAGCATTTAATAAGTTAGCCAGTACTTTTAACATGTTTAACGCGTGAGGCAGGGACTGAAATATCCTCTTTATGATAAGTACAGATTTGAATACAGTCTCCCGACGTTTTATCTGTGTATGGCGACATGTGAGGAAGGAAACAAAGAAAAACAACACAAAGCAAAATATACACATTCAGAAAGAAATTAAATTACTTTTAAAAACCGGGCTTCTGCAGTTTGTGCACCCCCTTCTTTGGAACACTCTCCCTGCACATGTCCAGGAAGCACCCACCGTTGACACTTTCAAAAAAGACTTAAAACATACCTCTTTCACCTACCATGCCTACAGTTTGAATAATAGTTATAGAGTTTCCAGTCATTATTATTTATCTTTTTTGTCTTATTTTGATTCATTTCCTGTAAATTGCACTTTAATGTCCCTAAGTTATGTAAATGATATATACTGAGATTATTTAATGTTAATTTCTTTAGTTAGTGTTATCTATGTATTAATGTGTCAAAGTAATTTCAGTTTGTTATTAATGTAAAGCGCTCAGAAACATTGTAATAGGCGCTATATAAAATTGTATTATTATTATCATCATTATTAAATCAAAATTCATACATAAACATTCACGGATATACTGACACCCACCCACCCACACACACTGATATAAGGGAAATTCTTATTCTTTTCATTCATCCACATTCTTCTCTTGATTGGAACAGGCTAATAGCAAAAGCTGGTTTCCGTAGGTCACTCCACCTAAGATATTACAAAACATTTGAAATATGAATTTCATGATAAAATGATGGGCTACAAATCTGAGAAAGAATTTTCAAAAAATTGATATTATTTCTTATTACTGTCTACCTATTTCAATATCTTATTTTGTTGACCCATTTCTTTAATTCTCTTCTTCTTGCAAGCCCTGAAGATACCATTTTTTCATGTTTTTCTTTTTTAAATAATCCACTGGAACGTTTAATCATTACTAATATTTTGTTTGTCAACTCTCTATTTCATTAATCCTCCTTATGAAAATAATGGAAATGCATCTGCACATGACATCTTTGCACTATGACTTTGTTGTTAATGGTCGTTTTAACAGTCTCCGTCGATTAGAGATCCTATATATTTTGGTCTCGAAGCATTAGCACGGTCATTATGCATTGATACTTTTTTTTTCAAATGTCTGCATTGCACGAGCCCGCAATGAGCCCCGCGGCCCGCCCTCCAGCCGAGCAGAAAATACCACAGGCGCCGAGCTGGCCCGCGTCGTACTCACGCACTTAACCGGATGAAATCGTGTTTGGGAAACCAACCAAACCTTCAGATTATAAGCCGCTCTCCCGAAAGAGAGACTGGAAGACGAAGGCGAACGCAAGGACATTCTTTTCTATATTCATACAAAAATCAATCATACAAATGCACTATAGCATATCATCTCCTTAACTACATTATCACATCATGAAATTTATGATTATCGAAAGCGATGCTATTTTCTCATACTATTTTTATCAGCTTCTTTTTTTTTTTTTTATTGTAAAGTGTATCTAATTCTTCATTTGCCGGTATCCTCGTAAAATTAAGAATCATTTCTAGAATAGAACACTGCCATCATCTCTTACCGCCGATTTGATTGGCAATCATGTTCTAATAATTGGTCATTTCTTCACTCTACCGTTATCAACTTAGCATTGCACTTTTGCTAAGGAATAAAATGTGACAAAGCGAGAAAACACGACGGAGAAAATAGCATCTTACTTTGAAAAAAAAACTTTTTGCTTGTTTGTTTATTTGTTTTGCTTCCCTTCCCTTCGGATTGTTTTGTTTCGTTTTGCTTTTGTGTTTTGGGTTTATCTCGCTATTTATTAATCCCTCAGTACAGTTCGAGGCCTATCATTCTGGCGGTTTGAACGAGAAATTTTTCCAACTGATACGAGTCCAGGAAAATGAAGTCGGAAAAATCCCCATCAGACCGAGATAAAGCAAAGAAATGAGAAAGAGGGAGGGAATGTCTGTGTGTGTGCGCGCATTGGGGTTGGTTGCTTGTGTGCTTGTGCGTGTGTGTGTGTGTGTGTGTGTGAGAGAGAGAGAAGAAGAAGAAAATATGAGGATATAGCGGAGAAAGGAAAAACAAACATGAAAAGATAGGAATAATAGAGAGAGAAAGATAACATGAGGGAGAGAGAGAGAGAGAGAGAGAGAGCCCAGAAAAAAAGAAAAAGAGAAAGAAAGGGAATGGAAGTAAGAAAATGACAATAATAAGAAAAGCAGCAGCAGCAGCAAAGAAGAAGAAGAAGAAGGAGGAGGAGGAGGAGGAGAAGAAGAAGAAGAAGAAGTAGAAGAAGAAGAATAAGAAAGGAAAAATAAAAAGAAGAAATTGGTGTCAGTAAGGTGGGAGATGGGGAGGGGGAGAAGAAATTGAGGAACAGTGAGGAAGAGAGAGAGAGAGAGAGAGAGAGAGAGAGAAAGAGAGAGAAAGAGAGGATAGAATGGAGAATTTGTTTCGGTATAGGGAGGAGGATTTCTCTTTCCATTTTTAATCTCAACTACGACGAAGTTTTAAATCCGTCTGGCTCCTCGAATGCCCATCGAGATTCTCCAAATCAAATTGTCCAAGATTAACCTTCCCAAGACTGAAGAGTTGCTTCCTCTTTAAAGTAAATACAAGACTCTGTCTCTCTCTCTCAACCTATAGAAATCCTTTTTCATCCTTCCTTGTCTCCACTTTGATCAATATAGGATTATCAAATTAAGAAAATATTATGTTTGAAGCTTGTAACATTGACTAAACAATATATTCTGACGGTCTTGCTATAATGAAGTAGAAGTGTTGTGCTTTATTTTACAAGTAGCGCTAGTCAAATCAAGTACAAAAATGATAAGGAAATTTTCGAGAAAATTGATTGTAAGCATAATTATACGAGGGAGGGGCAGGAATACGTTCTGATAATTATTTCGAAATGTGTGGACACTAATTAAGAGGAGGGGCTGTATGCCCCTTCATATCCCTTTGGTGACAGCTGTGTGTTTTCCCCAAAGGTTTTCCTCATCACTCACGAGCAAAATAACGAAGCCCTTTTCTGTTTACCCCTTCGGCTTGCACGCAGGATGAAATGGGGTCGTGAATATACTGAACAAAAGTTGGCGCTCTAACGTTAAACAGGAAAAAATATACAGTAGAAGCATCGTGGTCGAGTGATTTAAGCACTTGACTGGAAATGCGAAGATGTGGGTTCGACCCCGGCACGGCACTTATGTCCTTGAGCTAGGCATATTTATACCAGCGTGTGTTTATTTATTTGTTGATTGATTGATTGATTGATTGATTGATTGATTGATTGATTTATTTATTTATTTATATTTATTTATTTATTTATTTATTTACTTATGTATTTATGTATGTATGTATGTATTTATTTATTGATTTATCTATTTATTTATTCATTTATTCATTTGTTTCCTGTCATGGATGGATAGCCCTTTCAGCAAAAGCTGATTTTCAAAGGGGTCCACGTACATTAAGAATATATAATAGAAACAAAAGTAACGTAAAAATTATATAAAGATACAGAAACAGGTAAAACACAACGTAAAAAAGATAAATATTATAAGCACCGTACATAAGTATAAATACAATAAAAGTGAAATACTTATAACAGTTATAGTGAAAAACAATAATAAAACGTAAAATGCACATAGTAACAACAACAACAAACACACACACAGTTGATAAATAATTTAATGAATGAATAAATGCGTCCAATCTGTGAAATGACAAGATAATCTCTCTTTTAGTTCCTTCCTAAAAGTGCCTTTAAATAATCAATTTACAAGACCAACTTATCATTTTAGAGATTGCAAAATCTGATATTTGCCACAGTGATTGATTGTAGTCTCTGTCTTTATCTTTTATCATCTGACGTTTCTAAGAAATTTGTAAATTAAGGTTATATCTCGTTATTGTAAAATTGTGAAATTATTTATGTTTAAATATTTTTTCAAAATATGTATAAAAGGGGATTATTATGTAAATTGTCGTTGATTTTAATATCAATTATATTTTATGTACTATTATGTTTCTATGTTTGTTAAACGACTCGTATATTGATTGATTTGTATAAAAAAAAACGGCGAATAAACGAATCTGAATCTGAATCCCTCTACGTTTTATATTTTATTCTTCTTTGGTTCTGTATCCCTCTCGATTTTTACAGCTCCAAGTCATTTCTATCATTATATTTGAAGACTTAACTTTCTCTCTCTCTCTCTCTCTCTCGCTCGCTCTCGCCCCCCCCCCTCCCCTCACCCTACTTTAAAATAAAGAAAGCCCTTTTTAATGAAAGAGTATTAAAAAGAGCTCTTAGGTTTTTTTAAAAAAGTAAACGCCCTCTCTGGAAAAAAGTGCAGCGTTAGATGACATCACGCTAGTTCCAGCCGAAAAGAGTAACATGGCAAAATATCTAATCACTTACCCTCCGTTGTTATTTTCTAACGGAAGGAACGTTTACTCTTGTACTTAAATAATGTAACGCAACATGAAAATGTATCACGCAGAGCTGCAGTGACGACTATTAGCACCACTTTCCCTTCCAGTATTCCTGTGCTTTTTCAGACTAATGCTTTCAACAATAGTTTTAAATCAGAATCAAGCATCAATGCTAACGTACCAATTGAAGCGGAAATGAAAATAAGTACAGATGCCTTTGGTCGACGCATCACGATTCAAATGAGGAAAAGGAAAAAAGTAACACGACGAGAGAGAAAATGATTTCTTGATCACGCAAGGATTCCACTTGTGAAAGGACTTATTTCAATTTTTGAGAGTGAAAAAGTGCAAGGAGAACTTTCAGAAGTTTCAGCTTCTCACGTGGAAAGAAGATTGCTCAGACTTGAGCTAATTGTGACTACTAATTGGCCGCCCAAGTATGCGATTCTTGATGAGCTCTTGAAGAGAATGAATAAACGCGGGAAGTGAATACAGCAGACAATGAATCAGCAAGAGGAACAACAACTAATTCGAAATGGAGAATAGCGATTAAAAATTTGCGCGCGAATAGTTTCTTCCATTTCACCAACGTGAATGAGCTCATTGTAATATTGTCAGGCGCGTGTTTTTAAGTCTGTTATACTGCTTTCACACCAAGGTACGGTCGCTGCGACCGATGAAATCATAATGTGAAAGCATTTCATCGGTCGCTGCGACCGATCGTTTTGGTAAAAAACGATCGGTCGCTGAGTACGGTCGCTGATGTACTTCAGCGACCGATCGCGACCGATGCAAGCTAGATGTGAAAGCACATCGTACTCAGCGACCGATCGAAATGCAATGACCCCCCATACATGCCTACGCACTATCTCTACTTCCGCTTCCGGCTAGGTCAGCTATACAGCGACCGATCGCTCTGGGCCTGACCAAATTTTGACGGAGGTGTGAAAGCACGTCCGATCCGTCGCTGGGTACGGTCGCAGCGACCGGTCGCAGCGACCGTACCTTGATGTGAAAGCAGTATAAGAAAGTTATCTTGGAACTCGTTGACAAAATATAATGTTTCATTCGCGCTGTATTGTTCTTTTTTATTTGTTTTTGTTTTTGTGTGTGGTTTTTTTTGCGTTGTATACTGCCGCCGATGTTTTTGTTGCTCTTTTTTTAGCTTGTCCGTTTTTGTTTGTTTTCGGTAGTATGGGTAGGATTGATTTTCATCTATTGTATTCCACTGGTCCTCATTGATCTGAATCAATATCCTGCTCTATTTCTAAACATACATGCATAAAGTTACATATATGAACCAAAATAATCACGGTAACCATGTAACAAGAGTAAACAAGAGTAAAACAGAAGTAAGTGTTGTTTAGGGTACATAAGATATGAAAAAAGTTGGCATCTCTTTCATTGTTAGAACTAAAACGTGACTCAAATTGTAAAACAAAATATTATTTAATGTTCCTAAGACATGTTTAAATTGATATATCTACCGATTGAAGGAGGGGTACAAAAAGGCGGGGGAAAAGGATGGAAGGAAAATAACGGAAAACAAGCTTAAAAAAAAGACAATCGTTTATAAAGGAAGATGGCAGA
>CM057166.1:10059925-10130761 GCA_029962745.1 Echinometra lucunter | reverse complement strand
AAGTCAGTAAATCTGGTAAAAAGCAAAATAATCATCATTCTCATTGCATAGAAATAGCATACCGTTATGCTCCTTGCTTCCCACGGTGTACTGCGAATACTCTTTCTTGACCGTCTTCTCCGATGCGTCACTTTTCGTGAGCTTGTCCATGTTTACAGACAGCGATGCAGAGACGATCTTGTAGCTCCCTCCAACACTGACGCTATTGGACATCTGTTTTGAAGAAAAACAGAAAGAGAGAAAGTAAAATCAGTTCGTCCAAAAAAGGGAACTGATTTCATGGATAAAGCAGACCAATTTGTCTGTGATGAAATGCATGAAAAGGAAGTCACCTCTTACTCGTAGAACCTTTATATGCTATAGTCATATCAACAATCACTTACATCTGTTGAAGCTGATTTTATGAAGGATGATTTGTCCTCGCGATAGGTCGTACCCGAACGAACCCCTAAAGCTGCCTCCTTCACAACGTGCTGTGGAAAATGAGAGAAAACAATAGAACTGCTTTAAAATTGTGTTTGTGGCTTATTTTTCAGACATTTTGTATAACATCTACAAGATCTATTTTCATTCAAAACAAACAAACAAAACGGGGGCATTTTTCCCCTTTATGTTTCTGTTTCTGTTTCTGTTTCAGTTTCTGGTCATGCTTTCCTCTTAGGACCAAAGTTAAGGTAAATGGGTACCTGGTCGGGGGAAAATGCTAGAATTCCCGAAGTGTGTGTGCCTGAAGACCACTGGATTTCACTCCATTCCTTTATTCCTTTCCAGGCCATTTAATGATATTATAAGATATTTCAGTTGATAATCAGACGATGCCATTAAGTTTTTATATTGTTCAGGTGCTCTGCATTTGGTCCTGGGACTGTTGCTCCAATCTTGATTTCATCGGAGACTTAGGGTTATGGCTGCATTTGGGATTTTACGCCAGATTAAGGGGAAGGGTTAAAGGAATAACATTTTCCGCCTATATTGAAGGACTTTATTTCGAACCATCGGGGGAGATTTCACATTCACGTTATACGTCGACGCGCTGCATGACCTTTCGTGAATGGTAGACCCTAAATCTACGAAGTGTTGGGTCCAGTTTATGCACAACACACTTTATAAAAAGGATACAGCAAACCTGTGAATAATCACGACTCGAACTCAACACTTCATAGATAAGAGGGATACTATTTCACGAATGTATGCACCTACCTTTCGGGAATATAGGGCCTATTATCCACGAAATTCGTGTAACGCGACAACGTGATCACCAGATGGTTCGAAGTAAGCCAGTCTGAGGGTCTGAAGTCAGGATTTCGGTTAGTTTGACCCAGCATGTGCTCTGGTGACAATTTCTCGGATACTTATTTCGTCAAAGCTATATACACGGAAGGGGGCAGGGTTGTAATAGGGTTTTACATAATAGGGTTAGATTTGGGTATAGTTTGGGTCCAGGGGCAAAGTTCAGTATTTAGTTTGTGTACCATAGTGGGGATATCTACCAGCGAGTACGTGCCGCCAGGAACGTAAATCTCTTTTATAATTTTGGAGGGGATCCCTCTCCCTGAAAAAGGTCCTCATCTTAGTTTTTCGGGGGGCATACACCAAAAAAAAATAATAATAAAAGGTGCTTAGTTTAAAATGTTGGTGGGGACATTTGGGGGGGGGGGAGGTGGAGGAACCCACCAAAAATATGCTGAGAAGCAAAGGAAAGGGGCGAACAACTATTTCATGGGGGCTAGGGGGTTTACCGTTCCCCAGTTGCTGAAGAATTCCATGTATGCCGCCTGGTTGTATGTGGTAGGCAGTCCGCAGACAGCAACACGGAACTCTCGATCAACCTCAAATCCGTCAGGTCCGGCTAGTTTGGTCAGGTAGCGAATGTCACCATAGTTCTCGATGGTTTGCTCCGAGAAGTAAACGTAGCCAGTCGTTTTTTCATCTTCAGAAATGGACTGATATTCTATAGTAATGAAACAGTAGATATTCTGAGAAAAACATTTGCCACTTCCAAGCGGTTACAGTCTAATAACTACTGAAACGCACGTTTGTACATAATGTCAAAGAATATGAGAATATGTTACTTTTAACGTTTTAACCTGGTAGTAGTACAGAGTCTACTTGCTTCAGAGCTAAGGTAATCAACTTTTCCTCCTCATATCGAAATCAAATGTTCTTTTCGGCATTCCTACAAAGAATGAAAAAGTGAAATTATTTAGGTAATGAATCAATGTAAATAAGAATTGCACATTATGTTACATAAAAGCCGCCAATTTGTACAAAGAAACAGTGATTATATATTTTTTGTTGCGTTGCGAATGTACATAACTAGTTTAAATTCTTATTCTTATTCGAGCACAGCCTACAATGTACTGAATTGTAAATGTACTCGATTTTTAGCGAATCTCTTTCTTTCTACTCATTTACAATATGTGTGGATCTCAGTATTCGGGATCAAGTAGATACTGCAAAAGTGTTGGGGTCCGTCCACTTGACCGAAGGCCCGCGAGACCGACTTTTCTTGTATCGTATTTTCCTTCACCACTAATAATTCGCTATCGGTATATAAAATAATTATGTCTCCTTTAGCATGTTTAGTCCTCGTTTTCGGATGTCCCACACCTTCAATGAAATCTTTTCGCTGCCCTTCAATACTTATCAAACTTCCTTCTGGCACAGGAATGGGTCAGAGCGGTGTGATATTATTTGCTATTTTCGGCCTCGCGGGCCTTCGGTCTCGTGGGCCTTCGGTCAAGTGGTTGTCACCAAAGTGTCACTATAAAGACTACACTGTACTGTACTGGGTTAAACATGTTAAAGAGGATTTTATAACATTCTGCAAAATGCTCATTAAGAATAATAAGCTAAAGATTAACTGTATAAATCATTTCCTATAATGATAATATTAATATTCATGGTATTTGTGGCAAATCTAATGATGCTTTAGTCATAAAAATGATATACTGTACTGATAATACTGAAAACAACAAAAACAAGAAGAATTATACTGATAATAATTACAATTATAGCAATTACAGAAATAAAAACAGAAACGGCAGCAATGATTACACTATTAAGATAGTCATGGCCAACATACAACGCACATTTTGTGTACATAATGTTGCCAACCAAAATTAGAATGATGGCTCTCCTTATCAAAATTGATTTGATAATTGGTTGAAATATATTATGAAAGTTTTTTTTTGTCATTTTGATCACATTTATCATAATCAGGCGGGTATGTGGGGATGTAAAGCAATGAGAGCAATTTTACCCAATTAGAGCTCGTCATTTCCGCCCGTATTGTTCCTATACCGTCTATATATTGTTTCGATTTTCGGCTTTCATGCGATTTTGCTCTGATGAGTGCATGTCGAAAAGCTTCAATATGTCTGTGTTCACTGCTATCTCCAATGAGAGCAAATTTAATTTCCAAATGAGCCAGTTAATAGATACAATCTGAGCATGAGCAGATAATTATTATGTGGATATTAGAGGTCATTCGGGACTGGACCTAACTACTAACTGGCTAATTGGTTTTGAGTGGGGCCAACTGCAAGTCCACCGCGAGCCTCCTATCAATGCGTCTCTGGCCATTCCTCCCACCGGCGTCCCTAAACCACACATAAAAAACCCCGACGCCTTTTAACTGACCAACAGAGTGAGAAAAATTTACTTACTGTGACTGGCAGAAAACATGAAAGAAGCAAAGACGGCCTCCACACCAACTGTAAAGTGAAAAGATAAGAATATGAGTACTGTAAAAAGTCATGGTTGAATTGCAGGTCGTCTGCACCACGGCTTACATGGTTTATTATAGAAATGAATTCCTCTAACAAATCTAACGGGACCTTGTGGGAAAAATGTAGCACATGATATGAATACATTTAAATGGCATGAGATTCGACAAAACTTTTCCACATGCCGATACTTATCCTCGTAAGGCAGTACAACCCAAAGGTGAACCCGTAAAACCGCATAAGTATAATTATAGACACACACACTTCACAAAAAGATGGACAGACCGTTTTATTTCGGTTGCGCAAGAAGCATCACCCTTGATTGTCTAACTATACGTTAACCAAATCAAACCGCACCTACACACTAAGAAATTACGGTGCAATTCTGCACCCCAATTTCTTAGTGTGTAGGCAAGACGATTAGCGCATGCGCCAGTAATCAAAGGTAGTCATGGTAATGTGAGCAGTCTCCATTTTAGCATCGCCTTCTGTGTAAGATCTCACTTTAAACTTGACGCAACAAAGATCACGTCAGTCATCTACGCAGATGTCGTATCTTGTGCAGAGAGCAATGTCACACCGTCTTGATGCACGTGAGTCACTCTTTATCTGACGTCGCTCTGCGTCAGCAACAGGCGCATCTTTTGACATCCAAAGTGAGAGTGATATCGTGCAAACAATGAATAAAAATGAACATGCCGAATGAACCGTGCAAATTTGCCATGTTTTACTAGCGTATATGCACCAATGGCCGTCAAGTAATTGATTAGCACATGTAATAACCTAACGCAAATGACTCATCCTGCACAAGAGATAAAACCGTCATAGAAATGGGATGGAAAAAGAGCATCTCACCATCAACGGAAACCTGATGCGAGAGTTTCTTGGCGTAGCTCTTCGTTCCATAAAACGAATCCGTCTCTTTCGAGGTGAAGGAGCTGCTTCGTTTCGTGTATTCTACCTCATCGGGAATCCTGTACTGGTTGTCGTTCGACGTTTTCCCCTGGTCGTAGGTTAGTTGGAGAACACGTCGAGTGGTCAGGAGTCCGGGGTCCACTCCTCCGGTTTGCTTGTTACCTTCTGGATTACCCTTGATGATGTCGTACCCGATGCCGATGTATTTCATCTGATCAGGGATCGGCTTGACCGAAGCCCCGGATGTTAGCACGGGCAGTACCAAGAGGACTGACGATACAATTTTTACCGCCAGCATTTTGAAAACAGATTAGGACTGAGAGGTAAAAATGAAGAACAAAATGATTATTAGATTTACAACGGACACGTGGTTCTGGGGTCATTTTGTCTGATATATCCGATCATTGTCCAATACTGGCAAGAATATTATCTTTCTTTGGTAATAATTACTACCCTCCCCCATCAAATGGTAAGGAAATTTAATCGCGAAAATATTAGGAGACTAAAGGATAAACTTAGTTCATTTAACTGGGCTGAAGTATTGGTTTCCAACGATGTAAACAAAGCTTTCAACAATTTCAAGAGTATTTTTCTCAATTCACTTAATGAATGCATACCTTTGGTAAAACATAAGCCAAATAATAAAAGAAAACCACGAAATCCTTCGATTAGTAAATCACTTTTAAGATCCATTAATAGAAAAAAAATTGTATTACAAGTATCGTGCAAATCCGAACGACGCAACTCGTGCAAAAATATGTCAAATATAAAAACACTTTAACAACCCTTTTGCGATCCGAAAAAATGAAATTTTATTGTTCCAAGTTTGAATCGAGTGTAACTAACGCAAAAGAAACATGAAGAATAATTAACGAGGTTTGGAATAAAAAGAAGGATCGTATTAATATAACACATGTAGATATTAACACTAAAATTGTCGATGATAATCTTGCTATAGCTAAAAGTTTCAATGAATATTTCTCAAACATTGGTCCAAATCTTGCCAGCGCTATACCCCGCACTGATAAAACTTTTGAATGCTTTTTAAAGAATAAAAATCCAAATTCTTTATTCTTTATTCTAACTGATGTTAATGAAATCATAAAAAATGTAAAAGATCTTAAAAGCAAAAAGAGCCCTGGATACGACGACATAATCAAGGATTTATTAAAAGATATCATTAATGAAATTGTTATTCCTGTAGAACACATTATGAATTTATCACTTGTCAGTGGTATAGTTCCTGAAAAGATGAAAATTGTAAGTGGTCCCCATTCACAAAAAAGGAGATTCATCTGACGTAGGTAATTATAGACCAATATCTCTCTTATCATCTATTTCCAAAATTCTCGAAAAGATAATTTATGATCGTACAATAAAATTTGTAAGAAGTTTTGATCTGTTGTTTAATTCACAATTTGGTTTCCGACAAAAACACTCAACAACATGCAATTATGTATTTTATAAATCACATAGCCACTGCTTTTGATGACCATCTTCACACAGTTGAGATATTTTCTGGACCTCTCCAAGGCCTTTGACACCATTGATCATGAAATATTATTATCTAAATTATCGCATTATGGAATAAGGGGAAGGGCCTTGGTGTGGTACAGAAGTTATCTCACAGGTAGAAAGCAGTTTGTTTCTATAAATGGTGGTAATTCTGATTACAAAGATATAACATGTGGACTACCGCAGGGCTCGCTCTTGGGCCGTTATTGTTCATTTTGTATATTAATTATTTTGAAAATTCTTCTAAGATTTTATCATTTATATTATTTGCCGACGATACCAGTGTTTTCCTTTCTCATAAAAATCCTGATACTCTTGTAAACACAGTTAACACTGAACTTGGATGTATTTATGACTGGATATGTTGTAACAAACTCTCTTTGAATGTTCAGAAAACTCACTGCATGCTTTTTGCAACTCAATTTCAGCTTTACCTTGGAACGTCTCTCTTAATAATACTACAATACATATAGTTGATTCGACAAAATTCCTTGGTTTATTTATAGACAACAAGCTTTCATGGAAGCAACACATCACGTATTTATGTAAATTGTTATCTAGAAATGTTGGTGTCATCAACAAAATAAAAAGCAGCTTTCCTTCAAATGTGTTAATAAATTTATATAATACTCTCATACTCCCCTATCAAAATTACGGGATATTGAGAATAATGAGAATTATTTGTCCAAAAACAGATTAGCCCACTCAGATCAATTATCTCATTGTAATAAAATATTGAAAATACAGGATTTATACAACATTCGACTGGGTTGCTTATCATGTATCAGTTAAATCAAGGCGAGTCACCAACTCACTAATTTTATTGGTTTCGAAGAATTCTAGTTTTCGCAGTTACTCCACGAGACAGTCTTCATCATTCCACCTTCCATTGTTGAGAACTTTGTATAAACAGAAAACTATTATTTACACTGGCCCCTATTTCTGGAACTCTCTTGATGAGTCTTTCAAATACTCACCAATCTTATCCACATTTAAACGTAACCTTAAACTTAACCAAATAAATACTTATATTCACCAAGCTTAAACCACAGAAGGCTACACATTGTCCCATTTTTGTGTTTGTGTTTGTGTTTGTATTTAGGTATTGTCCAGTTCTGTGTGGTCTTGTGTATCGTGTATCGTATGTCGTGTATACATTTTCCTTTCTTGTTTTTTATTAAATGATACCATGATATTATGTTTGGGAACCTGATTCACAAGCTATGCTTTTATAGGTTTCCACCACAATGCAGCGAGCATTTGTTTATCTATTTATTTATCTATTTATCATTATTTGAAGTGATTTGATATTAATATGTATATATTTCATATCACTCTACATTGTTGATTCCATGATGATTTTGAGATGCAAAATCAATGTAAGGAATTCATTTGCTGTTATTGTGGAAATAAATATTTAAAAAAATGAAATGAAAAATGAAATACATTCAGTTCAAAATGTTAAATACTGGTAGAATTCTGTTCTTAAAAGACACCTTATTCATGTTGAAAATTAATGAGTCATGACAGTTCTGCAATACTGAAAATGAAACCGTTGAACACTTCTTTCATAACTGCTGTTTTTATTAAAATAATTTGGATTCATGCAGAAAACTAATTCTACTATAAAACTTCTTCTACTTTCACGCTTAGGTTGACTTCTCAGAATATACTTTCTGGCTAGTAAAGAAAAAATGAAATGAGTGAACTCTATCATCGTACTTGTAAAACAACAATTATTTTTTTCTAGGCTGAATAAGACATCTGAATTTCATAAAATGATTTTTCTTTTCCATTTTCAACTTAGAATAACATACATAATTAGTAATTATGTATGTTATTTTAATTTTCCATTTTAAACTTAGAATAACATACATAATTAGTAGTTATGTATGTTAATCTAAGTTGAAAATGGAAAATGAAAATAATTACATCATCATCAGAATACATGAAATAAGAATAATTTTCAAACAGTTGAATTTTCCAAATTAAGTATATAAATAAATCTTGAAAATGGCGAGGGGGGGGGGGGGGGGTGCTCAAAAGCCAGGCTTGTATTTTGCAATGCAGCATTACAATCCCCTCACTTTTTACTGGTTTATGAAACAACTTCGCAGATTTGGGAGGTTTTCTTTCTCTCTTTCCATGGAACAATGAAAGAAAAGTTCCGCAACATTTTAGTTCGCTTTCCTTTATCACTGTTTATATCTTCTTCTTTTGATCAATATTTCTAACCTTTCAACTTTCGGCACACTTTCGTGACCTTACAAATCAGTTCTCGGTGTCTCTGCATTTGGTTCTGAGCTTTAGGCCCACTGCTCACCAAACAATCCAACTAGCATGACTAGCATTCGCTTTACAACTTAAGACACGGTATCTGCACTTTTTGATAACATTTCAGTACTCTTTAAAAGCAAGATTTCAATTTCGGTGATTTAAAAAGCACCCGCCGCCCCCTCGTAATTCTAGCCACTGCACAGAGGACCGCTGAAGGCCGAAAATCTGGGTCTCAAATATATCATTTCTGATAGATGATAACTGCCGGCCCCAAACAGATCTTGACAAATGAACTGAATCAGCAAAGCTTCTCCTTTGCAGTGATTATGGATTTGCTACAATTCAAAACACTTCTGACTCTTCGAGTGTCTACTTTCACAACCCGTAGCCTCCGGCATCCGCCAGAAGGCAAGGGCAAGGCCATTATCTTTCTTTTCAGAAAATGCTAAGGGGAGCGTTTCACGAAGAGTCTTATCACTGATTTTTACGGACAAATTTGCTCTCAGCCATTCAGATGCAAGGACTTCATTAGCTTATAACAGTTGTCAGTAAAAAATAATTGACAAGACACTTCGTGAAACGCTCCCCAGAACTCCAATTAAAATGCATTCCCAGGTGCCGGTTAAATGGCTCTAGGTTTTTGTTGTTGTTGTTTTAGTTGCCAATATCAGGGGCAATTTTCTCTCGTGATAGGTAATGGGAAACCAAACGACACCGACATCTCTTTGTATCGAGCCCAACCTCAAATTTGATAAAATATGCTTTATGAACCAAAGAAAAGAGGTCTGACTGTCTTACCTCAAAGGCTTTACTAGTTGCTATTCAATACCCATGGCACAAGAATAAAGGACGACGAGATGTAATAACCTGTAAATCCCTTAAAACTCCCGAGGAAAAAAATACATTTAGATTCTCCAATAAACCATAGATTTAATCCCACTGCCAGCCTGTGAACGTGGATAATGTGACAAAAAGGTGACCCAGATGACCATCAACCCGAACAGCAATCAGAACAATAGCATAAAAATAATGTTGACAAAAGGAAAGAGAGACATGAGAAAAATTCTATGCTTTGGGGTCTACAATAAGCATTGCAATAGTACATTAAACTTGACGATATAAAGACATGTGCATTTTTATTCATGCTGATATTGTACGGAATAGAAGACAGGCCTTGGCAAAATAAACCTATTATATCCTTTAATTTGGAGACACCGGCTGAGCAATCACTATTATAACCATAGCACTCGTATATTGCTTTCCTCTCCTCTTTCTTGTATTACTTTACTTTTCATGAAACCACAACTGTTTTGTTTATTGTTTTGCATATTGTGGTTAATGTAATTACATTGTTAATGATTACTGTAACTTGTACACCATATGTTTTGATGTTCAACCAGTGAGCAACGAATTTCCATTTAAGGGACAAAATCAATTCATTTCACTTCAATTCAATTCGATTCAATTCACCTTAGGGGCACACGGAGATAGGGCTAAAACAGATTTATGATTATAAGCAGTTGACAAAATATTTCTGTTGCACAATAATTTTATCTCAAAGCTTTTCAAAGCTCCTTTCTGATTACAACTTTTAATACCATCTCCCACACTGTACAATGATTGGAATCTCCGAAACAAACATCTTCATAGCACTAATTCTAAACTTGCTTTCTCTTTTATGTCTTTGTTGGGCCTTGACATCAGGGGAGCGTTTCATGAAAGGACTTGTCGGATAACTGACCCACTCCTCCAATAATGAGTAAATATGATGTACTTTAGTTTAGGCCGATCTAGTTGGTCAAGGGACCAACTCCCAATGGAGGGCTTTAGCATGTTTAGGGTCTATGTAAAAGGGGGTTCACTTCAGGAGATTACTGAGATTGTTTAGAGAGAGGAACAAAAATTACACTTGTATTCCACACTGCATTCCAGACATCAACGGTGTACAGTCACCATCAGCATGATCAGACTTTCTCTGAACTTCTGTTTATCACTTTATCTCCGAGTTGTTCTTCATGTGAATAAATATCACACTTTCAACTATACTGACTTTGAGCCTCTATGCAATTACTATTGTATACTCTCTGTGCTGGAAGCGAAACAAAAAATGTAAAAATCCTATCCCACAACTCGACAGTATATACGAATGAAAACCTAGTTACAGAACTGTACTAATAGTGAGTCTCTCTCTGATATTTCTACGCAGCCATTACTTGGGTTCAGTAAAATTACACATGTAAGTGATATTTACAATATTTCTCTAAGATGGTTGGTTGATAGATGTTGCTGAAGATTTGGGCCTACTCGTACACTCAAGCACTCTATAGTTCCAAGGTGAAGATCAGAATATCACGGAGTCTCATCGATAGGAAAGAGAACTCTTGAAAATAGTATCATTATAGCTGATTACCTTCCCCATTCAGTGGATGGCCTCCTCTTGAAAAAAGAGATACCGATTCAAGTATACTTCTAGTGATTATGGACTTCAATGTTGTTTTGTTGTTGTTGTTGTTTTTTATTTCACCCCACCTTTTCTTGTAAAAATCAAGGATCCATCGGGATCTTAATAGAAGTCTACGTCCTAGCTCAATTTACTTTATGGATATCTCCCATTGTATTTTATTTAGCTAGCAGCTTCTTGTGTTTGCCCGGGTAGCCTAATGAACACTTCGCTTTCAAAACTTATAGCGAGCGAGTGAAGCGAGCGAGCAAAAAGAAATGTTTCTGTTTCCACATGCACCATTTATACATGTATTATATCATCTATCTATTGTTTATGAATATTCTCTTGTTTTAAAAGAAAGTTTGAAATAGGGTACAAAGCGGTGCCACGGGAAGGTGCCGTGGTATAGTGGTTCATTTACTTGACTCTCAATCTAAGGGTTGAGGGTTCGAATCCTCTCCAGTCTTTTGGCAAGACATTAATCCACATTTGCCACTCTCCACCCAGAGAGAAATGGGTACCTGGCAATTTCTGGGTTAATTAGATATAAAGGGCCCTCAGGAAGAACAGCAATTTTGCTGATGAGGTTTCCCTGGGTGAACGAAATGATTATTTAGGCAAGCAAATATATTTCTCTACATGTAGTACGGAACGTAAATACGAGACTGTCTCGTTAAAAAAAAAAGCAAGGGTAGTCAGGTGACCCTGCTCAGGAGTCTAAGCTGTTAGAATGCGCCCATTTGTCATTATTCTGATGGTGGGCTTGGCCTGTGGGGTCATTAACATTGGACATCAAGAAAACATTAGAATTTCATAAAATACCACATTATCTGAAATTCGATTTGTGTTCGCGGTTTGGGGGGGGGGGGGGGATGACTGATGCCGAATATCCTCGACCGCGGAGCAAAGTGACTGATCGGGGAAAGGGTGTGTAGGTTCAAACGTGAAGGATAGACTTAATATGCAAGGGGGGGGGGTAGGACCTGTTTTTGCTGCCCATATCTCTGTATTATTAGTCTAATCTAACGTTCCTCCAATTAAAGCACAAAAATTTGTTTTCAAACAATATTGCAGAGGTATACATCCTCATTACTTGAATGAAAAGTGTAGGGGACTTGAACCTTTACTTAGAGTATGAACCATCCCCTTTTTTATTTTGCGAGCGAGCAAAGCGAGCGAGCAGAAAATTCCACTTTCTAGCTATAAAAGAAATGTTATTTTCCTCAAAGTACACTCACGCAAATAAAAAGTTTGACTAATTCAGCACGCTGTTCTCCAATATTATTGCTACTTTCCTAAACCAACCTAAACACAACAAAAAAGTAACCCCCCCCCCTAATTCAAAATAGCATAACTTTTTAACGAAGAAGGTTTGAGCAAAATGATTTGGCAGGAGTTTTCCTACACTTATTGACTAACTTTTGTTTGAAAATGAGATTGATCTGTCGAGTCATGCATGAGTGAGCAGACATTAAAAGCAAAAATGTCACTTTTCAAAAGTCACAAGAGTCATTTTGGGGGTTCTGTGAAACAAGCTTTTTCTGGTGTTTGTTCAAGTGCTGTTGATGTTTATCGAGGTTGCGTCATGGTTGAGTGAGTGCATTTTTAACGATGAAGCAAAAAATGCTAACAATTTACTGTTTGATGCCGGAAAAACAAATACCCGGTATTTTCAGAAAATGTGCCGACTCATGTTGGTTGATGCCAATTCTTTCCATAATCTGAATGGATTTTGCAGATTTAGGAGAGCTTAACATCCCTTTCTTCAAAAAAATTGTGTTCACCCAACTGTGATAAACATGATAAGTGTCAGGGATAGGCATGACGGGGTCAAACAACGGAAGAAACCAAATTCGCCAAAGTTTTATTCACAGACCCCACAAAATGACTCTTGTGACTTTTGAAAAGTGACATTTTTGTCTTTAATGTCTGCTCACTCATGCATGACTCGACGGATCAATCTCATTTTCGCACAGAAGTTAGTCACTGTACGAACACTCCTGCCAAATTATTTTGCTAAAAACTTGTTCGTTAAAAAGTTATGCTACTTTGAATTAGGGGGGAGTTACTTTTTTGTTGTGTTTATTTCAAATATTACAGAGATGGGATAGGGGAAAACATACTATTTTAGTGATGAAGTGTTATTTCGCTATAAAAAGCCACTATAGGTCTATAAAATATCTACATTACATATTTGAGTGAGCGCAGCGAGCGAGGAAAAAAACTACATTATTTGATAGCCTCAAAGATATCTAAATAGTTTTGATCACCTAATTGCTAAATATGATGGGTTTTTTTTTTGGTGCCTCGCTTGCCATCTAAAACCATATTTTTTTTTTTTGCTATGAGCGAGCTACCGACAAAAACTCTGTTTCTTTCTAGTAAAACGTAGAATTTCCACCAAAATAAATTAGATGAATTTTATGATGTACCATTTATCTGTATTCGAGAGAAGCTTTACATCTCGCCGTAGAAATATGACAATATTCGGACATGTTGCTGAGGGAGTAAGAGCGCTTGCCTTCTGATCTTGTTTCTATGAGCGAGCAGAGCGAGAAAGGGCTATTTTTTAATACTGAGAACAACTAGGTTCTAGAGTACTGTTACTGCAGTTCTATGATTTTAATGATATACATTTTACTAGCATCCGATCCTTTCTCATGTTTGGTAAGATAGGAATAAATTGGCTACCGGTCACAGGCCATTATTCCATGAAAATTCTTCTGTTATGGGTCTTCTTCCCGTTCGACTCCTTGCAGTTATACTATAAGAGTACATGTATAACATTGGATACCGAAGGATAAAATGCAAATCAGTTTCATTTAACAATAAACCCTGATAACAATATTAATTGGCATTGGTTAAGATAACAAAGATATTAAATGCGAGTAGAATAACAATAGCATACTATTTGATAGAAAGACAATATACAAACCGATTTGCTTTCATAAAGGTAGTATTACAACCTAATTGGTTGAAATACTTAAAATACGAGCGAGCGAAGCGAGCGAGCGCTGAAAGCCTTTTCCTTTTCCTTTCCTTTCCTTTATTCTCTTTGTCTTTGTCTTTACTTTTGTTTCTTTTTCGAGGATTATAGGAGGCTATGCAGTTTTTCATTTTTTCAAGGTGAATTTTTGGGGGATGATTGTACAGGCCATCCCCCCTGACCAAATATGGGGGGGGGGGGGATTTATCCCCCATCCCCCCGGGATCGACACCCATGCACCTCACATCAATCAACTCAATTTGAATCAACAAATGATATGATAATTTACATATTTGCCAAGTTATTCCATAATATTAAGAAAGTAGTAGATGGATGATCTGACTTTGATATTATTGAGATATGGCTAAATTACCTTCAAAACACTAATTCCTGTGCAATTTAGACTGAATTTGGGACTCATAGGCCCGTATTCACAAAAGGGGTAGTAAGTTTAACCATGGTTTAAATATGTGGCTTAAATATGGGTAGCCAAATGCGGTAACCCTGTGTACGCTGTTATGTTCCTTATGTTTACTAGACTTCTGGCCTCGTGCTTTAATGGTCAAGAAAACTATTCTACTTATCACCACCAGGCAGTTTTAGATAGTTTGAGTAAAAAAATGCTGATAAATCGAACATCTACTCTTAGAGTAAGGCCACTGATTTAATCCATGGTTTAACTTTGTACTCCTTTGTGAATACGGGCCATAATCTTTAAGAATTCTAATTTTCTGTCATTTCTTTTCTTTGTTTTTCACATTATAGGCCTAAAAGTAACATGCTCATTCGCATGTGTAACTCCACCACTCTCAAACCACTCCACGACTCCTGCCAAGTACGGTTTTGGGCACGTGCCCTCCGCCTCCTACATAGGTTAATGCAGGGGCGGATCCAGCATTCTCCAATAGGGGGGGGGGGCGGAATTTTTCAAAACCGCCCGAACCGAGGAGAAACGTATGGCTTAAGGCTGTGCTCAGTGGCGGAATAAATCACATTATTTTGTGGGTGGCCCCCCCCCCCCCCCCCCGCGGGGTAGTTGCGCCTATATCATGAAATAGTTATCTTTAATTAAGGAATTAAAAAACTGAGCAAAAAGGAAATGATGGATAATGCGAGCGCGAAGCGCGAGCTGAAAATTTTTGAGATCTCAAATGAAGAAAATCGTGCATTCTAAGGTACATACAATATTAATTTTATTTCAATTCATTTCATTTCGTTTATCTTCCATTTCCAACATAATATAAACAGAATACAAAGTATGCATCGTACAAGGTAAAAAATGAAACTTAACAGTGGATTCGTAAATATAAATAGTTCCCGTGTACAAGAGCCTGAAAAAAGGTTCTTAATGGAAGGGACTGCTGAAAAGCCGAGCTTGTAGATCGCAGCCCCCCTATAACTTGTAAAAATAGTTAAACAGTAAAAATAAAAAAATAAGACACAAACTAATACAAACAGCGGATGTACATAACATAAAGTGAGTGAAAGGAAAATGAAGGAAAGGAGAAGAGAAACGAGAGAGAAAGAGATAGAAAGAGAGGGGGAGAAAAAGAGATAGAGGGGAGAAAAGGGGGAGAGAGTGAAGGACTCCTGCCTAACAACCAACACAACACACACACGGACCGGACGGAAAACGAATATCTGCAAAAAGTGAATGAAAAAAAACCCAACATAATTTAGTATGTTAAGTAAAATGAAATTGAATGAGGGATGATGAGTCTAAAGGGTCGGTGCATGGTACTTGCAAAGAAGGGACTTTTTTGATTTGAATTTAAAAGAATTTAAACTAATGGCATTTTTTAATGCTATCATCAAGAGTAGTCCAGAGCTTCGGGCCTGTATACGTGAGTATGGATTGTGAGAGTATAGTTCTTGGTAAGGGCAGATGGAATTCGTCAGATTGGCGTGTGGGGTATTTGTGTATACTTTTATTTTTGTTGAATATTATATCGAAAACTGGAGGTAACATATTATTATTTAACTGGTACATAAACTGACCGAGATTATAAAGATATAAATCATTTATCTTCAAGATATTATTTTCGATAAAAAACAAAACATCGGTGTGAGACATCCATGAAGTGTTGCAAATAACACGCATAGCTTTCTTCTGTAATAGTAGTACCCTATTGAGATGATAATCATGTGTATTTCCCCTAACAATAACGCCATAATTTAGGTAGGGTAAAATAAATGTTGAATATAGCATTAAAAGTGAAGAGATTGGGAAAAAAAATTGATCTTATTTACAATGCCTATATTTCGAGAAATTGTTCGGCAAATGCTATCAATATGAACATTCCAAGACAATTTATGGTCTATCATCAGACCTAGAAATTTAATGGAAGTTACTGTTTCTAAGTTGGTATCATCTAGTTTAATATTATGTGGTAGTTTATCTATAGAATTGCTAAAGAGCATACATTTAGTTTTTTGTAAGTTTATCGATAACCTATTAGCTCTTGTCCATTGTAATAATTTATCTAATTCGTTATTAAGTATATTGACCAAAATGTCAGGATCTGGATGTGAGAGGAGCACATTAGAATCATCTGCGAATAAGACCAAAGAGAGAACATTAGATGAGTTTTTGATATTATTAATATAGATAATGAATAATAGCGGGTCCTATAAGCTACCCTACGGAACTCCCCAATATACATCTTGCATAGGAGAACATTGGTCATTGATACATACATATCGCTTGCGATTTGTTAGGTAGTTTCTGAACCACTCCAAGGCCCTACCACGAATTCCGTAATTGTTCAGTTTGTAAAGAAGTATTTTATGATCGATGGTATGAAAGGCCTTGGAGAGGTCCAGAAAAACACCCACAGTGTGATAAAATTTGTCAATAGCTTTTGAAATTTTCTCAACAAATGTAAGTATGGCATGGGAGGTACTATGATTTTGGCGAAAACCAAATTGAAAATCAGAAATTATGTTGCTTTTATTAAAAAAATTCTAAAGTCTTGTGTCTATTATTCTTTCCAGAACTTTTGAAAGTGCCGACAGTAAGGAAATTGGTCTAAAATTATATATATTTTCTTTTCCTCCTTTTTTATAAACCGGTACAAACTTGGAAATCTTCATGCGGTCGGGAACTTCGCCGCGAGTCAGGGATAAGTTGAATATGTGCACCAACGGATCAACAATTAAGTTAATGACGTTTTTCAATATAACATTATCAGTGCCGTCATGCCTAGCACTCTTTTTATTTTTCAGGTTATTGACAATATCTAATATTTCGTTTCTATGTACAGGGACAAAAAATAGTGAATCAGGATTTGGCTGGTCTATAAAGTCTAAGAATGTCTTTTGAGTTGGAAGAATTTTGTTAGCAAGGCTATGACCTATCTGAGAAAAATACTGATTAAACGTATCAGCTATCTGCGCAGAATCATGAATTTCTACATCGTTACATTTTATTTTTGTTATACGTAATTTATCGCTTTGCTTGTTAATGGCATTATTGATTATTTTCCATGTTTTGCCAATATCATGTTTAAAGAGAATTAACTTGTTTGTAAAATATTTTCGTTTTTCAATACGTAGTATTTTTGTGAGAATATTTTTATAAGTAGTATATTTGTGGTGAGACTTTGCAGAACGTTGAATTTTGTTAGCGTAATATAAGTTGTTTTTACGATTAATTGATCTTAAAATTGATTTAGTTATCCAGGGAAGTCTGGGGTTCTACTTATAATTTGAGGATTTCTTAACTAATGGAATGTGTCTATCTAAATGTGACGTGAAACTCGTCAAAATATGTTATATGCAGTATTTGCATCATGCGAGATAAAAACTTCAGACCACTCCTCATCCTCAAGACTTTCTTTCAAACGTTCTATTTTATTAGGTGTTATTTTTCTGAATTTTTGCAAGAGAATATCTTTTTTATCATATATACAAGGACGTCGAGAAAAAATGGGGAAATGATCTGATACGTCCGATAAAATTATTCCTGATTCAGGTAAGGGAACAACATTGCAAAATATGTTATCAATGAGGGTTGCTGTATTGTTAGTAACCCAGGTAGGCTTAGTAATTAATGGCAAGAATGATGAAGATAACATGGTATCTAGGAATTCATGCGAAATATGTTGAGTGTAAGATTTAGATATATCTATGTTAAAATCTCCCACAATATAACATTCTTTATTGGTAAAGACAGGATTTTGTAATAAATATTGTAAATATTCTAAAAAGTCATGAGTATTTGAATTAGGAGGTCTGTACAACATACCGTTATTAAAATGTTTTTAGAATTGGTACTCTAATTTCAATTATTAATGATTCGGTATAATCAGTCATACAGTTAAGATCATTATGAATTAAGTAGTCACAATGTTGATTGACGTACAGTGCCACCCCGCCTCCCCTTCTATTTATTCTACTATAAGAAACAGACGAGAGGATTGCCCAAAGAAATGTAAAAAGAGAGACGGATCCATAGGCCTAGAAGTCCATAAATAAAAGGAAAAGGTATAAAAGAAAAAGCACGAAGAAATATACAATGAATTCTGAATCTTCTGTTCTTTCTTCATGTGTTCTTCCTCTCATCTATTCTCTCCCATGTCCATATGTTTTTATTTGTTCTTCCTTCCATCTATCTTCTTCTCTCTCCTTATGTACAGTGTATTTCATTGTTTTTTCTCTTTTAGATAAGATCAGGCTCAGCCATAGAGAAAGGGAGAGAAATACATATAATTCTATGGGCTCAGCCCGTTCGCTCAATATTACAAAGTACATGCAGTGGATCGTCTATGTGCGCTGAGGACTTGGACTCTTTCACCAGAGCACTTGTAGGATTTCTTCGCGAAAATGCCTAGGCAACGGTGTAAAACGGAAACGCGCTTCCCGTACGGACAATGAGAGTGTGCGCGCTGATAGGACAGAGAACTGGCACTATGAACATGACGGGCAAAGAAAGCGGACAAAATAAACAACCCCTCATTCTACCCTTCACAATGGTTCGGGTAGTCAAAAGAACATTCCTTCACTGCTATTATCTAAAATATGTGGAACAGATGTAACATGCATATTTACCTGGAACTACTGATTAAACATAATAGAAGTGAAGGGATGTTCTTTTGACTACCCGAACCATTATGAAGGGCAGAATGAGAGGTTGTTTATTTTGTCCACTTTCTTTGTCGGTCATGTTCATAGTGTGGAGAGAGGTAGAAGTGGAAGGAGAAAAGAAAGTTGAACAGTTACAATACAAGGTAGAGACTACACAATTACAAATACATAAACCTTGAAACGACTTGTAAACGATAAGATACACACAGTTTCGAGTGCATAAATTATCTATAAAAAGCATGCACGGACAAGGATGAGCTCCCATGGGTATAAAGAATTAAACACGTGTAGGAAGCCCACCCTGGAATGAGACTGGCTAAAAGAGCGACCAAACTATCCCTGGGTGGACTTCCCAAACAATGCTGGTGAAGATACGGAACGCATAAATATGATTAAACATTCCAGTCTATTGTAAGGGCGAAGTGGTATGCCTGTGTTAACTAACAATGAAAACAAACTGAATCAGTCTCACTATGAACACGACGGACAAAGGTTCTGGTAGACAAAAGAACATCCCTTCACTGCTATTGTCTAAAATATGTGGAACAGGTTTCACATGCATATTCACCTGGAACTACATGATTAAACATAATAGCTTTGAAGTGATGTTCTTTTGACTACCAGAACCATTGTGAAGGGTAGAATGAGAAGTTGTTTATTTTGTCCGCTTTCTTTGTCCGCCATGTTCATAGTGTCTGTTTCAATACAGATAGAATCACCTGGCTGGGTAAATAAAAAAAATCTAAATCAAGTCAAGCAAGAGAATCTGTTATTCAAGATATTCGGTACATGTATTACCTTTACGTAACATCATTCGCAGTCTATATCTACATTTCAATAGCAAATGACTGACTGAAAGAAAAAAAATTATATATAGATATCGAAACACTTGAACAAGTAAAATTTAACATGAACGAGAATATTCAAATCCAATCTCTTTTCATTTTTATATCATTCATTATTCTATCTATCATACTTAGAAACAAGAAACCAACCTAAACGCTTTGTAATTAACCAAGAATCATTTTTCTATAGTCATTTTCTAGATTCTTTGATATGACATCAGGCGCTTTCACACCTACCCGATCAGGAAAAATACCCGTAAATTACGAGAACTTGTTAGGGCCCCAAAATACCCGTAAATTGTTCTGCGCTTTCACACCTACCCGAAGCCAGACATCTTCGGGGTAAGTTCTCGAAAGTTACGAGCATGTGCAGAACTATTTATTTTGCAGGAGGAGGAGGCCACTGCCGTGTACACCTCCTCCTCCCTCCACATCGCTATCAGCGATGATCAGAGGATGATACGGTATCGATATATCAGAATAAAATAAAAAAACACGAAAGGGACGTAGCTGGAAATAGACAATACTTGAATACAAATCTCAAATCCAGAATGTACGGTACACAAACGATAACGACGTCCAATACGTACATGGTACACACAGTACAGTACAGTACACGCTTCGTGCGCCAGTGCTTGATGGAATAGAAGTTCTCGTAATTTGCTTTCACATTACAAAAATCCCCGCGACCTTGGAGAAAGTACTCGTAATTTTGAGAAAGTACCTACTAATTTACGGGTATTTTCTTACGGGGATATTACGCGTAATTTGGTTTCACACTGGCAAAATACCTGGTATTTTCTGATCGGGGTAGAATACCCGATCTGAAAATACCAGGTATTTTTCCTGATCGGGTAGGTGTGAAAGCGCCTATCTATGCAGGGAATAAATTATTACTTTAACACTATCATCACCTATGGATATCTATGTAAATACTTATACTCAATCAATGATCATAGCCTCTTTGTGGATATGAAACTCACATCTCACTGTTGTGTGAATGCACAACAAAAAGGAGGCCAGATACAAGTAACGCTGAAGTACTACGTAATAATGTGGTACTGTATACAGGTAAACTGTCAAATCAACCAATCAACGAGTCATATGGGAGTGATTAAAAAAAAGTCAGAAAAGGATTGACAAGCACATGTATGCTCGACTTCGGCCTGAAATAGAATAACTGAATTTTTGTATCATTGTATTATAGCAGCTATATATTCAATGGTTAATTATGAAGAACATTTGCATATAGCATTTAGCAATATATAAATGCCGTAGCATGCAATACCAGTTGTTATGAAATGTAAAGGATGAAAAAGATGCTTGGATATGACACGATTGAAAACACGACTCATTAAGTTGGACTAATTGCTAGGCAAATTCAATCCCTTTTCAACACCAGGGAAAGCTGACCATGAATGAGTAGTTTGCATTTTTAAAAAAATAATATATAAACATATCTCAGTCGTTTAGTTTTCATGATATAAAAGTACAATGTACAACAATATCGTTACTAAAACCTGCTAAATATTCTTGTTTTGAACAAGGCTGAAGAGTATCACCAAATAAGTTTAGACAGGGTTTGAATTACAATTTACCCCCTGTCAAGACCATATAAAGAATATAAACAAGTATTCTTCATGATCATATAAAATGAGGAATTCACAGTAAGAATGTAGATGCACTGAGGCAGATCATAAGTGTACCAACAATACACAGCACGATATCCCTTGTAATATATCTAGTTGCCAAAACCTGCAAAATACTTCATTGTTTTGTCTAGGTAAACATGAATAAAATTGAAATGTGAATTTGACCCCTTGTTAATACCATGTAAAGGACATATTCTGTGTGTAATTATGAACCCATGTTATGGGATAAAATTTTCAAGCAATGTTGGCCACAACAATTATTCAAAATAACATCGATCATTCAACCTTTGGTATTTCGTAATTGACATGACAATATCTATCTGATTGTGTATGAACATGATTATTTCGACGAATTGTACATGCAAATACCAATTGTAATGAAATATAAAATAATGAAATAAGCGAAAAAATTGTATCTTTTTATAATACATAAATGTATCTTAGTCATTTAGTCTTAACAGGATAAAATAGGAATATTCTATAACATACAACAATGTTGTGGCTCAACCTGCTTAATGGTTTTAACAAGGTTAGAGAGAATCATTATAAATCATAGTCAGGGTTTAAATGACAATTTCTTCCCCCTTTCAATACTATATAGAGGACAATGAACTACCATAAGGATCTTTTAGATCAAAATATCATAGTGGGAATGTTGATACATCCAGGCATGAAAAATTATTAATGATTTAGTTGTCAAAACCTGCAAAATATTTCATCGCCTTTGTCTAGGTAAATGTGAAGGAATATTTTCAAGATTTAAAAGGGAGAAAAGAGGTGTCATGAAAATCGATAGAACTGGACTATAAGTTTAACTCCTTTGTTAAGGCCATGTAAAGGATAATGAATCCATGTTATAAGACGAGTTTCGAGCAAAGTAGATAGTTGGCTATGGGCGCAATAGGTATTCAGGTATAACTTCCATCGTTCAGCCTTTAGCAATACATTGATGACATGTCAACAGTTGATCTGATTATAAATGGTTATGAATAATTGTACAATGGCTCTTTCAAAATACCATGATAATTAGAATATTGTAGTACTATATACTCACAATAACAAACATTTCCTAGCTTTGGAGTGGGCAGGGAGATGCATCATGGGGAAAAATAGAAGGAAAAATACATCATGTGCACGGAAATTTTGGTTTATGATAACCTGAAGGCAGAGCAATTTTGCCTGTCATTTATTCTTGAACTCCTTCTAAAACTGATGATAACCTAATTAACCTCCCCCTAATAAATGTGAGCGCGAAGCGCGAGCGGAAAAATCCCCATAAAATGAATTATACTTCTTTGTAATTCTTTCTTATAACTCTGAAAATAAAAGTATGCGAGTATGAAGCGCAAGCGGAAATTTTGTCATAGCCCGACCTGCTTTTGTTTTGTTCAAGCGAGCATCCCCCCCCCCCCCCCCCCCCCCCGTTACGGGCCTGGTAATCAAGAGTTTCATGAGTTAAAGTTACATGCTATGAATTTATTTATTTATTTATTCATTAATTTGTTTCTTTATTTGATTTTTTTTTCTTATTTTTGCTTTTCTTTTTTTTTCTCTCTCTCTCTCTCTTTTTTTGCTCCGCCAATGGGGGGGGGGGGGGGGGGGGGAACGCGGCCGCTTCGGCCCCTCCCTGGATCCGCCTATGTTAATGAATATCTAACTTAATCATTTTGTAGCTATGAATTTAGGCTATCATCAAAGCTGTAATATAATAAAGAAAAATATCTGCAGAAATTAAAAAAAGACAATTTAAAATTAGAAAATTACACAGGCTACAAATTGCAGAAGGGTACAAACAATTCCTTATCATTGGTTAATAGGGTGAACATTTGAAGCTCAAAGGGGAAATATAGCAATATTGATATAATATAGAAATATTTGGCCTATATCTGTGCCTAGTATTTCTTATAAATTGGCAACGGAATGCTTATAAATTTGCCCCAACTCCCTCCCTCGCATATATATATATATATATATAAGAATCAGAGTTGGTAGTAGAATGCCACTGAAAAATAAAATCATAGATTTTAAAAGAGAACGGAGCATAGCTCTCAAAAATGAAAGGTGAAGTCACACGCTTCGTCAGTGCCCATGGTGTGACAAAAAGATGTTAATCAAAATCCGTTTCTGAAACAGACGAAAAAACACGTCTGCTCAAGGGCAAAATTTCTTTTAAAATCTATGATTTTATTCTATTACCAACTCTGATTCTTGTATTATCTAGATGCCAAGCAGACTAATTTTCAATTATATATATATATATATATATATATATATATATATACCGTGTGTCTCAAAAAAAAAACGTAACACTTTTGAAATGGTTGCCAAATTGAGCATATATTATTTCATGAAAAAATGTCAATATGTATGGAAAGCTAAAGGACCAACCTTTCATATGAAATGAAAAAATTGAAAAAAAATCATGCTTCGATGAACAGGGTTCACTTAAGTTAGAGGTATGAAAATGGGCCTGCGCAGGATTTTTCCTTCCAATTTTGGACAGGTATAGCATACAAAATAAATTTGATATGAGATATTCATGATCGATGGATTAAGAGTTAAAAGGATGTTTTGAATACCAGTCCTTTCTCTCTGTCATTTATCAATCCCCAAACACCACCCATGCCACACACACACACACACACACACACCAACTTCCACTCCCATCTTAATGTATCATTGATCTGGTAGATGTGAACAGGATGAAGGAAGAATTGGAAAAAAAATAAAAGAAACATGAACATCTTTAAAAAAAAGATTTAACTTGTTTTTGTCATGTCTGCCCTAATGTGTGTGTGTGTGTGTGTGTGTGTGTGTGTGCGCGCGTGGGTGTATGTGTACGTGCGTGTGTGTGTGTGGTTTGTGTGCGTGTGATAATTGGTTTGAGCAATTGCTTGATGGAATTAATGTTTCAGTGATTTATCGATTGATTTCATTGATCAAAATGAGTGACTGGTTAATAATTTGATTATTAATGGAAAAAAAAATGATCCACCAAACTTTCAGAAGAAAAGTGATAAAAAAGGAAGGAGTAGGTGAGAGGATAGGAAGAAGGTTGTATGTGTGTGTGTGTGTGTGTGTGTGTGTGGGAGGGGGAGGACAGTGGGTTGCGTAATGTTAATTATGATTTGGAATGTTTCAATTTAGCCAATTCTCATTCATCCTTAATCCCGTTCACATCTACCAGATAAATGATACAATAAGATGGGAGTGGAAGTGTGTGTGCGTGTGTGTGTGTGTGTGGGGGGGGGTGGGCGGTGGTGGTTTCGGGATTGATAAATAACAGAGAAAAAGGAATGGTATTCAAGGTATTCAAAATATCCTGTTGATCCATCGATCATGAATATCTCATATCGACCTTATTTTGTAAGCTACAAGTAACTTACCTGTCCAAAATTGGAAGGAAAAATCCTGCGCAGGCACATTTTCATACCTCTAACTTAAGTGAACACTGTTCATCGAAGCATGATTTTTTTTCCAATTTTTCATATCATATGAAAGGTTGGTCCTTCAGCTTTCTATACATATCAACATTTCTTCATAAAATTACATATGCTCAATTTGGCAACCATTTCAAAAGTGTTACGTTTTTTTTGAGACACACGGTATATATACAAAGAGAGAGAGAGGGAGAGAGAGAGAGAAAATAATTCCCATGTGTTGGATGATTAATAATGTAGACAGTAATAACTTCAAAAAGAGTCGAAGGTATGTGTAAATCCAACATTAGCTTTTATTGTTCAGAATTTTCGGCCGGCCTCGGGCCTTCCTCAGTGTATACAGTTTAATGACAAGATAAATGCAAACAAAATTTTCCTTATAGTAGCTCCTTAGCAACGCTCTACGCGTATACAGTATAGTACGGGCTCTATTTTGCTCAAAAATCCCGTTGTCGACTTGAGTTGTCTCGACCTCAAGTGTCCCGACCGCAAGTGGTTTTTCAGGTGTGCATTTCCATTGCTGCTATATTATGTTAGATCAATTGATAGAATAATAGCGTAGCATGAATCAAAGTTCCCCAGAGCTGTCCTACCATTTGCAAAATTTCCAAAATGGTAGGACAGCTCTGGGGAACTTTAATTCATGCTACGCTATAATTCTCTCAATTGATCTCACATATTTATTTCCAAGAGAGTTGCCAAAGCTGTTGTATATCTTAACTGATGACAAATATATATATATATATATATATATATATATATATATATGCAAATAAAAAAGTTATCCAAAGTGAAGTAAAGGTAAGTCTTACCTCCGATGTTCAGTTGAAAACGGGCTCGCCCGATCTGTGATGAAAAAAGGCTGATCGGTATCATATATTCCTGAGTTCATTTAAGCGTGACTGTTCTTCTTTTGAATGGAACCCTGGGAATGAATGACATCACAGATGCTGGCAAAGTTGCCAACTCAAGGATTCCTGTAAGAGGGATTTACTGAAACTTTTAAAATTCATAACTTTTAAACAGATTGTCCGATTTTGCTCAATCTTTCACTGTTTACTCTTCTTGTTGTTCTTCTTCACACTGGAAGCACACTGATGCCTGGGTTGCATTCTCTTTTAAATATGAACCCAAGTTCTTTTCGTGCAATCACAATCTGACGATGTAAACAAAACCTTTTCAAACGATTAGAAAAGGCCTCGTGAGATTTAGAATTCATCAGACTGATTAAAAAGACATGAAAGAAAAGCTACCACACATGGAAATGGGTATGATGAGCTTACACATACGGGTTCTGGCCAACTACTCAAGCTGGTCCTTTATATATATATATATATTTTTCAATGGATATTTCTATTATGGCATTCTTACAAACAACATCAAACAATAGCTTAAAATCTCACAGAATCAACTTTCCCAGAACTCGGGTTTTTCTGAAATTTGTCCATTTCTTCTATAGACATGATAGGCGCGTTGACCAGGGGAACTTACATCAAGAAATTGGTTTTCACATCTTTCAAACATGACTTTGCTCCTGGAAAATGGTTGAAGTGAATCAGTGAAATAAGTTTTTGGATTTTTGAAGCGATATCCTTCGAATTTCCTGAAAGTTCATGGAAAAATTCACCTGGAAATGCTTCTCGACTGAATTATAACAATTCAAATTTGTTGTTGTTTATGGTTTACCTTTCAGCTCTCTACCACGGGACCCGGTGCATCATGCACCGCCCCCCTATCCCTCTGGCATCGTCAGCTCTCAATGTTGAAGCGTCGTTGTTCGTTTTTTTTTCACGAAGCGACCTATAATTTTCTATTTAACGTTTTGTGAACAATGAACCCCCAGAAAAATGAAGCCTATTTTTGGAGATTTTCAGATTTATGTATTCTGTATCATTTTCTTTTTTCACTATATCGATTGTACATTCAGTGGAATCGAAATTCTGATTTTACAAAAGAAGCCAATATAAATATAAATAAAGGTTCCAAGAACAAAATCAGGAAAGTATGTTTTTTTAATGAAAATGAAAAGAGAGTACAACAGAGAAGGGGAACCAGCGGTAATACAAGTCCATGGCAAATGTACATGATGATTCTTGCAAAAATTGCTAAGTAAATTAAGCAAACATACATTTGCCATGAAACGAAAACAGAGACTCAACACCTACATATACAATAGGGGAAAGCGGGTGAACTGGGATAAGAATCGTGATTTGGCACTCTTTACTTTGTAATTTCTTAAATATTCATGACAGCTTCTCAATCGAACATTACGTGGTAAATGATATCAGTAGTAGACTAAAAAAAAACCAAGGTATTTGACACAATCCCTATGTTTTTTTTAGGTGAAACGGAAGATACATATATTTGTAGCCGCATGGAGGGCAGTTGCTCCCCCTCCCAACTTCCACCCTTTTTTTTTGAAAATTTTCAAAGAATACAACCCGAAATGTACACTGTTCAACTTTAATTCTGTAAATACGAAAGCTCCCTTGTGTGGGAGGGGGATGCCCCCTCCGGGACTCTTTCCCACTCGGTCGCTCCATTCCCTCACTTTCGTGTTTCCTCGAATATCGAACATATCCTTGCCCCCCCCCCCCCCCCGAAAAAAATAAACAAATGCTGCGTACGGCCTTGCATGCATTGCAGGTACTTGTCCACGGAAAGACTAAAAAAAAAAATTAATAAACCAACAAATTACGTTTTATTGTTACTTTAGAGAAGGCAATCAGCAATGATTTTCATCAGAATTACATGCCATTTTCATTTTCGGAATAATGAACTCACTTTTACTTTGGGAATTCCAAATCTTTGGAATTTGGAAAACTTCGGTTTAAAAAAAAACCAAAAACCCTTCGACACTATCAAAGAGACATGTGACCCACTATTTTCTGCAGTAATAGATCACGTGTCCTCCCAGGTCCATCATCATGATCATTTTCCTGTAAAGCATGTCAAGTTGCTTTGGTCTAAAATTTTGTCAAAAAACGCCGAGGTTACGGAGAGGACTTGCCTTTGCATAACCAAAGTCCTTTTAGTATCAAAAGACTTCGAAATCTTATACAAATATTTGAACTTATTCATTTATGTCAGTGTCCTTGAGGCCAATAAGACAAGTCTTTTGAAGTTAAGAGAGGTGTAGTCAGACCATCGATTTCCTTCATGTATTTCTGAAAGGCATTTCTATTTTTAATCCATTGCCTTTTGATTCAATGCTTTTGGATTCAACGCTTTGGGTTTTTTACAAGAAATGTTTTGATGTTCCAGTGCTGCATTCACGAAAAGGGATCTTTCATGGGCATTAAACCCCGGAGGCTATAAAAGGCATATTTTTGTTAAAAGTTCACGCACTTAAAGTGATTTATTTCTGGTTCAAATTATTCGAATACCACGTAAAAATACTACCTAAGTTCCACTATCAAAAACCTGCCGAGAAGTCGCAAAGCAAAAACATAGACTTTACTTTCTTTTCTTTTAACTCTTGCTCCTTTAACTTTAATCATGTTGCATTTTCTATTGAGAAATCCAGTTCTAACTTCCTACAACAAACAAATAAACAAGATTACATATTAGAATCTTTTATTGTTTAAATATTACGAATGGCAAAATTAGCCGATGGGACCTGATACTTGTTGGTAAAGTCCTGATTTGATGACTTCACTTTGTCTGCCCACTTGACTGAAGGCCCACGATACCAAAAATGAAAACGGTACCACGAGACCGAAAGCCCACTAGACTGCATTTACAAACCTACCGAAATTAAATAAGATTCCCCGCTCCCCTTAGATTTGCTTTCGTTTCTCTGAATGAATTCATGTGAATTTACGTCTATGCATCTACCCCTTCCCAATGAAGAATCGTTCCCTTGCTCCTGCTACATTACTGTGTGAATATTCAAACATTCATTTTTATTTTATAAAGAAAGCTTTGTAGATGGGCGACCTTAAAACTCTTTCAAACATTAGCAATTATCACAGTAACTCATTTTCTTCCTACATGTTTATATCACCACTGTCATCGCGAATTTACATGGAAATGAACCAGAGGGATGCAACTTGGAAAGTTTCAGCCAAAGCTTCGAATCCCCCTCCCCATACACACACACACACACACACACACACACACACATACTCACACACACACACACACACACACACACAAATTTTGTCTAATTTGTTTGTGATTGCTTGATTGGTTGAAGTGCACATGTTATTGTCCCTCCCTCCATGTTGAATTCAAATAAACTGGAAATATGACTTTCTATTCTGCCTCATAGTCCTTTGGAAATGCGCATTCCATTATGAAATCAGCCTCATGCACATCTTTAATTTGCGACAGTAAGAATCTGAAGATATTTGCAAGTGAGGGTGTGTGCGTATGTGTGTGCGTTGTGTGCGGCTTCATAAGATGGTTTCTGCGTTCTTGAGTCCCGGTCTTGAGTGTAAGAATACCCATGAACAAAATGCTTATTCCTTTTTTTTTTCTTTTTCTTTTTCTTTTTTTTTTTTTTTTTTTTTGGGGGGGGGGGGAGTGGGGCATACATTTCTCCCGTTTTATGCATCCCACCATAATATTCTAGCAGACAGAAAAGGGGAATTCTTTCCCTCGTATATATTATGGGGATCATTGGACACCTCCCCCCCCCCCCCCATCAGGTGATAGCCAACCGCCTGTGTCCTTTCCTACTTTTTTTCTTCTTTAAAAAAAAAAAAAAAATTACATTAACAAAAAACGGCTGGTACATTAGACTACTCAACACACCCTTTAGAGGCAAGCCCCCCCCCCCCCCCGGTTTCAACGAATGGATGGGTTAATTTCACTCCCCACACGCAACCCACCCTTTCGAGACAACCGGGGGGAGGGGGGGGGGGCTTCTCTCGAAAGGGTACGGCCATCCCCGTTCCCTCCCCGCTCCCATCCCGCTCCGCGCACGCACCCTTTCGACAAAAGCCTAAAAAAACAGGGCGTTTCACAAAGTTGTGCGGAAAGTTTAGGAACTTTAGGAATGACTGAACTATGAATGGAATGCAATCTTGTTTTAACGAAGTGTGACTGTATTTCCCATAATTTCCAATTAATTATTGGCAGAAACTGTACTTCCCATAACAAATGTTTTGTTGGTAGTAATAATAATAATAATAATATTGGTAATCTAAATTAATATTCAACTTTAGCTTTATAATGCTTAAGAATCCCATTTGGCTTTCCATATTAAAGTCATTCTTAAAATCTTGCGTATCTACAGTCTGCTATGTCGAAACATTGACTCCCGTCAGATAATCGTGATAGAACTGATTTTTTTAAGCTAACTTTGTCAATTTGGGGGTGCTGAATTAAAAGAACTTTGGTTCCATTTTTTCCGACCACGTCTTGGACCGCCATCTTGAATTTAAAAATGGCCGCCATAAAAAAAATTTATTTTGATCTATATCTCATATTGTAAGCATTGTAGAAGGTTCAAATTTGGGGCAAAAAGCATGCTTCTGATGTCTGACATGCTGAAATACATTTTTCTGAATTGTGGTTCATTTGGATAGGCTGCCATGGCTAAACCTCTTTTGACTCATATCTTAGGTTTTCAGCACATTAGAAGGTTAAAACTTGTAGGAATGTATACATTTATGATGCCATAAATCCTTTAAATACAATAGCGTATTTAGCATGATGGATCATTTGAATTGGCGGCCATCCTGAAATTCAAAATGGCCGCCATAGCCAAACCTATTTCAATATTTTGACTCATATCTCAGGTTTCCAGCACCTTAGAAGGTTAAAACTTGTAAGAATATCAACATTTATGATGGCATACATTCTTAAACAAAACATTAGCTTCCTTAAATTGCAGTTCATTTTGATAGACCGCCATCTTGAAATTCAAAATGGCCGCCATGGCTAAGCATATTTTGACTCGTATCTTAGGTTTTCAGCACTTTAGAAGGTCAAAATTTGTAGGAATATATACATTTATGATGCCATAAATTCTTCAAAAACAATAAATTCTTTTAGCATGGTGCATCATTCAAACTGGCGGCCATCTTGAAATTCAAAATGGCCACCATATTCAAACCTATTTCAGCATTTTGACTCCTATCTCAGGTTTTCAGCACCTTGGGCGGTTAAAACTTGTAAGAATATCAGCATATATGATGCCATACAATCTTTAAAAACATTGGCTTCCTTTATTGTGGATCATTCTAACTGGCCATCTTGATATTCAAGATGGGCGCCAGAGTACGCGTATGATATTTTGATCTAAATCTAGTGTTGTAGCGTTTTAAAAAAATCAAAATCAAGCATATTAGAATGTTTATTATGCAATCAAGTCGGTTAACTGCATACTGCTTATTGCTTGTAAGTGGCGTATACTGCCATAATGATATACAAAATGGCTGCTATGGAGAGAAAGCATAGCGACTATGGTCAAAATCCGTAACCAAGAAACCATGTGGCAGATTAGCCTTGCGCTAACAAGTTATCGAATGAAGTCTAACTACTACTACTACTACTACTACTACTACTACTACTATTTTTTTTTTTTAATGACTACCCAATGTGCCTCCTTATAAATGCGTCTGAATGACACTAGTCAACGTCTCCGGGGGAGCGTCTCATGAAAGGACTTTTCGGATGTTTTATCGGACAAAGTCTATTTTATCCGACAGTTGCCATAGTAACGATGCTTCTCAGCCAGTTAAAATCAAGGAAAGATGTCAGATCTGACAACTTGTCAGACAGCAAATGTTGATGAAACGCTCCCCTGACCTCTTCAGGTTATAATCCTAAGTGTTTTCACAATCACAACACTTGCACATCGGGCTGCACACTGCAGGAGGTTCTTCTTTGCAGAAACAATAGCTTTTGCATTTCCATGATTGCCTTTGATACAGGAAGCTCTAAACACTTAGTTGCATAAACAGTACCTTCCGCAGACAACTCGATCCATTCTCCTGTAGTGGAGGCACTTTGGGTTGTGGAACTTTGTAGCCTTTCTTGACTCAGTCTACGAAGTTTGCTTTCTGGATGGTATCAAGGATCCGAGGGTAGGCGGGAACTTTAGTGCCTCAAGAATTTTTGCCCTGAATAACTCCCATCTCAGTTCATTAACTCTTGTAGCTTTCCTGTTTTTGGCATATACCTTGCACACAAAGTCTTCCGAGATACACTGTCCTGCTTAAAGTTATCCTCGTCCAACATTTGGAAGGCAGGGACTATGTCACATTCTGACTCAAAGAATACCAGGGTCATCTGCTCTTTGAGATGCCCACAATTTTTCCACCCTAATGGGCACCGCTGAATGAATGAAGACCAAGTAGAACTCTGCTTTTTTGCAACCCACTTCAGAACATCTCTCAGCAATGTCTACTGTGCGTTGCAATTTCCTCTTCGATAGATAAAGGAAAGATGACCAGCGATGATGTAAGAAGAGCAAAGATCCATCAGATATATAAACAAGTCACTGTCTGGGGAATGAACATCAATATCTCTGGTGTTCCCTGCTGCTCTTGAGGTAGCATCCAGTACCTGCACCAAGGACTCAACAAAGGTCCCAACTGACAGAATATCTTGGCAGGGCTGTTCTGCACGAGTATGGCAATAGTAGTAAGAGCATTGTTGTGGTCTTCAGAAATTCAACATATTCCAACAAGACAGATGTGTTTGATCCAAAAGCCGTCCATCACACGCGAGAAAGCAGATACCCTCATTCTAGTACATGTACTGGATGTTACTTCTAGAGGCTCTAGAGCAGCAGGGAACATCAGAGATATTGATGTTTACTCCTTAGACAATGATATGCTCGTTTATCTGATGGATCTTTGAGGAAATTGCAACGCACAATACACATTGCTGAGAGATATTCTGCAGTTGGCTGCGAAAAAAGCAAAGATCTGCTTGGTCTTGAATCATTCAGCAGTGCCCATTGGGGTAAAAAAAATTGCTGGTGTCTCAAGGCCTGATGACCTTGGTATTTATTGAGTAAGAATGTGGCATAGTCACTGCCTACCAAATGGTGGACGAGGATGTCTTGAACCAGGACATCGATCTTGGAAGACTATGTGTGCAAGGTGCCAAAAACAGAGAAGCTACTTACAAAATTGAATGAACTGAGAAATTCAGAGCAAAAAAGCTTGGGAAGAAAAGTTCCCGTCTACCCTCGCCTCTTTAGGTATAAGTTCTAAAACCCAAAGTGCCTCCGCTACAGGGGAATGGCTGCAATTGTTCACAGTTCACAATGCAATTGTGAACTGTGACAAATAGAAACAAGATCAGGAGACAAGTGCTCTTATTCACTCAGCAACATGTCCGAATATTGTAATATATTTACAGCGAGACGTAAAGCTTTTCTCGAACGCAGGGAAATGGTACATTATAAAATTCATCTAATTCATTTTGGTGGAAATTCTACGTTTTACTAGAAAGAAACAGAGTTTTTGTCGGTAGCTCGCTTCGCTAGCTCATAGAAACAAAATGGTTTCAGATGGCAAGCGATGCACAAAGAAGGATCATATTGGGCAATTATGTGATCAAAATTATCTAGATATCTTAAGGCTATCAAAGAATTTTTTCTCTCTCGCTGTGCTCAGTCGAATATGTAATGAAGATATTTCATAGACCTATAGTGGATTTTGATGACAAAATAACACTTCATCACTGAAAGAGTGTGTTTTCTCCTATCTCGCCTCCCTCGCTTGGAATATTTGATATAAGGTGGTTTAGGAAAGTAACAGTTGAACGAGCGAGGTGCTAAATTAGGTAAGCATCTTATATTGAGTGTTCTTTGAGGACAAATGACATGTCTTTTAAAGTTAAAAAGTGGAATTTTCGGCTCGCTCGCTTCGCTCGCTCGCAAGGCAAATAACGGGATGCTTCATACTCTAAGTAAAGGTTTAAGTCCCCTAAATTTCTCATTCAAGTCATGTGGATGTACCTCTGCGATATTGTCTGAAAACATTTTTTGTGCGGTTAATTGGGGGAACGGTAGATTAGACTCATAAGGCAAAAACAGGTCCTTCCCCCCCCCCCCCCCCCCCGCTTATTTAGTCTGTCCTTCACGTTTGAACCGCCACACCCTTTCCCCGCTCTGTCGCTTTGCTCCGTGGTCGAGGATATTCGGCATCAGTCATTCCCCAACCGCGAACACAGATCGACACCCATGTGTGTTGTCATAATATAGTCATATTTTAATAATAAACAAACTGCGTTAAATGCAGAAGATAAATGCTCCATAAACTGATAAATGACCCTCTACAAGTAAGAGATCCCTAATGCGTTTCATTCTCTATGTTACTGTGCAAAAACTTTCACAGAAGGTTCTCCTCATTAAACGGATATTCAATCTAAATTTTGTGGTTTAAAAAAAACAACGGGGTATCAATATGGTACGGATGAGAGGGTTGCACCAACAATTTACCCCAACGTTCACCTCTTACCAAGTTACAACCATGAAGATAAATTTGAAGTTAAATCTGCTTAGCAAATACTCTCACAGTATATCAATATGGGAGCCACAGGGTAAAATGACAAAGTCATTTCAACCCCCGGTGCCCCGGTGCCTGGGAGCTATTGTGAAAGATGGAAGTTTCATTTGTTTGTCTTGTGGAAAAAAATGGGGAAAATAAGACGGACTCAAGCATTATGCAAACTAAAAGAGGTGAAAAATTATGAAACTCCAATTTTAAATAACTGCTACCCCCGGCCCCCCTTTTGATGACCCTGGCCCCTTGCATGCATGAAAGAAACAGGGGCAAGGCCGCAAAACCTCTCTCCTGAGCAAATGCATTTAAAGCGACGTGATACATTGCCGAAAAAGAATAAGTGAATAGAAAGGTAATTCAAGTGAGGAATTGAGTATGATAGATTTATATGCCATTGTAAGGACGACAAAGAGGGAAACTACAGGAATAATGTGCACAAATTCACCCGTGATGAATTTTTTTTTTTTGAATATGAAGAAAATATCATTATGAGCAGCGTGCTCATAGCCTTTAAAACATCCGCAATGCTAAGTTTGTCGTGCTTCAGTATAACAGTTTTTTTTATACTTATTCATTGCATTTTCTCGTCTTTCATGGCTGTTTTGTTAAAGTATCCAGGACAGTGAAGTGAAAAGTCCGAGCCTTAGTTGAAGAAATAAGTATTTTTTTCCCGTCAATACCCCAAATAACTTGATATATTTTCTATCAAAGGTTCATGACTGTGTAATATTTTTGAATAGGCTTATTAGAAAATACTGCATGCTGAAATTTGTTTAAAGAATCAGTTCAAAAGTTGGGGTAAACAAATTCATGAGAAAATAACCAGGATAATGACATTTTCAGTGGAAGCTAGCGAAATCCTACTGTGCTGTGTGAATACATGTTAGTATGCGTGTGTATGATAATACTAGAGCAACTGCATGGGGGCACCTTGCATTCACGATCTCGATTGTGTTTCACTGTATTCCATTTCTCTGTAGTCATAGTAGCATTTTTTCTACTTATCACAGAGGTTTTTGTATCGATTTTCAAATCTTGTGATTTGACATTCTTATTTCTTAATAAAATATCATTTGAAAACATGCAAATGGTTATCTGTGACTTGTGGCCTTCACTGACTATCGTTCTCTGGCGTACTGGTGGGGGTGGGGGGGGGGGCTGACGGTGAGGCTGCAGCCCCCAAAGGTGTCAAGTCAAAGAAAGAAAAGGGGGATATGAAAGGATCAAAGAAAGAAAAAAATATATTCCCTCTCTCTCTCTTTTTCGTTTTAAAAAGTTGAAATTTTCTCTCCCTCGCTCGCTCACCCACAAGCATCAGAATTTGGACAGCTGATATTCGGACAAGAGTCGTCAGTCGCCTCAAAATCTAGGGCTCATATTATGCCACTGTCAGCATGATTGTCTTTGACAGCGTGATATTTCATGTATGCCACGGCATGGTCCCTAAGGCATTTCCTTCTACACCGGAATCGCGGGGTGGTTATTAAAGTAGGTATCATCAGAAGTGACCGGTTTCTTCTTAGTCGAACAACCCATGGAACAGCCCCTCCTCTCTATCCCTCTTGACCGACAGGACACCGGAAGTGCTTGGCATCCAACGGAATAGCGCGTTCGCACTGAAAGAGATTTTGGTCATCTACGAAATGTTCGTAGTCAAGACGGAGGAGGGCACGTCCGGGGGGGGGGGGGGGTTACATCATACTTCTCATGTGTCTTTGATCACAAGTTTGACAGAGGGCACAATTTAGAGGCCGTGTATTTAAGGTTGTGTCGGTTTTTTTTTTTAAGAGGGCGCTGGTTGCTTTTTAACTCCCCCCCCCATAAAAATGTGTGGTTATGATTTATCTTTCGTCTTTACACGTTATAATGTCAGTATTCATGTGGGTAAATTTGTTGATCTTTTAAAAGGGAGTGGACATTGCAAAGAAAAACAAATAGGGACAAAAGCAAAAGACCAGAAAATCTTCATTTCAAGACGATGGAGGTAGATCGTGAAAGAGCTCAAGAAAATACACCTTAAGTTCCCAAATACGAGTCCGTGTTAACAATTCGGTCATTTAACTCCTTCCAAAAGGATGGCATATCTCTTAAACAGGGCTCGTCGCCATATTTCGACTCTGCTTTCAATCCCAATGATAAAATATCATCGGACCCATGAGGGCGAAATGCAGTTCAAATATGCTATAGCCCACTTCGACTAAACCCCAGATCGAAGAGGGCACATTAACCACCTTTATGTAACTCAAGTGGTCAGTACTCCTATCGTTTTGATGACAACCCATGTTTCAGGGACAGTACGGTCAGGATTAATACTGGTTTTTTATATTCTGCCGTCGGCAGTAGCAAAGGGTGTTTTAATAAACATCAGTTTTATGTTGGTCAAGATAAATTTGATATTGTTAGTAATATATGACTTGTCAAGCATGCATTTTCATCATTTCAAAAAACGTGTGCAGTGATAAATGGGTGCGCCGCAGACCATACCAGTCCTGATAATCTGCTGAAAATCAGATTTTCTGATTTTCGACGGAACAAATACTGCCCTTCCAAATCCCACCCCCCCCCCTCTCTCTCTCTCTCTCAGCCTCCCGCTTTATCTCTCTCTCTCTCTGTCTCTCCTCTCTCTAGCTCTACCCCTCCTCAACTCTCTCTCTCTCTCTCTCTCTCTCCTTCTCTTCTTCCCTCCCCGGGGCTCCCCCCCCCCCTCTCTCTATCTTCAGTTTACACGGTCTTCTCTCTTACTATAACTTAGGTTTGTTTTGAAGCAAATAACCCAAGATTAATGTACACCAGCAATTAAATGGCATATTTGAACATATGAAAAACACACAACGCACACACACCCACGCACACACAATAGTACGAGTCGGCTGCCCACAGAGAGCATTACATATCCTTTATTAATAATTAAGTTTGGCTTTTCAATGGGCAATGCATCTTTCTTTGACTAAACGCACAACCCTTGGGAATTATCACAGGACTTGAAAGCATATTTCTCTTATTAGATAATTGCTTTAGCTTCCACTATTTCATCAAGATAATCCTTCCAAAAACTGAATACCAGTGATGAAGATATCTTGCTTTATGCCTCTTTTAATTACATTCTTTCGTAAGATTAATGAAAAGACGAAATGAGGGCAAGATCTCTTGACGACGAGAATGGTGGCGCCAAAGCCGAAACGCCACAATGCCCCCGGGAGGAAGTCGGGTGCCTTGGAAGCAAATATCCGGCCTCTGCCGCTAAAAAAAAAAAAAAAAATCACCGTTGACCAGTTGGTGTGAAATTATCACTACCGTGCCCGTATCGTTGACACTTAAAGCATCTCTTGATTTGGGGGACATACAACTTAACCGGGAAGATCTGAAAACATAGCTTGACATTGTCAGGGAGGTCTTTCTTTTGGAAAGTCAGTATAACACTTCTCATAGGGATATAAGTCGACTGGCCTTCACCAGCTCCCTCTGCTTGGTTATCAATATTCCTCTTATCTGATGTTACATTCTGAGTTCTGAGTTCTTGTAGTAACTCTTCTTCTGTAATTTCAAGGGGGACTCCGTATATGACTCCTTTGATCCCTTTCCTAATTTCAGAGACTTTAACAGGTATGTTGTCTATCGATTGGATCTGTAATATCGCCCTCATTTGTTTGGTATTCTTACATTTTACCAATAATCCTGAACTAATAGGTTTGATGAACTCTACTGGTTGGTTATTGCATGCCTCTCTTATAACCTTCGAAATTTTCAGTGGGTTGACTTATTTCAAATTCTTCTGCCTGTCTATGGGTGCTATAAATAGTTTGTAATCAGTAGATCTATCCATTGCTTGTCTAGAAGTACGATATATAGTAGTGTTATCAGAGTCTGAAGCCGAATCATTTTGACTGAGATTTTCTATGTGAAATTCTACGCTTTCCTAACAAGGTCCACACAACTTGCTAAGCATAGTGACCTATATCAAGATCAAGCTGAAAATCTCCTTTGCTTCATGTATAATCAGCTAAGAATATGAAATGTCTTGCGAACTTTTATTAAATTTCATGCGGGATGTGATTTTGAACTGCGCCAAGCTTCAGTGCGGGCGCTACTGTCAGAGCGGATTGAATAATATTTAGGGTGAATGTGGTTACGAAAGTTGAAACAGTAAGGTCCACACAACTTGCTAAGTATAAGAACTTTTATTAAACTTTTCATGCGGGATGTGATTTTGAAATGCGCGAAGCTTCATTGCGGACAGTCTATGTATGATGCGTAGTGCAAATTGGGGAAATTTTGTCATAGAGTTGCAATTTTTTTGTTTTGTTTTTTTTTTTGTTTCACAGTATCTCTTAAATAGCCTTTAGCCTTATTTAAGACATTAGATTATTCAATTGAGCCATTTTTGCTCTTTTATACTTTTTAAAAGTAGTAAGTAAATATTTTATACCATTTTTGTATCATGGAAATATATTTCCCTTTCCTCTCGGACCTTTCGGCGACACCCTAATTGGTCACTCTATCAGAATTAAATGAATCCCAATCAGGGCAAATAATGGAATATTTTAAAAAGACAGATCCAGGAATACAAAAGGCCATAATACGTTTCGTTTCAAGAACGAAACGCTTCAGTAAAGAGTAGTTAAGTTTACTTTATATATTGATTATATATTATATTATATTGATTGCATAATATATATATTGATTATGGTATGTACATTACCTTTTATTTATCTAAAGAAGAATAGGAAATAAAAAAGAAAAAGTAATAGTGTGAGTTTATATAGAGTAACGACATAAATTTTCATTTTAAAATTATTTTCTCCTCTATGTACATGTACATGTATGCGTTTGTGCGCACAAGTTATTGAGAGGTTTATTACAATTAGAAAGATGCACATGTTACTAACCAAGCCCACAAGTGTTTTTCGCCTTATTGTTTAAAACAAAAAGATTTTTTCTTTAAAAAGTCATACACTGAAATTAAAACCCATCTATACGCACAGGTACACTAGCGCCCCCTCGTTCATGCATGAATTACCTAGGCTTGACCGAAAAATCGGAGCAACGTACCGCGCCGATATGGTAAGATTGCATCTTGGAAAGAGCAGGGCAAGCGCAGTTGGAACTGGGCTGAAGATAGTGGTTGTTTTTGTGTGATTCTTTAGGCCAATTTAATAAAAATAAAGATTATTTCTATATATTTGAAGGTATAGTAAAGAATAAAGTAAGTAAAGAATAAAAAAGACAATACTAAAAATAAAATAAATAATAGGATATATGTTTTAATAGAGAGAAGTGAAATAAACCTGTAGAGTCATTGGCAAATATGACTGATTGCCACTCAACCTAACGAAAGAAGAAGAAGAAGACTCAACTCGGAATTTTGCACAGGGGAGACATTCCACAACCCCCGAAACTTGCCGAAGTCCTCCGATTCGCCCGTGGGATCCACTCGGAAGTGTCGAGGGGATGCAAAACTGAAAATAGAGGTATTTCATGCATCAAATAGGCTCTACCTGAAATGCATTTTGTTAATGGGTGGGTTTTGAGTTTCGTGATTGATAAAGGGGTGCATTATTTTGTGAGTGCTACGTCATGTGCGAGTGCGCGTATGACAAAGTCACTGCAATGTACTTGCATTAAACTTCACAACTTCACTTCGTATTCATCACATATCTCAATATCTGTACAAACTAACATTCTTCAAGACTATTCATCCTTGGAATATTCTACGGAATTCTGATAATTGATCTCATCATGAATCTCATTTGGATCAAATATTGGAATTAATTCAAGAAATATCAGAGTAGTTAACTCAGCTAGTTTACGTACACCCCGGGCATACACCTACCTACAGTATAGACCAATTTCACCCCCGGTCTATGTATTTGGCCCTCTATCGGCGACGCCATTGCTGCGGTGGGCAAGCGCGCTGACCGCGATTGGCTCTGTGTACAAAATGAATGTAAGATATGAGATATGCCCTAATATTGTTCCATTTACTTTATTCTAGATCAATAAAATAAAGCATGGATACATGGGTACATGATGAGGTAAGACAATGGCCATATCTGACAGATGAAGGTATGATGTATTTTTGTACTTTCGATAGTTTTTCAACTTAGTTTTGTCAGTATAAGTTTGATTGCAGCATAGAAGCCGTAGTAAACGAGAGCCCTCAATCTTACCCTGTTTACAAAGTCATGCTTTCACTCATTAAATTTTACGCCAAAGTACATAATGATAATGTTTCTTGACTTCAAAGTCCTTTCTGTTGATATTTTTACCCACTGGCGACGGATTCCTTCGCATTGCTTACGGAAACCTGTGTAGGGAGTACGGCTTCTCACACAAACAGGCTTCATGCATCAAAAGCGAGTAAATTTCGCACTCTGTTAGCTTCCAGTTTTTAAACTTTCTCCAATTCTTGTGGCATTCGAGCACCGCACAGCTGCGACCTGAACTTCCCTGATAATTTCTCATTGCAAATATTAAAAGAAATCTGCATATACTGGTCAAAATAGACAAAAAATCGAACGAATGTACATAACGCGGTATTGACTATAAAAGTTGGCGCGCCCACCGCAGTATGTCGAACTGTGTCGAACAGTCTGCTGCCCTCTTGCGTTGTGAAATTGGTCTATACAGCAGTGCAGTGCGAACTTAACTCTGTATACAGTACTAGCAACCAAACGTACAGCGCCATGTATAAATGAATGAGAGAGACTGGATCGGCTCGTTACAAGTACATGGTGGCGAGGTTGGTGGTGACATACGTGCGTAAATTGGTGGCCTGGTGGCGAGGTTGAGGTTGTGGAATGTCTCCCCTGAGCTGAGGCGCACTCTAGATCCTCAACTCGTCAAACTGTGGTCGCCAGATTCAGCGGGTGCATTTTAGTTAAGTCGACAAAATGTCATCAACAGGCAAGCAAACGCCCCTTCCAAAAGGGATAAAATTCCTCTTTGGAGGTACAGCTGGGTAAGTAATTCATCTTTACGATATTTTCAATGTTTTACTCTATATTGTGATAAACAATTTAAGGAGGTCAGAGCTTACATGTCTCTAACAAAATCATATCCAGCTAAATCTACAGATCTACAGCATTATTCTTCGGTCCCATATATAGCGAATGCTGTCCGCTAATTATGAATATGAGCGCCCCCCTTTTAAAAAATTTCCTTCATAAAGAGTTGTGAATGTCAAGGTAGGCGATTTTTTCGATTTTTTAAAAAAAGAAATTAAAAAATCGGATTTTTAAAAATTTATATCGGATTTTAAATTTTTTTTTAATATTTTTTTAAAGTTCATGCGGAAAAAAAAGTGTAAACTGTAATTACCAAAAAACCTTAGTTAGGCCTAGATCTACCCTAACATAACATGCCTAATCAGTGGCGGATCCAGAGGGGGGGGGGGCTTGGGGGCGCAAGCCCCCCCCCCCCCCCCCCCCCCCCCCCCGCCTAACTTTTGCATGGCGCCGAAGGCGTCGCTACCTAAAAAATAGAAAAAAAAATTTTAAAAAGGGGGAAAGGAAGAAAACAAAAAACAAAACAAAAGATGGGTTAGCACTGTATCTTCTTCTTCTTCTTCTTCTCCATTAAGTACAGGCCAAGTACAGGTGTATGTACAGTGTCTCCATAAAGATCTGTAGGCTAATAGGCGCCGCTTGATTGAATTCAAACACCTGGGGTTCTAGCGAGACTAATCGGCGCTGCTTGATTCTGATTCAAACACCAGGGGCGCTAGCGAGACTAATCGGCGCTGCTTGATTCGAACACCGCCGCCGGTCAAGACTAATCAGCGCCGCTTGATTCAAACACCGCCGCTGGTCAAGACTAATTCGCGCCGCTTGATTCTAACACTGGCGCCGGGTAGAACTGTTATCGGCTCCGCTTGATTCGAAGCTACAACTAGTTAGAAGTTGATTGATAGTGGTCCGCTAGCTGTTAATCAGCGTTGGAAATCACTAGTGTAATTATATATAACTATGATAGTTCTTCTTCATATGATAGTAGAGAGACTGGATAATATTTGAGGTTCAGTGAGGGATGATTTAATTAATGATTATTGAATTTTTGTATTGTTTTATTTATTTAAATATGCCATAAAAAATTGTTGTTTAATTTCTATTTTAGTGAAACATATTCATCAGGTAACAGGTTAATCAGAAGCTTAAAACCTAAGTAAGTTTACCTGCAAAACCTGCAAAACAATTCTCAGAGCTCTGTTTTGAAGTATTTGGATCATTTTGATAGGCACTGTATATCAAGTTTCATCCATATAAGGTTACAGTAGTCATTAGGATGTATCATTGTATAATACATGTAAGATATAAAAGAATAGTGTCTCTGTCTATGCATGGTCTTAGTCTTCTCAGCATTAAAAAGGGTTATGCAAGCTTTTAGATTGCACAGAATCTTTGTCATTTGTTACATATATATAATTCTTTTTAATTCTTTATTTTTTTAGAGAGAGAGTAGGCATTTACATTTATTTATCTGCCTGTACAAGGACATAGAGTCAAAGCGCTTCTGCAAGTGAGATGAACAAATAGATCATTTAGTTGTCTTTAGGCTCATCATGTATTTTGATCATGAAGAATTATCACTTCCAGGCATAAATAATGTATATATATTTTTCCTCGCTCGCTACGCTCGCTCGTATAATATTCAGACACAAGATGGATTTGGGAATGCAAACAAACTTGGCGAGCGAGGCCCATCATATTTCGATGAAGAGGTATCACCTACCATAAAAAAAGAGTATATATATTTTTCCTCACTCGCTGAGCTCGCCCGTATAATATTTAGATGCAGGATGGTTTTTGAAAGCAAATAAATAAGGTAAGAGAGGTGACCAAATATATCAAAATAGATATCTTAAAGGCCAATCGTGTATTTTGATGAAGAACTTTCATTTCTATTACATGTAATTTTCCTCGCTCGCTCGTATAATACAGCATTCAGATACAAGATGGATTTGGGAAAGCAAATGAATTCGGCAAGCGAAGTGATCAAATGTGCATGTATATACATGTACATGTAAGTTAGATATCTCATAGTTAATTCCATTGTATATTTGGCATGTTTGGATGAAGAATTATCACTTCTACCATGAAAAAGAGTATATCTGGGTATATTTTGGAAAGCAAATGAATTCGGCAAGCGCAGTGATCAAATGTGCATGTATATAAGTTAGATATCTCATAGTTAATTCCATCATATATTTGGCATGTTTGGATGAAGAATTATCACTTCTACCATGAAAAAGAATATATCTTTAAATGACACCAAAGGCAAAGCAAAGTTTTAGATTTCAAATGGGTGCAAGAAGGACATGTTATTTATGAAGAATTCCCGAGATATCGCGATCGTAAAATTCGATGTCATATCGCACCACTCTGGACCTGGAATAGTGTTACAAAAATAACGAGACCTAACTTCGCGCACGCCAGTTTTCAAGTGATTAATACAAAATAGTGATCCATAAAAGGTAAGATACATGTAATTGCATTACTAGGAAGCCAAAATGCCACTGAATAATTTGATACCACATTTTACTTACAATTTTGATGACATCGTCTCTCGAGGAATTCTAGAGAAAAGAGGAATTCTAGACCCTTGTCGACAAGTTCAGTTTTTGTCAGAACGAATGCAAAACGCTGCCAAATTTGCTGATTTTTCATTCATAATTTCAAAATTCCTTCTCTAATTTCAAAAGGAAAGTAACTTCCAGGGTAAGTTTAGGGTGCTCTTTCCATTGGTGCTACCAGTTTTTCACAATCTTTTATAGTTTGTTAGATATGGCCCTATGCGCGAAGTTTGGACCTGCGCGAAGTTAGGTCACTCTGCCATACTCGTCTAACTCGTCTGGACTACTTATAAGACTATCCATTATGATTTTTTAAAGTGTATTAATCACGTCTAATTATTGTTATCACTATATCTTCTTTTAAAACTCTCTTATATTATCGTATTTACGGCCCCACCAAACGGGATTCAAATATGATTAATACAGCATCGGGGCTGATGAGCACAGTATACATGTATATACATGTACTTGTGTTTACGGCCCCACCAAACAGGATTCAAATACAATTAACACAGCATCGGAGCTGATGCCCATCAACCCCACTACCGTGATAATCAGACATATCAGAATCCTGTTTGGTGGGGCCGTACGTAAATACGAGTAAATATATTAGTGAGTGGTCGATCGAGTAAAATGTTAAATGTAAAAATTAGTTTCATGATCGATCAACCAGAGAACTAAGAATAAAATGTACTTTGGGGGGAAATCAGCCCCACATTCAAACTATATTAGAGGTGGGGCCTGAAACACGATATTAACGTGTTTTGTTTGTTTTTGGAGATGGGGTTGCTGTGCCTGATCTGGAACACGTTTTTAGTGATCCTATACTACTAACAGTTGGGCCTAACGTTACAGTCTGTACTCATACTACGGCCAAACGTACCTTGGACTGTGGTGAACATTCACTGTTGCAGCAGTCACAAACAGACAACAAAATTACCTTAAAGTGATTACACAATGGTAAACAAAATTTTGATACATGATCGAGAATAGAATTCTAAGAAGAATGGCATTAAAAATGCACGTATGATGATTTTCAATCGAAATCAATGCATTTTGGCTAATTTTCTCATAAAAAAATTATGAGCTGACCAAAAAAAATTTGTTAAAAAATTTTTTTATCACTATATCTTCTTTTAAAACTCTCTTATATTATCATGTTTACAGCCCCACCAAACGGGATTCAAATATGATTAATACAGCATCGGGGCTGACGAGCACAGTATATATACTCGTGTTTACGGCCCCACCAAACAATATATGATCGAGAATAGAATTATAAGAAGAATGACATTAAAGATACATGTATGATGATTTTCAATCGAAATCAATGCATTTTGGCTAATTTTCTCATGAAAAATTATGAGCTGACCAAAAAAATTGAGTATGAGGTATGACGTAAAAGTGGGTACCCAGCTTCGCGCATTGCAGTTGTGCTACGCGCTAGACTGTATAACATGTATTATACCTTGCGCGCATTTTGCTAGAAGTGCGCGACAAGGTACCCACTTTGACGTCATTCTGACGTTAAAGTGGGTACCCAGTTGAAACAGGACTTTTTTAAATACTTTAGGCAGATGAATTTCTGCTGATGAAATCATGCTTTTTTAAATGAACTAACATTGTTTCAGCATTGGGTACCCCCTTTAAGAAAGATTTATTTTTTTCACATTTGCTAGATATCTGATTCAGGGACTCTTCAACTCTTGATATTCCACAAATTTGGGGATTCAGAGTTGAAAATTGAATTTAAACAATTATTTTCCTAATTTCCTCCCATGTGTGAATTTCTACCAAGTCCCAACACCTGGGAATACACACAAAAGCTGTTGAGGCTTTTCCACCGTGATGACTACTATGGAGTACAAGCTTATCTCAGAAAAGCTTGTACATGTATAAGTGAGTCTATAGATAATAAGTTGAACTTGAAGATGACAAAGTCAGTGTTAGAAAGAATTGACTTCAACCACTCATGTAGGAAGCTTAAAAGTGCCCCCAGAAGACGAGATGATTTAGGAAGCAAAGATGAGGAAGATGAAAAAAGTGTCAAGAAGACAAGATTCAAAATCCTGCCAAGTCGACCTGATGAGGACGAGATGACAAGACAAAATCCTGGATCTCGTCAAGTTGACTTCTTCAGGACGAGAAGACAAGAAGAAAGATCTGGATCTCGTCAAATCGACTTCGACAGGGCGAGAGGAAGACAAGATCTTGGATCTCGTCAAGTCGACTTGATGAGGATGAGATTACAAGAAGACAAAATCCTAGATCTCCTTAAGTTGACTTCGTCAGGACAAGAAGACAAGATCCTGGATCTTGTCAAGTTGATGTGATGAAGATGAGAAGACAAGAAGACAAAATTCTGGATCTCGTCAAGTCGACTTCGTCAGGATGAGAAGACAAGAAGAGGAAATCCCCCCCAGTATTATTTAGGGTATGCATATGCTCATTCCCTCCCTTTGAAAACACCCCCCCTATCTCAGGACTGCCAGAATTTCTGAACCCACCTTTCGCGGGCTTTTCATCTTGTGTTCTCATCCTCGTCAAGTTGACTTGACAATATCCTGGTTCTTGTTTTCTTGTCTTCTCGCCCTGACGAGGTTGACGTGCCGAGATCCAGGATTTTGTCTTCTTGTCATCTCATCCTCATCAAGTCGACTTGACGAGGTCCAGGATCTTGTCTTCTTGTCTTCTCATCCGGAAGAAGTTGACTTGACGAGAATGAAGATCTTTTCTTTTTGTCTTCTTTCCTCTTCTTGTCTTCTTGATCCCTTTTCTCATCTTCTCATCTGGTCTTTTCATCTTCGCTTCCTGAATGAATCATCTCGTCTTCTGGAGGAACTTTTAAGCTTCTGTTCCCATGCTTATGTGGGACTGTGTCAAACATTCACTGTTGCAGTAGTCAAAAACAGACAAAAATTGCTCAAAGCAAGCTTTAATTTACTGTATAAGCCAATATTTTAGCGTACAGATATTTTAGCGATTTGAGACAAGTTTGACATATTAGCGAGTTATTATTTTCACGTTTTGAAAGATATTTCAATACAAGTATGTAGGCATCTTACTGAGTGGAAATTTTGGCGAGGACATCATCGCGAAATTAGCGAAAATTAAACCACCGCGAAAATTTCAGCTTATACAGTACTTAAAATTGCTAAATTACATGATTCAAGGATTCTTCAACTCTTACTATGCTACAAATTTGAGGTGTCAAAGTTAAAACTAAATTTCAAATAAGTATTTTTATCTCGTGTATGAATGATCTAGGTCTAGACTTGAAAAAGGCCCGCTGCTACACACAAAAGCTATCGAAGCCTTTTCACACATAAAAGCTATAATGGAGTACAAGCTTATCTACAAATAAGCTTTTACATGTATAACTGGTCTTCAACTTGTGTGTAAGGAGAAAGAAGAAGAACAAAGAAGAAGAAGAAGATGAAGAAGAAAAAGAAGAAGAAGAAGAAGAAGAAGAAGGGAAAGAAAAAGAAGAAAGAAGTACTAGCAGCAAAAGAAGAGGAGGAAAAAGGAGAAGAATAGCATTCAGTAGGGGGGGAAGGAGAAGAAGAAAGATTAAGACAAAAGAACCAAATGAAAGAAGGGGGAAGAAGAAGGTAGAAGACCAGGGAAAAAAATACACGGGGGCTCGGGGCGAATTTGCCCCCGAAACGCCAAAAAGAGCCCTGGAAAACTAAAAAAGAGCCCCTGAAATTCTCACAGGGTCCAGTGTAAACTGTAATAAAATTCGGGCAGGTGGGCTCAAAAGTAGCCCCGGAAAAAAAATAATTAATTTTTTCCCTGCAGAAGACATTCATAGTCATACATGTAGCAGGCGAGCAGCATTACTGCATGAAAGTCACCAACATTCACTCAAAACTGAAGTTTCATTTACATAAACCAACACCAACACTACAGTTAAATTAGTTCAATAAATTACACTCCCGATGTTGGAATACATAATCTTCCGAATGGAAAAATTAAATCTGTCGCCTCTGTCAATGCTGTTCATTGAGACTATGGAGTACACTTCCAGGGGAGTGTTTCATGAAGAGTCTTTTCAATGATTTTCACTGACAATACTTTTCATGAAAGGGTCCCCTGGTTAGTTTGATTGGTGATGAATTGATTGAAGTTTAGAGGGCTCTCATGTAGGTGATTACTTTCTTACTTCAAGAATACTGCCCAACAAAACCCTAAAAAGGGTCAGACAGGCATGATAGAGTGTGATGATGCTTGTAACATAGCAAGAGAGAGAGAGAGAGAGTGGGGGGGGGAGGGTGTTGCTTGGTATTTATTTTAGTCAGAAAGGTAGTTATAGACTGCTGCTTTAGCTTTTCCTTTTTGTGGGGCATGATAGAAAATTTTTAGGAAATATTTGTTAGCTGCTATTGGAAAGAAACTACATGTATGGGTTGAAGCTTGTGTGATTATTCTGATTGCAGCAGTAACATCAATGCAGAAATTACTGGCCTGAACACTGCCAGACTTCATGAGTAATCAGTACCTCATCACATAGACTTCCTGCATCAATGGTACTGAAATTGATGGACAATTCTTATGATTTTTATACCAAAATGAAGTAGTAGATGTAGTGCTTGTGGTTATGTCCCGTACATACAGAGGCCTTGCAGTGCTGAAATGTGTGTCCTCAATTTTCTAGACATCTCTATGGAAGTGTCCAAGCTCAAAGCCCTACTTGAAAAAAGTAGGGATAAATCAATGCTTTTCGTGTGAACCTTTTCAAAGATTTCTTACCTTTTCTTTGCAATTTTGCAATGTTATTTCAACCGTTTGTTAAGAAAAGCGTGTGGGAAGTCATGTATCTGTGTAAGGTGTATTTTTAGAGGGAAGAATCACTACCCCAGTTATAATACTCCAGTTAGTTATACTTACTTAATAATAGATAGTCAGTATGCAATTGCATCGACCACTAGGGTGCATGATGTGGAAGAAGAAGAAGATGATGACATGAAGGGGTGTGGGGAAGATTGGAAGAAGGGGAGTGAGAAGAAAGAGGAGGGGTAGAATAAATTGATGATAAAGCAGGAAAAGAACCCTCCCCCCCAAAAAAAAAAAAAAAAGAAAAAAAAGAAAGAGGAACAAGAAAAAGAAGTGTATCAGTGCTGACTACATGTAGGTCTACCAAAGGCATTAGGGTTGGATTATTTAAAAAAAAAATATAATTGATGATTGAAATGAAGTAAATTGAAATTGAATTGAAATTGAAAATGATGCTGTCACTCGAATGCCCTTCAGGTTGGTAGTATTCAAATGAAAGTTAAGAATTTGTGATATTGTTCATTGATAGAATGGCAGCTACGGTGTTTGTCCAGCCTCTTGATCTGGTGAAAAACAGGATGCAAATGAGTGGTGAGTTGAATACTCTTGCAAAGTTTTTTTTTTTTTTTTTTTTAAATGGACAGAATTGGTTGACTTTTCCTGGAATACACATGTACGTAACACCACTGTTTTATATTGCTGCATTTTTTTTTTTTTTTTTTTTTTTTTTGTTGTTGTAAATATTCATACCTCTGAAAGTATATATACAAGGCCAGATGCTATTTCATAAGTTAGGGAATTATCCTGTTCTGTTTTGATCTTGTTACTTACCAACTCCTTGTCTTTTTACAGATGTTGCTTCTTATTTTCCTTTGAAACAATTTTGGCGTTGAGTGCTCTCTATACGTTATATTGTACAGCAAGGAAGGATTTTGCATGCAGAAATCCCAGGCAGCCAGATTTGCACTCTTGGAGTTGCTATATGTTTCATGTCTGTTATTGTTGATTTTCTATTCAAGAAAATCGTGTGAATCATACTACTTCCTCATTTTTCGAGCAATGCTCATGAAATTCAGCACACACATTGGTCTTTGAATGAAGATGTGCAAGACACATTTTTTAAATGTGTCGGAAACCGTGTTGCCACGTAGGCATATCATTGCAATAAATCAGGGGAAAATCTTGCGGATCGAACTACTTCCTAATTTTTCGAGCAATGCTCATGAAATTTGGCACACACATTGGGGCAGGGGTATTAATCACCTTCAGTGATACAGTTAAGCCCAAACGAAAAGCTTACAGCCTACATATGATATTATGAGGCCCTACACAATCATATATAGGCCTATCAAAATTTCTTGTAGGCTGTAAGCTTTTCTTTTGGGCTTAACCGTATTTATCATTATTGTTCTGAAATTGCTGAATGAATAATGATAATAATGATGATGATGATAATGAAAAAATGTATTTCTTAAATGCTCCTGCATCTCCATTGTAATTTGGGGATCTTACAGGTATAATGTTTTGTTTGTTTGGTTTTTTTTTTTATCCTGTCACAGGGGAAGGAGGTGCTGCCAAAGCTCATAAAACTAGTCTTCATGCTATCAGAACCATTGTCAGAGAAGAAGGTGCGCTGGGATTGTACAATGGGTTAGTATGCAGTGCATGCGCAGTGGTTGCAGTGTTCGAAGGACTGGACAGACAGCTTTGGGCAGTGTCCGACACCATCAAAAGTACAAGCTTGTCAGAGTCCACTGAAATCTGTATCATTTGTGTATTGAAATTTACACACATCTTAGTTGGATATTAGTTAACTGATATTTAGGCCAGTATAAATGAACAATAAGCTTGCAATGTATCTGTTGACAAAGTGCCTGCATGTCAGTTTGCAAGCAAAGTAAAATTACTTGTTAGGCCGTGAATCATTCTATAGCTGCATTTTAGTTTAAAACTCTTCTTAGTGAATTTTTGCTGGTCTGCAGTGCTTCTAACGTGATTCTAACAGAACAATGTTGATCAGGGTACCAGTACATGTTGAAAGGTGAGACAGATAAAACTTGAAATCATTATGTCATTCATTTCTCTCAGTCTATGAATCATTTTTTTTGCTTTATTACTTTTATATAAGCTTTGATTAATTTGATGGCAGGAACAAGAAGGCTTGGTGTCAAAATAAGCCCCCTCTTAAGTACATGTACAGTGGAAACTCAGTATAACAAGGTCCTTGGGACCATCACAATGACCTTTTTATAGCAGGAATCTTGTTATATCAGGGTTAAAAAAACAACAAAATATAAAGAGCTGGACCAGAATATTACCTTGTTATATCAGATCTCTTTATACCAAGTTTCCACTTTACACACAAATTCCTAATCCACAAAAGTACTCCATACTCTGAAGAAGATTTTTATTAAAGCTGTACTGCCATGTATTCTGTTTGTTTAACTTTATGCATGATGTGTCTTTTAATTCCCCTTCTCATTAGACTGTCAGCAGGATTATTACGACAAGCCACGTATACTACCACTAGGCTAGGAATATACACAACACTGTTTGACATGGCAACAAGGTAAGTGATGACAATAGGGAGCGATGGCCTGTGTTGGAAAGCTTTAGTCATTCAGAGAACCCCACATGGCTTTGTTTGCTGGTACAATACCATTTCAGTTGTAAAAAAGTAATTTCAGTTGGAGAGTTTGATTGCTAAAACCGAACTGATACAGACCATTTTTTTTTTCTTTTGCATTTTTAAATTATCAACACCATTACATGAAACAGAAAATTTCCTGCAAGGTCTCACTCATTACATATCTAGGAATATAGTTTTGAATTATCAGCCACAGCGTAGGACTGGTAAAAGCTTTTGAATTCGTAACGGCTACCGAAAGACTCGCTGATCGAGGATCGAGGTTCATATATGCAAGCCTCGATCTTGGGCAATAACGGAAAATATGAAAAATAACATAACTTTTGTTGACTAAAAAAAAAAAAAAGAAGAAGCATCTAATTTCACTAATTTTTCATATAATAAAACATGATTCTGCTACAAATAATTATCATGATGCGTTAGAGCAACTCTCATTCTTTAATTTGAAGTTTGATTCATTTCATTTGGTGGTTTCTAAGGCGAGATTTTACAGTTTAGCCAAGACTCCTCTGTAGCATTTTTACGTAAACAAATTGTTAACTTTATGCAAATTAGGCAGCATGGAGTGAAAGCTTTTGGGCAGTTAATTGGGGTGCTACGCTGTGGCTGTTATGATTAAAGTATCATATGTTTTCTTACTATTTTCTTTATATTTTAACATCTTCCATTGCAAATATCTTATATTTACTAAAGGGATGTATTAGTTGTGTTTGTCTGTTTGTTCATTTTTGATAGAATGCAGCAATTGTTCTTGTAGTTAATTGGGGTTTCATAATTACCAGTTTGGTTCTTTTCTCTTTTCTTTTTTCTGAACTTGACACTTGCAAGAGCAATAGCCATCTTCTACTAGCAGTTACCTGCAAGTCGTACATTTTTTTGCCACTAAAACAACTGATTTTACTATTTTCTGGAAATGACCCCTCAAGGGATTTTTTTCCTTTCACTTTTGAAAGTGTCTTAACCCTAAAATGGTTGAGTTATTTAGGCCATCTCACAGCCAGGGGATTCCGCGACGTGATCTACATTGCCTACATGTACGAAATTGTGTAGTTGATTTTTCTGAATTTATTGTATTTTCTTTTGTATTAATCATGCTAATCTGTGCATGGAATCAGACACTCCGGCTTCATGAATTTGGTGTCAAAAGATGTGGGAGATTCGAAAGAAAAAAGGTCATGAAACAGACATATCGCACAAAATGTCCTCCCATCCCCCCCCCCCCCCCCACCCCCCGCCTTTTTAGGGTTAAGGATGTGAAGATGAGTTGGACCATGTAAGAATCATTGAATTTAAATTCTGTGATAACTATTCGTTTCCCCCTTTTCCTTACAGTGCAGATGGAAAACCTCCACCATTTATATTGAAGGCTGCCATAGGTGAGTAAACCTAATTTTTGAGGTCATATTTTTATAGTGTCATGATTCGAAGAATATCTGGCCAATCATTCCTAGAGCTAGTAACATCATGGCGACAGCTATCTGCAAGACATCCAACCCCTAAGATAATAACCCCCTGGACAGCTAAATGAACTCCCAGGACATTTATCACATAGACCCCCTAGGACAGCTGCCAACTAGGATAACTACCCCAAAACCATCAGCATGCAAATACACAGTAGGGCAATTACCTACATCCTCTGTTAACTGTCATCTAGAATACATACCCCCAGACAACTACCCCACTGGGACCAGTACATCCCAGGCAACAAACTCATGCGCAACTTCCTTCCCAGTATTGGCTTGATATAAATCCATTTGATTATATGGGATGGATGTCGGTGAAATATTGATGTAAATGTTATGTATATTTTGATATATTATATTGTTATAATGTTAATGATGTGTTTATTTCAACTTATGGCAGGTATGGTATCTGGAGCAATTGGGGCGTTTGTTGGGACACCGGCTGAAATATCTCTAATTAGGATGACGTCAGATGGCAGGTGTGTATCAAAATACAACTTAGTTTTAGCTTAGTGGAAAAAAAGGATGTACTCAAATACTCAGTCATCTTTTTTTGTACGAGAGACATTATACCCATGTTCAGTTAAGAATTAAACTGCTTGAAACATGCTTTAGTGGATTATTTGAATGTTTCCAGAAGAATAATGATTGCTTAAAGAGAAACCTTTTTTTTCTATTTTAGTTCGTTGATCTGTTGTTGTTTAGTATTTCTTGTTTCTTATCTAATAAAAATGGACATAGACAAAAATTGGAGCGATTATACTCCATTTTGATTTCAAGGAATGGTATTTCACTCTGTAACAGATTTCCTCATTACACCCATCCTTGATTACGCATCACAGACAGGCATGAATAAAACAGTACTTTTATAAGTGTATGATGGTTATTTGGCTTGTTACACCATAAACACAAATCACAAGTCTTGAAACTACTACAGCGAAATCTGTATATATACATGTAGACCAGCTATCATGGGAGACAAGAAAATCACTTTTTATGGGAAGTCGTTTGGACGGGTTCATTTAATACCTGTTTCAGTGGGAAAAACTATTCAAGGGAAACAAAAATTGTGGTCTTTACAAACGGGTGATCTTTCTATGCAGGTGGTTTTTAAAGCAGGTTTGACTCTTGATTTGCTTCAGAGGGGAAGTTGATATCAAAGATATCATTCTTTTTTGTTTGTTTGTTTGTTTGTTTTGTTTTGTTTTGTTTTTTACTGGAACTGCACATTATGATTATTTTTAATACTTGTTCTTTTCAGACTGCCTGTGGCTGAGAGAAGAGGCTACACCAGTGTTTTCAATGCCTTGGCAAGAATCACAAGAGAAGAAGGACTTTTCACACTATGGAGGGTAAATTCAGTCACTTTCGTCTACTCCAATATATCAGTTTTGTCATTATTCAACCTGTTGAACACCGGGCCCAAAAGGATGTTGGAAAATGTGTGATATATATAGCAATGAAATAGAATCATGCCCAACAGGTTAAGGCGAACTTAAATATTTGTTCCACCTGCATGAAGATATATGAATGCAAGGTACATGTATGTAGATGTACTGTCCTTGATTTCCAATGACTTCTGAAAGGAATTCTGTACAAAGCTCACTCTGCTGCAAGGTTGTGGACACGTGCATGTAGCTGACCACGAGTACCCACATGGCTGTCACAAGTTAGAATATGAATACTGTATGAGCTGAAATTTTCGCGGTGGTTTTATTTTCGCGAATTTCGCGAATCACTCACCTATCGCGAATTTAACAACACACGAAAATATCCGCATATAAATTTGCTTTTTACCTCTTAGCGTAGCGTCATCAGCACATAGTACAGTTGTCATTGCCTATAACTATGCACTATGCACGTGGAAAGTGCACTGCAGCAGTCCTTCACCCCCTGTGTATGTACATTAGCATAACACACACACAGACACACAGAAATTGTCACAAGTAAGCTCCGTACATGGTCACCTCTAAAACCCCCTATAAGAAACCCAATTCTGCTTCCAAAAATATGGAATCGGTGCCATTTTTCCAAAGCATGCGGGGCTTTAGTGGGGTGGTAAGTAAGAGGGTCGCTGAAAAAAACGCGCTATAAATCAAGAAATCAGGGGTTTTATGACAGCATTTTTTGTTTATCGCAAGCTACAAGTTTGATGGTATTGGCAAAAAAATAATCCGAAAGCAAATCCTCTGGATCTGCCGATATGGCTCATTCATGTACAAATAAGTTTACTGCAAGTCTTGCTCTTGCGCTCAGGAACTGAGCCTGTGATTCGCGAAAATATTTGTACGCGAAAATATTGGTGTATACAGTAATGACCCTGGAAGCAAATTTTTCTTATATCTTGTTTTTACTTCTCAGTAGCTTAGCATTGAATTTAAAGATGTAAAAATTTCCCAGGACCGTAGACTTGGTAGTACCTTGCTATTTATAAACTAAAATCAAAGAAAAAAAGGGAGGGTTTGTGGAGTAGACCTATATTATACTTGGGCTATAGAAGGGAAGAGTTTGCAATACTTCAGTTTCAGTTTCATTTTGTTCCACATTTAAACAAACGTACAAATACATAGCATATATAAGTTTGATAATTTATGTGGACTTTAGAATTCAAAATAGTTCATTTGTAGTTGAAGTGATATCCAAAATGAGGAAATGGTGACTCTTTAGTCGAGAAGGGAAGATTCATGCAACTGCCAAATACAGCAAGAAATGATAGCAAAGGTCATTGCAGAGGCACATATAATATTGTTTTCTCTCTCATTATTTTGACATGCTAGGGATGCGGTCCGACAGTTGCCAGGGCGATGGTTGTCAATGCAGCTCAGCTTGCATCATACTCACAGGCCAAACAGTTCTTACTAGGAACAGGTACGTTTACTGGCATGTCCCGGGTATTTTGTTATTTGATGTCCCATACGCTGCGAAATATCTTGGAAAGCTTGGAACTGTTTAGCAAAGAGGACACCAAAGATGGCATTTTCCTTGGTATCTGGAGTGGTCTAGATTAGTACCACAGCACCAGAATCTTAGATGTGTTCTGAAAGAGTATGTGACATGGTAGCTTAGACATGCCCTTTTGTAATGCTTACTATTTTTATAACCCACTTCACATATACACAGAGAAGCTTGGGTTCTGGGAAGGGGGAAAAATTAGTTTTTGAGCTTTCTCATTCTTTTCAAGCCATTGGGGAAGAATATCATGAAAAACAGGTTTCCTATGAAGGATTGCCCTCATATTTGAAATAAGACAATAGATAACTGAAATGTTTGGGCAAGCATTCATGCCAGTTTCGAGTGTGGTCCTATACACTCATTTCTGTGTGCAGTGCAAGTGCCTCTTGGAGAAAGTGAATGAATTACTGATCAATTCAGTACTCCCCAGACAAGATGTTTATTTACAACTAATCTAACTTTCCCACTTGCTTCACCCATTCGTGACAGGAATTATTTGAGCCCTAATTTGATTAGCTTGTTTTCTTCAAATTGGCAACACCAACATTTTTATTTTATTGCTACATTTTTCTTATAAATCATCATGTATCTGAAATAAAAATAAATTGACAAAAAGTATGATAAGAGGTCAAAAAGTTGCCAATTTGCAGGATAAAAGAGTGATTTTAAACTTTCTACCACATTGCCAATTTAAGGATTTTAATGCTTATTTTCTTTAGAAAATTTCAGCATCAAACAACAAATACTGACACAACCAAAATGGGCACAGTTTGTGTAGAATTTTTTGCTCTTTCTGCTCATGTATTTGGTATGAATTTTAGAGCTTTGCATCAAAAGTTATTAGCTCTTATCATACTTTTTGTCAATGTGGACCTCTGTCACGAATGGGTTAACAGTTTCTTTCTCATTGTAATCAAATGACCTGAACTGAAATTTATCTTTAGAATGTAATCTTACAACATCATTGTTGGGCTGAGGGTGATAGATGATGGTGATAGCTAGATGCAACCTAGCCTATCGTATCATATCTAGTACATCATAGTCATATATGCTAAACATTTTCACTCAGAACAAGTAGTGCTTTACACCTCGTGCTCTGGCTACAATTACCCAGCTGTAAATTTCCTATGCTGCATGCATTTCTAACTTCAGCCTTTACCAAGTATTGAACTTAAACCTTTCACTGACTCTTTGCTAAACGTGAAACCCTAAATGCGATGCTAGCCCTGCATACAATTCTTTGGCAATACGTAGGCTTGAGTAAATGTCACATACACTATCATACATGTACGTCCCAAAAGGGATTACCTTTACAAAAAGGTACTTTTAACATTTCAAATTTATCATTGAAATCAAAGCACAAGTAGCTGAAGTCATATGTTGCCAGATTAAGAATTTGAGCATGTTGTAGAGGAACTTTCTTGACAAGCAGACCTTGAGAATGATTCTGGTAATGATGAATTATGTTTTATAAATATATTTGTTAACCTTTCGTGATTGGTGTTGTTTCATTCAGTTTTCGAAACATTTGCATGGCTTCACTACATTACACAAAGTAGCATTGCAATCACTGTGTTAATTGGTAGAAGAGTGGCTGTTTTGTGCACTTTTTTTTCCCTTCTTTGTTAATTTGTTGACTACTGAATTCTTTAACTCCCATAGGCTTCTTTAAGGCTTCTTAAAGAAGGCACTGAGTTTCTGTAGTAAATGGACAAAATGTAAAGTCTTTTTGCTTGTTATTTTTCCTCATTCATCGTACTTTTTAGGCTACTTCCAAGACAACCTCATGTGTCACTTTGGGGCGAGTATGATCAGCGGTCTAGTCACAACTATAGCATCAATGCCAGTCGATATTGCCAAAACAAGGTAAATGAATTTGTCTGGTGGGGAGATGTAGGAAAGTATGGGAGATGGTTTCTAGGATGTGTTATCATATCTAAATATTTGGAATAGGACAACTTGAAAATTTTGAAAGCTGAAACATGTTGTGAATTTTGGTGTGTGATACATTAAAGGAGCCAGAAACTGAGAAATCATGGGGAAAAGCAGAGTGATCTCAGATGAGAGAGGGGAATGCAGTCGGTTGCTCGAGTTTCGAGACAAGGGATAATCTATGCTAAATACAGAGCTGTCAACTCTCCCGGATTTGCCGGGAGACTCCCGGAAAATCAAGCAATCTCCCGATCTCCCGACACATACTCAAAATCTCCTGGATTCTTACATTTTTGAAAGGTATCATGCTTCCCGTCATTGCTCCTTCAAACACTAAGAAATTTAGGAATAAATTTCCGTCTCTCTCAATGATCTCTCATGCATTAACGTTACATTTTACGTATGTGTGTCTTGTACAATCAATACAAGCGCAACAAACCACGGCGAGCACACTATAATCCGACACCGACCGTGTATATTGATATTGGACAGTTCTCCTGCGATCGCGAGGATCCATAGCGCGCTTCATTCAATGTCAGACATGTTAAGTGTCAACTACTTAATAGAAACCCTACAACTATCTTATCTTGTCTATATGGACTGTTTGTGCTAACATGTATAGTGTATACGAAGTATGTTTGTAAGCACAAACAGTGTACATTGCCAAGACAAGGTACGGTATACCATGTGCATGTTGTGCATGATGGCAGTGTATGCTCGCGAGACCAAGAAATCACAGGCTGAAATAACCAGCATTAGGCCTCTGAAAACTGATTCTGAGTTTCAGAAATTAATCCAAATGGAATATTATTGCTATTCATCATGATTCAGGTAAGGGAAAATGTGTTCTTTGATGTTTAATTAGTTGAAAAAAATTCTTGAAGAACATTCACTTTCCAGCAGGAATGGGAGGCGTTCTTTCCCTGCACCAGCGGCCTAGATAACTTGGTAGTGTGGTGGGTACACTGCGTGCACATCATGAATCGGCCTTCGTGACCAGGCATTTTTGCAATTTTGGTTTATTTTCTACTCTGAAAATTTATCTTGGAATGTTTAAATTTAGCTGTGGTTGACTACATATGATCAAAAAATTTATGGAATGTGCTGGATAAGGAAGCACATTAAAACACAACAAACAATACTTCAAATTCAACATGCATAAAATGTTAATAATTACAAGTGATATTTTTCTCTTTTTAAAAATTTTAATAATGGCTCTGGCAACTTCAAAAATGGCTCTCCTGAATTTGTGAACAATTAGAAAAATGGCTCCCACAAAAAAAAAAAAAAAAAAATTTCCCAGTTGTGAGCAAAGGGTCTCCTTGTTTTTTCTTAAGGCTTTGCCCCTTGAATCTTACAACTAAGCTTTTACTCGCACCTACCAGGAGTACCTTTTTTTTGTAACTGTCGCGCGCTTCGCTAGTGCACTATGCTTGCTACTTTCACTTTTAAAAAAAATCTCCCTGATTCCACACATCAAATGTTGGCAGCTCTGCTAAATAACTGTGATTTATTGCCCTGCTTCAAATTTCGCACAATGAAAAAGCAATGAAACAGCTAGTCATATGGAAAAACAATTACATGACCAGCTCCCAGGGAGAGCCTGAGGGGTGTTATGTAATCCGCAGCGACGACTTGTCGGGGGGAAAAGGCAATGAAGAGTAATGGCTAGACCAACCAACCAGACGTAAACTATATTTTGTATTTTGAAATACAAAATGTTCTTCGAGTGAACACGATGAGACCCGTTAAGAGTCTAAACATTTAAGATTGTTGAGAAATAAGAGAACCCAAAGTATGTAACTAGACTGAGTTCGGTAAACTTTGTGCTGTCCGAACTGGACGGGTTATAACGTATAAGTAAACAAGCCTTTTGCAAATTCATTTTCCCCATGGTTTCCCAGTTGCTGGCCCCTTTAAAATGTTATTCATATCAAGATCAGTAACAACACTATAACCCCCCCCCCCCAAGAAAAAAAAAATGGTTAAAAATTGCCTGATGTACAGCAGTGTTTGACACACAGTCTATATTTGGTCATTCCATTGGGTTAGGGCACAAAATCACATGATGTTCATGTAACCGAGGTATCAACTGTTCCATTTCACAATGAAGATCAATTCAGATGTGGCTAAGCTTTGATGTGTCAGTGTGAGGTAGGTCTCCTACTATAGTATTCCATATACTGTAAACGCTGTAATTTTCGCGTGATTAATTTTTCGGGCTGCAGAATTGTTCACTTGCAAAACTAAAGCGCAACTGCAAGATTTGATTTCATATTTCAATGCATGACAAGTATTTTTCTGCCCTAGCTGTAACTTTAGCTCTAAAATGGTCACTTTAGGCACACAACCATACACAGCAGTGCCGCTCCATTTATTGCTTCACACACACGCAGGGTCCATTCAGATGCATACCACAGACACAACTACTAGTACCGTACACACACACTCTCTAAAAATCAGCTGTCCAGAGCGCGCATGCGTTCAAAACATGTAAGCATAAGAAATCATGCTCATATTTTCGCATGTTCTAGAATTCGCGCCCGCCGAAAATAGCGCGAAATCCGCGAAAATTAATGTGCTGTGAATATTTCTGCTTTTACAATGTTTGAATTGCATATAGTTTGCAGATTTTTTGCAGTACAAGTTCATTTTTGTACCTCTATTACATGGACATCACATTTATATTTCACTGGCTATAGACTCTTAGGTCTGAATTGCACCATGGTGCTTGAGAAGTAAACCTTGGTGGGAAACCATTTGTTTTGCTGAAGTCATGTTGCCCCAACGCGATGGAATAGCCCATTTGATGGCAAGAGAGACTTGTCATCATTTGAAGCAGTAAGCCACAACAACAAAAACAATAAGGACTACCATGACCAGTCAATCCACAGATCACCTAAAAGTGCCCTATTCAATTTCCAGTTCTGCCTGATGGGGTCAGTCTATGAATGCAAAATGACCAGGAACATCGCATTTGCAATTATTGAATCAACTACTTAACATTGACCAGTTGTCATGATTTATACATCAAACAAAAGAAGAAGAATCGGACTTTGAAGATGACCATGCAATACAACTTACTGTGTACAGGGAGAGAGTGCCATTTCCTGCACTGGAAATAAAAATGCGCATTTTGTGCTCATTGCATATGACCTGCTGTCTGACTTTAAGAACAAACGTAGTGTGTACCATAATGAATTCCAAATGGGGATGAGTCATATATGTCGGTCCTAGGCAAGCTTAGTTTCCTGCCTGATAGAAGATAAAGAAATGTGAAGCAGAATATGCTTTTAAAAAAAATCTAGTTGCTTCCTGTGAACATATGTGAATAAGCCACCTTACAGAAAGAGAAGACTACACATTATCCTGCTCACCCATGTATGATTATTCCTCTGTCTTTCTCTTTGTCTTTGTCTTTCTCTTTCACAGAATCCAGAATATGAGGATAATAGATGGCAAGCCAGAATACAGAGGTGCTATTGTGAGTATTATATTTGAATATGTTGTCATATTTAAGGTAATAATGATAACATGCAAAACTTATCCCGTAGCAACTTACTATAATGAGGACCTTGGAACCATATCAGGGGAAAGATAAAGGAACTTTAAAGACCTTGGACAAGCTAAATTACCTTGCTATATCAGGAATCTCATACCTAAGTTCGTTATAATCAGCTTCCACTGAAGGTTAACAGGCCTTGAATTGTAATTAATTATACAGGCTAGCTAATCTAACCTTGGGAAGGGAAACAAAGCATGAAAAATCGATCTGAAATGCCCACATTACGCAGCAATGTTGATGTTTATCATGCTTGTATATCATGTAAAGTCTTCTCGTTTAAGGTTCAGAAGGGCTGTCATGAACCTCGAACCAGAACATTGTACAAAAAATTTAATTTTAAGGTCGTTACATTCCCTTACAAAATCAGATCACAGCTAGAAGTTTATCAGGTTTTCAAGCTGCAGCATGTTCAGAATGCATGTGCAGGTCTGTCCAGTTCCTCAAAAGTTTCCCATATTACATATGTTTTGATTAAGTTACATTGGTAGCCAATAGGGTAGAGTCCCCAGTTTTCCGTTTTCTAAAATGCAAATTCCGTGTTCTTCTGTGTTCTAAACTTCAAATTCCGTGTTCTTCGGTGACATGTATGAAACATGTGATAAAGCAGTTATAACTAGTGGAAATCTTAGAAAAACGCAAGTTTCTTTGATATATTCGCTCCGAAGTATGCAGATCAAGCTTGGCGAACACATGCTAAATAGTGCGAACAAGTTTGATTGGCAGATTTTCCACTGATGCACGATTTTGCTTTATTGGATGTTGCTTTGATTTTCATGATTTTCACTCAATTCTTCGTAATTCAGATTTTTTTACCAGAAAATCACATTTTCCGTGAAATTCTGTGAATTCCGTGTTCTTCTCAAATTCCGTGAAATTTTTCCGTTTTCCGTATCGCGGAAAACTGGGGACTCTACAATAGGGCAGGGAATTGCATTTAAGATTCTTTTGCTTGTTTCACATGAACAAAAAGCACTGAATGGTGATTGAAGCTCATAACTTACAAAGTACAAAGGACAAGCTATTTCTAAAGCTACCTCACTTTAAAACAAAAGTAACTCTTACGGATCGTGCCTTCAGTTGCGCTGCTCCAAAACTTTGGAATAAACTACATTGTACCACTGGAAATAACAAAAGCCCTATCTGTTACTGTCTCCAGAGTTTTGTTGAAGACTCACCTGTTTTCAGAAGCTTTTGATTAACAGTAGTTTTTATCATAATTGTATATGCAGCAGCATTGTTGGGAACTCTTTCACATCAGAGTGCAGTAGAGTACATATATTGATATAGTTGTTCTGCTGTATGAATTTACCTACTGGTAATTATTAATTAATAAATTATTTATTTATTATTTATGAAGTTCTCTAGTGTAATTATTGCAGCTATCATGGTCACAGGGTACTAAAACTAGATACACACTGTTGCCAGTTATATAAAAAATTGTTTTGTAAAATTTTAATAATGAGAAAGAGCATGCAGTATCCTTGAGAATATCTCAACCATGCCATCGAGTTGATTAATATATAAGGCCCATTCACATATGCCGCAGCAAACTACGTTAATAAAAGACCCACTGGTGCTAGGGGTTTGTTGGTGGTGTTTTTTAATGTACTGCAAGTCACATTTTGGCATGTTATCACACACAGGTAGGTACAGTAGGTACACCTTTGCCTCGTCACTCAACCACTTGCCATTCATTTAGTATGCATATCTGAATGAGCCCTTAAGGACTTGTTCAGATACGATGCAACAAATCCCCGCGACAAACCCCCGCGACAAACCCCCATGACATTTTTAGTGTATGAATCAACAAATCAATGGAATATGAGGCAACAAAAAGATCATACCAAGGCAAGAGACATAGTTTTTGCCTTCCGATAGCAAAAAGCTGTGGACCAATCAAATTCTTGAAATAGCGGAATATATGATGTCATGAGTTGTCTGTGCAACTTTTGCCAAAAATCTTGTTTATTTGAGCATTGAAATGTTAATGCACGTTCATCAACATAAGTGGCGTGGTTTGCTATGCCACATCTGAACACTAAAAATGTCGTGGGGGGGTTGTTGTGTAATATCTGAACGAGCCTTTAAAGATTTGATATGATTAGATGTTCTGAATGGAATGTAATTACTCTAAAGTCACCACCCACTAATACCATGGTTCCAAAGCTTCATTAGCTGTGTGAGGACAATGAAATTTCATTAAGGAAAGAGCATTAATTAATTAATTTGAGGTTGAAATTATTGTTAATTAATGAGATGTTATTTTCTGATGTCCACAGCCTGAAGAATTTCTTTGGGCAAGATCTTATTTTACACTTTATGCAATCCATATCCCTTTATGTTGCAAATACATGTAAGCCTTCCAAAAATAGCTGGGTGGAAATTTGCAGAAGTCCTGGCAGTTTGAGGCTGTACTTCCAAGTAAGTGTACTTGCCATAAAAATCGCATTTTGTAGTAACTTTAATCTTGTCTGTGTTCTTGCAGGATGTTCTGGCACGTACCATACGCAGCGAGGGATTCTTCAGCCTTTGGAAAGGCTTCACCCCGTACTACACTCGTCTTGGACCTCACACTGTTCTCACCTTCATCTTCCTGGAGCAGTTCAACCGGATCTACCGAGAAAGAGTCATGCAGGAGTCATAGATTGCAGAATAAGATAATTATCCGCACTGAATCATTGAATGTGATATGTCACAGAAAAAAAACCCAAACATATTGGTTCCCTCCTTCTAGTGCTTTTCATAAAGTAAGCTTCAGCTTTATCCAGTTATTACCAAACATGTTGGACATATTTTCATTTACTTTTAAACTTGGCATTAACCATTTGCATATGGGAACTTGTTGATCCCTGTGTAAAGCCTATGGGAACACAGAGAGTTTAGTATTAAATGGACAAGGTGGGTGATCCTTTAAAAACTGAAGGAAATCATTGGCTTCTAAGACTGGAAGCCATCTAATCTGCTTTCAGACCCGAAATTGGGCAACCACGATATTAATAACAATCTCTCCTTTCCTAAAATAGTCAACAGGAAAAGATAGATGCATGTTTGATTCTGAGCTAAAAAAAGGGTTTGCCTAAAATCTAAATGTTTAAGTACTGTAGTCCAAAGTCAAGCATGAAATACTTGATGTGGGATATAGCAGATGTCTGAAAGTAACAAAACCATACATTTGTACTTCCATCCTGATTACCATGGCTGTTATCTTTTGTTAATGTGGCCTACTGGGACTTTGTCAGGGCTCTCATCATAAGGAAATACTTAAAGCCTCATTCGTGCATGGTTTTACATTAAGCTCACTGTCTAGAGTATAGGGTAACAAGTTCTGTGATAATTTGATGACTACTGTGTGGCTTATTTGGGGTTGAAGTAGGAGGATTATTTCCCTAATTTGAACCATACTCTCATCACCTACATGGTTTGGTGTAGTCGCTAAGTCACCAAACTTTTGATCAAAGGGTACAGATTTGAGTCCTTATAACATCAGTGATGTCTCTTTTGCTACTTTAAAACCCAAGTGAACTAAAGGGGTACTAATAGGAAGAAATTCAATGAATGGTGGCCCGATGGTTGAGCACTCCTATCATTGGTGGAAGCCATGGTACTACTTGTATTCAGCACTTTGTACCCTCAGGAAAAAAGGGACTGTATATCTCCATCTGTCATTACTCTTATCATTGTTTAGTCAGATGAGGATCTTTTGGAGATTATTGTATGCACATGTTAGGGCTACCTCCCAATCATGTGGTGACCAATGTTATTTTTTGGTGTCCAAACAAAGTTTATCATTACAAAAAAAATGGTATGGTTCATTAACTAAGAAGCAGCATTACTTGATATCAGTCAAATCCTATCAAGATTAGCTGTTTACTTTTGTGCTAATATTTAAAGATTATAGATATTTACAATATATGAATTTGAAGTCAATATTTTGTGCCCTATTGGAATTTGGTATTTAGTATCATACATTGGAGCAGGTTTCTCATATTTTTTTTTCTAGTCCATGCAGGACACTTATCCAAAAAATATTATACAGCAGTTTCATTCTTTTATGGGATTTACTACCCTCTATGCTTGTATAGCGTGGTGTTTGCCTTTTGAAAAATACCCCTTGTTAAATGTTTCTATAAATATTCTTTCTGCAAATTAAATCATATAGAAACGAACAAATATCAAACTAGTATAAAGAGTTTATGGAGGTCTACTAAGTATTTTTTAAATAAATGATATAACTAGTCATGTAACATTTAACCTGATCATGAGAATTTCTAGCTATGATGTTCACAATTCCTTTTTAAATTGCCATCAGATCTATCCTTGGTTTTCTCGACTCTCAAATGGTATTGGACAGAAATTACCTCGTTATTCATGAAACTGTATAAGACTTAGGTTATAAATTTACTTGATTTGATTGTACTTTTGTATGATGAAGCTTTGTTCACACTCAACAATTCAAACAGCATGCAAAAGGAAATACTGGGCACAATTAAATGATATTAATGTAACATGCTTCCTATTATTATATCATGAAATAACCTAGCTGAGCTAGCGTGCTTAAAGGACTTTGTACCCTGCAGCTACAAATTGTCAGCCCTTTTTGCTATTCATTTACAGGTAAAATACTTTGTATTTGCTGTGACACTCATTTCCTTTAGCCATTTTACAGCTTTATGTGTGAACAGGGCTTTTCACTTCATTACTAAAATATGATTGAGAAAGGAGCCCCTTAATTTTTCTTATGTGGTAGTTTTCTCTTTTGTTTTTTTGCTACGTGAGATGGTAAGATTTCTAAAGCTAAACCCATGGGCTTAGTCTAAGTGGGTTTGGAAGTGGCTCGTGAAAATTGTACTTTAACTCTCTATGTTGGACATGAAAGAAAATCCAAAGAAATAGTGTTCTTTATAGTGATTTTTTGCTGTTACCATGTGTGGACATCCTCCAAGGTGGGATTATTTGGAAGAATCAATCTGATCTCTGTTTCAAATTCTGCCCATAAATCTTGAATTTCTACCATAATAACCATAATAACCGTAATATGATTTGAATGAAAAATATCTATATGTTCATAGTACATCCAAGTACATTCAAAAGGTCTTCCCTTGTAGGATGTTTGAAGTCAAGACCCTAGTTGTTTCTTGAAAGTTTATCAAGGACAGTTGTTAGCATCTTTGTGGCACAGAGGGGTAACTTAATCACCCTTCTCTGTTTGCAGGGGTCTTCCTGTGAGGGTGCATCAGGGGCACTTACCCTACCACCAGCAAAGCAAAGTTTTAATTTCTGTTTCATTGTATGTATCCTAAGCATTATAAAGCTTGCAATGAATGCTACCCCCCCCCCTTCTCCATGTTATACTTAGGTGCAAGTTTTTGTTCAGTAAATCTTACAAATAAATACTCGTACTTCCCATCATCATGTGAAGTAATGGTACCCTAAACTTATGAGGACTGAAACGCAGAAACTAGTGACTGATTAGTGTGATTATATTCAGTATTGAACTGCTAAATGTACTACTATGAAGTTATCATGCTTGTAAGGTGATTTTTCTATAACCAAAATTTTGAGATGTTTTTGTGAACATCAAAAGTTCAACTCCTTGTCAATTTTGCTAAAGATTGAATAAAGTATTAAGTTTTAGTGCATGACATCTTATGTATATAGATATGAATATACAAGCAACCTAGTTGTAAAAGTTTTTGGACTGGCAGCTTATGACGATGAATTTTTTGTGAACGTGTGATTTTGATTGCAGACTGCATGGTAGGATCATTTTTTGTCCTGCTAATTCAAGTGCAACAAACTGCCCAAATCTGAATAAAGTGGTGAAATACGTTTAAGAATTTTGTGTCAATGCTTGAATTTTTTTTTCAATTTTTCATCCTGCTAATTCAAGTGCAACAAATTGCCCAAATAAAGTGGTGAAATACTTTTAAGAATTTTGTGCCAATGCTTGAAGTAAAACGTAGATATGCCACTTCTCATATAAGTTACCCATAATACTGAATTTTAGTGTGCAGAAAATGCTCCCCCCCCCTCCACACCCTCGCCTTGGCCCCCCTGTATGCCACTTCTCATATAAGTTACCCCTAATACTGTTTCTAGTGTGCAGAAAATGCCATTTTCATGCACAAATTTTCAAAAATCACCCTACCGTGGGAGGGGGGATACCCCCTCCCACAACTTCCCCCTCCTCAGTCGCTTCGCTCCCTCGCCTTGGCCCCCTATATGCCACTCCTAATATAAGTTACACCTAATACTGAATTTTAGGTACAAAAAATGTCATTTCCATGCACGAATTTTCAAAAATCTCCCTACCGACCCCCCCCCCCCTTCACACCCTCCCCCAGTTTGGTCGCTTCGCTCCCTTGCCTTGCCCCCCCCCCCATATGCCACTTTTTAAATAGGTTACCCCTAATACTGAATTTAGTGTACAAAAAATGTCATTTTCATGCACAAATTTTCAAAAATCTCCCTACCGTGGGAGGGGGGATACCCCCCCTTCCCAGAACTTCCCCCTCCTCATTCGCTTCGCTCCCTCGCCTTGGCCCCCTATATGCCACTCCTCATATTAGTTACCCCTAATACTGAATTTTAGGTACAAAAAATGTCATTTTCATGCTCGAATTTTCAGATATCTTCTTACCGTGGGAGCTAGGGGGATACCCCCTCCCACACTTTCCCCGCTCTTCGCTTCGCTCCCTCGCCTTGGCCCCCTGTTGAAAATTCCTGGCTACGCCAGTGCCTGTCAAACGTGGTCATGGTTTATTTTGTTGTGATCTTTATTTGCATATTTGTGAGGGGGTTTCTTTTCGTATTTCTTTTTTTTTTCCCACCTGCTAATTGCTAATGAATCTCAATTTTGTTCTTTTCTACATTCATAAGCAGAAACACACACTGACTCATCACCATATTAGATGAAAAACTCTGCACAAATGTCAAAACTGTATACCTATTCATGAAATTGTATGGCAAGATTATTCCCGCTTCATGTCCTGCGCTAATTAGAATGCTGTTTACACGAATTTGAATGTTGTTTACACAGATAATTAAATTGAATTATCTTTCTGCACTTTTGTATTCTAACAATAGTAAATCACATGCTTAAAAAAATCAAATTGAAACGATAGTATTTGCTTTTCAAATGTTGATCCACACTGTCAATCAATTTCGCGTGAAATTGAACGAAAATATCGTTGATTCCGATGATAAGGTTACGAAGATGGGCGGGAAAACCGATATTTAAAAAAATGATTAGGCCTCATTTTGGTGATTACTTTTCATTGTCAACTCTTGCTGAAATATGGTTCCGAATATAGTTACATGTACTATATGACATCGCTCCTACCTTTCCTTTCCCATGTAAGGTGGAAATTTGGAATACAAGCATGTTAGCAAGTTATTTGCATGACTTTAGGTTAAAAATGGCAATAATTAGGCCTATCTTTAAAATCATTGACAAAATGCTGTATTAGAGGAGAATGAAACCCTGGGAAAAAATAAATTTGATGGGGGAAAAAAAGAGGATAGAGAGAAGCAATTTTTAAAAAAAGTTTCATAAAAAACGGTTAAGTTTGAAAAAATCTCAATTTACTTTCTCTGGCGATCCTCAAATTTTAAAATGTTTTGTACACAGAATTTCATATTTTCTCCATTATCTCTCCTAATAGCTCAAGATGTATCGCGGGAAAATGTATTTGACACAACATATATTGATTTCAGAAAGAAGAAGCAGCGTCTTTAGAGATAATGGAGAAAATATGATTTAAAAAAAAACATATTGAGAGTTGTCCTTCGAACATGTCTAAAGCCTAGGTCATAAATTCCGGTGAAAATTTGTGGAGTGTAATCGCAAGGCGCCCGACAACAAACCGTATGGGTGCCGTGCGGTAACCGTAAGCTTCCGGGATCCGTCCAATGAAAAGGTCGGATGAGCCGGCCGGGTACTGTACGAAATTGGCCAAAATGACCTTTTTTACTCGCCGTTCGGGCTCCGGAGTCGATATGTGAAAGCCCCTTAAACCTGCCATTTTGAAGCAATATTGCCAATTTTGGGATCGCCGTAGAAATTAAGTTCACACTTTTCAAACTTTCGTAACTTCTTATTTCGTAACCGTTTTTGATGGAACTTTTGTTTTTTAAAATTGCTTCTCTCTATCCTCTTTTATCAATCAAAATTGATTTTCCCCAGGGTTTCATTCTCCTTTAATTACGAAATATGAAGTCGAGCTCGGATCATGCCATTGTAACATGAGGCTGAAAATGTCTGGACATATTAGGGAAACCGAGGACAATTATTTAACACATTTCTAAAGAGAAGCTGTGTATTGTGAGGTTTGTGGACATTACAAGGTTAACAAATAACAAAATATACCCCAACATTGATACTTAGTGCTTAGTTTTTAGCGCTTCAGATCTGTTATGAAATACAGTGTAGAGGGAAAAGAAGGGGAGAAAGGCCATGAACAGATTAACAGTCTCACAATGCTTCATCTGCAAATAATATGCCTTTCCAATGGTCTTCAGAAATACTTCGGCAACGTATGCAGACATGTTTGCCAGCCTTTGTACTTTATTGCTATTGCATTAGGGCATTTAGGAGATTGTCGATCCCTTTTTCCCCCTTTTTTATTCTTTATCATTTCAGAAAATAGAGCAATGTGGATATTTTTTTTTAAAGTATTGATTAAAACAACAAAAATCGTTTGAATTGTATATAAAGTCTTGGACCTGGTCATGCAGGTAGACACACAATGTAGATTTATGTACATTTGGGGCGCACACAAACGAGACGCATAATGGAAAAAAAAAAGTCATTTCTGTGAATGGATGGATTGATGATCAGATACTAAACCGGATCGCAAGGCAGTTTTCATTGTAGTTTCTTGTCATTATGAAGGCCTTTGTTTCTTGTCTGATATATTTTAACACGATTTTCATATATTGTGGGGTTTTTTTTGCCAGGGTGCTCCAGTTACTGACAAGATTGGTTTCTGGGTCTTGGTTTTATTCACTGTCTTAGCACTCGTCACCACCCACGTCTTTTTGTCTTTCTAACCACTGCGACCCACTCTTTCCCCTCCAACCGTGTCCTCACGGGAGCAACTTGTATGTATCTTTAAAGATATGGTCAACATTTACCTAGGTCCTTGCCAATTCCAGCGCGATCTCCGACCCCAATGCGTAATTACCAACATTGTTTCTCAGCGAAGCACACAGCGCAAACTGTCCCCAAGGTCGTCGATTTGTAGACAAGGTAGAGGAAATCAGCAAGAAGAGAAGTTTAACCGAGTTGATTAAGTGGATGCCGGTTGCCAAGAGATTGTACACAGGGTGAGTATCACGCTGCAGTATGCCTGACAAATTCATGTTTTCCTTTGTTAGAGAAACCGTCAGACCAAACATGCTCCCCGTGATGCTAAAATGACGGACTGGTGTTGGAAGAAAAGATATTATGACAAGTATGAGTTTCTCTTTTTCTCCTCGGAATGCAATTTCTATTCGTTAATTTCAAAAGGATTGTCATCAAAACGATTTTTTTTTTCAATCATAGCTATTACCGCTCAATTTCTCTAATTGCGAA
>CM057166.1:10016542-10059425 GCA_029962745.1 Echinometra lucunter | reverse complement strand
TGGGAACTCTTTCACATCAGAGTGCAGTTAGAGTACATATATTGATATAGTTGTTCTGCTGTATGAATTTACCTACTGGTAATATTAATTAATAAATTATTTATTTATTATTTATGAAGTTCTCTAGTGTAATATTGCAGCTATCATGGTCACAGGGTACTAAAACTAGATACACACTGTTGCCAGTATATAAAAATTGTTTTTATAAAATTTTAATAATGAGAAAGAGCATGCAGTATCCTTGAGAATATCTCAACCATGCCATTGAGTTGATTATTATAAGGCCCATTCACATATGCCGCAGCAAACTACATAAATAAAAGACCCACTGGTGCCAGGGGTTTGTTGGTGGTGTTTTTAATGTACTGCAAGTCACATTTTGGCACGTTATCACACACAGGTAGGTACAGTAGGTACACCTTTGCCTGTCACTCAACCCATTGCCATTCATTTAGTATGCATATCTGAATGAGCCTTAGGACTTGTTCAGATATGATGCAACAAATCCCCGCGACAAACCCCCGCGATGACATTTTTAGTGTATGAATCAACAAATCAATGGAATATGAGGCAACAAAAAAGATCATACCAAGGCAAGAGACATAGTTTTTGCCTTCCGATAGCAAAAAGCTGTGGACCAATCAAATTCTTGAAATAGCGGAAAATATGATGTCATGAGTTGTCTGTGCAACTTTTTGCCAAAAATCTTGTTTATTTGAGAATTGAAATGTTAATGCACGTTCATCAACATAAGTGGCGTGGTTTGCTGTGCCACATCTGTACACTAAAAGTGTTGTAGGGGGTTGTTGTGTTATATCTGAAAAAGTCTTTAAAGATTTGATATGATTAGATGTTCTGAATAGAATGTAATTACTCTAAAGTCAACACCCACTAATACCATGGTTCCAAAGCTTCATTAGCTGTGTGAGGAAAATGAAATTTCATTAAGGAGAGAGCATTAATTAATTTGAGGTTGAAATTCTTGTTAATTAATGAGATGCTGTTTTCTGATGTCCACAGCCTGAAGAATTTCTTTGGGCAAGATCTTATTTTACACTTTATGCAATCCATATCCCTTTATGTTGCAAATACATGTAAGCCTTCCAAAAATAGCTGGGCGGAAATTTGCAGAAGTCCTGGCAGTTTGAGGCTTTACTTCCAAGTAAGTGTACTTGCCATAAAAATCGCATATTTGTAGTAGTAACTTTATCTGTGTGGTCTTGCAGGATTGTTCTGGCACGTACCATACGCAGCGAGGGATTCTTCAGCCTTTGGAAAGGCCTTCACCCCGCTACTACACTCGTCTTGGACCTCACACTGTTCTCACCTTCATCTTCCCTGGAGCAGTTCCACCGGATCTACCGAGGAAAGAGTCATGCAGGAGTCATAGATTGCAGAATAAGCTCATTATCCGCACGGAATCATTGAATGTGATATGTCACAGAAAAAAAACCCAAAACATATTGGTTCCCCTCCTTCTAGTGCTTTTTCATAAGTAAGCTTCAGCTTTATCCAGTTATTACCAAACATGTTGGACATATTTTCATTTACTTTTAAACTTGGCATTAACCATTTGCATATGGGAACTTGTTGATCCCTGTGTAAGCCTATGGGAACACAGAGAGTTAGTATTAAATGGACAAGGTGGGTGATCCTTAAAACTGAAGGAAATCATTGGCTTCTAAGACTGGAAGCCATATATCTGCTTTCAGACCCGAAAATTGGGCAAACCACGATATTAATAACAATCTCTCCTTCCTAAATAGTCAACAGGAAAGATAGATGCATGTTTGATTCTGAGCTAAAAAAAGGGTTTGCCTAAAATCTAAATGTTTAAGTACTGTAGTCCAAAGTCAAGCATGAAATACTTGATGTGGGATATAGCAGATGGCTGAAAGTAACAAACCATACATTTGTACTTCCATCCTGATTACCATGGCTGTTATCTTTTGTTAATGTGGCCTACTGGGACTTTGTCAGGGCTCTCATCATAAGGAAATACTTAAAGCCTCATTCCGTGCATGGTTTTACATTAAGCTCACTGTCTAGAGGTATAGGGTAACAAGTTCTGTGATAATTTGATGACTACTGTGTGGCTTATTTGGGGTTGAAGTAGGAGGATTATTTCCCTAATTTGAACCATACTCTCATCACCTAATCTGGTTTGGTGTAGTCGCTAAGTCACAAACTTTGATCAAAGGGTACAGATTTGAGTCCTTATAACATCAGTGATGTCTCTTTTGCTACTTTAAAACCCAAGTGAACTAAAGGGGTACTAATAGGAAGAAATTCAATGAATGGTGGCCGATGGTTGAGCACTCCTATCATTGGTGGAAGCCATGGTACTACTTGTATTCAGCACTTTGTACCCTCAGGAAAAAGGGACTGTATATCTCCATCTGTCATTACTCTTATCATTGTTTAGTCAGATGAGGATCTTTTGGAGATTATTGTATGCACATGTTAGGGCTACCTCCCAATCATGTGGTGACCAATGTATTTTTTGGTGTCCAAACAAAGTTTATCATTACAAAAAAAATGGTATGGTTCATTAACTAAGAAGCAGCATTACTTGATATCAGTCAAAATCCTATCAAGATTACTGTTTACTTTTGTGCTAATATTTAAAGATTATAGATATTTACAATATAGATTTGAAGTCAATATTTTGTGCCCTATGGAATTTGGTATTTAGTATCATACATTGGAGCAGGTTTCTCATATTTTTTTTCTAGTCCATGCAGGACACTTATCCAAAAATATTATACAGCAGTTTCATTCTTTTATGGGATTTAACTACCCTCTATGCTTGTATAGCGTGGTGTTTGCCTTTCTGAAAATACCCCTTGTTAAATGTTTCTATAAATATTTCTTTCTGCAAATAAATCATATAGAAACGAACAAATATCAAACTAGTATAAAGAGTTTATGGAGGTCTACTAGTATTTTTTAAATAAATGAATATAACTAGTCATGTAACATTTAACCTGATCATGAGAATTTCTAGCTATGATGTTCACAATTCCTTTTTTAAAAATTGGCCATCAGATTATCCTTGGTTTTCCTCGACTCTCAAATGGTATTGGACAGAAATTACCTCGTTATTCATGAAACTGTATAAGACTTAGGTTAATAAAATTTACCTTGATTTGATTGTACTTTGTATGATGAAGCTTTGTTCACACTCAACAATTCAAACAGCATGCAAAAGGAAATACTGGGCACAATTAAATGATATTAATGTAACATGCTTCCTATTATTATATCATGAAATAACCTAGCTGAGCTAGCGTATGCTTAAAGGACTTTGTACCCCTGCAGCTACAAATTGTCAGCCTTTTTGCTATTCATTTACAGGTAAAATACTTTGTATTTGCTGTGACACTCATTTCCTTTAGCCATTTTACAGCTTTATGTGTGAACAGGGCTTTTCACTTCATTACTAAAATATGATTGAGAAAGGAGCCCCTTAATTTTTCTTATGTGGTAGTTTTCTCTTTGTTTTTTTGCTACGTGAGATGGTAAGATTTCTAAAGCTAAACCCATGGGCTTAGTCTAAGTGGGTTTGGAAGTGGCTCGTGAAAATTGTACTTTAACTCTCTATGTTGGACAGAAAGAAAATCCAAAGAAATAGTGTTCTTTATAGTGATTTTTTGCTGTTACCATGTGTGGACATCCTCCAAGGTGGATTATTTGGAAGAATCAATCTGATCTCTGTTTCAAATTCTGCCCATAAATCTTGAATTTCTACCATAATAACCATAATAACCGTAATATGATTTGAATGAAAAATATTCTATATGTTCATAGTACATCCAAGTACATTCAAAAGGTCTTCCCTTGTAGGATGTTTGAAGTCAAGACCCTAGTTGTTTCTTGAAAGTTTATCAAGGACAGTTGTTAGCATCTTTGTGGCACAGAGGGGTAACTTAATCACCCTTCTCTGTTTGCAGGGGTCTTCCTGTGAGGGTGCATCAGGGGCACTTACCCTACCACCAGCAAAGCAAAGTTTTAATTTCTGTTTCATTGTATGTATCCTAAGCATTATAAAGCTTGCAATGAATGCTACCCCCCCCCCCCTTCTCCATGTTATACTTAGGTGCAAGTTTTTGTTCAGTAAATCTTACAAATAAATACTCGTACTTCCCTTCATCATGTGAAGTAATGGTACCCTAAACTTATGAGGACTGAAACGCAGAAACTAGTGACTGATTAGTGTGATTATATTCAGTATTGAAACTGCTAAATGTACTACTATGAAGTTATCATGCTTGTAAGGTGATTTTTCTATAACCAAAATTTTGAGATGTTTTTGTGAACATCAAAAGTTCAACTCCTTGTCAATTTTGCTAAAGATTGAATAAAGTATTAAGTTTTAGTGCATGACATCTTATGTATATAGATATATGAATATACAAGCAACCTAGTTGTAAAAGTTTTTGGACTGGCAGCTTATGACGATGAATTTTTTGTGAACGTGTGATTTTGATTGCAGACTGCATGGTAGGATCATTTTTTGTCCTGCTAATTCAAGTGCAACAAACTGCCCAAATCTGAATAAAGTGGTGAAATACGTTTAAGAATTTTGTGTCAATGCTTGAATTTTTTTTTCAATTTTTCATCCTGCTAATTCAAGTGCAACAAATTGCCCAAATAAAGTGGTGAAATACTTTTAAGAATTTTGTGCCAATGCTTGAAGTAAAACGTAGATATGCCACTTCTCATATAAGTTACCCATAATACTGAATTTAGTGTGCAGAAAATGCTCCCCCCCCCTCCACACCCTCGCCTTGGCCCCCCTGTATGCCACTTCTCATATAAGTTACCCCTAATACTGTTTCTAGTGTGCAGAAAATGCCATTTTCATGCACAAATTTTCAAAAATCACCCTACCGTGGGAGGGGGGATACCCCCTCCCACAACTTCCCCCTCCTCAGTCGCTTCGCTCCCTCGCCTTGGCCCCCTATATGCCACTCCTAATATAAGTTACACCTAATACTGAATTTTAGGTACAAAAAATGTCATTTCCATGCACGAATTTTCAAAAATCTCCCTACCGACCCCCCCCCCTTCACACCCTCCCCCAGTTTGGTCGCTTCGCTCCCTTGCCTTGCCCCCCCCCCCATATGCCACTTTTAAATAGGTTACCCCTAATACTGAATTTAGTGTACAAAAAATGTCATTTTCATGCACAAATTTTCAAAAATCTCCCTACCGTGGGAGGGGGGATACCCCCCCTTCCCAGAACTTCCCCCTCCTCATTCGCTTCGCTCCCTCGCCTTGGCCCCCTATATGCCACTCCTCATATAGTTACCCCTAATACTGAATTTTAGGTACAAAAAATGTCATTTTCATGCTCGAATTTTCAGATATCTTCTTACCGTGGGAGCTAGGGGGATACCCCCTCCCACACTTTCCCCGCTCTCGCCGCTCCCTCGCCTTGGCCCCCTGTTGAAAATTCCTGGCTACGCCAGTGCCTGTCAAACGTGGTCATGGTTTATTTTGTTGAGATCTTTATTTGCATATTTGTGAGGGGGTTTCTTTTCGTATTTCTTTTTTTTTTCCCACCTGCTAATTGCTAATGAATCTCAATTTTGTTCTTTTCTACATTCATAAGCAGAAACACACACTGACTCATCACCATATTAGATGAAAAACTCTGCACAAATGTCAAAACTGTATACCTATTCATGAAATTGTATGGCAAGATTATTCCCGCTTCATGTCCTGCGCTAATTAGAATGCTGTTTACACGAATTTGAATGTTGTTTACACAGATAATTAAATTGAATTATCTTTCTGCACTTTTGTATTCTAACAATAGTAAATCACATGCTTAAAAAAATCAAATTGAACGATAGTATTTGCTTTTCAAATGTTGATCCACACTGTCAATCAATTTCGCGTGAAATTGAACGAAAATATCGTTGATTCCGATGATAAGGTTACGAAGATGGGCGGGAAAACCGATATTTAAAAAAATGATTAGGCCTCATTTTGGTGATTACTTTTCATTGTCAACTCTTGCTGAAATATGGTTCCGAATATAGTTACATGTACTATATGACATCGCTCCTACCTTTCCTTTCCCATGTAAGGTGGAAATTTGGAATACAAGCATGTTAGCAAGTTATTTGCATGACTTTAGGTTAAAAATGGCAATAATTAGGCCTATCTTTAAAATCATTGACAAAATGCTGTATTAGAGGAGAATGAAACCCTGGGAAAAAATCAATTTGATGGGGGGAAAAAAGAGGATAGAGAGAAGCAATTTTAAAAAAAAAGTTTCATAAAAAACGGTTAAGTTTGAAAAAATCTCAATTTACTTTCTCTGGCGATCCTCAAATTTTAAAATGTTTTGTACACAGAATTTCATATTTTCTCCATTATCTCTCCTAATAGCTTAAGATGTATCGCGGGAAAATGTATTTGACACAACATATATTGATTTCAGAAAGAAGAAGCAGCGTCTTTAGAGATAATGGAGAAAATATGATTTAAAAAAAACATATTGAGAGTTGTCCTTCGAACATGTCTAAAGCCTAGGTCATAAATTCCGGTGAAAATTTGTGGAGTGTAATCGCAAGGCGCCCGACAACAAACCGTATGGGTGCCGTGCGGTAACCGTAAGCTTCCGGGATCCGTCCAATGAAAAGGTCGGATGAGCCGGCCGGGTACTGTACGAAATTGGCCAAAATGACCTTTTTTACTCGCCGTTCGGGCTCCGGAGTCGATATGTGAAAGCCCCTTAAACCTGCCATTTTGAAGCAATATTGCCAATTTTGGGATCGCCGTAGAAATTAAGTTCACACTTTTCAAACTTTCGTAACTTTCTTATTTCGTAACCGTTTTTGATGGAACTTTTGTTTTTTAAAATTGCTTCTCTCTATCCTCTTTTATCAATCAAAATTGATTTTCCCCAGGGTTTCATTCTCCTTTAATTACGAAATATGAAGTCGAGCTCGGATCATGCCATTGTAACATGAGGCTGAAAATGTCTGGACATATTAGGGAAACCGAGGACAATTATTTAACACATTTCTAAAGAGAAGCTGTGTATTGTGAGGTTTGTGGACATTACAAGGTTAACAAATAACAAAAATATACCCCAACATTGATACTTAGTGCTTAGTTTTTAGCGCTTCAGATCTGTTATGAAATACAGTGTAGAGGGAAAAGAAGGGGAGAAAGGCCATGAACAGATTAACAGTCTCACAATGCTTCATCTGCAAATAATATGCCTTTCCAATGGTCTTCAGAAATACTTCGGCAACGTATGCAGACATGTTTGCCAGCCTTTGTACTTTATTGCTATTGCATTAGGGCATTATAGGAGATTGTCGATCCCTTTTTCCCCTTTTTTATTCTTTATACATTTCAGAAAATAGAGCAATGTGGATATTTTTTTTTAAAGTATTGATTAAAACAAACAGAAAAAATCGTTTGAATTGTATATAAAGTCTTGGCCTGGTCATGCAGGTAGACACACAATGTAGATTTATGTACATTTGGGGCGCACACAAACGAGACGCATAATGGAAAAAAAAAAGTCATTTCTGTGAATGGATGGATTGATGATCAGATACTAAACCGGATCGCAAGGCAGTTTTCATTGTAGTTTCTTTGTCATTATGAAGGCCTTTTTTCTTGTCTGATATATTTTAACACGATTTTCATATATTGTGGGGTTTTTTTGCCAAGGGTGCTCCAGTTCATGACAAGATTGGTTTCTGGGTCTTGGTTTTATTCACTGTCTTAGCACTCGTCACCACCCACGTCTTTTTGTCTTTCTACCACTGCGACCACTCTTTCCCTCCAACCGTGTCCTCACGGGAGCAACTTGTATGTATCTTTAAATATATGGTCAACATTTACCTAGGTCCTTGCCAATTCCAGCGCGATCTCCGACCCCAATGCGTAATTACCAACATTGTTTCTCAGCGAAGCACACAGCGCAAACTGTCCCCAAAGGTCGTCGATTTGTAGACAAGGTAGAGGAAATCAGCAAGAAGAGAAGTTTACCGAGTTGATTAAGTGGATGCCGGTTGCCAAGAGATTGTACAAAGGGTGAGGTATCACGCTGCAGTATGCCGTGACAAATTCATGTTTTCCTTTGTTAGAGAAACCGTCAGACCAAACATGCTCCCCGTGATGCTAAAATGACGGACTGGTGTTGGAAGAAAAGATATTATGACAAGTATGAGTTTCTCTTTTTCTCCTCGGAATGCAATTTCTATTCGTTAATTTCAAAAAGGATTGTCATCAAAACGATTTTTTTTTTCAATCATAGCTATTACCGCTCAATTTCTCTAATTGCGAATCTCTTTCTTCGTGTTTTTGCTTCTCTCTCTCTCTCTCTCTCTGTCTCTCCCTCTTTCTCTCTCTCTCTTTTCTCTTTCTTTCCCTCTCTCTCTTTCTCTCTCTTTCTCTCCCTAGTACATGTAGTAGGCCTACTTTCTCTCTCTCCTCTCTCCCCTTTCCTCTTTCTCTCCCTATTTCTTTCTTTCTTTCTCTTTCTGTCTCTTTCTTTCTCTCCCCTTTTCTCTCTCTCCCTATTTCTTTCTCTCTCTTTCTCTCTCTCTCTCTCTCTTCCCACCCGCTTTGCCCTGTCCGTTTCCACGCTCGCCATCTTTTGCTTCCTTTCCTCTTTACAATTTTACCCCTCTCTCTACTTTTCAAACTTCAATTACGTCTCTATTATTTACCCCAAATTGATCTCCCTATTTATCAATCTCTTTTCAAAGCTCACTGGCCTTTCCCCCTGTCTCCTGTATATATGCTTCATCAATTTCTCTCTTCCTATCTTATTCTTTCTGTCTCCTCCAACCTCTATTTTCTTTATGTCTCTCTCTCACTCTACGTCACTCTACATGTTGTCCCTCCTTTGACACACTTTCTATTATTTTTAACCATTCTCCATGTTCTCCAACTGCTGCCACTGCCTACACAATCCTTTTCCCCTTTCTTCCGCCTTCTTTTCAAGCCAGATGCGCTTTGAAAAAAAACATCAACTATGTCAACCAACTTGGATCCTATTCGTTTTTATGTTGAAAAGCGCCTTGAGCATCTAATCAAAATGGAATGGATGCCATAGAAATTTTTTGTATTATTATTATTAGTAGTATCATTATTGTAGTATTCCAATGAACCGAGTAAATCATAGCCTGAAAATTCTTCGAAGCTGATAACCAAAGATAATAATTGAGAGGTTTCATTTGCTATCTCACGCCATGCATGTGGGTAGGATTTAAGACAAAACATGAAAGTGCAAAGAAAATAAAAACAAAATGATAGTCAAATTGATTTCAAAACGTGTTCACGAGAATATAAAATACATGATTATATTAGACATGTGGTACAAAATAAAAGACTGGATTCCCTTCTCGTGATCTATCGATTCGACTTTCTCTATAATATACATTTATCCCCTAATATCTTTCAATTACCCACTTGATCTGAGTCTCTAAATTTCTCTTTATTTTTCATACTCTAAGCTTCATGAACCCGCTCATCCCTCTCCGATCCGACCTAAGCCCTTATAAACCCTATACTCCTAATCCAACAGCATCAGCGTCATTCATTGAATGCATTGATTATGTTTTTCTCCTTTTTAGTCCAGGGTCGCATACATTGTGAACTGCATTTCACTTTTTTTTTTTTTTCTTACTGCGTACCGGAGAGGAATGGGACCCTTCCGGGCCGGCAAACATAAATAGGGAAGAGTGCCTGGAGAAAAGACGTAAAGAAAAAGTATAGAAGAGTATAGATACAATTTCATATGAAGGAGAACACTAACCCATTCTTAAACGTGTCTCACACCCTCACATTTTGTTCATCACACCCTCAACCCCTTCTGGAAATGCCTCGACTTTTTACAACGCCGTTGAAGACGTGTACCTTCCCATTCTTCTATTTTTGTTGGCATATTTGTGCAGAATGTCATCGGAATCAATTCGTCTTAGGGCGAAACGTGTCTGCAATTAGATAAAATGTTATCAGTGCAATAAATACAGAGACATTTACATTTTTCCTATGATATATGTATATACTACTCATATTTCACACTGATAATTATAGATATAATAGGAAAAGTCACGCAAATCGCATGACGTTATCAGTAGGTGGCGCATAATTATAGTTGAAATGAAATGGGCCCTGAGTCTATTTTTCATTTTCTTTGTTCAGATGAATCTATTGATACGAAGATGAAATGCTATCCTTATTGAAATATGAACAATCGTATCGCCATCTTGTGCGAGATTTGTCGAGACTTGTCATTTCTTTGTGTTTAATTGCATACACGTTTCTTTCATCTATAAAGAGTCAACGTCGACTGGTTCGATAATGCAATATACACTTGATATATCGACCTGCTCGCGACCATGCAGAAAGAGCTCACTGAGTTTATTACTGCTTTGCAAAAACAGTAATAATAACATTAATCAAACAAACATTGCTTACACATGTATACACGTACCTGCACAAAGTAATGGTAAAAGGGAATAAAATTTTAAATCATGAAAAAAAAAATAGGATAATGTGTGTAAAGCTCTACATACACACAAAATCTATAGTGCGTTTATCTTCAGCACTGTGACTTGAAGCAGCACTTTCTTGTTTTTCCATATTTTTTATCAGAGATTTCATTCAGAATAAATCATTACATATAAATCATTGTGAATAACTCCATACAAATACAAATCTTCACTTCACTTTACTTGGAAGAAGAAGAATACGCACACACGCACACCCTCACGGGCGTGCGCACGCACACACACACCACACACCACACCCACACCCCCACACACACGCACACAAATAACTTATCTCTTATGAAGAAACGAAAATGCAGCTCGATGCGTTGAAGAGTATATAACGCATATTATTTACATGCACGGGTATACTCATAATTAAGCTTTATGACGTGCATACACAAATCATAGTAAATCGCATGAATGAACAAATTAATGATATTTTACGATTTCGCAATACCAAGCATCTATGGGTGCATATAGAATAAGACATTCGTTGTCTAATTAAAGTTATTCGCACTCGACTTGATAGGTTTCAACGCATTACGAAATACTTTAGAATCTACCCAAGATAAGCGTGAAGAAAGTGATGGTGTTTATGAGCGTTAAGTCATGTGGGGTGGATTGCCCATATGGACTGTATTTCCGATCCCTTCGCATGGGCGTCAATCAGGTGGGGTGGGGGGGGGGGGGGGGCAGGGGGAGACGTCCCACTTTGTAAGGGCGGGAGACACATTGGGGTACGTTTCTCCGAAAGTATGAAAGGCTTTTTTTTTTATTTTATAAAAGCTAGTCAGGGAATTTTAGAGTAAAAATAGACACCTGAAAAAGTGAAGGACTTATACCCCCCCTTTTTTTTGCTTGTTTTAGCGAAAATTTGGGATGAAAGGAGACACCCGTCGTAAAACTTCTGTGTCCCCTAACAATATAAAACGGATTGATGCCCCTTTCACTTCCAAAGGGTTTTGTCCTTGTAAGTCTTCTGTTTTGGTAGTGAGCATTATCATTACTTTAACAGACAATTAAATAAAACACCGAAGAGCAAACTATGTCCCGGGTAAACTGATCCATTAGACAAGGGGTAATATATAATATTCAAAGCCCCAAGAAATGGTGAGATGCCTTGAAATTTTTCTGCTAGAAGGAAGTTCAAGTATTTTGGGTCAAAACTAGTATGCACTCTTTACTGAAGACCATGTTTGCTGCCAAAGTGGAAGACATTATATTCTCAAAGGGAATACACGAATTATTTGAGAAAAAAAATGAGAATTAAGACATTAAGGTTGGTGCTATACTATTAAATAGTGCACAACAATGGCAGAGAACGAGGGAGTGTGGAAAAAGTGCAATATGGAAGTGTCACAGGGGTGTAGAAGTAGAGTAGTTTAAACACTTAACTGGCGATGCAAAAGGCTGCGACACATATGTCCTTATATAAGCAGGGTATTTTTATCTTTATTGTATCTCTACCCAGGTGTCAAATGGGTATAAGGATAGAAGCAAACGTCATTATGGTTTTATCAGAATGGTGTGAAATTCTGCTTAAAAACAAACAAAAAGCAATAATTAAAATAATAAAAAATAATAACAACATACCAAACACTATACACAAAAAAAATCAGCAACAACAACAAAAAAACGCATACAAACAAACAAACACAAAATAAATCGAGTCCTCCCCAGGAAGTGCAGAATGCGCACAGTAGTGTCTGCAGGAGAGCCTGGGTCAAATAAATTGTATAATAATCAAATATACCTTGCACTGCTCAAGAGGCTCCAGTTGAAATTATGAATTCTCTGAGGTGACGGGTTGCGCCCCTCAGAAAATAGTAAGTATACCAGTCACCGAAGAATCCATAATTTCACCTGGTGCCTCGAAAAGAGTGCATGGTATATTTGATTTATATCCTACAAGAGAAAGCCTAGATAGATTTTTTTTTAAAAAATAGATAAAAAAATTATAATATTTAGACCTAGACCTTGATCTATAGACTCTGCTTGTATTCAACTCACCACATTAATATCGCGATACATTGTCGCGATATCGATAGCTTCGAAATATCCAGAATTTAAAAAAAAAGAGTGACGTCAAAATATTCGTATAGCAAAAACTATACGGAGGTCTGACGATATTAATTTTTCTTCGTGGTGTAAGTATTCTATGTCACGTGAGACATTCCTGGCCAATCCTTGCAAGAGAATTTTATGATGTAGGATATAATTATGGTTATGATACAAATTCTGTCAAGTGCTAATTATCGTGACCATTGGCGCTATACACACATTCACAATATCAGAGAATTATCCGGAGATCCTTGTGGAATAAAAACACATGGATTTTCCTTATCATACCTGCGACGGATCTTTATGAGGCATGTATTGATTGATACGTATTTGACAGGTGAATACCAGTCCTTCAGGACAATTAACGAATGATGCGTTGATGTAAGGATTATTCAGACAGCTAAAAGCCATTGCCGTGGCAATGCAATATCTATTCGCTTTAAGGTTTAAGGTTCAGTTATAGATAAGAGTCAGTGTATAGGTTTAAATTTACGCACTTAAGAGTTATAAAGGAATAATGTGTTTTGTATCTATGACAGTGGAATTTACATTCCATGAATGCAATACAGGCTTTCCTCTTCCCTACTTCTTTCCGCTCCACTAAACCCTGATAAGTTCATGTTTGTAGAGAGCACCAGACAAAACGAGACTTTAAATCCAATATAAAAGTTATGCTTTCAGGCTTTTTAAAAAGGAAAATTAAAATTACTTCCCCACCAGCTTAAAATATCATTGATCTAGAAAAGGGGATCCGCTTGGAACTCAATTAGATTAGGCAAGGGTGATTAATAACTCAAGGTGGATAAAATGCCACACACCCAACAAAAACCATCTGTTGGGGAAGGCAAGCATTGCGTTGAACATTTAATTGATGAAGGGGATCTGTAGAGAAAGTACATTAAATACAGGAGGATACAATCTTGAAAGCGCTGAGAGTGGAGTTGTGATTAAAAACTTCTTTACGCCATCGCCTCTGGGTTACACTTCATCTCCTGTAGCTTTCCTGCGTACGAAACCCTTGGCAGACGACCGGTGAAGATGGCGCGGCCAATGTCATTGTTGTTGTGTTCAGACGGAGGAATTATCTGCATTTTTCTCCTTTTGAGGGAGATCAACATGTTGTTGGTCATTAAAAATGCAAAGATATTTTTTCTTAAGATAAAATCAACTGACTTTTTTTCACTGAATAATAAAGCATTAAAGAGTAAGCTTCAAAACGAAAACAAAAACAAGCAAATATACAAACAAACAAAAATCATGAATCAGGGTCGGAAGGCCAGATAGGGGAGATTGACAGAAATCGTAAAGAGGAACGATATGAATTAACTGTAAGAGGCAATTAAAGATTGAGCATTTATTGTACAGGAGTGCCAACAAACAGTGCTAAGAGAGGAAAAGAGAAGAGGAATGAGGAAGGAGATGAAGGGAAAAGAGGAAAAAAAGGAATGAGGGAAGAGAGCGGAAGAGTGAAGGGGGTAAGAAGAAAAAGCAGGAGAAAGAGAAAGGAGGCTGAAAAAATGAAAGGGAGGAGGAGGAGGAGGAGGGGAAGGGGAAGGAAAGATGAAGAGCGAGAAATTGAGAGAGTCGGCGAGAGTGAGTGTACATATCTGTGACGGAAGGGAGGGGGGAGGGAGACTGAGGGAGGGATAGAATGAAGATAACCGTTGTTTAGCTTGCATTGTATTCACGTGCATACACTTACATGCCCAGGGCTTACATGAATCTCTGATGCTACAAGAGTCTGAGAACCGCAGACTGCTATTAAAAATCTTCAGCGTGAAAAAAAAAAAATTAGATGTGTTGGACGATGTTCCAAACAGGAAATCAATATCGATGAATGTCTTGAATGAGGATGGAATTAATACAAACTTTATTCATATAACCAGAGGCTGCTTACGTTCTATGCACCTAAAGTTTTATTGTTAAATCTCATTTAAAAGTCGATACATAACTGGGCATTTGTTTACTGGCCGAGACAGTATGAACTCCAAACGTTCCGGTGGCGCTTGGCATAAAATGAGTAGTAGAATTTTCCTTTGATTTGTTTGTTTGTTTGTTTGTTTGTTCGTTGTTTGTTTGATTTTTAGAGAGTGGGAGTGGAGGAAGGGTGTCAGGGGAAAAGAAAGACGTCATGAGTTACTATTTTGTTCGCATTTTATTGCAAATCTTGTTATTCCGCAGGAAGAGGCATCGTTACATTCTTGGAAAAGCCAACTTTACTGAGAGCATGTGAATCGTATATCCGACAGGCAACTAATTGGTCCTTATAAATAAAAAAAGGGGGGTCTTAATGTATTCAAGGACGATACAGCGGGGTAGAACAATGTAAAACAATACAAACCAGTCGAAGGAAAAAGTGATGAAATTTGAAGTTTTGCTCTTAAAATGGTTGGGTAGAAATTTAAGCAACTCTTAAAGACATTGGTTAACATTGTTATGATTTTAAAAAAATCTTGTTTTGTTACTTGAAAATGGGATAAACATAAGGGTTATAGTGTAAAAATACCAGTATGGAAGTTTCGAAGTATAATATCCACAGGAAGTATTTTTAAATATAAAAAATGTGAACCAATGTTTGTAAAATATACAGAATACACATAAGGAGTGCGCGTATGCCTCACCTTGCCGTACTGTGTGCATTGGCGTATCACGCGGCGGGAGGCACATAACGGCATTTTCAAATTCAAGCAAAGTGGTCCTCTTAGTGATTGTCTCGTGAGACGAAGGATAATAAAATCGCCGTTTGCGTCTAACTTAAACTTTTTCATTCCAAATTATGGTTGGTTTCAGGGTTTTTGAGTACAAATACAAGAACTCATACACATGTTTCATCTTAGTTTGAGAATTTTGAATTTTTTAAATCAGCTACTCACAAAGTTAGCCAATGCCTTTAACCAACTCTGTGTTATGCGCATTTCCATTAAACTTATGGGCATTTATTGCCCAAATTGTATTATCTAGCTTTGTGGTAAATGAAAATTACCCATCATGTGTTGCTTCTCATTGACCAATTATTGCACAGGAAATGATTACCCAACACTTTGTACCCAACAATTTTTTTTACCAAGTTGATTTTACTATTTTCTCAAAGGAACTCTGGGTAACATCTTGCTTAATTTTTCTTTGCCATACTTTTTGTTGCCTCGTGAAATGGGTAATAACTAGCCAACTGTTAGAATTTACCTAACTGTTTGGATGATAAATACTTTGTTGTTGGGCAAATTATGTTATGCAGTATTTTTCATTTTTCTCCAACCTAGGTTTAAAATAAAAATACATAATCCCGAATATCGTTCCAAACGTGTCTAGCAAATTAACCTAACCTATCATCAGTGGCGTAACAGCCGGGGGGGGGCAGGGGGGGCAGAGTGCCCCCCCTGAAGGATTTCAGCGGGAAAATCCAGCAAACCACCGGGAAAAAATGAAAAGGAGGGAAAGGAAGAAAAAGGAAGGGAGAAAGGGAAAGAAAGAAGAAGAAAGGAAAAGAAAGAAGAAGAAAGGAAAAGAAAGAAGGAGAAAGGGAAAGAAAAAAGGAGAAAGGGAAAGGAAGAAGGAGAACGGGAAAGAAAGAAGGAGAAAGGGGAGAAAGAAGAAGAGAGAGAGGGAAAAGAGGGAAAGGGGGAAAAAAGAAGAAAGCAATGGGAAACAAAAAAAAAAAAAAAATGAGGGAAAATTTAGTACCAAACCCGGAGTTTCCTGGTGCTCCACTCCCTGGACCCCAGCAGTGGCTTCCCTGTAGACCCCCATCAGGTCCCCTAAGCCAGAACCCTGGGCCCCACCCGCTAAAGGCTTTGCAACAAGCAACTCGCGGTGCGGGCTTATCTCCGCATATTCTATTTCTAGACTTAGTTACCGGGAAATTTTCGGTTCTGCCCCCCCCCCCCCCCAATGACAGGCAGATAATGTATGAGACCAGTAACAGACAACGAACAATTCAAAGAAACGTCAGAGCTTCCGCGCTTCGCGCGGGAGGGGAAAATCACCATCCCTGCACCCTTCCCCTAGCATGCCTAGGGAGCGCGCTTTGCACTGACGTTTTCCTAAAAGAAAATCCTAGCCACACAACTGATTCTAAACTTAATTACCGGAAAATTTTTGGCTATGCGTATGCCCCCTCCCCCCCCCCCCCCCCCCAGGCAGAGAGCGTAAGAAGAGCGGGAACTGACAGCGAAAAAACGTCGGAGCTTTCGCGCGGGGAAACTCCCCCCTTCCTGCACCCTCCCTCCTAGGGAGCACTACCGTCCTCCTAAAATGAAATTCTAGTTGCACCGCAGAAGATAGACTATTACCGACAACTAACAAAGCAAAGAAACGTCGGAGCTTCCGCGTTTCGCGCGGGAGAGGGGAAACTCCCCCCTTCCCTGCACCCTCCCCTCTTGGTGTAAATTCCAGGGGGTGGGGGATCTATCACCCCCACCTGGGGGAGAGAGGGGATGGTGTGTAAAAATTTCCCGCCATGCAGACACACTTTTTAAAGAAGAAAATATATTTTAATTATTAATCAGTTAGTAAAAATTCTGAATATATATCTGTCATAAACAATCATCATATTTTAGAATTTCTATTTGAAAATGCTACTGAAAACAAAAAAGTGGTTATTTTTGGCTCGCTCGCTCCGCTCGCTCGTCAAAATCTTAGGATTTCCGTCCAAAAATGCGATTAAAATCGAGAAAAGTGGTTATTTTTGGCTCGCTCGCATCGCTCTTTCGACATATTTTTGGATTTTTATTCGAAAATGTGATTCAAAAGCAAAAAAAGTGATTGTTTTCGGCTCGCTCGCTTCGCTCACTCGCAAAATAGATATGAAAATGTGTGTGAGAGGGAAAAAAAATCGTTAAAAAAGTTTTTAATCCCCCACTCCTCAAACTGGATTTACGCTGGTGGAGCACTACCGTCCTCCTAAAAATGCAATCCTAGCTACACCACAAATTCTAGACATAGACTAGTTACCGGGAAATTTTTAGGCTCTGCCCCCCCTGATAACAGGTACCTGTTACGCCCCTGCCTATCATCATGATCATGGCCTAGCCTTTCCTATCCTATCCTTCCTGGTTAGTCAACCCGAGTACACGCGCTTATATTCCTCTTATAATTTTACACGTGTTTTGTGACAGTAAGTTAATCGGGCCTTCCGAAACTATACGCAAATAAAGTTTCACGAATGTTCATATATTTACTTTACCACTGCTGTAGAAAATTGTACCCCTGAAGCTAATGGATGTGGACATCTGACATAATGCGCTTCCCTAGTATTTCATCCAGTACATCGATATAGTTGCAAATTATCTGACTGTTGGACAAACTTCGCATAAATTCCATTTCATTAATCCAATAAAATATTGGGTTAATTCAGAAGAATTCGGCAAAACTGAAATGACAAATTTATCGATTTCTGTATCATCTTCTCTTTCCGTATTTCATAATGCTATTCTTGTTATCCCTCCATCATTTTTTTTCTTTGTTTCCTCATGCTTTCCATTATCATGCTTATCATCACCAATTTTAAGATATTTTCTTCTATCCTTTGTATTTCATTTCTTCTATAATCTTTTCTTTCTGTCATTCCCTATGCATATTTGTTTTATATCTTTCTATATTATATTTTTCTTTTCGTATTTTATTATGATATTTTTCGTTTTATGATGTCTTTCTCTTTTTTTTTTCCTTAGGTTTTCCTTTATTTTCCCCTTCTTTGATCTTTTATTATTTTTTTCATTATGTATTTGTTTTTTTCTATCATCTTCCTTTAGAACTGTTCTTTGCATATGTTACTCTTTGGATCTTCTACCATCTTTCCCTTTTGTCTGCATTTACGTTCTCCTTTGTTTCTCTCTTTTCTTTTCTTTTTCTTTTTCTCCTTTTCCTTTCCTTCTCACCTGTGTATTTCTCTATTTTCCTCCTTTCAGCTTTTCTCTTTAATTCATCTTTCCTTCGGTTCTTTATTGTTCTTTGTTTAAGTCCTTCTTTCATATTCTCTTTCTTTCTTTGTAAATTGCGACATCATTTAGACGTGATTGAGATCACCGTTACATACATGCAATTTCAAAAAGGGCGATTCTAGCAGAATCATGATTCAAACTGCACCTTTATTCTGTGTTTCAGATCAGCAAACTCAATAATGATTACATTTACGACCGATGAAAAATTGCATGAACTTTTAACAAACTCCAACTAGCAATTACCCAACTACTTGGCAAGTGGTTCTCAAGTCATGTAATATATGTTGTTGGTAATCATGGTAACTTTATGTCTAATAGTTGGGTATTTATATACATGTATTTAACACAAGTTGGTTAAAAAAAAACCTGAAGCAGATTTGGGTAAAAATTACCCAACTTTGAGGCATTTCTTGACGAACCATTCATAGCCCAACTGATTTCAACCAACCTTCTAAGAGTTTGGGCATTATCATTGATTATGAGCATTAAAAATCACCAAACGAACAGATTTCGAAGGTAGGATCAAAATCCGTTCTAAAATCACTTTTGAAGATGGCAATATAAAAATGAAGCGTTACTTTATTTGGACCTCATCTGTCTTGGTTCACTTTGTGTAAAACTTGACCCTGCCAATGGACTAATTGCTGTTACTAATTGGGTTTTCCTTACAATGCATCAATTTTGCAACCTTGTGCACGTTCATTTGGACGGGAAAAATATGCTGATTTTGTAAGGTGTGACGTTTGATACAGTTTTTGATTGAATGTGAACACTCATTAAGAATGTTAAGGTCATAATTGGAGCTGGACCATTACGGATTGGACCTCGTCCCATGGGGTTAAAGAAATTCATGACATCTACTCTTAGCTGCAATTGCTGTTCTTCATGTTTGTACTGCCATTCTCAGAATTATGTTATGAACACGTTACTAGGCTATTTGCAAATGTAAAATGGTATCAATATATATCTGCAAAAAGGGGGAGGGGGAGCAGAATATGGTGACGGCTGAGTGATATATACCGGGACCTTGAATATGCTCTAGTATATCAACCATTTCCTTTGCTATTACTGAAATGAATCTTTTAAATAGGATTAGGTTCCCTTTGGTGAGTTAGTCAAATTAACAGTGTTTTTTTTTTCAGATTTCGAGGTATTAAAGAGAAGTGAATCATATATGAGAGGAGTAAACTAAGGGCTATTATGTCTACTGATAAACATTGCAGGACCCCAAAGTATAAATGCAAGTTATAAACTTTGATATTATTTTAACACATTTGTGACAGAGGATCCACCTTGTGTGGTTTCCTCGAATTAATCTTAAGGCAGAGCCCTAAAATTATACCACATATACGAACAAAAAGGGCGTAAAATTCTGCACATATTGTGCCCATTTTGGTTGTGCCAGTATTAAATTATTGATGCAAAAATAGCTTTAAAGGCCAAGTCCACAGCAAGATGAAATTCATTTCAATAAAAAGAATAAAAATGCCAAGCAAAACAGTGAAAATTTGATGAAATTTGGATGCAAACTAAGGAAGTTATGAATTTTCAAAATTTCACAATTTTTTCGCAAAACAGTTCTTGAACAGTCGATATGAATATTGAACGAATGAGTTGATGATGTCATACACTCACTGTTCGCAATGATAATCTATACAAAAAATGTCAAATAAGTGTAATTTTTTCCACTAAAACTGAAAAGTCATCCAGCATGTCTACACATATTAGAGGAGTATCTAGGATAAATTTTACAATTTTATAGCTTAAATATGATGTGTTTTTTTTTTTCATTTCTGTATACATCATGTGTGAAAAACTATGACATCTCACTCACTGAATATTCATATCGACTCTTCGAGAACTGTTTTGCGAAAAAAAATAGCAAAAACTCAAAAAAATTCATAACTTTCTTATTTTTCATCCAATTTTCACTGTAATGTTTGGATTTTTTATTCTAGTTATTAAAACAAACTTCATCTTGCAGCTGTGGTCTTGGCCTTTAAAGGAAAACAAGCACAACAATCCTTAATCAACACGCTATGGAAAATTCAAAACCGCTACTTTTCCATGCAAATTGGTAACGTTTTAAATTTTCAACATTCTTTCTCTCAATTAATGTTCATTTCAGATGCACGAATTTTTACACGAAAAATAACAGAGTTGCTAACTTGAAGGAGAAAAACTAATCAAGTAAGGCTTCAAATACTTCCTGTCAGGACTGGGATGACATTATACAAGCAACATATCAGGTGAAATTACTGGTATAAAATTTGATAAGATTTATGACAACAATTGTGAGAAATTTTCTAGGCTCAATCAAATATGAGTTCATTTGGTTCAGAAAACTGAATGACTAAGATTATTTCAGAAATATTACACTGTCACTCACAGATTTATTACTTAGCTAATCAAAGTCCTAAGAACGGCTTCCCTTAATTCCATATTAAGTGGTGTCAAACTGTGAAAAGAAAATGGTGAGATTTTTACTATATATTTCTGCTACCATGTGTGAATACCTAATATCAAACAAAATAAGAATATTCCTCATTTCTGTCAAGTGCGTGTTAGGGCATCATCGAAGTTCTTCCGCTTTAGTGATAGATGGGGAAATCGTTTTTCGTCAGCATAAATTTGTTGGCCAATTCTGTTCTTTATTTTTGCTTTTATTTGTTTATGTAAACAAGTTATGAAAATGATGTCCTGAAGATGCTATTCTCGAAAGAACGTTCCAAACGAATCACGATTGGTCTATGCGAAACCCTTAATAATGATCTACTTCTGCTTATATCTCGTCTAAACAACCTTATCTACCCTGGCTCTTCCTGTAGGGCCTGCCACTGTAACTGTCATTGGAACTCCAAAGTGGAGTGTTTGTTTGTCCATAAAAGCTTTCTTAACTCCATCTGCTATGCCTTTCGAAAGCGAGTCAGTTGAAGTACAAACTAGAGAGAGTACTGGGGGAAAGAGAGGGTAGACGAAAACGCCAGGAAAAGCTTCAAGTCTGTGTTCTTGACTCTTTGACTTTTTGAAGGACATGCGAGCAGCACATTGTTTAGACAAGCCGGTTACGATAGTTAAAGAGTTACGAACGAAAGGCTAGGGAGAGTAGACGTAAAGGGGAAATGCCATCAAAGGCAATCTGTTGAGATTCATTTGATAAGCTCATGGAATAGATAAGTAAGTCTGATTCTCTCCCCAGGGGGGTCAACAATGTACAATGTTGCCATAGCAGGGAGTCGCCACGACTGATGGAAAAACTAAATAAATGTAAATTCTATAAGATCAGTGAAGATACACCGGCGTATTGCTACAGCCATTATGCAAGGACGCATGCACGCACGCCAAAGATACATGTATAAAGATAATTATAGGGACTAAAAAACCAAAATACGGAGAGACAGAACGAAAGCTTGACATAACCTGTAACATAAAAGAGATACATGCATTCCCGAGGGAGAGCTAATGAGAGGTATACAGGCCCTGGGTAACTCTCATGCGATGTAATGCCAAAAGATGCTACAGAAGAAATGCGAAGCATATGCATGAATGATTTGTAACTGTACTCCTAACTATACAAATACAGTCAGAGGTAGAAGATAATTATAAACCCTTGTGCGCATTTATGAAATCTATGAGCATATTAAGTAGAGGAAAGGAAAGATAAGGAGATAAAGGAAGAAGAAGAGGAGGAAGAAGAAGGAGGAGAAGGAGGAGGAGAAGGAGAATAAGGAGGAGGAGGAGAAGGAGAAGGAGGAGGAGGAGGCTTGGTTAAGTACACTTCCAGCTTCCAGATATTGCTTCTGTGGTCACAGAACGATCTGACACTTTTACTGATGCCACGCACAAACACACGGCAACGGAACGCTAATTCCCTTATGCTGGACTAGCCATCTGACATGTCTATATACCATAACATTAGTTCTCGGCCTATGATACAGAAGAAACTTCAAAAAGAAACAACTCAAACCCCAACTCTTCTCGTCTTAATCAATTTCATATCTTGTGTTTTGAGTAAGAGAGGAGGTGATGCCCAGAAGGCTAGAATGCCTGTCCTATCATTCTTAATAAATAATAAAATTCCTTTGTACATGCAGCAATATTTAGTTGATATTTGTTATGTTATTGTTATTGCCCATCGTACTTTCTTTTTTCTGTTGTAATAGCGTTCTAATCAGTCTTTGTCTAAGAGATTCAATGAGTATCAATTTTGTTCTTTATCATTATTCTGATTTATTTTTATCATTATTATTATTATTGTTATTGTTATTATTATTATTATTATTATTATTATTATCATTATTATTGTTATTATTATCATTATCATCATCATCATCATTATCGTCATCATCATTATTATTCAGAAGAATAAGGAGAAAAGAAGAAGGAGGAGGAATAATAGGAGAAGAAAAAGAACAAAAAGAAGAAAATAATAGAAGTAAAAAGAAATAAAATTTTAAAACAAATTAGTTAACAAGATTAACGAAACAAAAGTGGAAAGTTTTTAATAAAAGGAAACACAAATTAATGTTGACATATGCAAGTATTCGAAAATCAAAATATTTCGAAAACACATTTTCGGTATTGCTTTCTACATACCAATGAGAATTCTGGTAATACTTAATTAAGACAATGCAAGTCAGATATATGGTTTCTTCAAAGTGCAACCATGTCGTGACCATGTGTACAGATTATCAGATTGTACAGAGGAGAAACCCATTCCACAGTTAGGAAATCTTGAATACATCAGACAGGTTTGTCTTCAGTTCCCCTTTACTGGAAATCAGTTTTGTATTAACTTAACAAAGCATATACAGCATGTCCTCTAAATTTTCCAAAACTCAAGTGAAATCCTCACAAAAGCTGCATATTTTCCTTTTTTAGTATGAGAAAATTCATCCGTGACGTCATTGATGCCTTCATTAATTGTTTTTAATATCATTTTTTTTTTAATGGAAGTTATCCTAGTGGTAAAATGATTGTGCTTGAAATGCATATTTTGATGGCATGTCAGTGATTGTGTTGTTTTGTTTCTCATTTTTATTGTTGGTTGTTAGTTGATGTTGGTTTTTTTCGAATTCGTCCCTTCTCCTACAGCCAGAAAATGCTGGATTTGCCACTGTAACGAGATCTCGCTCCTAATTTGTACAGTCTCCGGCTTCTCCCTTCTGCATTGTCATGTCTGTGCATGTTGAATGCAAATTGTATAGCTTGACAGCAATGCGATGCATGAAAATCATTTCATGACACCTTTTGATTGCGAGCAGGCGGCACAAATAAGACAATGAGATGCATAATCTAATGATGTATTGTCAATGTGACTGCTCAAAGCAAGAGAGAGAGAGAGAGAGAGAGAGCGAAAATAAAAGAGGTAAAAGGGAAATGGGCGGCAAGGAGGGAAGGAATTAGAGAAGGAGAGACAGAGAAAGAGAGAAGGGAATTAAAAGAAGGAAAGACCGTGAGATAACGAAAGAGAAAGGGTGGGTGAGAAAGAGATGCAGAGAAACAACGGGCACAAATATCTTAAAGAGATATAAAGCAAAGAAAATTTCAAAATATGTTAATTAGACTAATTAGATTTATCCTGTCTTAACCCTTTGTGTTTTTTTCCATCTCGCATGCATATGCTGAAATGATTTAAAGGATATCAAAATTATGGTGCGAAATAACCTCAAACCCTTTTTCCTACTTCATTGGGTTGTGTTTCCAAAATCGAATCAAATGTTTTCGAGCAAGCGTTCGAGGCAGCCGTGGCACCTACGGAAATCCAAGGCCTCTGCAGAGCAAATAAAAGTGTTCATTCACTGAGGTGTGATAAATATACGAAATAACGGGAAAAGACTTCTAGAGCGATGAAAGTGAGGATTCCTTTTTGACGTAATATGGATTTCTTCTTCATTTCATCTTGTGTTTTCTATCTTTTCATCGCAATATTCCTCCCGGCGTTTGGATCAGGGTCTTGTGCAGTCAAACGCTCTACCGCAAGCTTGGCAATCAATTACAGTTTAGCCCTCCTTTGGGTGGGTTGGGAGTGAATAAGAAATTGCCGGACACCGCAATTTTTCATTTCTCTACTGATTTGTTATCACTTCGGCATAAAAGAAAACCCCCCTTCGCCTTCCCATTGAGCATTGCAGATGTTGAGCATCTAACACACAAGACTTCAATGACCTCAAGATTTTTAACGCATAAAGCGCTGACTTTTATTAAACAGAATTTCATTATTGATGATGCAATTTCAGCTATCACTAATTCACTATCGTGTATTTGCGAGATAAAGTGGCATGACAGATTGCGTATAATAGCTTCTGTTCACCAGATAAATGGTACATGAAGATTGATTACAATGGGTTAAACATCATGCGAACTATTTTGTATTTGTCTGCAGAATAGGGAGAGAATTTCGAGATAAAGAATAGGTGTTAAAAGCCTTACAAAAGCGCAAACATGTTGACAGATACAGTAACCTATATAGATAAATTCTATGAGAGATTCCTTTATTCTATGATTGGTGCGATTTTTCACCTTTTATTTCTAGTGAAAAAAGACTGATAACCATGGCAAAAAAAAAATCTTTTTTTAACCTTGTTAAACTGTACGAAAAAAAGTAAAATAAAACAATCCGTTAATATGTAATTCGTTCTAATTTTTCAATCTTCTCCTGCAGTTTCAGCAGTATTTCAAATCAATGTACTTATCTCAGTTCATGGGATATGCTTAGAGTCGTAACTAATGGTGCCCTTAAGAAAAGCAAAAAAAAAAATAAAAATAAAAAAAAACGTTCGATATATTCTTCCTTTTTTGTATTTGATGAATAGAAATTCTACCCTCTACATATATTCTCGGGCAAAATCTTGGAAGATGATGATTAAATGGTAATAATCGGATATTTGGTTTCATGCATACATCGGAAAGCTGTGCTACCGAAAAGGTTGCCTTAATGGGAGATGAAAGGTTACACTGCGGCCAGGTATATTCCGTTTTGGTAAGTAGATACATGCAGGAAAAGGCAGACATTGTGGAAGACAGGGAAAAGAAAGAGAGATAGGAGAGAGAGAGAAAGAAAGAGAGGGAGAAAGAGAGAGAACGTGGGGAGGAGACAGAGTTTTAAATACGTTAGACATGACAGAGGTACTGAGTAGGGTATAGACAAAAATAAAGGCAGAAACAAAAAACCAGAGAGGTAGGCAAAGGAGAGGGAGAGACACAAAGATATTGGAAGAGAGAGAGAAAAAAAAATATCGGAACAGAAAGAGGAAGAGAGATAATCTGAAAACCGGTAGACAAAAGAGGAGAAAGATTTAGATTTAGATTTAGATTTGGGACAGGGAAATAACAGCAATAAAGAAAAGTTGCTGGAAGAGAGAGTGAGAGGGAGGGAGAGCCTGACTGACAGATAGGGGAGGGGCAAAGTCATAAAATCCCGACTGTAAACTTATGAAATATATGAAACTTCAAGACAATGACACAGTGGTAAATGAATGCATGAAAAGAAAATCTGAAAAAAGATATGGAGTCATTATTGGGACAGAGAGAAGACAACAGGAAGAGAAACAGAGAGAGAGAGAGAAAGAGAGAGATCATGAATGAGACAGAAAAAAAAGAACATTAATAATGGAAATGAATAGAGAGAGAGAGTTAGACAGAGGAATGAATAATAAACAGATAAAGGGAAAGAGATGGGAAAGAAAGAACAGGGGCACTGGCGAGAATATGAATGAAGCGTCGTTAGTTGGGTGGGTGTGTCTTTCTGTGTGTATGTGGTTCTAGAATACAGAGTCAGAAATGTACAGATCAAGACAAAAAGAATCGTATTTGTGAAGAATACCGTAGATATATAATACGTAACGCAACAACAACAACAACAACAAAAGAATTTATCTGAAATTCATGAACTGATGATAATAGACGATTTTAGACGATATGACTTATCAGTACAATGTTCGGTGGGGAAAACCTCTCTGCGAACCAATGCATGACATCATAGAAATGCGAATAACTGATATGAGACAAAAGTGAAACGGAAAAAGACAGAGTGGACAAAGGATATCGGCATACTCCATGTTAAGTGTTCATGGATGAATTTCCTAGGGGTAACTGTATACCACAAAACTCGGAATTTGATATAAAAGAGATAAGAGGGGTGTATTCAGCAGTTTCTCACTCTTTAAGGGAAGTGATTTTGGTCCAACTGCTATAATTTGGGCCAGAAATTCTGTGAGACATAATCTAATACAAATTTAGAAATCTAATAAGTAGTGACGATTATTGGAGGTAATAATAATTTCTTTAAATCAATACACATATTCAGCTACATGTATATCCATACAAGTAAACCGATTCTAAAGATAAAGCAAGTAACTTTAAAATGTATTTCTACTGGTGTGGTTTTTATCGTCTAAATTTATGAGAACCATTATGATAACAAATAATTTTCCCCAAATCTGCAATTTTATTTCAGTTAATGCTGCCAAAATGTTAAATGTTGATATGATTTAAAAACTATCCATTATTACGAATGTGGGCGTGTGTGTGCGTGCGCGCACTTGAGTGATATATTCGATGGTGACGATTTTATTGCAATACTGTCATTATCAACGCGAACGAGGCTTGTCATGCAGTCCATTTATTTCCATTAACTTCTTTTAAAATTATGTAGGGATTTATCTTTCGGCTCTATTTTATCACTCAAAAGGCATTATATTCGATATTTCTCTGCATTAATATGACCGTTTTAGAATTATGGATGATGAGAAAATGAAACGCCAAAATAACTAGGGTTCCATCCCTCACGGATTGTCATCTGACCTTAAAACATTTTTATGTGAACCTTTTTCAGCTGACCTCCTTACAATTATGTGAGCGCAAATGCTCTTGAACTGCGTGGTCACCACGGTCAGTGCTTTCCTTGTTTTTCTTTTGTTGTTGTTGTTTATATTGTTTTGCTATTTTCTTTTGGGGGGACGCCTAGTTGAAGAAAAAATTAAGAGGAAACAACGCCACGTAGACTTGTGTTCAAATATAAATATGAATCGATGTATTTCTGTATTAGATGCGTAAAATCTACCAGCGTCATGTTCTGAAATATAAAGAGCAACATATTCCATGTTTTCAGCGTACCGATGTTAGATTAAGTTCAGTTTTAAAATTTGAGATGTTAATTAAAGCCCGGCGCACACAATACGATCCGTCTGCGTTCCGATTTTGGGAAAAAATTGTTATAGCATTTGATATAAACATTGAAACATGTAAAATCTTAATGATCATAGTTCCGAATAGTCGTATGAATATAAAATCGAAATTCCGGGCTATCGCAAGCCTCCATGTAGGAATAAAGGCGAATTCAATTCAGAATCGTAGTGACGTCACAGTAACCTTGCGATCGGCTACGATTTGAAACCGATTCGGCCTGTACTCCGACCTAAAGGCTTGCAGTAAACCAAAATTTCAATTTTAGTATTCCTATCATCATTGCGAACTTCAGATAAGATAATTTTACTTGTTTAAACCTTCCTTTTTTGGGCAAAATGCCATTTCTTCGAAAATCGGGTGGCAGCCGGATCGTGCAGTGTGTGCCAGGCTTAAAGTTGCATCCGACTTTTTTAAAATTAAAAACAACCATATTTTAGTCACATCTAAGAGCGCTCTTAAGTTGTTTAGCATGTAGGTTAAATTTCATGCTTCTATTACCGTTTATCTTTGATCAAAAGACTGCAGGACGCTCGAAGCAGATCCTCTTAGACTGCCCTTTTGCATAGTTAGATACATTTCAGGTTCTGAAAGTTGCTAAAACGGCCAACAGAACCAACAGAACAGTTGTCACAGGGCCCATGAGAGTGAATGAGATGTCATTCTAGTGTACTGAACCCTTTGGCAAGTAGTCTACTATTTTATATTCCCTATGAGAAAATTAAAATCCCGCTTAATACTTGGAAAACCTATAGATCTCGATTCAACATCTTTTGATGATCGCCGGGATTACCGTTTAGTAGAGTACAAACCATTTAGACAGACCATAAAATCAATACTTCTCATGTGAGTTCACCTAAAAAAAGTTTCCAGATAGATCATTGATTTTGCTATCGTCATTTTGATTTCTATGCTATGAACGGAAATACCCTTATTATAAAAGCTTCTAAAACATCACGTGGAAAAACATTGACGTCTGTGAATGACCGATGAACTATATAGGAAGGGCTCTTCAGTCATTTTGCTGAACTCGGCACTAATATATCTCCCACGTACATTTACCCCGCTAAAGCTGCTCATAACCGTTCAAATAATTTTCTAATCAGAGCTAGCATAAACCAATCGATTTCATCGCTTCTACTTCACACAAGCTCGACAAGTGGACCGAACATGACTTCCAGTTGATTCCGAGTTATATCTTTTTTTGAAGCTGTCGCAGATTGTTTGCTATCGATCGATGGTGCGACGTGATTTGGAGGGAGGCACTGACATTCAGCTTAGCGATCGTTTAACGAGACTTCAAATGTGAGCTATCGATCGGTGACAAGAGACCGGATAGATCCGAGTCTTTTTCGGTTGAATAAAGGAAGTGAGGCTTGAGCGACGCTCTTTTAGGGCTTGTTCACATTGCCGACAGACCTCCTTCCTCAGAACAATTGGAAGTCAATCATTAATTGGTCATCACTTAATTAATTTATTGTTCAATAAGAATTATCCGTCGACAATTCATATTTTGGCTTCGCCTTACCCAAGAGGTCTCTATGGCCTCTTAGTTGGTTATTAGGGCTTCGGCGTTGAAATACATAGATTGAGTAGATTTGTTATTTTTTTATTCAAATCTTTACAACTGCAATCGCTCCGGTGATCGAACCATGCACCAACTATTAATTCCACACTTGCTTTCAATTCACAAGATTTAACAATTCTGTCTTAACATGCTTGCATAATTATATTCTTACTCAAAAGTCACTTACATGAAAGTGACAAGCTATAGCGGGAAAAGGAAGGCTTGATGCACAGTTCAAATGTTCTTTTAATGTATCAGAAGTAGAAATGCATCCCCAGATGTGCCGTTTAAACGATCACGGTGTATTTGAATTAACCTGATACCACTCTTGAACATTCAAAAGCAGATGTCCCTACGAGTGGCGCATGTACTGTCAGTTATGTATTCACCGGGGTCGCCGGGGTACTTTCCCTCATCCCTCATGGAATTGGCCCCCAAGAGAAAATAGAAGAACAAAAGAAGGCAAAGAACTAATAAAGAGGAAGGGCAATGTAAACTGAAGATGTGAAAAACCCCATACACGCTGCCCTGAAATCCTGAATGTGTCCTTCGATGTTAGCAAATCTGTCGAGTGCCTAACCCCTACCCCTCCTGTTTCTATGATGAAGCCCCCCCCCCCCCCCCCCCCCCATAACCTGTCTCACTCGATCTACACCTAGTTGTACTATTATCGTGTCAACAGCGACAGGAATATGTCACGTACCATCAAAAATAATTCAGCGTCAAAGAAGTGTCAAATTATTACTGTAGATATAGCGTGTTTTCCAGTGGGATGGGAAATAATATATTTGTGTATAAACACTCCAAATGAAAGGCAGTCTTTTCTTTTTGTGATCAAGAAGGTCTCACGTTTAAAGCTGAATCATTATTCTGTTTATCTTTGTTATCCGTAACGATTTAAGTATCATCGTTAAAGGGCAAGGTCAACTTATGCTGAAGTTTCATTTCGCGGGTGTTCTGCCCCAGTTTTGACATCTGTACAATTATTGATTTGTTTTAAAAATTGTACACTTTATACCTGCATCATCATGCCTTTTATGTAGAAAACACAATATTGCGCTTGTCTAACACGACTTGTTCATTGACTGCTTATGATAATTCGATGACAATTCAAAGAGATAAGGAGATGTACGTTTGAATAGGGACATTCGTAGTTAAAGAAAAGGTAAAAGAGTAGTTAAAGTAAGTAGACAAGTTTGACATAGAGGACTTTAGAGGTATCAAATCATCAATTGCATTGTGGACCAATAATAAAGGATTGTAAGAGGGGGGGGGGGGGGGGGGGAGGAGAGAGAGAGAGAACCAGAGGCAAATAATGTACAGGAAGTGACGAATAAAAATTGTGTAGATGATAGGGTAAAAGCATACACATGCGAACAATCGCACTTAAAGAAGTGAGCAACATAATAGTTGCGGACACCATTTGGCAAAGAGATATCAAATCACTAACGGCATTGGGGACAGATACAGGATAACATGAGGAAAAAAATACCTGAGGAAAGAACGTCTGCACGGAAGTGTAGAATCTCCTTTTCTAACATTCGTCGTCAGGTTACTAGCATCCTCTGACCGCTCTGGACGTTCTTTAAGCTGTCTCACCTAAGAACGCTCAGAAAGTCCTCTGAGCACGGCCTTCTCCTCTCCAAATGTATTATTTTAAGGCCTTCTTACGTTTCAGTCATTCTCTTTTATATTTCATCGCTCTCCCCAAATAATTAATACCGCCTCTGCCAAGCCACCCAAAGCCTTCCCCCGAAACTCGATCGGGTGCCATTGCTAACCCGGATCTACAGTTTGGTTTGGAATTCAAGTTGAAATGGCACGTTCGCCATTCGTCAACCAAATATCCCGCGTTTTATTTCTTTCTCCGATCCACTGTAATCCTTCTTCATGATCCTAGAAAATTTGAGGAAAAAAAGGCGGTATGATAAAGACAATACATGACGAATTACGACAGAATGCTCTCGCAAAAAGAAAAAGGAAGAAGAAAGTAGCTTTAATACTTCACTCTCTTCAATGTAATGAGGTTTTCTATCATAAACATTACTGAAGATCGGTAGGTAGCAGATGAATAGGCGTCTTATGGCCCAATATTTATTTCCAGTTAGCTTTCTGCCATGTCTTCTCTTATGTGCAAGAGACCACCTCACAATTCCTATAATTAAGGTGACGCAACTTATGCGTATATCCCTAAGCATGCTAAGGGGAGAACGATAGAGAGGAGGCACAAAAAAAAAAAAAAAAAAAAAAAAAGCCTGAGTGCCCGCACGTCTTTACCAGTTTGTTATAGATGGATAAATAGATAACTGGTTTATTAAAAAGAATCAAACAAAATCACTGCATCGTAGTTATCGTAGTTACATAACTAAATTGGGCAATGGGTTACATAAAATTACGTTTAAAAGCGGAGATTATGCAATCGTGAAAGAATATGAAAAAAAAAAAACCCGGAAGGTACATAGACATATACATTCATACGGATGCACGCACACATATTACATTCACGCACATACACGCACCCACACCCACCACACATATCCCCTAACACGCATCTCACGCACACCTATTAAAGGAGAAAACAATATACCTTTAAATCACACCTCGCAGCGAAGCCCCCCCCCCCCCCCCATCATGTAAATGTACATTTTAAGTGAAAATAATGATAATTACACAAAGTTTAACATGTTAGATGCGCAGGGCAGATAGACGGAGAATAAAGATGATTTAAACGGATGGGGATTTTGCAGAAACAAGGTAATAGATGAAAGAAAAGAGGGCTACATCAGCCTGCTGATCACAAAATTTCGTAAGTTCAATGGAATTATCACAATTATATATGGAATTATTCAGAAATAATTTAAATCGAAAAAATAAAAATGAAGAATGAATCAATGAAATTACTAAACAGTAATTATTACATATCATTAAAACATTGCAGTCATTAAAAGTTCCAGCACGTTGAAGACATATGTTATTCTGAGTTCAACAGTCTTGTCACACTGTAAAAAGTCTAAACACTTCTATATACGCTTTTCTGTAACACTTTATAAACACTTAAACACGTTTAAATGGAAATCATAAACACTACTAATTAGAAGTTATCATTATCGCCTGTATCCACGTTTATTTTTGGAACTCTTCATAAACACTCAAACATGTTTACATACACACTAAAACACGTTTAATATGAATATTTTGGAACACTTTGACACGTTTAGACACGTTTAATATGGAATCATGTGTTCATAAACTTATCGTCTATAAACATCTAAACACACATCTCAACGTGTTTAAGTGTTTATGAAGTGTTCAAGATTCCCAATTAAACATATAGGATAAACGTGTCTAAGTGTTTACGAAGTGTTCCAAAACTAAACAGGGACTTTTAATATCATACAGGCGATAATGATTACTTCTAATTAGTAGTGTTTATGATTTCCATTTAAACGTGTTTAAATGTTTATAAAGTGTTACAGAAAAGCGTTTATAAAAGTGTTTAGACTTTTTACAGTGCATGAATGCTATGGGACTGTTCCACAGTCGATTTGTACGGCACCTTGGCTCTTTGAAGAGTTTTGCTCGTCTTAGACTTCTTGTCGGATAATTCTTAGTAAACCAGTCTTCACAGACGTTAAACTTGATCGCATTCTTAGCAAATGAGAGACAAAGAGATCTTCTCCGTGATTCAAGATCCGAGATTCCTGCGAGTTCCAAGGCCCTGCTGTATGACTTGCCAGGGAAGATCAGTCTCAGGGCACGCTTCTGGATACGCTCGATGGATGCTGACTGAGCACAAGTCAATCTAGCATGTCTAGAGTGCCACACGGGACAGGCATATTCAAGAATGGGTCTTACAAACCCTATATACACAGTCACCATATCAGCAGAGGGCAATCTGAACTCCTTTAGTCTTCGAAGCATGTAAAGACGTGACGACGCTCGGGAGATAATGGAAAGTACATGGTTGTCCCACTTTAGATCGCATCGGATTGTTACACCAAGGAGCTTGATTGGTGGCACCCCATTGAGGACGTCATTGCACAGGGTGAAGTCCAATGGAGGGATCGACGGGCGTTTTGCTGAAGTTCACTCTCATGATTTTGCATTTTTGCGGATTTAGACGAACGTTATTGCTTGTACACCATCTCTCAAGATTGTTGAGAGCACTCTGCATGGATTCTCCATAATCATTATTTCTAGTTTCTGCAGTTGCAATCGACATATTTCCAGTGACTGACTGGGGAGTCTCTCACTACGTCGTCGATGAGGACATGAAAGAGAAGCGGCCCAAGGCGCGTGCCCTGGGGGACACCGGCTGACAATGTCCTCCAGGATATATATATATATATATAATTTGTTATCAGTTTATTCCAATTATTCCGAAATATACATGTATCCTAAAGCATTCGCTCGGATCCAGCTGAGGTGTGCGGGAGGTCATTGTTCAAAACTCATCTGCCACCGACAAAGGAATTAATTAGTGAGGGTTGAAGATTTGTCAGTCTGTCGGTTAAGCGAATTTGGAGTCGCCGAAACCACTGGCCCGTCTCCGTGGTCTAGTGGTTAAGGCACTGGCGTTCATAGCCAAAGGCCCGGGTTCGATTCCCGACGGAGACATTTTTTCAACCTTTGCAAAATTTCCAAAATGGTAGGACAGCTCTGGGGAACTTTGATTCATGCTACGCTATTATTCTCTCAATAAGTCTCACACACATATATATATATATATATATATATATATATATATGTGTGTGTGTGTGTGTGTGTGTGTGTGAACACAAAATATGCCCCCCCCCCCCCCCTGTGTTATTGTCCTCCGGACCATATTGGGAATTCACAGTAACATGGCAGTGACCAAGCGACTATTTCTCAACATTATGTCCCCCTCTTACAGAAAGAGGTGGACTGGCAATGGGAAGTTGGGGATTTTTTTCCCTTGGGCCGGTAAATATTTTGGTTAAAAAGAGTCAGGCTTGCACAAAAAAAAGGACCGGTCAACAACAAGAAGAAAAACAAAAGGGGGCCAGTCATAAAATAAGGCCAGTCATACACAGAAATAAACAAGGAGGAAAAGATAATAAACATGATAAATAAGAAAAGATAGAAAAATGTTAAAGGGCAAGAGATAAGAATAATAATTTTATGTTCTATCATCTTGATCTCATTCAAATTTGTTTTCAGCAAAATTGGTGTTCATGCAATTCACCAGCACAATTAATTTTCGTTGAAAATATTTGTTTATTTGTTTGATTGATGGGACCATCATGTGTCAAAAGTTCGCGCAGTTTCTACCATACATCCCCTACTAAGATGGTGCTGAAAGTGGAGGGGGGGGGGGGGGGCAGATGCCCCGTGTATTTCAGGTGGAGCAGAATAGATTTAAGCCTAGGCAATAGGCGGACATCGCAAGGAGAAAACTAGTACTAGTATAACAATCTAGCATAACAATAATGTCTAATAAGCTTTATAGTTCTTTAGTAAGCAAAGTTTTTAAGATGTCTTGCAAATTTAATTAGGGCCCTAGGCCACGGTGTAAAGCACTCAGGGATGATTTTTCTCTTAAAAGAAGTAGTGTCAAATGCTCAATGGCCTAGAGGATAATATCAGATTTAAAAAGGTGCAAAGTCAATTAAACCGAATTTTGAATTATAATCGGTTGTGCAAGATTGAGTTTACTGCACTCGAAATTGCACAAACCAAGAAGAATTAGCCCAAAACAGCAGGGCAAAGCTGCTTTAGAAATATACTGGATTTCTTTCCACAATTTAAATCTAGAAATGTTCATATTACATCAGTACTAATGACAGTTAATATTTATATCATATATATATATATATATATATATATATATATATATATAGCGCCTTTACCTTTGGATACAAAGTGCTTTGAGATATCATCCACGGGCCAGTACTGGAGTCACAATATTTATAAACTACAAGGCAGTGACAGTGCAAATCTAATGCGATCTCAGAATAGATATGTGCTCAAATTGTGTTCGAATAGTTCGACTGTTGGTAAAGATTTCAGATGAGGAGGGAGCCTGTTCCACAGTTTAGGAGCAGTAGAGGAGAAAGCTAAGCTGCATCGCAAGCTAGTTTGCTTTTGCTCAATAAGACATTTGTCGATGTACTTTGGAGCTCTGTTGTTGACCACTTTCTAGATCCGCAGTAGGAGTTTGAATGACATTATATCCACCTATGCAACCGGTTTGTAGATGCCTTTTACATGTTTTAGGCTAAATCCTCTTAAAGGGGGTACAAAATTTAAATGAGTCTGAATGATGTACAAGCATGAGTACTGAACTCGTAGTTCCATTTAATAAACAGTTAGAACCAATGAGTTTTGAATGATAACAGCTTGTGCAAAATCATGTTTGTTGCACTCATAATTGCACTGAAACAAAAGAAAATACGCCTAAAACAGCGGAGCGAAACTGCATTAGCAGTATGCTAGAGTTAATCTCATGAATCAAATCTATAAATTCGTATAAACAAATAACCATAAGGCTTTTAAGCATGACACCAGATAAGGGAAATACAAAATTTAAATGAGTTTTGAATAACATGAATGATAACAGGTTGTAAAAGCATGAGATACTGCACTCTTAGTTCCTCTAAAACTAACGAGTGTTTAATGATAATTAGCTGTACAAAATCAAGTTTATTGCCCTCTTAATTGCACTGAAACAAAACGAAAAATAGCGTAAACAGTAGAGCAAAACTGTATTTGCAATATGTTGGAGTTAATTTCATGAATCCAATCTACAGATTTTCATATATATCTCCATATTTTATCAAAACAAAGTTTGAATGACATTATATCCACCTATGCAACCGGTTTGTAGATGCCTTTTACATGTTTTAGGCTAAATCCTCTTTAAGGGGGTACAAAGTTTAAATGAGTCTGAATGATGTACAAGCATGAGTACTGAACTCGTAGTTCCATTTAATTAACAGTTAGAACCAATGAGTTTTGAATGATAACAGCTTGTGCAAAATCATGTTTGTCGCACTCATAATTCACTGAAACAAGAGAAAATACGCCTAAAACAGCGGAGCAAAACTGCATTAGCAATATGTTAGAGTTAATCTCATGAATCAAATCTATGAATTCGTATAAACAATTAACCATAAGGCTTTTAAGCATGACACCAGATAAGGGGAATACAAAATTTAAATGAGTTTTGAATAACATGAATGATAACAGGTTGTAAAAGCATGAGGTACTGCACTCTTGGTTCCTTTAAAAGTAACGGGTTTTTAATGATAATTAGCCGTGCAAAATCAAGTTTATTGCCCTCTTAATTGCACTGAAACAAAACGAAAAATAGCGTAAACAGCAGAGCAAAACTGTATGTGCAATATGTTGGAGTTAATTTCATGAATCCAATCTACAGATTTTCATATATATCTCCATATTTCATCAAAACAAAGAACCGGCATTTAAGTCTAACATCAGATAAAGAGAGTACCAAATCTTCATGAGTTTTGAACAATATTAGGTTGTAAAAGCATGAAGAATTGCACTCTCACCTCCTTTAAAAACAACGAGTTTTGAATAATTACAGTTTGTAAAAAAGCAAGTTTGTTGCACTCTTAATTGCAATGACACACAAAAAAATTAGCCTAAAACAGCAGAGCAAAACTGCATTTGCAATATGTTGGAGTAAATTTCATGAATCAAATTTTCACTTTTCATATTATATCGAAACTACTATTTGCATATGATATCAAACTACAGAATCCTTTCTTCACAAGAAAGTAGGCTTTCTGTTAAATTAAGTTAAACTAAATTCTCCCAAAGCATATATTAATGTCATGATAGGCTTTTTATAACCTCACATCTCTTACGGAAAAGAGGTATAGGGAAGTACTTACAAAAATCAATTTAAATTGTATACATATATATGGATATACGTATATACATACATACATACACACACACACACACACACACACACACATATATATATATATATATATATATAAAATAAATAAAGTTAGACAGTTAACGTGTGGTTCATCAGTACTTTATTGTTTAGCAAAACAATAAAGTACTGATGAACCACACGTTAACTGTCTAACTTTATTTATTTTATTTCATGCTCTGCCTCATCACAGACATCGAGCACTCTTAATTACAAGGATAGCATTCACCAAGTGTATATATATATATATATATATATATATATATTATGATGTAGTAGTTCCACGTGTTGGAACTACATCATGTAGTTCTCGATTTTGTTGTATATATATACCCATATATGTATATATATATAAATGGCTGTGGGGGCCCTAATACTGTACAGGCTGCAAACCTCTTTTTCAAAGTCTGGAACGGGGTGACCCCTATATCAAGTCTATGGGAATATAAGAATTCATTAGTCAAAGGGTTAAGCATTTTTCTTTCTAATCACTATATATTTGATATATGAGTGGGAATATGGATAGGTTGTACAAGTATGAGGTATTATTACCTGAATGAGGCATTTTACAGACAAGATATAAGTGCGTATTTTGTCTGGCTAATTGATTAACTCAACACAAATTACGTCGCAATGGTTCAGCCAGGGCTCAGCTGATATGACTAAGGTAATAATATTCATACACCCCTCCTCCGCGAAATTTGTCATTTTCCTATTGCTCCTCTGTACTAAATTATCGGTCCATAATATCCATATTCCCCCGGTCACACCGAAGCGCATGCGCGCAAACGAGTAAATGTGTTTGCTAGCTTGTGTACGTACGTACGTTTGGGCAAAATAATGTCGTTTACTTCAGTTACGTTCAACACGCGCAAGATGGATCACTGGCGGATGCGCGATTCCTGTGCTTTTCTATGGGGGAAACTTCTGTTCGTGCAAGCTCATACAAACTGAAGTTATCGACAATTTTAGTGCGACAATTAGTAAACGAGGGCAGAGCTGTCATAGTTGTTTAGTGTTAGTGTTAAACCTTATTTTTCTTTAAACTCTTAAATCACATTTTAAATTAAATGCACCTGATAGGGGTGAACAGGTAATAATAATGATATTGACTGGCGTTACTTTCGGGAGATACCACATTTATTTCCCAAACTAGTCTCATATTGTCCCGAGTCGAAGACGAGGGCAATATGGGTCTAGTGAGGGAAATTAATGTGGTATCTCCCTCAAGGCCATTCAATATTATATAATTGCACTCTTCGACACATTTTTAAATGTAAAAATCCTGAAACGCTAATGATTTTTCTTTAAAAGAAAAAGAATGAACATTTCAGCATCTTATATCAGGTTTCAGAGATACCGAAGGCAGATAAACCTATTTCATAAAGGCCAATTATATCGGATAAAGAGCCAAACCCAATTTGGAAAAATGGTTACTGCACAAGGTGAGGAACTTTTCAGTAAATAAGGAACAAAAAAACATACCTTATATGGTGAAAATCACTTTTTTCATAAATGAAGCACTCGTACTTTAATATTGCCTTAAACTATTATTTCCTTTCTTTGGTCTACTTGCATACCACAGGCACAAGTAATACAAATCACTGTTAACACACACAAAAATTAAACTTAAACTATTATTTCCTTTCTTTGGTCTACTTGCATACCACAGGCACAAGTAATACAAATCACTGTTAACACACACACACACACACCCTCACACCCCCACCCACACACGACACACAGTAGCTGTTATTGTGCATTAATTTTTCATATATAAACAAAAAACGTCTTCTGTGGGCTTTATTCAGTTTTATAGCCTTTCTTTGTCAGTTTATTCTAGTTTTTTTATGAGAGGTGGACTGGCCACTGGGAATTTTGGAAGTTTTCCCACTTTCCGCACCAAAATTTGGATTGAGGGCCCTTTCAATCTTTGTCCGAATCCAATCGATGGGAACAAGAAATCCCCAACGGAATTTCACTTCCACTCCCATCTCTGCTAAGAGGCTCCTGGATCTGCCCGTTTTCATGACTAATAGGTAGCCACAAAAAGGTCGAATATTCGATATGTGAAAATTTACACATTTCACACACCCACACGCCGACCCTCACACACGCGCCGGCCCATGCAAAACTGAATGCACATCTGAGAATTGCTTATTTGAATAGCAACAAATAAAATTGAGGCTAATGCGGACTTAAGTATAAATACATCTTCTAAGGAAGGATGGATTTAATGCAGCTGCCATTAAAGCTCATACGTTTTCCCATGTTAATTTGCCATTTGATATACATTTGATAGTACCGATTTCAAAGAATCTAATTCTTAAATAAGCTAAACCTATATATGTAAAAACGAGTTTCTTAGAAAAAAGGAAAAACATGGATTTTTTTTTTCATCAAGCGTTATCTATAAAGATAAGAGTTAGTCGAAATGTGCTACGGTGTAATGGAATGAATAAAATGACAATTGAAAAAAAAATGATGTAGATGCCTTAATTTTTCAGAACAAATAAAGCATTAAGAGTAATCGTAGCCTTTACACTTGGAATTCTTGACCCCTCAGAAGAGGGCAATTCAGCTAGCCCGTGTGTGGAAAATAATTAAATAAATTGCAACAAGGAATGTCTGACAGAGTATTGAAATCTACTGCCTTCAATTTCTTGGGTGACAAGTACATTATAGTTTAAAAAGGAAATAGTCGAAACCACGAAATGAAATTAATGCTATCACTTTTTATACTGCCATGTAACATTATAGGCAAAAAGAATGGAAAGATTCTGTGAGAAAATACTCATTTAAAATCGCAACTGTGTTATTAGAATCTTTAAGAAGTAGATTCCCACTCATTAGCACGTCACTAATTAGATCCAAAACAATTCGGTACAAAATTGGTCACCTTGCCCAGACAATCACAAAAGGAGGAAATGCAGAGAAGAAATGATGGCCTGTCCAATAGATTATTGCTCTCTTTGATACAAAAATTGTAAAACCAATGCTAATTACCTTCGTATTGTACGAGAGCTGCTATTAAAGGCTTAGAAATGCATTTTTACAACGGCATCCCTTATTGTGCATTCGTTCTTATTATCATTATCATTACTGTTGTTGTTGTTTTTGCTGTTTTCTTAAATTATCATTATTATCATAATTACTATTATTATCATCATCATCATCATCATCAAATTATTATTATCATTATCATCATCATTATCATTATTATTGTTGTTGTTGTTGTTTTTCTCATTGCTATCTTAAATTATAATTATTATCATTATCATTATTATTATTATCATCATCATCATAACAATTACTATTATCATTATTATCATCATTTTTTTGTTGCTATTATTATTATTATCATTATCATTATCATTATCATCATTATTGCTATTATTATTATTATTGTTGTTGTCACTGTTATTATCATAATTTTTCTATTATTGTTATCATCATCATCATCATCAGTAGTAGTAGTATTCGTAGTAGTAGAAGTAGTATTGATATTAACAGTAGAAGTAGTGGCTGTAATAGTAGAAGCATCATCATTATAAAAGTCATATGAAATCCACTAGTGTCCGAACCTTCAATTCAATTAATAATAATAATGATAATAATAATAATAATGATGATAATAATAATAATAATAATAATAATAATAATAATAATAATGATAAAAATAATAATAATAATAACTCTTATTTACTCAGGGCAGCCACTTCAACTATAAGCTGATCTTCCAGCGGGCTCTACATAACATAATGTTATTATTACCCTTCTCCATTCTTATATGGCGAGCGCCTGGCTAGAAGGCAGAAGGTCCCATTTTTGTTCGATATGTGAAAATTTACACATTTCACACACCCACACGCCGACCCTCACACACGCGCCGGCCCATGCAAAACTGAATGCACATCTGAGAATTGCTTATTTGAATAGCAACAAATAAAATTGAGGCTAATGCGGACTTAAGTATAAATACATCTTCTAAGGAAGGATGGATTTAATGCAGCTGCCATTAAAGCTCATACGTTTTCCCATGTTAATTTGCCATTTGATATACATTTGATAGTACCGATTTCAAAGAATCTAATTCTTAAATAAGCTAAACCTATATATGTAAAAACGAGTTTCTTAGAAAAAAGGAAAAACATGGATTTTTTTTTTCATCAAGCGTTATCTATAAAGATAAGAGTTAGTCGAAATGTGCTACGGTGTAATGGAATGAATAAAATGACAATTGAAAAAAAATGATGTAGATGCCTTAATTTTTCAGAACAAATAAAGCATTAAGAGTAATCGTAGCCTTTACACTTGGAATTCTTGACCCCTCAGAAGAGGGCAATTCAGCTAGCCCGTGTGTGGAAAATAATTAAATAAATTGCAACAAGGAATGTCTGACAGAGTATTGAAATCTACTGCCTTCAATTTCTTGGGTGACAAGTACATTATCGTTTAAAAAGGAAATAGTCGAAACCACGAAATGAAATTAATGCTATCACTTTTTATACTGCCATGTAACATTATAGGCAAAAAGAATGGAAAGATTCTGTGAGAAAATACTCATTTAAAATCGCAACTGTGTTATTAGAATCTTTAAGAAGTAGATTCCCACTCATTAGCACGTCACTAATTAGATCCAAAACAATTCGGTACAAAATTGGTCACCTTGCCCAGACAATCACAAAAGGAGGAAATGCAGAGAAGAAATGATGGCCTGTCCAATAGATTATTGCTCTCTTTGATACAAAAATTGTAACACCAATGCTAATTACCTTCGTATTGTACGAGAGCTGCTATTAAAGGCTTAGAAATGCATTTTTACAACGGCATCCCTTATTGTGCATTCGTTCTTATTATCATTATCATTACTGTTGTTGTTGTTTTTGCTGTTTTCTTAAATTATCATTATTATCATAATTACTATTATTATCATCATCATCATCATCATCAAATTATTATTATCATTATCATCATCATTATCATTATTATTGTTGTTGTTGTTGTTTTTCTCATTGCTATCTTAAATTATAATTATTATCATTATCATTATTATTATTATCATCATCATCATAACAATTACTATTATCATTATTATCATCATTTTTTGTTGCTATTATTATTATTATCATTATCATTATCATTATCATCATTATTGCTATTATTATTATTGTTGTTGTCACTGTTATTATCATAATTTTTCTATTATTGTTATCATCATCATCATCAGTAGTAGTAGTACTCGTAGTAGTAGAAGTAGTATTGATATTAACAGTAGAAGTAGTGGCTGTAATAGTAGAAGCATCATCATTATAAAAGTCATATGAAATCCACTAGTGTCCGAACCTTCAATTCAATTAATAATAATAATGATAATAATAATAATAATGATAATAATAATAATAATAATAATAATAATGATAAAAATAATAATAATAATAACTCTTATTTACTCAGGGCAGCCACTTCAACTATAAGCTGATCTTCCAGCGGGCCCTACATAACATAATGTTATTATTACCCTTCTCCATTCTTATATGGCGAGCGCCTGGCTAGAAGGCAGAAGGTCCCATTTTTGTAAGTCTTTGGTATGACTCGGCCGGGGATCGAACCCACGACCTCCCGTTCATGAGGCGGACGCTCTATCAATTGAGCCACCAGGCCC
>CM057166.1:9926204-10016042 GCA_029962745.1 Echinometra lucunter | reverse complement strand
CTAGAAGGCAGAAGGTCCCATTTTTGTAAGTCTTTGGTATGACTCGGCCGGGATCGAACCCACGACCTCCCGTTCATGAGGCGGACGCTCTATCAATTGAGCCACCAAGCCGCCCGGTTTCAATTCAAAGAAACATTTATTTCTCTCCACTTGACGTGCAGGAGTTAACAATCTTTTTTTTTTCCAGTTGTGTACAATTACACATGGTAACATATATCTTTCCAGGAAGAAGGCGAAGGTCCCTCAATGCGAGTGCTGGTAACTGTGTACACTGTTAAGGAAATTATTAATATAAAATTCTGTTTTTAGCATGAAAGGTGGATATATTACGTAATGTTGGCGCCGCAAATGTTACCATTTTGTAACAACTCATTATTTTGAATGTCCAAATTTAGAGTCCCTGGGGATAAAGTGCAAGTCTAAATTACTGTAAACATATTTTGTGTATGAGGTTCATACGAGCTTGAATAAAGATTTGATTAATACGAATCTAGAAATGAATCAATGTGTAATATCAAATATATCCCACTTTACAAGTCATTAGTATCACTTATCTAAATTGTAAATATTTACTATGATATCAATTTCTGAGATATATACATGATATACATGTACATGCATATACATATATGTATGCATGTATGTATGTACATGTATATACATATATATTCATGTATTCAACACACATGCGCGCTCGCAAGCAGCCACGCCCATATACACACACACGCACACATTACAGACATTACGTATACCAGGTTCTGGAAAATGATTAGTATATCAGGCTTAAAGAAGACAATTCATTGTATCCATTCTATCGATTTCTTTTTGTTTGTTGTTGAATGAAAATGATTAATGAAATAATACGATGAATTATGAGGCAAATTCACCTTTTACGTCAGGTAGTTTGTTATGCTTGTTCCAAATTAGAACAACAATAGACCTACAGGCAAGAAGTGAATAAAGATAAATGAACGCGTTTCGGAAACTGCTTTTTATTACATCTTCTGAACTTGGTTGGACGTATACTATAATGACCACCACTTGTTATTCAGAGCGTGCCATCGAACTTCATTACATAAATCTGAGCGGCTTGCTGAACCCTCAACAAATTACGAAGAGTGAATCTTTTCTCTCTTTCATTTCTCTCTTAAGTTTTCTACTACACATGCTGACGTACGATCAACGTCATTAACTGCTGCTTCGAAAACAATGGGCGTGTCTTGAACAATGATGGACAGCGCACTCAACCAAGTCACGTTCAAAGTGAAATTAACAGGTGTCGTTCCAAAAGTGGTGTGTTGGTATTCTAACTCACGCCCCCTAATGACTCCTGCGTGTACATTTTCCACTGGAGTAAACTTAGCGTGGATGCAATTCCGGCGCGAGATCCCTATATAAAAATGTCTGGAGACCGCCACATCCTCTTTAATAGTACATATAAGCAGAGAGTGGCCGTATCACGATCTTCTCCTGCCTCGCTATTGGTCAAACTTGCTGAACGACAGCGTCGACGCGCCAAAGAAATCCCGCGAGCAGAGGTTCGAAAAGCGTTTCCCGCTTCCTTTTTTCATCGTGAGCTAGACAACTCAACATCTTCGTGGGGTAGCTTAGCGTGAAGAAACAGATCTGAGATAAAAAGTGAAGGAAAGAGGGAGAGCTCCACTAAGAAACTGACTTGATTTGAAAGTCATAGCTACCTTATCCAAAGGACAATTTTTAGTAGATATCATGAATCTAATGACGTGTTACCTCTCATTACTGGCTGCCATCCTCGCCGTCGCGGCGGGCAGGAGTCTCGACCTTGATCTGCCTGCCTTTGAACTCGCAGAAGATGATTTGCCACAGATGCAAGAACAGGTACGTTACAGCATGCTTTATGGTTGTAATTGATTTTTACTTAGGGACGTGAATGCTGTGAAGCGCCGATAAGCTTAACTCTTGTTGTGCCAATGTAGCATGCATAAGACAAACATATTTTTCAAGAAATATTGTGGGCAGTTGGTATCACTGTTTTGAGCATAAGTTAAGGATTCTAGAAATCTAGGGAATATCACATATTACCATACATATTTCTTGAGAAAACTGCAGAATTTTCGACAGGATCCTTTCTTTATACTTCACCATTACGCAATAGTAAACAAGGAGAAAGAGAAATGTAAGGGAGAAGCTCATTTTATTATATTTATACAATAATTTTCATACATGATATCAAGCAATATAGATATTTTTGGTATCATTACAAAGGGCAATATTTTTAAATCAACTTTGTAAACAGAATTATGACATAGGATATAGTTAATGAAGTGCAGGTGTTTGAAAAGTAAGTATTATTCATGTTTTGACATAATCTTGGAATCTTGATCAAAACTCTTTGGCACAGTAAGAGTTAATGGATTATGGCAACATAGGCTATGATAAGGCTTTTACAAAAACAAATTTCAACACCTCTTTTGAGAACCAAAAAGACGTTAATTGTAACTTTTGAAAGAACATGTTTATGAGTTAATGTCCTTCTGGCTCTTAGCGGACGGTAATCACATTGATATCTGGGAATTCCTTTGTTATTCTTTTTCAACGGAACATATTGCTGTCTGCTTATGTGCAATGAAAGGATTTCTTTGGCACTTACGTCAGTCAGTCTAATTGGTTATAGTACATTAATGTGTAATAGTCATGAAATATTACTACGACTTCACTTACTATATTTGGCAATCGCATGGATATGTTTCACGAATGTTTACAGAAGAAATTAAAAAAAAAACACGTACAATAAGTACTTTGCAGAGGCTACTGGCAAACCGAAAATGTACTGTAGTTTATTTAATATTCATCTTGCTGGACAATTTGGATTCTTTTTGATTTTTCGAAATCCATCAGGGCCCACTAATCCCGTGCCTTCGGGTGCGATATACATGGCTAAGTGCCCTTCGAATGGGTCTAAAGCCACTTTCCCATATTGCTCCGACGTTCTTTACTAAAGCAATAACATACCACAACATATTCATCGATATCCATTTGTTCATCGGAAAGATCCGCATATCCTTTGAACTTCAAAAGTACATACAAGCATAAAATACCCGCAAATGCCTCAAAGTGAAAGTTCTTTTCTTAATACATATTAATAGATATTAAGTGCCGCCTATGCTACTTTTCTCTTTTACGTCAGTTTGCCAATCCATAAACTCATTATCTAATAAAAACTTCACCTCCTCGTAGAATCCATTTTTCTTTCGGCATTTTATAGAAATGTGTTCGAGTGTGGATCGTTAATGGATCGTACTGTCATAATGACTTGTTATCAACGACTCACAAAGATGCCTTTCAAATTTAAACTAAGATATTTTTGTTTAGCAATCATTAAGCATATTCTGCAAGCACACTCCCCTCCCATAATAAACCTTATGAAATTGCTTAATAGCTATTTCATTTGTATTTGTCATGTCTGATTTATAAACTTTCATTAAAATGAAAGCATATTTAAAAAGATACGTAATTATTCAGTGCCCTGAAAATGGCAACCATTTCTCGACCAATTCAAACTTATTTGGGTCTCATATAGCAACAAATACTTACAGTATTGCCTATATATTGATAATGTCAGCATGTCAGAGCCTCACATATAATGCGCATGGTGATGGAAGGCTCATACGTTACCGGAATACATGGAATATGAGGCTGTAGTAATTCTTCGTTGCGTTCCTAATTATGATCTATTACTTATCATAGACGATAAGTCGATATGCTTATACCCCTTTTTGAAAGGCACTAATGCAAAGGGTCATGCCCCTCTAATAGGTCTGTAAAAGTAGAATGTAAAAAATAAAGGATTCATCATCATCATGGTATTTTCATGGAAAAAAACGGTAATGAGAAAATAGATCTCGAAAACAAAATAATCCAATATTGCATGAAATAGTGTAGCGTAAAAATCAATCGCTTCCTTTGTACTTTCATTTTGCGTTCTCTAAAACTGATGTCAGGAAAAATGAACTTATTTGAATTTGCTTAAATTCACAAATATACCTCACTATAAATACTTAATTACCTTATAAATAAATAGCATCAACTTGAGAAAGACAATTTTCACATCCCCTCATTGTTATTTACTGCTGACATCTTGATCATGAAGATATATACTTGTCAAAAATTACATTCATTAAAATTAAATGGCTCTATTTTTGGTGAATTATTGGGGGATTACCGTTGAAATCAGAAATACAGTTAACGTTGCAGCCTGGGGTGGTATTCTGAGTGTCATTTTATCTGTATTTTTTAAAAATCTTTAAAATGAAATCGGTATTCTGAGGTCACTTTTTATCTCGCAGATTTTATCTCCATTTTATCTTGGTCTCTCATCGCCAGCGTGCGTATCTACAGCTGAAGACAAATGCGCAGCTTTTCGCGCCTGTGCACATCTTACTTTGAAGGAAAATATGAAATTAAACTTGAATAGGGTATAGGGCTATTTTATCTCTCAGACGTCAATTTTTCTGGATAGATTCCCTACTAGTTTTCATATAACAATAAAGAAAATGCCATGAATAATTAATTTACTGATCTACCAACATTCCAACATATGATAATCGCATTTGATTAAAAGATTTTTGCTGGCTAATGTTGTCCTTAAAATGATGCTTGACTTGGTATGCTGAAACCTCGGAAATTACATTCATTTTTTCAAGGAACTACCAGCTAAAATGCACTTGCGCTGCAATGCAAGCGTATTGAAACTTATACAAATAGCGCATTCGCCCTGTTTTGCCCCACTTACTGGCAAAAAGCATTTTCATTGACTGGGCGAGATGAAAGTGCTATTACACAACATTTCTTATTGGTTATTGCATCATTAATGGGCGTGCCTTAGATGAGATAAAATGGATCTCAGAATACCGATTTAAAAAGATTTTAAGGGTATTTAATCTCACTCAGATTTTATTTGAGATAAAATGGATCTCAGAATGCCACCCAGCATGCCCAAGGGGGTGTTTCATAAAACTGTTCGTAAAGTTAAGAAAGACAAAACGACTTGAATATGGCAAGCCAAATGGGATTCTCGATCATTATAAATTGTACCAGCTAAAGGTGAAATATGCAGACGTAGATCAACAATGCTAGTGTTTACAAACATTCTTATTGTAAAGTTTATTTTTTGCTACAATTTGATTCAGATTTTTAGAAATGCAGTGAAACGTCAGGAAAAACTTTGGGCATCCCATTTGGCACTTCACATTCTAGTCTCTTAAAGTTATACGTAACTTTACGAAGAGCTTTATGAAAGAACTCTGGGTAGCTAACTAACTATGATGTTTAAAGCCCAGCGCACACCTTACGATGCGACTGGCTCACGACTGGTCCATGACCGAGTGAGAGATGTGACGTCACAGCTCTGGTCAGTTGTGAGTCGTAGACCAGTCAGAGGCCAGTCGGAAGGATTTGACATGTCGAATCTTCACGACTGGATTGCAAGAGATCGCAGGCTCAATCCATCTTCCAGCCAATCAGACAGCAGTATTGATATGACGTCAGAGTAGTCGGACGGGTCTGGAATCACAAGGTGTGCGGTGTCGAGGCTTACGACTGCCCCACAACTCACCTCCTCTAACTCAGTCGTGGACCAGTCGTGAGCCAGTCGGATCGTAAGGTGTGCGCTGGGCTTAAGACAGTGTACATTGACTCAGATGTGCGCTTGTACATAATAGAATGAACTTTTAAACGAATAAGAAGATCATCCAAGGAGGTATAATGCTGATGCATAAAAACTCCTTGGATCATCTCAGGCTGAAAGCATGAATAGCAAACAAAAGATTTCATTACCAAGTCGCCGGGCTGCTTTGATGTCGCTTCTGGTAAAGTACGCGATTATGAAACGAGAATACTCGAGCTCGAAGACGCTCCGATCCTGTTTTGCAATTCTTGCGCAATAACGGGCTTCGCTACACCATGTTGAGATGAGATGGGATGGTGTGGGATGTCGGCAGCTTTACAAAATCTTCAGAGACCCGCCCCCTCTACTCAAACACACTCGCATACCGAAAGAAATCGGTTTTCGATGGAAATAACATGCAAGGAGGTTATGATTTCCTCCGTTTTCATGATTATTTGTCCTTTTTCATATTAATTCCACTAGAAGGCAGAAGTATAGTTTATTTGCCATCAACCAGAATATTTTTTTCCAATTTGGAATTGGGGGTTAATATTCAGCACCCATGAGGCTCCCATGTTTACAACATTACACAGGAAATCGTATCTAATCATTAACCTTCTCCGAAGACACTAAACAAATGTCCCTGTCCTTTCTCGACGGCTGCTTCGAATTTTAAATACCTGATTGCAATTCTATACCGACCACCAAAAAATGCACGTTCCAGCTGCCGCTTTGTAAGTTATTGAAAATAGTTTGTACAGATATCGGAATTAGAATTTATTTCAAGAATGATACTGCAATGTATTTTTAACTAATAGGCATAATGCCATTAAATATGCATTCGATGAGATTAACGGATCAGTCCCCTGAAATTACTTTGAGGTGGTTCATTCCTTGGAAATGCATGAACAGTTGATCTCTTCGAAACGCATTTGAATTGCGATAATCATATTCTTTGGAAGGAAATGATCACATCAGTAAAGATTCCACAGATTCGTCCAATATTCCTAGCAGCAAATGGCAAACACATGCCACTCCACAACTTAAATCAACTCAACTTGATAATCATACCGTACTTTTTCTTCAACATAAAATCGGAAGAGCAATTATTGTTTGCTATTTGGGGTTGAAATCCGGATCCAGGAATTTGTAACGGTGGGAGAGGAGGAAGAGGCACAGATCTTAAAAGGTGTTTACAAGACGTATCCCTCTTCCCAGAAAAAAAAAAACTATAAGATTGATATCACACTTTACCGGGATGGGGAGAAGAGGATAACAAAAATGCGCGCCAGAAACGAATAGAATTCAAAAGTTGCTTTTGTATTTGATCAAGCAAAGACCTACATAAAATGAATCACCGTCATCTGTTATAGAATAGTCTGCTAACAATATATTAGATTTTGCCAAAATGGGGACAACGTGTCTTGGAAAGTTCAAACTGGAAATCTATAAGAAACAATCGTCGAAAATGTACTCCATTAGTCTGTAATATGAACTAATATAAAACGTTAGCTATCCTGTAATTGATAAAGTGAAGCAGCGTGTATCGGTATCTATGTTGGCTTACGAAATTGGTCAACACCGTTTAATTTTGTGGTAAGCTTTGAAGAAAGTCGTATAGTTTTCAGCTGGAGATGGAAATGCCTATGCTCAATAAATTCCACCTCCCAATGCTCCTTCCAGGGAGTGTTGGCAATAGAATGTTTATGGATAGAAAGAGAAGGAACATGGGTGTGAAGTGAGGCCCTTTGAAATATGTTTTTATGTTTTTATGACGAAGCTCAGCTGCAAGTTTTATTTAAGTACTTTACATCTAGAAAAGGGTGCTTCGCAATATTTGTAATGCGATGAGGAAGAAACAATAATATCTTTGAAGTGTCCTCACAGGAATGGCGCAACCGGTGGCTTAATTAAATGCAATATGAATATCCACTGCAGGTGTTGTATTGAAAGTAATAACCAACAACGTTCGCCTACGTTAGAAATATAGCACAGGTAATATAAGTAAAATTGCATTGAGTATTATCCCAAGGGCAAGGGATTTTCAAATATTAAGATATCGATTAAATTTCTTGTATTATAGCCATCTTATAAATGTCACAAGCTAAAGTAAATATACATGCGTATATAAGTCTTGTAACGGAAACTTAAAAGGCTACCGTTGTATGTGAGGTTTAAATCGATATCACGAAGCGCTCGGAACGCATTCTCCGATGAAAAATATTTAAATGGTGAGGCGAGGAGGGGGGGGGGGTCAAGGTAAAAACTTGTGTGATTCATCATTGTACAATCATATGAAGCAAATCATTTCATTAATGCCAACTTAGTTTTTGGAAGCTACTGCAATTTGAAGTGGTAATTAAAAAGCATGATAGAGATTTTATTCTAAATATCCAGTAAGCATAAATCAAATCTGTTACGAATCTGCCACTGCATTTCCTGAATAACATGACATCGTTTGAACCACTCTCATGCATCTATTTAGATCTCAATTACGGAGACAGTGTTTTCAAATTCTTCATTTGCTATAAGTATAGGGCCTATTGGTCGATATCGACCTGATCACAGGAATCCGCAAAAGATGTGTTTAAAACCCTGTCATGAAAATTTGTTTGAATACACTGATAAATTCAGAAAACATTTCTGTAGATTAAACATTAATAATAGTGGTGTAGATATTGATGCATTTTCTTTTATAATACATTAATAATTTTTCGATACATTTCAGTCGCAGTTTGTAATAATAGGAATCACAGAATCCATGCCACTGCGCTAAAACTAATGTTCCCTTGACCCAGGTGATGAAAATCGGTGCCCATCATGAAAGAATTTCTAAAGAGACTGAAAGGTGTCTTTCAGGAAGCACAAGTAAAGTTCGGAATGATTGTCCGGTGAAGTCTGTTGGTCCCAAGTAATTAGTCTAGAACTGCCAATGGAGCTTATGGAGATGACACTGAAAATTATCTAAAGGCTTGCAAAGTTACTGAAATTTCCGGATAAAAACAACAACAAACAAACACAAGTTCAAACCAAAACGGAAGTCGAAAATTATTTTCTTCTTTCTGGTGCCATGTGATTATCTCACACTCTTCCAGACTATCTAAACCATAAAACGCATAGATCTGAAATAGGACCTATTACAAACAATTTCAAATGCTATCGCCTTAGAGGGGTATTTTTTTTCCTTTGTGACGTGATGACCGACTTGTCTCTGCCTGTTGGCCGCGATCCGAACTACTATATCAGCCATTTTCCTTTCTTTCACGACCAATTTGCAAATCACCCAGTTGCCATCTCGGTTTCAAGTTACAGGACTGTCTACTTTCGAAACGCATGAAGGTCTTCATGATTGGTTTCTGTAATTATTTTGTCCCGCCTTCAGATTAAAGCCATAAGTCATGTAAGCCATCTTGAACATACCGATGGACAAAAAAATGGCTATCCCGCATACTGTCCCTTCTTCTCCTACCTTACCCATCCTTTCTCCATCTCATCCTGTCTTGTTTTTCAGTCGGTCTTTAACTACCCCCCCCCCCCTGGTATCCGGAGGCACAGCGCATTTTCCAAGTATTGAGAGAGCTCTTATGTCAGTGGAACACACCTCTCTTACAGCATGTACAGGGAGATGAAATAAACGAGTACGAGTACGCTAGGGGGATTGTGGAAGGGGCTATATCATCGTGAATTTATAATTTTCGTTTTCTTTACCTCCCCCAGGTCTCCCCCATCGTTCTTTTCTCCATTAGATTAGGGTACACATACTTTCTACTGCTACTCCATTCTCAACCATATCTTTTTATCTTTATCTCCCTACTTGAATATCCTTCATACTCATGCATTTGGCATGTTTAGCACGTTCCACTTGTGATGTGATGGTATCCTTCTATGGAGTTTGTTGGGAATGTTAGAGTTTAAAGGTTTTTATCCCTTCGCAAGGAACTGCCATCCTCGACCTTCCCAAATGAGTTGAGTATTATATATATATATATATATATATATATATATATATATATATATATACATGTATATGTATATATATTTGTGATCAGATAACATATACAACAGCTTTCGCAACTCTCGTGGAAATAAATACATGTGAGATCAATTGAGAGAATAATAGCGTAGCATGAATCAAAGTTCCCCAGGTAGGACAGCTTTGGGGAACTTTGATTCATACTACGCTATTATTAATTATTGATCTCATATATACATATATATATATATAGAGAGAGAGATATATATATATATATATAATATCAAAACAGTTTGATATTCTTATTTTTTTAGAACATTCCAGTGCCACGAATGCTTCAGTCTTCGTCCTTTCAAATAAATAAACACCTATAGTTACCTCCAAAAGACATCTAATGATAATGTGATCCATGAAAATTCGTTTTTTACCCTCTGCATTAGAGATGATTTTAAATGGTGTCTTTTTCGCTTTGACATCCTATCCGCTCTTGCATGGAGAGTTCAAAATGACATCCTTCGATAAAGATGTTGTTCCCAGCATTCATGAAATGTATTTCCCCCGCCGATGTTCCTTCTAAGGAAACATTAGTTTGTAATTGTGGTTAGTCTTGGATGTGGTAAGCTTAATCAGGTCGTGGTTTTAAATACACACTATTTAACAGACACAACTGGGTAATTGGGACGCCTGGTATGTTGGAACACGCCTTGTATAGCCAAACATCCTTCCTCGGGAGAAAAGAAGTTTACTATTAATGAAATATAGAAGTTTGAACGTGTATGTCTGTTATGCAAAAGCCATCATCACAACGGTACTGATATAATAATATTATCTAACCTTCTGTCACAAAAACAACATCGTAATCGTTACGCATGTACTTATCCTGTTATGTTACGTATATCTCTTGCATCAATTACGTTTAAATTTTTAGAGAGCTGATCGAAAATATAGATATGAAACAAACCGATGGTGGAACCTAATTTTACCCGGATAACGGTTGCTATATAATTATGTCAAAGAACTTCTGAAAAATTTCAACACAATATAATCATATTCGATGTTACATGGTTAGAACATGCAAATCTTCAGTACTTATGTCCAGTTGAGAACAAAGGACGAATGCAAGTTATCAAGAGAAGTAACAAAATGATTTAAGAAATCTTTACATTTCCATGCCCTTAATCCCCCTCTCAATCTCACCCCAGCGTCTGCACGATAGTTCCCTGAAGTTGTGAGAGCTACCAGTGTCAGGGTAATGGACGTTGTAAGTGCAACTAAGATAAACATGATGCACGTTACCGTGAGCAGAGAGTGTGGGTGTTCGTGTGCGTTGGGTGCGTGTGCGTCAGGTTTGTATGAGTATTTAACGTTTTTAAAGCATGGATGATTACTTTCTGCGTGTGTGAAAAAAGCAATATGGTGACTCGATCGAAAGTCAAAACAGTTGCCCAAACCTATTTTGGGGTCTCTATATCTCTTTAATCTCCACGATTGCATTGCAATTGCTTCATCATACGTGCTTTATGTCTCTGAATAGAAAACAACAACAACAAAAAAAACTATTACATTTGAAGCTCTATCAAACAGGTCACATGGTAATAAAATAGGTAGACAGAATTCTAGAAACATACATATATGAAAGGATTTCATGTAAAACATGACCCTCTTTTCGTAGAATTATTGAAAAGCCACTAAAATTACTCCCATATCTTGTCTAGTTGAAGTGTATTGTATTGCAGAAAGTTGATATAAGATGTTTCATTTCATCCCCTCAAGGAATATCCTTATATGGAACCATAAACTCCTTCTCAATTTTCCGACATCTCAATTAATAACTTTCCATTTTATCACTGTCTCTCACCACATCTACCTCCTGAGGCCATTGCATGTCACTTGTGAATCCCGTTTAAGCTCCTTAATCAAACCTCTTGCAAATCCTTATACCTTTTTCAAGGTTTAGGTTTAGAATCTTTCGTTTATATAAAAAAGCATATAGATATATGATGAAAATTGCTGTCTGTCAATAGGCCTCTGCTGTGATCACAGAGTTAATAAAAGTATAAAATGAGTGACATAGGATTTTCAGCTTGAGACGTAATTCCTCGAATAAGTATTTCATTTTTTTTTAAATCCTTACTTTTACAGATGAAAGGACGTATGTGTCTTTAAATAAATAGGCCCATAGCATGCCTTAATCATGTTAATTCTACAACAGCTAGTCTGCGGAGCAAAATACGGATACGGAGTGATGACAACTAATCCAGATATCACTTTCCTTATTATGTCAAAGCATTATAATAATAACGTAACACGCAAAAAGGTCACATGCTGTTCTTTTTGAGAAAGAAATCTTTCATGCCAAACAAACATTACCAAACCATTCTGTCATTTCCTGAGAGGGAGTTAATAAGCTCCTAATCCTTTGAGGTAACCATGCAGGCTTGTCGATCAAGGCAGAGTTGGGGTAATCATGTCTCGACGTTCCAATCTCTGATTTTGTCATTTGAATAAATAATGACGTACTGATGAGCATTCGGCACAAAGGTTTGGAACGTCTAAATTTAGGATACGAACAGACTATTGGATTTGGGCCCAGAAAAGGATAATTGCAGAATCGTCTTTCATTAATACGTGATCTTCACCTCGTCAAGGGGTGGAGAACAGCTCTCTCGTATTAGTAGTTCGATACTGATGTGAAATTGACATGTGCCCCTTGAACCCTGGCTAATCTTAAGGATATTCCCTTATCTTGAATTGCTGCATGGCTGCACGAAATGCGGTTCATTAAGTGCATTATTATCTGTCGGTCTGAAGATGTGTTCGCTTTGTTCTATACCATGTCTACAAAGCCATTTGATCCAGAAATGAAGAAAATAAGTTAAATGAAATCTTAATCTGAAATGGTAAATAAAGTACTACTTAAGGATAATAAGAACAAGGGCATAGGTCTTTTCGCAAGTGAAAAGTTTGAAGTGGTTACGTATAAGTTCTGCTTGCGATTTCTAGGCATGATCGTTTATCGTTTGTCCTACTCGTAGTGTCTGTACAACATAAAACTAGCTATCCTACTCCTAGTGTCTGTACAACATAAAACTAGCCGAAGAGTTTAATATGTCCTTACATAGTGTACATGGCGTTTGCTCAAGCTGAAAGGAATATTGTAGTAGTTCATTCCAGGACTGTATGCTTGATTATATAAAGTCTAACGTATTTAAGAGTTAAAAGCTCTTCTGAAGTTGGTTAAATGTTCTCACCAGTGACTTGGTGTAGATATGGTGGCCCTGAAGTACGCTCGACAAAAGGTCACGTGCGACGTGACACGAAATTCATGACCCGGGATGCGAAATTCATGACCCGGGACGTAAAATTCGCGACTGGGACGTAATGTTCGCGTCACGGGTCGCGAATTTCACAACTGGGTCGCAAAGTTGACCGCGAAATTCACGTCACACATGACCTGTTGTCGAGCGTACTTCAGGGCCACCATAATGTAGAAGACATTAATACAGGACAAGCCACTGCACCTTCTGAGCTTTCATGGAAAAGAGTGAATGAATTTCCAATGGCATGTACGTCAAAACATGTCCACATTTCCACCGATGCTGTGTGAATTGCATGGAGAAGACAGATCTTCGGTTTCATAGTAATTATGCAGAGCATGAAAAGGAGTCGTACAAAATCCAAGATGGTCCAAATGAAAAAGGGCATCGACGAATTGGAGATAACGATATCATGTATATTGTCGTGACGGAAAACGACGCGACTTGGGAATTCCAGGTATTCATCAGAGTTCATAATATGACTTCATATGGCTTGTCACGAAAAACCACAGACTGTAAGAACGTGACTGCTTGATGAAGCCATTATCTATACCATTCTCTTTTTCAGTGCCCCTCTCTCCCTCCTTCTCTCCCTCCCACTCTCCCCCTCTCTCACTCTTCTCTTCTCTATCTCTGCCATTCTGTTTTAACCAACGGTTGCAGTTCTCTTCGTCGTGCCTTTATCTATTTTCGTCTTATTCTGGTCATTCTCTGGCTTTTTATTTCTTCTATCAGCATTCAGAATGACCATTGTGTCAGAAGTCTTTACTCCTCCTCCTTATCATTCTTATGGAGAAGAAGATGAATCGCGCAACCTCCTTATATTATTTCAGTCTGTTGCATTTCACAAATAGCATAACCTCTGAATTAGGCTTGGAGAGATTACTAAAAAAATGCAATGCGATGGATTCCTGTTACCCCCCCCCCCCCCCCACGGCGTGTATTTGTACGCTATTCTCTGCAACCCAAGCAATTGGTAACAATACAAAAGATAACACGGAGGAGGTAATGAGCAGCACTGATATTGAATTATGCAATTAACTTGAGATTTTAAAAAAATCCTTTAAAATGATGAGGGTAATTTTTGACTTTCTTATACATGTGTGCAGGTGTAATAGCTATAATTCTTTCATACGTGTCAAGTTTGAATAATAAATCCTGCTTTGCAGGAAACACGCTATGTCATGGAATTTCGGCGCCAATGTAATTATGACTTATTAGACTCAAAGTTCCAAGATCATAAATCCAATTGAAATCTGATATTCGATAAGACAGGAGAATTTCCGCGGTATAGAAGAAGAAGGAGCATATGATTTTCAACCCTGGTTCCGTCGTTGAGTGGCACATTAATGCGAAAATTAGATTTCGAAAACTTACATTACGCATTATTGTTTTCCCTATCCTTAAATAAAAATGAAAGATCTTTTGTTTGTTCTTGGTTTTTGTTTGCTTGTTTGTTGTTGTTTTGTGTTTATTTTTTGCAATTCGTATTTAGCAGAATATTATCGCATGCCCAAAACCTCCCGATATATAATTCTGTTCCTTTATTGCGTCAGCGATTTACAAATCATTGACTGAGAAGTGCATGGCCAAAATTCTCTGCAGTTACATTTATTACAAGAATGCCTTTTTCATTGAACCTGAACAAAAAGAACATACAAGAGACATGAAATGGGTCCTTTGAACTTAACACGATCACGAAGAAAGAAAAAGCAAATATCTTCCTTTTTTTATTTTCCGCTGGATGTTAAAAGTAAACTCTTCCTATCATCTTCGAATCGATATTTCCTCTACTGAAGCGTGTTAAATGTGATGGCTTTGAAGGTGGAAAGCATCCCAAAGTCCGTCTTTGTCTTCTCATGGGATCTGGTTGCAACAAGTGGCGAAAGGTGTTGCTAGGAATTCTACAAACCTTTTATCGATCGAGTCCTCGGGGTCACCCCGCTATCTGATCCTCTCCCGTTCTTGTATCAAGACCGCGAAATTGTTACGTCGATCGCGTCTTGACTCGGGGTCATAACAGCCTGCACAAGGTGTCCAATGATACTCTTGCCGTCTGTTCCTGAGCGAGCACAAGATCGATGAAAGGTTTAAAGATAGTGAGCCCATCTGCTGGGATAATTGGTGCTGAGGGCACGAAGAGAAGGAAGCGTTCAACATGTGCTTTGTGGTAATCGGTAGAGAAGCAAGCGCAAAACGCTACCGTGTAAATAACCGCAATCGGCTTTAATACAACCCAGAAGAAAAAAAAGAGGGTGACATACTTCGATTAAAATACATCTCCGTACTCCTCCCCTCTGTTATCAGGCACATTACATCTTACCCACATGAGCTGCAGGTTACGATCACTTCAACATATTAGAACTTTGATTCACACCACTTCTGCACTAAGCATGTTCTTGTTCTCCTTTGTACATTGGAAGGAATAAATGCACTAAGTGTGCTTTTAGCTAGCTTATATGCCTAAAGCTATTAAAATGCATGATCACTTTTGTAATATAATGTACGGTACGGCGCGTCGAGTAAATAAAAGAGCATTTCTTATTTACTTCAGATTTTAGAAAAAAATCGAGATGTTAGTAAAAAAAACACAAAAAAATACACACACATACGCACACACGCATATCACGGCGTAAATCCGTTTCGAGGAGGGGGGGGGATATGATCGAAATCTTTTGCCAAAATTTCTAGCTTGTACTCACACTCTTAAAAAGAGAAAAAAAACACATGCACACGCTGGTAACAATGTGCCTATACACGTTAATTTATTTGATGTACGATAAAAGAGCAATGTAGATAAAATGTCTTGCTCAAGGGTACAAACAACCTCACCCACCCGCACACATACCCACACACATACTCTCCCATTCTATTTATGGTTTTAATGGCATTTAGATTAGAAAATTTACTACTATAACTGTCGTTTATGATAGATTTATCAAAAGTTTAAAGAACTGATTGATTAAAATGTTTTTTGTTTTTTTTACCAAAGTGCTGGGGGTATATCCCAAGAGCTGTAAATTTTGCAGTGGTTAAAATAAATGTCTCCGGAATCGAACCCATATCCTTGGCTCTGGGGAACTTTGATTTTAAGCTACAAAACTATTATTCTCTCATTTGCTTTCGTGTTGGAGGCTGTTTTAAAATTTATGTTTGATCATTTTCTTTTACTAAAAATATGGGTTTTTTTCAGTAACTACTGGATTCCTAAAAACCTTATGATGATTCGTGAATGAAGAAACTAAAACCAAAATGTAAATAATTTTCTTGCCACTTTTCTCACTTCATCTCTCTGTGAAGAAAAAAAAAAACTAACTGAAGAAATAAATACTTGTTTGCGCAGTTTTCAGGTGATCATGAAACAACTGCATGGAAATCTATCTATTTATTTATTCATTCAATCATATTGTTTTGTTCACCCAGGGTGACATCGTCAGTGATGACACTGTTAATATACTTGGGCCCTGAAAAATAAAACAAATTGCGAACATATGCGTGAATACATTTAGCACATGAACATTTAATAGATATGAATAAAGCAAACCTGTTGTCCGGAAATTTAGATGATATGAGGACATTTGTGCACTAAGTTGTTTTTTTTTAAAAAACATGAACTTTAATCTTCGCCTGTTAGCATTGCAATTCCGTAAATCAAGATCAATATATTATTTTTGTGTTAGCTAAAAACCATAATCTAGTGGTATATGGATGAATAATAGCACTTTCCTACACTTTCTCCGTTTTAAGCAGTTCATTAGAGCAGAATAGGATATCGAAGGACAAACGGTGCACCACTCCTCTTATCGAATTTAGTGAATAGTGAACACAATTTGACGCAAAAAAAAATGCTTTAGAAATATGCATTAAAAATGTTAAGTGTGAAATCACTTATCCTGCTTATCGAAAGATTAGTGAAGTATGTTAAATTACTATTCGAACACCGCAGCAAGATTTCAACGGCTTTATTTACTTGATTATTCATCAGTATCTCAAGCGACATATTTTGATGCAGGAAATGGCAGCTTATTTTTACTATCCATTTATTCTTGCTTTATTTTTTTCTAGAGTTTTATCGTCGTCCAAACGGTTTCAGTTAGAATACAATGTGGCCACCAAAGCAGTTTGGGTTGGAGATTGCACTAATTGAGCCACTTTAGAGTTTGAATCCGGAAAGAACATTTCGGTGTTACCTTGAAAACAACAATAACATGCAATTAAAAAAATGATGGAAATACAACTGAAAACGGTTTGAAAAGCTCTAGCGCTACATAAAGTGCTGCCGTAATAGGACCTTCACCCCACCCCAATTCCGAGACAAAATTTCATTTTAAAGATACGAAATTATGCCATGCATTTACGTCTGAAAGGTGAATATATCCTCATGTAGCGAATTCCTGTTGTCAGGTTGTAGAAATATCTTGAAGAATGAAATGGATGTCACATGCCATCATTAAAGATTTCTGTGAAAGTCCCTTTAGTTATTTTTGTATACATAATGCTCTTTCTGATAAATCTTCTAGTTATGTGCCTTATTCCTTTAATGTATACGGTAAACCCTGCCTGGGTATTTGGTTTTAATTATTGTTGTAATTTCATGGGGATGTGGTTTAGGAGGTATTTGACTATATTCAGAACGTAATAGGTAATCAACACAGAAATAGTATAAAGAGAATAGTACAAATGTTATTCTGCAGCTTGAATTTCATCTGTTAGGAACCACTAAACGTTAGTAGATATATTTGCCGAGATTTTAAATTCTCCTTTTGTGACGTTTTTATTTTGTCATGGTCGACTTCAACGATACAGATAAGGATTTTCAGTTGAAGGTACTTGCTTGTGCATAGGGCATCTGTAGGATGTATGTTCAACATGTTTAGCGAATTTTTCTCGTTATCTCTAAAGTCAGAAAAGCACCTAATTTAGAATAGCCATCCACCTTTTCGTTTTTCGCTCTGGAAAAATATCAGTAGGTCAGTTGCAGAAATATCATTCTTGTGCGGAAATACGAGTTTCCGATAAGCAAAATAGGTTTTGATATTCCGTCGTTTCTTCGGGTTTTTTTTTTCTTTTCTTTCTTTTTTTTTTTGTGTGTGTGATATGAACGCTGCCAGATTCCATTGTGTCACCGTATGCCTTAGCCACTTAGTACAAGATGCTAGGTTGAATGAACGAGTTGTCCACGTGGTTTCATAACCACACTGGCCTCTGCCGGCCTTTCCGACTTTGATCTTAAATGCAACAAACAGTATAGTTAATCACCCTGAAGATTCAATGCCCAATACGTAGAGCAATATACTGATATCCCGGCAGGTACGTCGAAGGCATAGTTCTTTTGTTTATTGGTAATTACGCTCCTCTTCACTTTTTTGTTTTCGCTGTTATCGGTTTCTAGTTTTGAATATAATATGAGTTATGAAACCTTTTCCTTTATTCGACCAGCGAAGGTCAACATTCTTGATCGTCACTCATGCCTCGCGCAATAACTTGACAAAATATCAGAAAGAGCTTAATTGGAAAAGGCAGGTCTTTCATCATCAGAGGAATCCCCGAACAATGAAAGTTTGATCAAAGAAAAATGTTTGTCCCTCAAAAGGGTTCACAAATTTTCTCTTAATAAAGTCTAAATGAGCGCCAACTTGTTCAAGCTGGCAGAATAAATGTACAGGGGGTTAATCTTGTTTAAACATGATTGGATATGTGGATTAGTAGAGAATGAGAGTTTGCAGGAGAGATGAGAAGGGGGAAAGCAATAGGGATTTGAAATCAGAAATATTAGATAGAGATAAGAGATTACACAGAGGATTTTCGAAGGCAGGAGGATTGTATATATATACTGGTCTGTTCTTTGTAGTTGTATAGCTTCTCAGTTTTCATACTGTTTCCTTTTTAATTCAACACTAATATGAAGGCAGTAGCTTTAATTTTTGTTCCCATACATAGATTGCCGGTGGCAGTAATTGGAAATTATTTCCAAAAGGACATAGACCCTGGACTCGCATATCAAAAAAAGAAAAGAAAAAAAGAAAGAAAATACATAACAAAACAAAATGATTGCCAAAAAACGCCACTTCCATTTTAGACCGCAGTCAACTCCTTTAAGATTTCGGTGATATTACTGGAAATCGAGAATTAATTGCTCATTCTGTTCAGTGATTCTAATCGAAGAATATTGTGTTTTAGAATAAATGGACTGCTGGAAAGTATTTCCAATTATCGCTGGGTTGGCAATGACCGATAGTTCTCTTTTCTATTTTTGACGTAAAGGGGTTCAATATTGCTCGTAGCTTTAAATAATAGGCAATATCGGAGGAAGAACACTCGACGGAGCGAGAATTGGATATTGGATAACAGTGAACCATCAGTATGCTTCATCTGTGTTATCCGAAGTGCCTTTACGAACTTGCCCCGAGTCCATCCCCAAAATACATTTTCATTGACAATACCTATTTCCTGTCTTTTTGGTATCGCGGAATCACAAACATCCTTTAGGCAAATTTAAGTGTAGGTAACAAACAAAAGCGAGTATATTCATTAATTTGGCTTATTGCTCTTCACGATGCTTCCCTTAATTAGTCGTATTTAGTGCATTATGGATGAAGCCATCTTTGCCACGTTATCCAGAGATATTGTTGGCCAGGAAAAGTGCGTTAGAGCATAATACTTAACCACGTTGTGCATGTTGAGTATGCGAGGTGGGGTGTAGGATTGTACGTGTGCGGGTGTGCTACATATTGTTTTCAATCGCTAGATTAAACCAGATAGTTAAATTGTAACATCCATGTATACTGTTATTTGTCGGAACTTTTTGATAACTGTCCAGCTGAACGATGAGTTGGTAAATGATGATTTTATGTATCAAGTGTGGGTATTGCACAATACCGTGACCGATAAGCAACACGTTGCCAAAATATATGACCATGATTATACGGCGCCTTTTTTCGGCGGCAGAGTAACTTTAAAGCCCTATCCGGTGGTGGGTGTGCAGGTGTTCGGTGGCAGGTCGCTAAATATATTGAGCCTTTGGTTGTGATATCCGTGGTGGTTACAGACTTTCAGAGGAAATTGAAATTAGTTGAACGTGGTTTTAGGCTATAGTGATATCATACTCCGCTTGTAAGGCAAGAAGGGGCTGCAAATGGCTTAAGTGCAAAAGATAGTTGGGTACTGAACTTCTAGTCATAATGAAGCCTGAGTATCATATCTCCCGTCAGAATTAAATAATTGGTATCTGTCTATCGACACTGCTTTATACACTGGATCGTGGCCATGGATAGCATCTTAATTTAATCCGTGTAATTTACTTCACGACTACATGGCCACCTTGGTCAAGGAAGAGTGAAAGCAATTAAAGTTGGCTAAATCAAGTGAATGGTCCCATGGCAAAAATACTGGTTCATTTATTTCTCCATAGAACAGTGCTCTCAAAGAAAACAAAACCCAAACATGCCAAAACAAACTAAAACGCTCTGTCCATTTTTTTTCCCCATTTTTGGCAAAAGCAAGAATTGAATAATTAATTTGATATGCGATGATAATGAACACTCCCGCTTCTAATCATGGAGATTTGTAGGCGTTGATTGCAATTTCAGTCCAATTGACATGATAAGGTCCGGGAGAATCTTAAATCCTTAAATGTTTATCGGAAAGGAACAATCCTCCATCTTCCAGCTATTTCGAAAGGCTTTTTTGTTTGTATTATTCTTAATCTCCACTTCATTTCTGAGAGATATAGGTGACAACATTAAATGTAACAAGATAAAAGCCAAAATGCCAAGCCTAATCCCACATCTCACCACCCACTTATGGTCTGTTCTTTTGATCTTAGTTCCTTCAACCTGTTTTTAAACTCACTGCCTACTGGAAGCATATGGCCTCTTTATTAAACCTTTGGGATTAAGAGAATTCACTATTCAAAGGGATAGTTTGTGTTCTTCAGGGAGTATCAACAAACTGTCATCTCTATCCTTATACCTTAACTCAAATTACGGATTCAACATGTTCATGAGATCCGACAAAAGGTCGTTTATACCGTATTACTGCCATTTTCTTTTTCAACTATTCCAGGATTTCGTAACATAAATATATTCTAGCAATTGACCTGTTCTTCATAATTTTTTCTTTGATACTAAATTACAATTTTACTTTTGAAAACAGAACGACAATAAAAATGTTAACAGGTGAATTATTAATGACCTAGATACGCAAAGCGTGTTGGTAGGGATATCCAAAAAGACCTTGTCCCGTTATCTGGTTATTTGCATTAATACGTTGGCACTTTTAACAGAAACCGTTTTGTCGGCACAGTTTTGTGTAAAACATTGCAAGTCCATGTGAGTAATTTATTGCATGAAAACAGTTCTTAATTGATCCTAGCCAGCCCTTTGTTACATTCAAAATGCTAAGGTGAATATGTGGCCTAGCGCATAGATTTCAGTTTGCTATTTTCCACCGTTACTGAGGCTTAGCGTCAGCACATCCGTCATGAAGTCAGCCTTTCAAAAGCCGATAGGAGTCAAGTCATGGTGTGGTATGGGTAGAAATATGTCTTGAGATTAAAGTATTGATTATGAGCAAGGAGGACTCTTGGCATGACACTAGTAAATCGATTTCAATAACAAGGAAGTGCTATTGCCACGCATCCCTTCGGTAAACGGTATATAAAGTTGACTCTGCATGACATTTGATGATCATAACTATTATCCTGCTTCACAATGTTATCTAGGACAGTGCGCTAGATTTAAATGGCGTTTTTTTTTTCTCCCCTGAATGCTTTATCTCAGATGCGGCCAATCAGTTTATTATTCCATCCAAGGCTAGCCCTTCCCACATGCTTAACTTCATTACATTTTTTGTTTGAGCACTACCTGAACCCGATTATGAATTCTGTTGATGAATTTTGATGAATGCTGCATTTTGAACCTCTTTTCACTTTATCTTTACAGACGCCATGCATAATTCCTGAGTACAATCGTACTGGTTAATATGTCACATTTCTTTGGAAAATTAATACGCAAATCGTGGGCGCAGATGAAATAAGCACCGGTTCATCAGATTTTAGGCGTTAATTATATAGCGTGCGGGTTTTACAACTACATGGTGCTTATTGTTCTCGTTTTAATTCAATCCTCTTCCTAATGAAAAAAAAATTCTTTTCAGCTCTTTTTGGGGTCGATATTTGCACTATCACTTTATTCACATGATTTCAGACTGATAATGTTACTCTATAAAAATGGCTTGATGAAGAGAGAGAGAGAAAGAGAGAGAGAAAGAGAGAGAGAGAGAGAGAGAGAGAGAGAGAGAGAAGGGGGGGGGGAGAAAAGAAGCAATGACTTTCCCTGTAAATGATTACGGTTAAAGCGAATGCGAACACTTATCACGATTACATGTCACGATTTATGATAATCTTCAATAACTTTCCAGTCATATAATTTCATTCATTCTAAAATGAAAGCATTAGTTAAAAGGAGAAATACATATGAATATGAACTAACGTCCTTCTGTCTCTCGTAAGATGCGATCATTGTTATTAACTTGATTTGTAATATGTATAGCCTGTGTCCTTTTTTTTTTTAATTTGAAGGTCAAACATATTCTCTGATGTGTGCATTAATTTTACAATTATTGTTATCAATCTGTGTGTATTTTTATTTTTATTTTATTCCAATGTCATTGCTTTGGGTTGTAATAAAGTATCTTATTGTCATCATTAATATAATTGTTATTAATATCGTGATTAATCATTATTTTCTTATGATACAGTTATCAATAAGTAAATTCTTTTGATAGTAACTTTATTTTATTTTTCAATCCGTCTCCGTTGTCATTTGCTTTGTAATAATAATTGTCATGCGTATCCTCAGTTGGGATTTTTTTTTTATAAACAGGAAACTTCCCGAACTAAATGTTTGTTTATGTTTATGGTGCAGTTCTAGTAAATACACCCATGATACAACAAAGTATAAAGTATTAATGAAGACAAATTGCAGCCAAATTGCAATAAAATGTTGTGCAACTGCAATATAATAGCATTTCTCATGTCTTCAGAAGCCCTCGTTGTACAGGATTGCGAAACTTTTGAAATTTATTTCAGTGAGAAACGGCTGAATTAAAGTTCGGTTTACATGCCTTAACTTGTCATTGCCATCGAAATATCTAATTCATTCTAATTAACATGATCTTGGTTGCTACGTCAACGATATCTTCAGCTTAATCGTTTTTATTGAACATATTAAAGGTTTATCAGGCTCTTCTGGAATGTAAATAATATGTTAAACGTCTGATATGCCTTGGCTTCGTTAAGATGACGCCGTGACGACGCTCGTTGATGGTTTCAGCAAACCTGGTGTGATCTCCAACTCCTGAGAAAGATACAAGAATCTGTGTGGATAAATGCACATTTTCACCTAGGGCGGACATGGCGGGGAAGTAGAATTGACTTTCTCATTATCGCCACTGTACAAGAGGAAAAAGGATGTGTTTACACTGACGCTTCAGGTACTCGCAGTGTGTCTGTTATCAGGAGTGGTGCACAACCCCAAGCGGATGCAATTAGCTTCGTGTTCGTACTGCACAAAAAGTGAATGGTTAATAGTTTTCCAAAAGGGAGCTCGGATTACACTGAACATGACAGGATGAAGGCTGCTAAACTCCCACCTCTTTGGATCTGGCTTGGCGCCACGAGACGTTTCATGTTTTGCTATAGAAACAGATCCCCGCCTTGGGACGCAGGAGGCAAGAAGAGGGGCGAAAAGGTGTAAGGAGGGGCTCCATTATAATAGCATACGGGGGAATCTGTTTACCTGCTTCGTGTGAAGTAAACAGTAATGGACCTACGTGTTATGTGTCCCAACATTATCAGTGAACCCTGACGAATCGAGGTATATAATATAGACACATCAAAAAGTACTGAAAGCTATATGGAACACATGACTTTGATCAATCTAGAAATGATATGTGTGAAATGTTTAGATGATTTTAAGTTTCATGATATTGGTTTTTGAGGTTTGCAATATACTGATATAGACTGAAACAGCATGATTATAGCATTAAGATCTTAAGTGAAATATTTTAAATAGTGGTAGTATAAAATGAAAGCAATGCAGAAAGATTTTTTTTAATTGCTTAATATGGAAATATTTACACGTTGCTTTCATTCACTGCACAGTCTCCCACCCCCTTTTTTTTCTCTCTCTCTCTCTCTCTCTCTCTCTTGACTTTGCGACATACAGTGAAAGGTTGACGTGATCGTCGGTTATTCACAACATCTGCTATGGATATGGCAACATTGTGCAATACAACATGTTAATTGCAAATTGGTTATGCACAAGGTTAGGCTATGAACAATCTCCATCTCATCGTTCCTCATGCTTTTTCAGAACTTTTTTGTGCTATGAAACATATTAACATCTTGACGTGGTATACAAAATGCCTTACAAACGAGAGTGATGTAACACCACTCTTGTCACTGAACATCAAAAGTGCGGAGGCACCTCTCTTGAGGTTTTGTCGCTGTCTTTCTTGAAACAAGAATGGAGATTATCGGCAAGATCGAATTAATCTATACGGAATTGCACAACTGATGCCCTACTCACAAAATTAAAGATGGAGATCCATCTTATAAACCTGCTTTAGCTTTAGTATTGTGTGGTTTTTTTTCCTGTACAGTTTCAGTTTGTGAATATTGCATGTACGGAAAAAAAGATCTCGTAATAGGTCGACAATTAAGTTCTACTCCACTCCCGCAGTTAATGTTGTCATGATTCGTTATTTCATTTTTAATGGTGCATTATATTTTGTTCCAGGCATGTTATCTTCCGTTGTGGATTTCATTCCGCCTGGAAATCACTGGATTTCTAGCCTGCACACAAGTGTACATTATTTCCTCTCCTTAGGGAGCTCTCCTTCCATTTTTCCAGGTTGACAAGCATGCGTGCAGGGCAATAGCAAAGGCTGGGTTGCTTTGACTTGAATCGGCAATCCTACCAGATACCAATTCGCTCATGGATGGAGCAAAAGGATAAATTTTAGATTGAATTTGCTGTATGAAAATTAGGACTGAAATCAAAGTTCATTAAACACCTCGAAAACTTAAAAAACAAAAGTCCTATGCATATATTACTTACGATGCTGCTTGGCCCATGAAATGATATAAACAATTCGGCAAATTATTGCTACCTCTGATCTTAATCTGATGAAGTCTTCGCTGCCTTTAACGGTATTTCGATCAGATGACCAAAAAAAAAAAAAAAAAAAAAATCAGATGACGGAAAAGCAGAAGAATTAAGTAAATTCCGAAAATACCTTTGACAGTGCAATTCTGCTACTGTTAAAAGCCATATAAATTAGCCCAACTACTGAAAGGCCAGCAAAAGTAGCTCGGAGCATTTTGATGGATAGCGGAAACAAAACGCATATGATTACTAAACACTTTGATGATCAACGTCAAGCAATAAGAGGGAACTTGTATAATGTTGTAAAGGTGGTGATTGTAAAGAATATATATGTATAAGCGTTATATTACGATGATATTGCGGGATGACATGGACTTACAACGTCAAAGGTCATGGGAATGGCTATTTATAGAAAAAATGTACATAATGTTCGTTTTATAGGAGTGTGATACGACTGAGAAGGTGTTAGAAATGCTGTACTCGATACATATGGACACCGAATCCCCAAAGGAGTTAGCATCAGCTCTAGAGTGGCAAGCCAACAGAGGAAACGTCAGAAACGCAAGAAACATAAAAAAAATCCTATTGAAAGATGTCAGTGTGTCATTCTGTATATTGTGAGCTTCTAGCTAATGTATGAAAGGGCCGACAACTCTCTTCAAATTTCATGAACTGGAAATGATTAAGATACAATATCTTGATGGATGAAAAATACTACGAAGACGAAACATTTTTTTTTTTAATCCAGGCTACCCACACCAAGAAATACTTTTGGCCCTTTTCCCTTACATTCGACTATTGCACTATTTTCCATCAAATAGGCAGATACGTATACATGGTGTAGGAGACATCCTCAATCTGAAAATTCGAACATTTCGATGAATGGTCCCATAGATCCTGCTGAAAACTCATAGATCCTCTTGAAAACGTAATTCATATCAACAGGAATAGGCCTAAAAATGCAGCATCCTGAATATCCTCCCCTTACAAATTACTTAATAACCTTGAATGACATTATCAATTAATCTTTTCTCGGGGTTCGATCAAGGAGAAACTCCCTTTGGAATTTCAACAAGCAAGGGCGACTTCGGTACCGTTCGTAGCTACGTCACACCCCTAATTTATTGTCAATTCTAAAGTGTTTATTACCAGTCAATCATTCTAATAGCTCATCTGAAATACCCCCCTGTCTTCATCCGTGACACTATAGTTGTTGTTCTTACTTTATGTTCTGCTGGTTGATATTCGAATATTAATGACCTTTCTGCAATAGAGTGTAGTGGGGCGAAGCACTAACGGCCACACGTCCGCTTTGTTTTGCCGCCAAAAGTGCAAAGACAATATCGCAACACTCATTTGCAAGTTTGTGGTGTTAGGTTGATAAATTTGAGGGGCGTACTTCGGATTATGAAGGCCGGCCATCAGTTTGAACGTTGACCATAAATGAGGTCACTTTTTATCTGCTTGGCATAGGAGCAGGGATAATAAAATCCATGTTCTTCATCCCCTCTTATGAATGAAATATTAAAAAGAAAAATGTTTTACATGAACCTCAAAGGTCTACGCGCGAGATTAAATCTAATGAACGTGTGCCCATTGAGTATTCATCTTGTACACTTAACGACCAGAACTAAATGAAAAGAGGATTTTTTTCCGGCCCTGTCCAAAAGCAGGAGAGGGCTTCTTTAATTCTTCAAAATATTTGTACTTTTTCGTCAAAGATCAACTTTCCCTTTTTTTCTTTTCTTGTTCTTTTTTTGTGAAACAGTATGTTCTGATTGTTAAACAGTACAAAATTGTATAATGAAGAGTTGGCGGAAAAAGGAAAAGTTATTGAAAAAAATTGACGCAAATATTACTGAATATAATCATGATAAGTAAATAGATGTTTGGTACTGCAAAATCGGAAAGTACCATGTCGAAAAGCTTAGGTATGTGTGTGTTCAATGCTTAGTCTTCAAAGAAAGATATATGCGGAATAATCAAACGCCTATAGTAAATTTCTGCCTAAAATAGAACACATCATATGTTTATCAAATTGACATAGAGGCCTTAGTTCTAACAACAACCCCATGGCAATCGGAATGATCAACAATTGAATAAAAGTAATTCATCTCGCGAGACTGAAATTAATTACCTGGCGAGCAGTTAAAAGAAAGTAAGACTTCATCATCATTTCATTCTTGTCATTTCGTGTCATCCCCTTAACCCTCTCACTTTCCTGATAAGATTCACCGGAATGATTTAAACTATCTAGGTAACATATGAAACTGACTTAGTTCGTCTTTATTGTGAAGCGTATTGTGAAGCTTAGGGGGAAAGCTTATAGTGTCACTGGTTGTTTTCATAACGCAGTATCATTGAACTGGCAGGATTTCGCTCAAACCATTTGATTATGATTTAAAAATAATATTCCATAAAGAGGTTGTGGACGGATCTTGAAGTTATAGAACAATGTAGTATGACGGATTTCATAGTCTATGATTTTTTTTTTAAACACATGCACACGTTGGTATTAATATGCCTATAGTGCGTTAATTTATATGATGTATGATAAAAGAGCAATGTAGATAAATGCATTGCTCAAGGGCATAAGTGCCATGCCGGAGATCAAACCCCGATTCTCGCTTCTCGAGTCAACATGGTCAAGCGCCTTAAACCAGTCGACTATGGCACCTTCACACACTGATACCTCTACGCGCATACACTGATACCCCTACGCCCCTACGCACACCCACAAACGCACGCCACGCACAGCTGTATATCCACACGCCATTCCGTGATACGCTTTCTACATAACTGTACACCTTCCTGCGCCAGTCATGTCTTTAACAGAAATCGTTTATAATAAAGTTGCCAAACAAGGGGTTTTAATTTGTTTTCAAGAGTCCTCTTAGCTGTTGAGTTCGTAGGTGGCCTACACAGGTGTCAGGATGACCAGAGTTTCATCGATAAAATCTGCTTTCTCTTTCTCTGTTTCTCACTTGTTTGACACCCTGAGTGTGCTTTTTCTTCAGGGTTCGGATGAATCAATTCTGTCCCCGTTTTATTTCCTGGGATTTGCACAAATTATCCTCATAAGACTCATCATTCTTCCTTCCTCCTTGGGAAAACGCTGAAACCTATGACTTGGTTCTCTAGCCCTTGGCACTGTAATCCAAACGTTTTGGTTTTATTGTCAGTTTGGTGTGTTGTTGGAATTCACCTCTGATCATATTAATTCCATTAGAGATGCATACGTTCTGTTTGATTGGACAAACATGATAATTTTCTTTAAACCTTCGGTTGTTTTATAGTCCTTGTTTTTTCATCGTTGGTTTGTGTTTCTTTTTCATTTTTTTGTGTTTTTACTTTACATAATTCTCTACATAATTCATAGCACAATCTCTTATAATGAACATGACGTCTTTTACTATGTGGCCCATTCATGTGCATATTCTACGATAATTACCCCGTCACTGGATGCCTTTAGCTCGATGTGGACATGGCTGAAGATACGTTCACCGTCATATTTCATTTTTAAAGGACGTGAAATGGATTCGATTACTTTAATACAAGCGGGAAGGTCACGGGGCTGGATAAAACGTTTCTTTCACGAATAATTACGGAGAAGGTTGGCTAGAGTCTAGATAAATGTTCCTGTCACTAAAAGAAGATCTGCTCATTTAAGGAAGATTAAAGTAGCTACGATTATACAAGATCTGCCAATCTGATAGATCGTGTTACCATATGACTTTGATTCCTGACCTTTAGAACGAACTTTTACTACCCCCACCCTCTATTCTTTCTCTCTCTCTGTCTCTCTCTATCTCTCTCCCTCCCTCCTCTCGTTCCATTTCTCTCCCTCCTCCTCTCTCTAAATAATTCCTTAGATAGAATTAAGTATTTCATCAGGACAGCGAAAGACATAAATTGCAGTGTTTTCTTGAAGCAATCTATATTCCAAAAACCCTTGAAGGAATAGGCCAATGTATTCCGTTTGTTTATTTGCGCGCTACGTTATATTTGAAGCAGTATTTACTCCCAACTCTAAACATAGAACTATCCTCTATTTGTCCACCTTTGGATATATGTCTTCAAAAGCACTCAGTTTGTCTCTCCCATCTCGTCCGTTGTACAAATCTGTCGTGGTGCTGATGTAACGTTGGCGCGTTCGGCGGTTTTTCCCTCCTAGTGCGGTCTGCGGGTGAAGCAGTGAAGTGCTTGTTGACATGCACCGAATGCTCATTTTCCATTGACCATATCCAATGCGCCTCCTGAAGGAGATATGGATATACTACTTAGACTTATGGAGTAGTGTCACAGTACTATGAGTCCCGCTTTTCCGTACCTCGGTACACTCTCTTCGCTGCTCTTCTCCATTTAAGGCCCCCCTTTCCTCTTACTTAAAGGCAACATCTATTATTCGATACAGTCGAAAGAAATTCCTTCTCATTTTTAGCATCATTAGAGATAATATCACTTCATTCATCAGTGACTCACTCTTGCTTGGTGACAAGTTTGATTTTCTCACTGTAATCCTTTTGCTCAACTTGCTCTTTTACATCATAGACACACCACAAGGGTCTCTTGGAAATCGTTTTTAATTGAACCTTGTGGGAAATGTACTACTTATTCGTCAAACTTACCAGCAATATTTGACCCTTGCACCCCGTTCGAAATGTTCTAAAAACACCTTGGAGGAATTTTATTTTCCATGCTTAAGTAAACTGAAGGCAATACAGTGAAAGGCGATATGTCATGCCTATGCATAGAGGATGCCAACAAGTCTATGAGGAATTATCAGGGTCTTAGTGCTACTAAAAGGAACTTTTTGAAAATTCGATAATCTTAGGTTGAAATATGCCAATGGTGATTATACAGTCTCTTATCCCTTGTGTCATTATGCCACAATTCATTTTAAGCAGGTGCAGTATCTACGAAAAATGCATAATAGTGTGATAGTCATTTTACATTGTTAATTCTCTGGGAGTAAGCAAGTGATTTTTATACCAATAAACTGAATTGGTAAATATGCCATACCTAATCATTCCTGTTATAGATATTGGTCATCTTTCAAAGTGCAAATCATCTCAATTTTCTATACACCATATAATCCGTTCATCGTTCAAGCACCTGTTGCGTGGAATTAAACATATTGTCTCGATTTCTGGTTGAAATTTGAATTGAAATTAGTGAAATTGGAATTAACATTTATTTCCTTCTCATCAGCACAATGTGAAAAAACGAGGAAAACATAATGATTTTTACGATGCGGTATACATGGAGTACGATACAGTAAATAATTCAGACAATAGAAGGAGGCGAAAACCCGGAAAGGAAAGCTTGTGTTGCATGGGAACGCCCATAATAACTGAACACAAGTTACTGAAAGAAACATTAAAATATAATGATTACTGAGGAACATATAATACGATTTTCGCATAAAGGAATCGATATTAAATAGGAAGGAAAATACAGTACGCTAAATGGAGGAAAAGTTGAGAAGAAAGTTAGGCATTGGAAGGCATGTTGGCTTATCAGCCTCATAGGCTGTGTGTCTGTTTGGTCAGAATGTAAACCTGCTTATGATCTAAAGAACGATTATCTCAGTTCCCCAATCGTCCCCAAGCATTACCGAGTATCATTTAGTATATACCTCGTAGGGTCCGTCCACGATTGTACATCTGTCAGTGATATCTCTACGCATATTATGTAGATGTAGCTTTAAATATTCTTTGATTGCCTGCAGAAATAGATCATCTCAGAAAAATTTGATTACAAGAGGGAATAAAATAGTGCTGTTTTTATGATATTTAGTACCTCTGGTTGTAACCTGATAATGATTGCTCTTACACAAAGGTGTCTATCACACACACACACACACCCACACCCTCTCTCACACACACCCCAACCAACCTCACACACCCACCCTCCCTCCCTCCCTCACACGCACCCTCACACACAGAGGAAATGTCTTTAAAAATGAAAATACCTTCTACATTATTTACTGAAGTCATAGAAAAATGCAGTGATTTCGACTGTGTATGGGTTTTGATTGATTGTCTTCTAAAGACGCGAGAAAAATTAGATGGATTTCGAATAACTCATAAAGTCGAAGATCTTAAAGAGGAAGGGGCTTCGCTTAAAGGAAACCGAAACCCTCAAGTCATGTAGCTTTTAAATCAAAGCTCAGAGAATAAAACAGATCAGCAACAATTTTGAAGAAATCGGGATGAGAAAGTTATGCCTGTATATATTTTTATTGACACTACCATATTGGTGATATTATTTGTTGACAACTTTCAATATCTTTTTTACGCAAAATTCCACGTATTCTTTATTTTCTTGAAGAACACATGTTTTCATTGTCCTAATCCCAAATATGTTGTGGGGAAACACTCATACATTAAATATCTTGAATTTGGCTTATCTTGAGCGAATCTGAAGCAAAATGAAAATCTTTAATTATGTGTGTACAAAACATAATGACTGTTGCCCACCAAATGATGTCATCAATAGCTATGATAGTGTCGAAAATGTCATTACAGCCATAACTTTCTTATTCCGTATCCGATTTCGTTCAAATTTGTGCTGATCTGTTTCATTCCATCTAAGCTTTGATTTAAAATCCAGTAGACATGAGGGTTTTGGTTTCCATTTAAATATTCAAAAGCACTGATTTAGCAAGTTACTTGCATTTTCCCCATCATCTCGAGGCACTCTGACACATAAAGTAAAATCCTCATGCTACACTGGCGAAAATTTATTAGCTATGTATACATGTTTAACTGAAAATGAGTATATTAATCCCTCTATAAAATTTACTCCTGGAGATATTTCTGTCATATTATCTAAGGACAGATCGAAGAACTTCTTGTTACCAAAATATAGAAAGTTGCAAACGCAATTTATTTGATTTGATTTTGATTGGAATTCATCTTTTCCACTCTTGTTTCTGTTTAACAAATCATCATACAATGGATATCATCGAAATATAAACAGTAATGGAACAAAAACATGAATACAATCCCAGAATTCAGTGAGGTAATCAAAATGGTTATTAAGAAATTCAAACAAAAGTGGCGGAACGTAATTTGAAAGCATTGCTTGTACTATATAGGTCCCAAAAGCAGAATTAAATTTCTTTTCCAAGAACCATGTTGCTGTATATATTGCCACCACACTGGAAAATTATGTCCTGATTGCATTTTAGATATTTAACAATTTTCCTTCTTTTGAGGTTAACTGGACAAGAGCACGCGATATACCTGGCAATTGAATCACCATCCAATTCATTGTATCACTATTTGCAGATGAAAGCGTGTCGAGATAATGTGGCAATAACGGATCAGATTTCTGCCTCAGTATTGTGACCCGTTATTTCATAGCAAAGAGGGTTTCAGTCTCAGTAGAAATAGACTTTGAAGAAGTCGTATGAAAAAAATCGTGTCAATTTCAAAAGTGCCAGGAAATATAATCCTGGAGAGATCGCAATGCCTTGCGAGATGTAGTTTTATTTTACATCATCTTTCGTTCTCTCTCTCTCTCTCTCTCTCTCTCCCTCTCTTGATTTTTTTCTATGCTTTGCTATCCGTTTCTGCATAATTTTCTTAGAAACACGGTACTAATTCTCTAGGTGTTGTATTAAACAGAAATGGATAATACTTTTTGTCTTGCTGCATACACATGTGAGGAAATGTCAGAGATGTTAGAAGAATCCCCCCCCCCCCTCTCTCTGTCTCTCTCAACATATGCATAAATGTGTGTGAATATACATACATTTATGTTGTCATAACCAATATCAGAGAGAGCATTGACAAAGAGTCTCAGAGAAAAATAAAGGAGTAGGCCTACGATTTCTTGTCATCTATCATTTCCACTGCTTATGTACGAGCTGTTATGTAGCAACTAATTACATGTTATGTGTGGGTGCATAAGATATGTTTGCAAATAGAGCATACTGTAGGATACACACTGTACTTCCAGTTTTTCATGATTTCAGCAGATAATAATTATAATGATTACAATGATGGTGATGAACATAGGTCGGACTTTAGCTGAAGTAGACAATTATTCGGAGATCCAAATAAGTTTTTTTACAAACGAAAGTGTCGTACACCTTTCCAAAACATTGCTTTGAAAAAATCAGGGCACAGTTCACATAAATAAACTACCATATGGAGGAATTTTTAGCTGTGGGTATTCTAAGTCTCTTACCCAATCTCAAGATAAATTAGACCATCATTATCAGATAATTGGAAATGGAATAGTAAGATGGACCAGTTCTACATCATCATTACCGCGGGGAAACGCATTCCTCCCAATCCCTTGCTCTGAATAAAAACGTGATGTAGACAAGATAAAAACACAGCCTTATCGACCAAAATAATCATTTTTGCTAATCAGTTCGCGAGATTGGTTGAGAAGGAGTACTTCTGCAGAGTAGGTTTATCAGGGAAGGCAGTACATTGCTCATTCTCATCATGTGTAAGGCTCTGCTATAAAGCTTTGTGTAGATAGAGGGAGGGGAAGAGAACGGGGTTAAGAGGGAGAGGGGTCAAAGAAAAAGAGAGAGGGGAGGGAGGGGCTGAAGGAGGGGAAGAGAGAGAACGACATGAACGAGGGGGAGAGGGAAAGAAATAGATAGAGAGATTGGTCAAACTGTCTATCTTGCTAAATCTCAATTTTGGTCCTTCATCTTGCTTTCGATGATTTTTTTTTATTCCGTTGAAAAGGAGTTTATAAAAAAAAAATCCTCTCAGTCAGTTGTCTGTAATTCCATGAAACGCGAAAGTGCCATGAAGCAACTGCATGTGTATAAGATGGGAATAAAGTTCCATGTTATCAGTGGAAGTGTCGTGGTATCTGCTTACCTCGAGTCGAAAGGTTGGGAGTTCGAATTCTGCACGACACTCCCGCGTGTACAAAAAATAAAAATAAATAAATATAGAAGCCATATGCCCATTCGTCACATTGTATAACTGCATAATAAAAATTAATAAACTTGAAATATTGCTTTTTTTTCAAAGATGGCAATAACGGTATTACTATTGACGCTGACTCCCCTAATTTACATTTCTTATCTACATGCATTTACCGGTATATTTGAATTTCAGTATTGCTAAAGCTTTCTTGTTATAATACAGTCACAGATTTAGATGGTAATCATCTAATCACCATTTTCCTTCCAAGAATACATAGTTTGAAGACAAATCCTTGTGAATGTAAATGTGATGACAGATGTGCCATAAGCCCGAGCTCATGAAATATTGATTTTCATGCTTGATCCCTTCCTGAAACTGTGATCCCTAAAAAACTCTACTTACAAAATGGCTTCAACTACATAGATAATGTGAAATTTGCTGCTTAATCATTCATGGTATGTTGATATCCCCCGCGACTAAAATCAAAACTATTAAAAATCCAAATTATCCATGTATCAAGAATATAACAGATATCTTTAATATTCGAAATTAATTTATTCAATATAATTAATTTGGTTGTACTTTGCATTTTGTACTTTATTCCATCATGTTACGTATTTCAATTCAAAATGTTATCGAATTTTGTATGATTTTCTATATACACGTACATGTATACACTGGGTTGTTACAGCTCTGTTACATACTTTCTTAGTCCCAAATCTTTATACATAGCCCCAGGCCAGGCTTTCATGTAGTCCATGTTCATTAACCATCCTGGGTTTGGATTACCTTGATTACATTAAGACTTAAAGCCGTATCTTGTTTTTTTTTCTTTATTTTCCTTACTTGATTAAACCAGTAATTATTCTAATTGCGATAAATAAAAATCTTTTCATTACTGTTTTAGTGATGCAAAAATACATGTCCAAAGAAAGAAATTTTATTGTTTTTTTGTTTAAAAGTCACCCATTGCAATTCGATCAATAAAGAGTAGGTGCACTTCCTTATTTCTTCTATTACTTTCTAAAGACTGTGCTTGGTTACGCTATCCGTGACCAGGGCCCTGTTGCATAAAGATTTATGCCACGATGACATAAAGGTTTTATGCAACACGGCCCAGATCTCATTAACCAAAGAGAACACAGATTTTTCTTTTCCGAGAAGGAAAAGCGAGTAAATGAAATTTTCTATACCCATTTATATAAAGCATTCTGTAGGCTGTATTAAGATTACAAAGAGACAGTAAACTTCTTTACATGTTACTTATCTTTAATGGTTATACTCTTATTTGTGCAGCGTGTCATTATGGCTGAAATGGCCAACATATTATTACATGAAGCCTATTAAGAAGCGCTTTCTAAACTGCAAGGTGGGCGCCATTGTAGATTGGAACGAGCTTAAACGATCATCAAATAATTCATTATTTCTGGAAAAGAAGTGGAACGGTTACTTGTATGGACAGAATATTCGTACATATAAATAGGCAAATGTCGAATGTCTCATCTCTTCTTCTTTTTTTTTCTCTATTCTATTGTGCTCTCTCTCTCTCTCTCTCTCTCTGCCACATCACCTTAGTTCTTCACCTCTCTTTCTTTCGATGTATTATAGTTTATATTTCATTCATGCCTGATTTCTCCAAAATAAGAACTACATTAAGGATGTGTAAGATACACCATGTGCAGGCTACTATCCCTATCCCGCTAGATTATTATTTGAGCCACACCTGCACACCGTGGAAACCAATTCCAGACCGATAACAAAAAATAGAATACCATGAATGGCCACGAAACGATCAGTTTGTTATCGGTTTGGAGGCGGCTTGGTGGTGTTACCGAGGTTTAACCCTTGCTTTGACTACGTAGAGTAGAAGAGAGGCTTTTCACTGTAGAGCACGCCGTTAATCCTTGTCAGAATTTTCCTGTCACAGGGGCCGACATTGTATCTGCTCAAGTCTGTCAGGCCTCTAGGAGGAACAGAATAAACACATCAGTCACGTATGACAAAGTGACACTGAAAACGCCGCAAAACATAGGAAATTTCGTGTATTTTACTACACAATTACAACTTGTTTAGGCTCTGTTAGAAATTTATAGATGTTCCTTCTTATGGTATACTATTGCAAAATGCAGAACAATCCATTCATATCTATCAGAGCCTAAGGAATTTAGGTTGTTAGAAAATTCGATGTTCTTTATTCAAGTATACAAGATGCAGTAAAAAGAATCACATAAAAACTGGTTTTATAAATAGGTCCTTCCTTTTATCTTTATCATTCTGATGAATATAAGGATGTGACACTTCATAATCTAGTGAATATACATCACAACTTTTCCAGTAATTTTGCGAAATCTCTAAAACGTCCATTTATTTTGTATATATATTCCTGTGATGTTAGATTTCAAAAACCGTTCTCTTTGCATGTCGATGCATATGAGGGTCATTAGGGTTTCCTTTATTATCTTGCAATACGGGGGAAAATTAAACACAAAAAAAATGCATCAAGTATTAGTCAAAAGCTCTCTTCAGTAGGGTTTTTTCCGCTTATTACAACGAAACCTCTCAGTGGATTTCATGAGATCCTAGTGGCATCAGTGGGTCCGACACTAGACAGACAGCAGATCTAACTGAAGGTTGATTTACCCCTAATGGCCAGAGATCGGTAGGTTTGGGGGTATGTGACTGCATGGGGCATTTATCAAGTCAAGAGGTGTGTACCCATCATTCTGTTAAATGTACCTCAGGTGACTTTGCCACGCTGCTAAATCTTATGTAACGATTTGTTTGTTATTTCTGTAATAATCTGCAATAAGTAACAACTGAGGAGAAAAATAATAATGCCAGGTATGAAATTAAACTGAATCACGAGAAAAACGTAATGCCTATCCCTTATCATCTTCAAAGTGTTTGCCATTCAATTCATTTCGGACTACGGCAAAGGCACGCAATTTTTCGTTTGTCTGACAGCTCGGTGTTAAATCCAGCGTAGCAAAACGCAGGGAATGTGTTTTATCGTCATTATATTGATCCCAGAGAGAAAACTCAATATCTTACCTTGCCAAGGTTATAACTCAGCCGTTCCACATTATGGTAGAATATATTGTCATTCATAATATATTTTGAAATAAAATCTGACGTATCTGAGGAATATATTACAATATCCACATATAGGCTGTATTATTCCAATACTCCAGAAACAATTTTGTTATGAAAGAACGTAAATTAGGTGCACTAGGTTGATGTAAGGAATTGAGTCCATGTTTAAAGGAGAGCAGGGCTTGGATCGAACTCGTGGCTCTCTTCGGATGGATTTGATTATACACACTTTAAGGTGAGAATTCAAACGGAATAGTGTCGGAGTATACAAGCAGTGACGTCAGCTAGGTCTCAAATATGGATTCTTGGAAGGTTGTGAATGACAAACAAGGATAAAAGCAGCTATTATTAGACTACACCAGTTTTCATGGTTTTGTATCTATAGCCTAAATCTTGACAGGTTCCTCTAGATTATCAAGTGCAGCCAATTATTGCGTCGTGGTAGTATAGTAGGATAAGAACATGGGCGGAGGAAATGCTTTAACATTAAATTGAATTGAACTGAATTGATATTTTATTGTCTTACTAATAAATATCTAACAAAGAGCCTCAAGAATCTAAAGTACATGTTCTTCCTAATCTTGATAAAAAGTAGGGCGGGGCCTTTGCTCCTCATGCTGGGCCCGCACCATGTTCCTGTGACAGATTAGAAATAGCAGGTCAGTTAAAAGGTTAAAATGATCTGAACAATAATCTGTTAAACTTAGCACATTAATTGCCTTCCTCATGTTGTATCCTGTCCTGTTGCAGTTTCTGCTTATTCTTTTTCTTGATTTCGCCTCGAACATTTTGCTTTCAAATTGGCGGCTTACAGGTCTTACATATTACTTTCTCGATATGGCATATGAGAGCTGGTGTCTATTGTTTACATTTTTCTATAATCTTATGTACGTATTATTTTGTGTAATATTGTTAAGATGTATTTTGCTGCTTCCCGAGACATGTCTTTCATATTGTCTGGATGAATTCAAATCAAATCAAATCGAGAGGAATTACCGTTGTATCTTTGATAATCTACACCTTCTTTACCACTGATATTATAACGCACTTTTCTCCTGTTTAAATGTGTATAACGAAAATGCACTATGCAAGGAAAATCTGAAGTTTTCCTTATGCTTCAGTTCTATCATTAAGCATCGATGATTCTGTCTGTTTTCTTGTAATTACCAAAGTAAGAACACGGTAGAATGCATTATAAGCCTGTTAGGGGATTAAAACTTCATTTTATTTCAAATTATGTGTGTGCTGATTGTGCGCTCACGGTGTGCTCATTGTGACAATCCCCAGGATGGTTATGATAATAATGATCTCCTTCTTGGAAAAAACGTCAGTTGGCTCAATTATCTAGCTAATTGTGCAAGACTTTTCTATAGATGTTTGAAAATTTCGTAGTGATTGACGTGATGATGGCGGATGCCTATTGATGTTTTCCTTCCTGTATATATGGGCAGTTCTCAGTGGGCGTTAACAGAATTACATCGTATATTTCTTTTACATGGAGCGGATTATGTCCATATTCTTCTCGACTGATTTAATCATGATAACGCTAAAAACTAATAATAATTGAAAAACATCTACACATAGAAGATTCTAGCATAAAGAATTCTGACACTGAAGGAAACGGTATAAAATCTGGAGAATATTTGCTATACCTCTAAATGAAATAAAAAGAGAAAAGAAGAAATATTACAACTATTTAAAACAATAGGACTACTAACATGACTAACGATCATTCCTTGTTCGTTTGATTACGTCTAAGAGATACTATTCATATAAGTAAAAATCAACTTTTTATAGTCTCTTATACGAGGATTTTCAGTGAACTAACTATATGCGCTCCTACATGTTCTTGAATATCATTTTCTTTAAAAAAAACAACAAAAAACAAACATACTCATACTAGGATTTTCTTTGAACTGACTTTACGATCCTTAATAAATGTTCTTATATCTCTAAAAATATACTCTTTCATTAAACAAAAATATAAATCACTCTATATTCATTTCAAATCTCTACAGATTTCATGTATTACTTGGAATAAAACGAAAAAAGAGGGGTAATGATCCTATACCCTCTATCCTATCCTGTAAAGTAAGACAACATGACCGTAAGCATCAAATTTCTAACAGAGAGATTTGTTGATATTCATTCATTGCTGCCAATCAGTGAATTTAGAATGTTATCCCTATAAGCAAGCACATAACCATGTTCCAGGAGCTAGACATGGAATTATTCATGTCATAGAAGGAATTATCATTTTGATTCCTCAAAAATTTAGCCGATATTAAAGCACTGAATTGGACCCATTTTCAAAGTGCAGAGGAGAAAGATATCGCTCCTTACCGTACGCTTGACCGAATACAAAACATATCGTACTCATTAAAAATGCGTTTTCATGCCTACTTCACTTTTGCATAAGTTTGATTTCATTTAGATATGGTCCCAGGGAGAATGGGCGTATGTAAAAGACTGACGCCATTTGAGCTTGAGTGACATGATTTACGCGTCCTTATCATGTGTGCTTTCTGTTCCACGCTTCACTAGAATCTCATTAGCTTCTTCATATTCAATATTCAGTGGTATTTCTATGAAGAATGAATTCTCAATTCTCCATTTAAATATCGTGATGGCTGAATTAGTAGGTATTCACATATCTCATGATGTGGCCATGACTGCTGATTTCCGATCGGAATGCCCTATAACCAAGTGGGGAACTCCCTACAAAAGCGTCGGAAGCTATAGTCACGTGACAGCACAAATCAGCTTGTTCAGAGATAGTTACTCTTGTCATCTTATCAAGGAAGCTTTTCCCATATCATGAATGAAATTAACACACGAGAAGAGTAACCAATTCCATCTATCCGTAATCATTGACCAATACATCCATCACATGCCCTAAAATGAAGACGTACATGTATCTTTAAAGCCAAAGATATCGAAGTCAGATTGGGTTAGGAACCTCCTCTGTTGTAAAGAACGTTTGCCATTATAGCAAATTGATTTTTTAAATGCCGTGAGAATCACGTGATCGTCATTTGTAGTAAGCCACTGTAATCCGTGGATGAATAATGGAAGCAGGGAATACATAAAAACTACTTCTTATATTGATGCAAGATCAATGGATCTGAGTCATCTTGATTACTGGATTCTCTGAATGAGCTGCATTATTTTTAATTCTGTGATTTTAACAGATCAGTCGGAACAGTTTTGATTAATAACAACGGTGGATAAAACTTTCATTTAAAAACTCTCGCTCAAAATATGCAAGAACACACAATCCAGGGAAATATATTATACATCAGAAAACATTGATTTGCGACATTTAGCTTTTATCGGGCTCTGCAAGGCTCTTATCAGCCATTTTCCCTCTTTAATATGATAAATTTTTCCCCTTCTCTATCAGGTCTGTCGTTCCAGATCGTATATATTATATATATGTACATAATATTATACGCAGCAATGGAAATACCCACATGACTGTCTACCCGGGACGCCCCCCCCCCCCCTCCCCCGGGTAGACCAACCCTGGGTCGACTAGGGAACTTGTACATTTTACGTATGAAGAGTTTATATGCAAAAACAGATAAACGTCATTTTTTACAATTTTGACCCCGGCTGGGTATTTCTATTGCTGTATATATATATATATATATATATATATATATATATATATATATATATATATATAGTCAAACCTGCTTTAGCAACCACCTGTATAGAAAGACCACCTGTCTATAAAGACCACAATTTTTGTTTCCCTTGAATTGCTTTTCCACTTGAAACATGTTCTAAAGAAACCTGTCCATAAATACCACCTGCTCATAAAGACTGCTTTTCTTGTCTCCCTTGGGTGGTCTTCATATCCAGGTTTCACTGTATATATATATATATATATATATATATATATATATATATATATATTTCATATCTATAAACGTTTTACGACACGGCTCGTTCGGCAATTGCTCAATGGTCACTTTCTTACTCTATCCAAATACTTAAAATCAAGCCCTGAACCTGCTGAAATAGACATTATAAATCTAACACTAACCCTAACCATGCTGACCCTAATTCTAATCTAAAACCAAGTTTAAAGGCAGTGGCTAGCTTTGTGAGCAGCCGATTTAAAAAATTCTCAAACTAAGATGAAACATGTGTGTGAGTACTTGTATTTGTACTCAAAAACCCTGATACCAACTATGATTTGGAATGAAAAACTGTTAGTAAAACGCAAACCGTGATTTTATTATTTTTGGTCTCAGAGACAAAAAATAAGAGGACCGTTTTGCTCGAGTTAAAAAAAAAAACCGTTGGAGGCCTCCAAAAGGTTACCTCCCTCCGCATGCTACGCCAATACATATAGTGTGGTCCGGTGAGCCTTGCGCGCATGCGTACTCCTTACGTCTAGTCTGTGCGACCGACCCTTATATATTTTTTAAACATTGCTTCACATTTCTAACATTTAAATATACTTCCTGTGGATATTATACTCTGAAACTTTTAGACTGGTATTTTTAGACTATAACCTTTATGTTCATCCCAATTTCAAGTAGCATCACGAGGTTTTATTATTATTATTATTATTATTATTATTATTATTATTATAACAATGTAAACCAATGCCTTTAAGTCCGAACCCAATACTTATCATCTTTGACGAAAGGCAGGTGGAATCACCCAACAAACGTGATAAAATAGTCCCTATCTCAAGGGAACTTAATGCGCATGTGTCGTAATTTTGATTGATGACGCCAGAAGCCAGCTATCAAACATCTTCTGTTCTTTAATTTCATATCGAGATTACTGGTGACATATTTCGGTTTACATGAAATTCACTTCGACGGGAGCAGATTTTCAATTCCGCGATTAGCGTGATTATCAGTTTCCATCCCCCTCTCTTTCTATCTCCCCACCTCTCTCTGTCTCTTACTATGAAAGAGCGATTAACACTAAAGGAAGCCAACCACCATTATGTATCATGTTGCAATCTCAACTCCCCCCGCCCCTCCCCAAGCTCTCATAAATCCTCTTTGACTAACCGTGTTTGTCTTCGCGTTTATTTTTAGATTATTTTTTACGGAAACGAAGATAAATTGTACTGCTTTATAAGGTTTCAAATGCAGAGGTATCTTAGAGAAATAAACATGCTTTTACCATGTTTACAGGATTATATATTTCGATGTACATCGAAAAGAATATTATGTTGTTGAGATTATCTGATTATCATAACCTATGTTAAGAAATGCTGAGGTATGATTATGATAAGCGTCGTTTTATATAAGATGTTGTTGTCCTTCCGACTACAATGGTATTTATATCTTATCAAGTAATCTGAGATCTGTACATGCCTTCATGACTTTAAAACAGTGTGTGAACCACTGGTGCAGCCACCCTACATGAGAAAAATTGAATTGATAAAACACCCCCTTTATGTCCCAGGCAAAAATTTGCGTGTTGTTGTTTTTTTCATCAGTTCCAAGGAGGAATTACCATTTTGCCTGCTGAATTAATTTCAGGGAAATAATGACAATTGTTCTCTTTTCTTCAAATTCGTATATCCTTTGTGCAGTCTTTGATGCTGATAATTATACCATAAATATTGCTGTATCCTAGCCGTTTTCACGTTCCCTGGTGCACTTATAAAGGAGCAAACTATTGGCAAAGGGTTAATTAGAGGCTACCACCGCCGCCACAAATAAAAGTCGTCACAGTTTGAAGTTTTAGCGTGATCCTGGGGATGCGAAATTTATTGAACGTAGCGATTACGATCTATTGATCATCAGAATAGATACCTAAAAGAAAGTTCACCTTGTCGGCATTTGTATAAAAAAATCCTTACTTCTGAAATCATGCATGTCCTGTGTTGTATCTGATATCCACCACTTATTTATTTATTTATTTATTTATTTATTTATTTTGTTTTATTTATTTTATACTGCAGGGTAGGCCTGTTCAGTTCTTAAAACTGCTTTACAAAGGCGCCCTGCAGTTTAAAATACATGTCAAGATTTACAATGCTATGTACTTGTATGTCAAGATAACTATAAAATATATCATCAAAAAACAATCAACGTCAAAAATACAAAATACAAAATATTTAACATCAGAAACAATTAACACCAAAATATAGAGTGGGAAGTGACAATTTAAACATACAAGTACATAGCATTGTAAATCAATGGAATATTATTTCGCTCTTTATCAATTCGTATGAAAGGTTTTGCATAATTTTTTAAAAACTAACAAGGAGGTACAAGGCTTGTAAATTTGAAGGAAGTGCATTAAATAATTTGGGTCCACTTAGTCATTTTTTCACTGTCATTAAAACGAACCATCGTAAATCAAGTAAATGTGGAAACGTAAAACTATTTGAAAAATTTATGCCTGACTTTTCATTAATCTGCTTTCCCACTCTAGGAAGTAATATTAATTACACGGTCCATTTTTCTAACTCATTTAGATGACAGGGAAGTATTTTATTTACTCCCCAATCCGTCATAGCCATAAACGAATTCAGAATTCATTACGGACAATGATCTGACAAGTTAGCGTCTTCGACATCGCTACTCCTCGCGAAGCTGTTTTCCCCGGGTTCGATGTTGACTCCCATCTGGCCCAATGACTGATTCCTGACGCCCTAAAGTAAAGTGATACTCGAAAAGAGAGGCATCCCATATGCCCATATTTTCAACGTGTCGAGTATTTGCACGGCATCTCCTTTACTCCCCTCTCACCCGGCGCAGGCACTTGATGATGGTGGGAAAAGTATGATATTTCTGAAAACATGAAAGCTGGTAAGGAAGTCAAAGAAGTATGCATTGCAGGACTGCTGTAATGTCACCACATCCGCTAATAGAGGATATTCATTTCAAGATCTGCTAATTACAAGTATAGTCACGCCTTTACATCTTACATAGGCATTTGAGCTTTTACTTGACGTCACGTTGATGTCTTAATTCGAATTTGATTATTTTCCTTAGCTAAAGTTTGGAGAAGATGATCTATAGCCAGTGTTTAAATATGAACTTTTTAATTTTTGCTTTAGCATAGCAAAGTGTGAAACTACTGTACATTTCATCCAAATTTACTGTCTTGATAACATAAATTCAATCACGTCTTTTTTTAGAAGTAAACATCTTGATCGAATTTTTTTAAAACTGGAAATGCGTTTCGTCTTTCCATAATGGGCTTGGAAATGCATGTATGGATTAATTCATACGCAATGGATTGTGATCGTATAATCATTTACAATGTGAATAATTTCTAGTTATTCCTTCATCACTATATTCCCAAAATGTTTGCGCGAGTTTGTTGGAATGATGTGATGAGAGTATTTACAGTTCGTGCACTGCACTTTCGATACAATTTAGGATCAACTTTAATTGATTTTAAAGGGAAAACGCCAATCGGTTAATAATGTTTTAAAATCCCTGTCTATTGTAGAAGCTTAGGAGATGTAATTAAGTATAATCTTGTAAATACAAGAAGACAAAGTGTATGCGAATTAAAAAAAAGTATGGTCAAGGACTGATGTCAATTGGACATAGTTATGGTGAGTTTATAATTTTGAAATCTTCTTCATTTCGGGAGAGTATTCTAGTATATAGAAACAGTTTTCTTTTTCTGTAAAAAAGTATAATCAAGAACAACCCAAAAGTTTAATCACAAATACGAAATCCGGATTGCCTGATAGTTAATTTGCCCTGATATAATTACCTCAGAAACGCAACTCATAATCATGATAATGGAAAAGGGCCCAGTAGTTCCAAAATAAGATTAGAAAAAATCTTTCTAAGTCTTGGCTAACTCTTTTCAACAACATGATTTTCTCGGACAATCATGTCACCTTTTCACCGCGTCCATGAAATAGGTAACAAAAAAACAAAAACAAAAACAAAAACAAAACAAACGAGCGTAAATCTATACGCAGTGTTCCTTAAAACACAATGCACAGTAATTCAATTTTAACCGAAAGATGAGACTAAATGAAATTATTAGTTAATAATTATCTCAGTCAACACTGCATATGATATTGCTCGATTTACAACTCACTATCACCTTGCCCTTGATCTGTGTTTCATGATTCTTCCTTACTTATGTTGTTTTTTCCCCTATTTCTGTGCATGACTTGGTTGACGGCTTTATGAAATTGTTTTTCTTAATTTTCCCCGGACACCAAATGATCAATCTCTCAATCTAATTATTGACAATGCAAGTCTATGACTTCAGGGGGAGAAGCGACAAATCAAAACTGGAGTGTCCGTGATTTCCCAGTGGACTCTGCTGGCTTCTTTTTCTCATCCACACCGTGAACTCGGACCCCACACCCACTCCGTTCAGGAGAGCAGAAGAGTAGCGCGTGGGAAGCGTGCATCGTCTGCGGTATATAGGAGGGGGGGGGGGGGTCCAAATAACGAAGCTAACTGTTCCATATAGAATCATGTGAAAGAGGGTCCTTCACCTTATGTCCATGCTCCCACTTCCACGAATATTCTCTCCTTTTACCCATGAATGAGGTTCTCTTGTTGCGTAAGATAACATAAACTTACACTAGAAAATGATTTGCACATGTCTGATTTCATCTTGACATCTCTTGACCAACCTCATTAAGGAAAAAACTTAGAAGAAAAAGTAAAATATTCTATTCGAAATTTCATGAAATAATACACTAATTAACCAAAAGGATGCACAAAACATAAAGTATTTAAAAAGAAACGATTTGGTCCTCTTTCTAAATTATTTTCGTCATCCGTATGGGGGGGGGGGGGTGAAATGCCCATGCCCCCATAACTTCGCCAACCGCTTAGGAGAGATTTGATATATAGTTTTTCCTGTCGTTACCTCCGTCGTGATCCTAAGCTTTCAGGGTATCCGTCACGAGTTCTCGGTGCAAAGAGCGACAAATGAGCTTTGTTCTGAAGGGCGCTGAGGTGAATTTCAACAGAGCTTCAATGTCGACTCTCCTGCTTTATAAAATGAAATATCAGTTTATTCTGACTACGTTATATTAAGAATATGGTTTTTAGAGGAAGCATGAGCATATTATTGTCTTTTTAGTCTCCTCTACCGGCAATTCGTTTAGCCGTTTATTCATTAACCCATTCATTTATACATGTTATAAATTCCATGTTACTGTAAGGGAAGATCTGTTTGTTACCATTTTACGCGAAAGTTACCATGATACCATATTATATTGCTTTCTGGAGTATTTACAATTTGATAATTTCGAGGAACGAAACAGGTAAAGAAGAGAGAATCGATCGTTTGTGGTACGTGTTCTTAAAAGAATTGAAAATACGCTTGATATAAACAAAGCTGTTGTTAAAATGGGGAAAAGAAATTGTATAGGATTCCTGATGTCCTCAATTTGTATATTTAAATCTTGTTACTTTTGTATGTAAATTACTGTCATTTATTGTTAATTTTGATTGATATGATTTGAGCAAATAAATACCTGTAAAGGTGAAAGAGAGAGAAAAAAACACCCCATGATACCATTAATCGTGTTATATAAAAGCTATTCAGTAGACCTGATATAGTAGGAAAACAAATACAAACATAGTCATGATAAGGTGGTTTTAAATGGGGTACCCGATGCTGAAACAAAGTTAGCTCATTTAAAAGATTTTATTAGCAGAAAATCATCTGCCTAAAGTTTTTTTTTAAAGTCGTGTTACCAAGGAAACCCCCAAATGTGGTAAGATTTCAGGATATTTTTGACCTCTCAGCTGTGACCCAGTTTCAACTGGGTACCCACTTTGACGTCAAAATGACGTCAAAGTGGGTACCTTGTTTAGCACTTCTAGCAAAATGCGCGCAAGGTATAATACATATTGTACAGTCTAGCGCGCAGCACAACTGCAATGCGCGAAGCTGGGTACCCACTTTTACGTCATAGCTCATACTCACATTTTTGGGTCAGCTCTTGACTTTTTATGAGAAAATTAGCCAAAATGCATTGATTTCGATTGAAAATCATTATATTTTCAATGTATTTTTTCTTAGAATTCTATTCTCGATCATATATCAATTTTTTTTACCATTGTGCAATCACTTTAAGGCTTGATCAGGTGGGAAGTATTATTGCTATATAGGCAACCAAGACAAATATTAAGAATGGTCTAATAGCATATGGTAAAGTAAATCATGCAAATAGTGAGCAGTTTCCATTTTGCACCCACTTCTATGTGATAAAGTGATTTAGATCTGAAAGATTTAGACATACTTTTAACGTCACCGTCCGAAAAAATAGGGACTTGGAACCGCTTCTCTCGTCGTTGCACAGAGGAGAACCGACCCCAGTCTGCCCAACTTAAATATGCATGTACATTGAACATGTTTAAGGATAAGAGCGGGGTTTATCTTTCATACTCATTTCTCCTTTCTTCATCTAATGAAATATTAAGCAGTGTTTTGGTTGCATATCATAAATTATATACAATGTGTATGCTTAGACAAGCAGAAAATGTATTAGGTGTAGTATTGACGCAATCATGTCATATGCATCAAAAAGCTCTCACAAATGAATGCATTTGCATCGATGAAAACACGTAATAACCCCAACCTGAAAGGGCATTGATTTTAAGAGATACAGGCAAGACGTCAGTACACACATTTTCTATTGCGTCCTAAGAATCTCTTTAATTTTCTGTCCATCTAGGAATTACGTGATAAAGATAACAGTAACACGCACAGCAAAAAAAAAAAAAAAAAAAAAAAAAGCAGCTTATTTTCTGTTGGTTTAAATACGAAATCACTCACACTCTTGATTCATCATCCTTGTAATACATATATATAAAGCTTTGGAGATTTAAACATCATAATATCTAAGTTATCTAGATATCACCAACGAAAATTAGAGATTCTGTGATTTGATTATTACGATTTTGTGTTTCCACCTATCTCATATACGGGGTGTACAGGTCATGCAATTCATTAAATCCCAAACAGCCAAAAGGCACTAACAGAGATGTATTACACTTTATATCATTACATGATACCTAAAAAGCCTTCTCCTTTTCACATGTTTGAGATCTATATTTGATTCTAATGCACTTTGGGTGAGTTCATCTTTTCATAAAATGCATCCATTATCGACGAAAGTACACGCTTTTTGTCATTCGACATTTAAGACACCATGACACGTTTGTGTCGGGTGGCATTACACATCCTGAGAAGAGGGTCTACGATCCCCTGGTCTCTTTTATTTAGCCTTCCTTTCAATGAGAAAGAGCCAGGACAAAAAGAAAGGAACGGTTGAGACTGCAAACACGAATATGAATGAAAAGGAATATTCGAATAAGAACAGGATGCGAAATTTCACCGGGCACAGAGCGGCTTTAAAGCGATCTGTTTTACATAACGACGTTTTGTTGACACATAATTTCATGATTCCCATTTTATTGGTGGTAGCTCTTCCCTGCCTCATGTTGTCACCTCCAAGCAACGGTTAAATAAATGACGATAGCGTTCCCATTAACAGCCTTGTCACATTACGCATTGCTCGCTCGCGAATTCCTACCACGGCTTTCCATGTGATTTCCGTCGATAAATCAATCGATTTTTCACAGATTCTTGATAAAAATAACGTATTCTTAAGAGCCATCTCTACAGCGAAAGTAACTGGTAATAAAATGTTACACCGCACGGATATGACAACAAACCACGATCAATGAACTCACCACCAGGACTATATTAACTTTTCTTTCTGGCCGAATCTTTTAGCCTTTCGCGGGTTGATAAATCAACCGTATTCCTGGTATTACACACCCGGATTACACAATTACATATCAAAGAGGTGACACTTCAGCCCATTCCATATTACTTTCGCCTTAATCATTTTAATGTATGTTTTCTTTTCATCAGGCATGCATTGATTTGTATTCCATATTTGTTTTTATTGCACCCCAGGGTCTACTGCAACTTAAAATGCTGAACCCTTAGATACGTTAGATCTCGATAATTCAGTTTGTCTGCATCCTGCTATCACCTCCTAAGTGTGCAAAGGGGACGAGATGAATCCTCAAATTCATTTTTTGCTTTGCATGTTTACTTGGCTTTGTATGTACATTTCCCAAATGGTTACAAATGACTGAGTTTATATTTCTGACATTTGTCGAAAATAAACAGCACATTTCCTTCCTTGGTTAACAATATATCATAAATTTTACATCAGACAGATGAGACAAAAATTCCAAACATGCATTCAAATTCCGCTGTGACAGTGTGACAAGATGTGAGGGATAGCATTACAACAATAAAATGTAATGACAGTGATCACAAACCGAGAGTTTATAAATATGCATATCAATATGATATCATTTTCTATTCTTTATTGGATCATTTACCCTCTGCATTCATTAAACAGTGTTAAAGATGAATGCCTATCGTAATGCAGTGTATTCTTTCGCTCTATCTCGTATCGATTATTGTAATGGGCTTCTATCTACCATTCCCTCGAATGGAACATTCTTCATTTAATGTAAGCGCTTGGGCCTTATGGTAAAAGTGCGGTATAAGTAATGATAATAATAATAAAATAATAATAATAAAGTAATAATAAATTAATAATAATAACAGTTATGATGATAATGATGATGATAATAAACAGCCCCTGATTCATTCTCCTATTTCATTTGCTGATGACATGTCATGAAAGGCAAAATTATTTTCATGTATTCTGAAGAAATTTCTAAATGCCGTTATACTGCTGTCCTTGATGAATATCATATTTTTGCTGATTTGATTCCCAGTATAAAGCTAGAACAGTTGGATGGATGGTGTCATCAAGACAAAACGGTTTGAAAATGTCATCGTTGCGCCAAATTAACAATATTTGATAACTTTTCACCTAAAGCCACATGTGATGTCATGATGACGTGTGGATGTAATTTGTCTCAATAGTGATTTCAAATCTAGAACAACATATTGAAGGTAATGGCTTAATTAAAGCTCTAGCTTTTGAAAATTTGATTATGAAAAATTAGTTTCATACCTAGTTTCATTATGAGAAGACAATTAATTTCGCGGCCTCGTTTTATCATGAGTCGAAAATACATCAGTGCAACGCACCTGAATTTAATGAGATGACATCAGGTGATGAAATAAGTTGCGCTTCTTTGTTAAGGGCACCATGCCTGCTATATATATTTTAGATAGTGATAATTCAGAGTTCACATTAATTCTGTGCAGCTCATGCGAGGACACAAACGAGGTGAGAGATTATCCAATCGTCCAAACTGATTGGAGCTTAGAATTGCCAAGATTTTAGAACAGGTGACCAGCTGTTCATCGCCTTTTGTAAATATCGAAAGACATATAACGGCAAATGAATTGCTGGTGGGGCAAGATTATCTTTATCATGTTTATACTCTGTGATGTGGAGATGTAGATATTTTCTATATTCTTTGGTTTTCTATATTATACATCCAAGTTGAATCACTATAGTGCGTATGCATGAGTAACAGACTGTGTTATTTTGTCAGTATTCAGATGAGATGCTTATATCTGACGGAGTTTTTGTTTTAATGACCCGTCAAATTAGTTTGAGATGGGATACACAACTTGATATCAGCTCTGATACCACGAATAACGATAAACATCATGATGATGAAGAGGAGGAGGAGGTTACACAGGCAGTGCAGATTAAAACCGTGTCATAGTATACCCATTCCAAGTTCGGACTCGAACCCCCGACCAGTCTTCCTTTTAACGTTCGATCATGACAACCGTGACAACGACAATCTGAATGCCTTTACTTAAAATTGTATTTTATTGTGACAGAAAGACAGAGATTAATCATAAAAAGAAGATGAAAATATAACTTATAGAACTATTTTTAAATCTGTATTTCAGATAGCTTACTAATGATATCTAATTTGCTATGAACTGGCAATATGTTCCCAGAGCCTCTTTAATTTCTTCAGTTTGACCTTTCTAAGAGCAAATATAGCAATCGAATCAGGCAAGAAGCAATATTCCCTTAATTTCCTGAAATCGTAAGCAAGCCTCTTAAGCAATTAGTTTTTGTTGAATATGGCTCTTTCCAAAAAATCTTCTCACATATCGTTTCATTATAACTTTTCCCATATGAATTCCAACCCTAAGCGAATTTTTGCTTTTCATTTTTTCTTTTCTTTAAATACAGGAAAGGGGAAGGAATGAAAACAGTACGCAAAGGCCAATCAGAGCATCTTCATAAAAACTGAGATCAAAACTCACGTTTTGTTTACCTCCATACGTATGCATAACCCCAAAACTATATACGATTTTTTTTTTAAATATAAATCTAGATGTATTAAGAAAGGTGCATTTCAGTATAAAGCTTGGTATCTTGAAAGTGTAAAATCGAAATGACAATGCCGTTTGTTTCAATCTCTGTCAGTTTCCACTTTATTCCTTCGTATATGCGGTCGACATGTTAATGAAAGGAAATAAATTCGAGCTGACAGTAAATCAATTAAACAAATGACACAACATCACCCCCCCCCCTCAAAAAAAAAATCAATTTTGAGGAAAAATCTTTCTTTCTTTCTTTCTTTCCATCCTCCTTTCTGTCTACTTGTATTTGAATGTGCCTGTAATTTTCTCTTTGAACCCATAAAAACAAAATGGATTCATTTCTCGAAATGGAAAGGTATATAATATTAAACCAGAGTTCTTTTGTACCTCATTAACGATGCATACCATAGTATGGTATTATTTCATCAGTTGTCATGTTTTGCTGTTTATTCCCTGAATGTTTCTACTGTTACTTATCTTATTGTTAAACCGAAAAATCAGCACTAAAAAGAAAAGAAAATCTCACTTTAAAGCGACAAACCGACTTGCATAGGATTTTCCACACGCTCACCTCGCTTCCCTTTTATATCATTCGATTTAATGCTTTTTGTGTGTGGGTGTGTGTGTGTGGGTATGTGTGTGTGTGTGTGTGCTAAAAGCACCATAAACGCATACAAATATTCAAAAAAGGAAATAACAAACCAGAAAAGGGTAACGTCAAAATGGAGAGATAATCTTAAGGAGCGATGCTTGTGAGCAGGGTTCCAATATCACAAAACAACCAATCAACAATCTTGACAAAATTGATAATATAACATAATTTAACCCTCTGTCATACAACTGGGCAAAATAGAATTGTGTAGTCAAGGACATTAAAAACTGCATATTCACACCATGAAACAACATTCGCATGTGGGTTTTGATCATGAATAGCCGAAATTCAAAAGGATAGTATAGGGGGAAACTCGCGGCCTATGGTATCTCAACAACGGCAAGAGCGCATTTGACGATCAGCCTTGCCGCTAAGTTGAAAGAACGGAAGAGAAGACAAAGCTGGGCAACCTACTCAATTTCCTGAAGGTATGGGGAAGAAACGACGCCAACCCTAGACAATGTATCAAAGACCTATTATATTAAAGCTGCCACTGCTGCAATGACCTGTGAGAAGCAGAAAGCAAATAAAAACGTATGAAATAGCAATCATGATGAATGAAACAAAAGCTTATCAAAAGCAGTCCGCAAAGAAAGACGATACTCACGGTGTTGGAATTTTTCCACAAGGCTATTCCGTCACCAGCGTTTTTTCCAAAATATTTCAAGAGTGCCAACATTCTGCTTTTCTCTATTACTTTATTAAAAACAAATTGAAGACCTTTTACTTGATCTACGCCTACACTATTATGTTTGCTAAACGTCATTGAGCGAAGATATATTATGTTTTTCTCTCAATTTTCTCCAGGCGCAAGCGTGACTTTTTGATGCCATGCGGCTTGAAAAAGTGGCAATGTCTTAAAATGAACATTTTAACAATGATGTAAATGGAGATATTGTTTATTCCTTCTTATCCTTTGTATGCTTTTTAAGGCAGTCAATTTCAATCGCAGATGCTTTTTTACGTTTATAGGTGTATTTATGCCCATGGCTAGAGATATATGTTCACCAGCATATCTAGAGTTTTCAATGGTTCATGCAGCGAATATGAAGTGTTCAGTATGAATCTTATATCCATGATTCATGAAGTGTGTTTATTGTTCGTTAGATTTCGACTATTAATTTTCTCTCTCAATTTTTTTCCCGTCAAACAGCAAACTGTATTTCAAACAAAACATATTGAAACAGTGAAGAAATACTTCTTCTTTAAAAGAGCTGTTTGACTTCATGAGTTATAGAAACTTGGTTTCCATCAGTATCTCACTGTTCTTGTTGTTAGTCGAATTTTCATAAAACATAAAACATTAAACTTAGTTAATTTATGCATACAGGCTTCTGACTTACAAGGGCCATTTGACTTCATGATCACTTCAGCTGCATACATCCTTTTCTCTACTGTCCTATTAGATACTCATTCCGATGCTTGTGAGTCAAGTATTTATAGCAATTGAAATTCTAGGTTGGCGTGTAACTGCTTTCAGGCATCAATACATTGAGGCTCTTCCCGCTAATTGTCACTTTCGAAAACCGGCCTCTTACTTCAGCCAGGACGAAGCCCTTTTAATCCGTAGACACGTCGCCTGAGGCTAGCGACTGAAGATGGGTGGACGTTGACCACCGTGCATCCATCGTGATGGTGTCTGCAAATCTCTCCGTAGCCACTCATCACTAAACTTGAAGATGTCAGCAGGCATTTCTTGCCCGCTTCATTTGTAGGTTCGGTCAAATGAGACTAGTTTTAATCATGCAACCCGGATTCGTATTGATTAAGCCCTTCCGCTCCAGATCACGATTATGCCGGAAAATTTGTGTTGATTAGACCCGTTCAAAGGATCTACATGTACTGCATAGACTTACAGGGGTAGCGGTTTTCTGAAGAAGGGTGACGACCTACTATTTATGACTGCAGTATCTTTTAAATATAATTTGACATGTAAAAACTCAGGTTTGATCGTGTTTTTGACTCCGAGAAAAGATGGCCTACAGTCTTTGGTCCGTATGTTACATCAACAGTACTGTTTCACTTATCTGTCGCAACCGGCAATTTGGCTATGAACACATCGATTGATTTCTTAGCAAAACAGGCATATTCTGGGCTTTGCCACACGCGCCGATCGGCACAAACGATACAAATAAATAGAGGGATTGTTCTGTTCAACACAAGAGACCCGAAATTACCATTACCGGGCTTGATTAGATGCATCTGATGCATGACAACACTAAGACACTCAGTATAGATTCATTCTGTACAGTAACATTTTTATAATCCTCATGGGCGTCAATCTAGGGGGGGGGGGGGAAGGGGACGGGGGGGGGGGGGGGTCACGTCTCCCCCAAATATTGAAGGGTGGGGGGGGGGGGGGACACAATAGGGCATGTCCCCCCAAATTTTTGAAGCCTTGTATTTCATTATATTAAGCCCTAGGGGGCAACATGTAATAAAGCACTAAGATACGCTCTATGATTTTGATAATTGAAATAGTTATTATAGATCATCAACTATTTTATGATATAATGGTACCATGAGGAAATCAGCTAGGAATTGTGCACTATCTCACTCTCCTGCATGTATACAGTGTCTCCCTAGACCACGGACGTCAATCGAGTGGGGACAGGAGGACTCAATTTTTTGGATGGAGACACAATAGGGTATATCCCCCCTTTTTTGTTGTTGAAAAGGACACCTGAAAAAGCTAATAGGGTATAAAGTCCCCTTACAGGAGCGGCGGAGTCGGGGACAGTGGCACCTTTTAAAGCCCCCCCCCCCCCCCCCCCCGTGCTTCCCTTTTTATCCTTGAAAATGCCTCTTTTCAAACCTGTTCAGTGCCCTTTTTCTACTTACAAGGCCTCTTAAGTGTCATTTTTCGTTTAGATAAAGTCACACTTCTGAAATTTTACGACTGCACCGTTTTCCACCGGAAGTTGACCCTTTTCCCTTTTTCATAGCTCTATTTTCCCTTCTAAGGAGTGTGCCCTTTTTACTTCTATAAAATAATGTCCTTGTACTGAAATGTGATGAGTTCCCCTTTTGACTGCTCTTTTTAAAATTCTAATTGTGTAATTCCCCTTCTGCCGAGTGCCCCCATTCACGTGTGAAAAGTTTCATATTGCACTTTGGAAAGTGCCCTATATGAACTCTGATACATGCCTCAACTTTCTTCGGACGAATGCCAATTTTCCTTTTTTAAAATTTAATTTCTCCCATTTCTCTTTCTTGTACGTTCTATAGGCCTACGTGCCAAAAGTGGCCCTTTCCCTCTTCCATTCTAGCATGTTCCCTCTTCTTTTAATTTTATACATAATACATGATTTCACAATACTGTCGACTTTGATTTCTAATATTTCCTCATTATAAGTGCCCCCTCTAATCTGATTTGTGTCCCTTTTCACAATACTAATGAGCGTCCACAGGTTCCGTTTTTATAGTGCCCCCTTTTCGTACTGATTATTGCAATTTTCCTTCCGAAGAGCATGGTTAATGCCTTTCCAAATATGATTATGTCCCTTTTGCGTCCGATTAGTGCCCTTTTTCTATACCATTCCATCTATGTTAATTATCCATTTTTCACATCTAATAAGAATAGCTCAAATAACAATGATAAAGAAGAACCCTGAAATAATTTTTGAACATCTTCATCATCACTAACTTTGAATAATGCAAAAAATGTGGTTTTCACAAAAGAAATTACCTTATTTTGGTCGCTCGCTAATGAGTAATAAGGACAGTCTTTACAACTGCAAAGTAATTATTACATAAATGATGAAATATGTGTAATATAATGATTCTTGGAAGTGTGTTCCAGAGAATGAACGGTATTTTCCAATCTGTGTTCCCTCTTTGTTAGTGCCCCTCTTTTGAAGAATGCCCTTTTCGCTGGTACCTCCCCTCATTCTGATATCGTGGCCCTTGCCCCCCCCCCCCCCCCCCCAATAGAAATAGAGACACCCATGGTCGTACGCAGCCGGGGGCAGGGGAGCAGTTGCCCCCCCCCCCTCGAAATTTTGAAAACTTATACTCTTTTACTGAAAATTTTCACAAAATTTACCAAAGTGTGCACCAAATCCTTCAATTTCACTTTGAAAAATGCAAAAGCGCCCCCATGACAAGCTCGGTGGCTTCGCTCCCTCGCTTTCGAGTTTCTTCAAAAATTTTAACACGTCTTGCCCCCCCCCCCCGAAAAATTTCTGCGTGCGGCATTTCGCTTCTCAGGAATTTTTGGGACTGTGTCCCCCCTAAACTGGAAAACGGATTGAAGCTCATGATAATCCTAATGCCCTTGGTAAATCTCTACCACTGTCTACCATGAAAAATACAGTGTTCCGCAAGCATAATGACAGGGAAATCCTTTGCGTATTACACAAAGAGTTAAATAGACAATACTTCTTTTAAAAAAATTCTTGATTTAATTTTATTAAAATAACGATGATTATGTCGTATCTTACGTAAGATTTTTTTTTCTTGTCATTATTTTGCACATAGTACACGTAATTAGCCATCACTATAGTGCATAATGACGTATTACATTGACCTATTAATTTTATTCCTGCGTTCTTATCTTGTATTGTAATTACACATCTCGATGACATCTTTGCACCTGAGTTAAAAAAAAAAAAGCATGAACAAAACTCGTTACTCACTCCTCTTTTTACTTAAATGAAATTCTGACCAGTAGTCTACATCCATATTGCATTTACACAAGTGACAAGCAAATTAGTCATATCCAACAGTCCAAGGTCCTGCAAAAAAGTACCAAATAGTTTTGAGCACCTCAAGCTCTCTTCCCCTCTCAATTCAACTACAATTTTGCTTTAGAGTAAAAAAAAAAATAATAAAAAAATTTTTAAAAAGAGAGAGAGAGAGCAGGTAGTTAATCTGCCGATTTTGTGTATTCATAAACAATTGTTATCAAATATCTGCTGAGGACGTACCTCAGAAATGTCTCTTTGGTCTGTACCAACAATGTCTTTAAGCGTGCTGCTAGTGATTGCGAGATTATTAGTGAATTAATCAACCGGAATGCGATTAAATGAACGTATCAAAGACTACCGCTGGTCACGTGACAATGGAACTTCTCTGCTAATGACCCTACTGGGGTCCCGAGGGGGTGAGGAAGAGAGACGCACCATGTTTATGACCATCCTCCAAAATAAAAACCATATACGATAAGCAGTCTCGATATAGTAAAGGGGAGATTTTGAGTCGGAATTTCTTGCGGGCAAGCTGGGAAATATCTCCGCCATCTAAAATGCGGTGAATGATTCCTTCATTTAATAGGGCCTTGCAGCTATTTTTCTCAAATGATACGTATATCGCATACTCGGGCCCTTCAAGAGGATACTCTCTTCCTCCTCCGAGTTCAATGGTTTGTTCTGTCTACGCATGCGTAATAAGATATTCAATTTTTAGGCAGGGCTGGAATTCCCGCCTGAATTTCGAAAAAGCGCATTCCACGACACGCCTGTGGAATCAGGCGGCAATTTAGCGCGGGAGCGCATTACACACCTGGGGCTAATTCGGGGATATCATTTTACACGGTTATTCCATGTTGACCCATATTCCTGAGATATCTCTTATTTCTTCCCCAATTAAAGCCGAGCCAATATCCTGGGGCCATGCAAGAAATGTTAGATAAAAACCTCTGAATACAGCATAGGGCAGTCGTCAGGTGGTAGAAGGTAAAAAATCATGGTGCTAAGCAATTTCTTGACGACATAAAGAAATTTCACGTTTACACAAGCTATAGCAACACAAACACAAGCAAGAAAAGAGACTACACGTTCAATAAGTCATTATACTTCATGATATTATAGAGTGACAATTATTCAGTGAAGTAAATATTGAGAAAAAGAAATCTGTTCTGCTACATAAGTATGCATCTATGTGTAAATATCATACCTTAAACGTATTCACAGCTTCATTCCTGGCGCTAGTTAACATCAACCTTAAACCTGTAACTTTAATCCATTTGGAACCCTTGCCCTGTAAAACCTCGTATGTCTATATGAAACAAAGCCAAAGGCAAATGATTAGCCACTGAAGGCATCATTTTTCCAAGTTTCTGCTCTCAAGATGATTTTTATTTCAGTGGTTCTATCATGTCTATAGTATGCTTTCCCTGAATCCTGAAAGATTTTACATCGTATGGACAGCGGAAAGAGACGACACTTCGCAATCCACGCGTATCATCTTTCTTACGACGCTGATGATAACTGTACACATGATGGACAGCACACATCATTTATCAATCTCACTTAGAAATTTGAAAATTCATACACTTAGTATTTCTGTTGTCACTTCATTCTCTAGCATCTTTGGCGTTTACTAAAGCCAATCAAGTTAAGATGGATATTCCCTTTCCCCCGGCAACCCCCTCCCCCCCCCCCCCCCCAGTTAAAAACCATGTTACTCCCTATAACTATGATAACTGAATAATGTTGTCACACTTCCAAACAAGAAAAGGGGGTTTCATATTCTTGTTCATGTCTGACAAATTCGATAAGATCAAAAGCCAAATATTGCAATACAGCTTCTTACGTTGCGCCACACTCTTTCATGCTTAAGAGAAAACAAAATCACTCAAAATGTCATGGTCAGACACACCATCATTCCTGTTCCTGCTGTTTAGTCCAGATCTTATTGATCCCAGTGTATCTTCTCGTACATTTTTGGTGCTTTTAACAAAATGTATTTTTTATTCAAAAAAAAAGAAAAGCTTCAGCAAAGCTATGCTTTCATAGTTTGAGACTGAAAAAACTTCAGAATTTCATTAGAATGTCGATTTCACCGATGTGTGTAGTATTGTGTAATGCTTAACCCGAGACCTTTATAGACCAATTTCACCACCGGTTTATGTATTTGGCCCTCTATCGGCGACGCCATTGCTGCGGTGGGCAAGCGCGCTGACCGCGATTGGCCCTTTGTACAAAATGAATGTAAGATATAAGATATGCCCTGATATTGTTCCATTTACTTTATTCTAGATCAATAAAATAAAGCATGGATACATGGGTAGATGAGGTAAGACAATGGCCATATCTGACAGATGAAGGTATATTTTTGTACTTTCGATGGTTTTTCAACTTGGTTTTGTCAGTAAAAGTTCGATTGCAACATAGAATCCTTAGTAAACGGGAGCCCTCAATCTTACCCTGTTTACAAAGTCAGGTTTTCATTAAGTTTTACGCGAAAGTACATAATGATAATGTTTCTTGACTTCAAAGTCCTTTCTCTTGATGTTTTTACCCACTGGCGACGAATTCCTTCACATTGCTTACCATGCTTACGTAAACCTGTGTAGGGAGTACGGCTTCTCACACAAACAGGCTTCATGAGTCAAAAGCGAGTGAATTTCGCACTCAGTTAGCTTCCAATTTTTAAACTTTCTCAAATTCTTGTGGCATTTGAACACCGCACAGCTGCGACCTGAACTTCCCTGATAATTTCTCATTGCAAATATTAAAAGAAATCTGCATATATTGGTCAAAATAGACAAAAAAATCGAACTAATGTACATAACGCGCTATTGGCATGTGTACTATAAAAGTTGGAGCGCCCACCGCAGTATGTCGAACTGTGTCGAATAGTCAGCTGCCCTCTTGCGTTGTGGGATTGGTCTATATGTCTTACGTATGAATGTGTAATTATGACGTACATTAAGGGCGTTCAGTAGAATTTCAAAAAATTGACAGAAACAGGAACATAGATGGAGCTTCATCGAATTCACATTAGCTAAATGAGCTTTTGAAAGAACAATATTATCAGTATTAGTTTAGCCGACTCGTTTTCAATAAGGTATATGATGATTAATTTTGCTTTATGCTTGAAACGAAATGTAAATAAAGGAAAATGTAAATCATGCATTACAAAAGTCACTTATCCGAATGATACCCACACCAGTACTCATTCTTTCTCTGTTTATCCCAGTGCATTAAGATTTCTATGAAAAGTAGTCTTAAAGTATCATTATTTTACTTTCCTCGAAAGACTATGTATTTCAGGTTCACAATTGTTGATTTCGAAATGATACACAAAGGGATAAAAGATGAAAGATCATATCCACACTCACAGGAATCATACCGATCATATAACTGAAATGAATGGAATGCGAATGACTTTATCAGCCACAGAGGAACTCAGAACCCGCTTTCCTTCTCCTCGAAACGCGAGCAAAATTCGTAATCTGTGCTACTGACATTTTCAGTTTAATTGCTTTGGGAATAGTTTGGAAACAGTCTAAAGAGATCAACGATATTATTCGCTCCAGATAAAGATCAAATGAATTTGAAGTGTGGTTAACAGTGTTAATCTATTTCGTATTACTGTATATAGCCACAAGTCCAGTGATGACTTTTTCCTCTCGTCATGATTACACTATGTAATGTAATGAACCATGCGGAAATAAATAGACATATTATCTATCATAGATAATTAAATGAATGAATAAATAAATCAATAAGCAAAGAATAAAAAGATATATATATATATATATATATATATATATATATATATATATATTCTTTTATTTTTTTGTACCTACTTCGGCATGGTTCATTACCTTATATAGTGTGATCATGACGAGAACAAAAAGTGGTAGTAGACATGAAGGAAATTACGACCAATATTGTAAATAGGCCTATATAAAGACACTCACAGCTTGGCAGTAATGCTGATGCTTGTGCAGTTGTCACACCTGTATTATTCAATGTTGTATTTTTCTTAAGTGATAGACAAAAAGAACCCCCACAAAATACTAACAGAGTAAACTATAGACTAGGCTAATTTAACTAAAACTAATTCGAAGAGTACGTTATTCACAATCCGCTATTCTTTGCAAGTACGCTTGTCCTGTGATAAAGTTATTCTATATTTTGTGCACGATTACATCTCATTGCAAATAATCGGTTATGTATACAGTCATAATAGTAGTTCCGTTAGAAATACAGAGAAACAATGACGGCGAATACATTAACCGGCAAATAGAGAGACTACATTTCAAAATAATATAACTCGGAAGGGCTACTCCATGGACCCTGCAACAGCTACTTTGAATTTTGAAAGTTTGCAAATGAAAATTTTCCAAGTGATATTGAAAGTGTATCCTTCCGGAAATGTCTGTTTTCTTTTAGAGCAAAGAATGTAAAACATTTTTATCTAACTCCGTTCGACAAACTCATGATGACAAATTCACCCAAAGGGGGAATTCTCCGTTGCTGTTTGTTTACTTGTTTGTTTTTTCTAATGTGTTGTCCTCACAAATGTCGAATTATTTCGGATAGATTTTGCGTCATGACGCTATCAAAATAGGAGCTTTGAAATAAATCTTGTAATGCTCAAAACAAATTAAGAAAGAATAAAAGCCAGACGAAAACAATCAAGTTACTAGTACAAGTTCTCCGAGTGTGGGTGGGTGGTTATACATGCGTGAGTTTGGGTGCGTGTGTGTTGGCGTGTGAGAGTGTGGGTGTGGGTGTGTGTTTGCAGGGCACCGACGTAGATCTGTTTTTCTCTTAAAACAAAATAGAAGTTTTGTAATCACAACGCTCTTGTTAAAGATTAAGGAATTTCAGTACAAATTGCTCCACGGAGCAATTTATACAAAAGAACATCTATTAAGATTTGGTTTTGTTGAAGACGGCCAGTGTTCTTTCTGTAAACAAATGACGGAGTCATGTTTGCATTTATTTTGGGACTGTGTATATGTCAAGCCCTTGTGGCAGGGAGTGATTAAAAGATTTGGGCTTGTAGAACTACAAAACGTACAGTGGGAAACTGTTCATGTTGGAATACTGGGAAACTCATTTAGCATTAAGTGCTGCAATACATGATTTTTTACAATTAAGTATATTATAGATCGGTCACGGTCAGAGGGTGCAGTTCCTAAGTTAGATAAATTGTTTAAAATAATATTGGAATATAAGGATGAGGAAAAAGAGCTAGCTATAAAAATAAACAAACTAGGTAAACATCTACAAAAAATGGGAAAGTATTAAATTACAACCAGTGTCAAGGCATTTATCTTCAGATTCAATTCATCAAGACTGAAAGCAGTCGGTGGGTGCCGGTGTGTCTGGGTGTGTGTCGTGTGGTCGATGGATGTGTGTGCGGATGTAGTTTTGCTTGGGTGTTTTGTGGGGGGGGGGGGGCGGGGGAGGGGAGGGGTGATAAAGGTGTTTGTGTGTATGCATGTATTTTTTTCATATATATGTATATAAGTGGTTTCATTCCTCCTTGTTTCTTTTGCTCATTAATTGATGTCTTATCTACGAAAATATGCTATGGAAACAAAATGAAGACTTGTATTATATTATTTTGCTTATATTGATTTATATGGATGTATTGATGTTTATTTTGAATGAAATCTCTAATAAAAACATTATGGAAAAAAAGTTTTGTAATGTTTGAGGAGTGGGGGTTTATCGAAATCTTTTCCTGAAATTTCTAGTCCGAATTCACTCACGGGTAGGCCTACACACACATACACCCTCATCTACCCGACACACACCCACAGGCATATTTTAAGGACCTTTCATCTATCTCTGGTTTTTCACAGTACTTCTAGTATAAAATTTGTTACTATAACAGTCATTTATGATAGATTTATTAAAAAATCTACAACTGATTGACTGAAATATCATTTTGAGGGGTATATTTGTACACGCCCCCCCCCCCCCTCTCTCTCTCTCTCTCTAAAAGAAATTTAGGCCAATGCTGCGGGGAAATGTAAAATGAGAAAGGAAGATCATATGGTAGATACAAAATACGATGGGCCTACGCAGTATAGCCGGTTCGTTGAAATAAATGTCCTGCTATGTTTGACTAAACATTGAAATTGTGTTAATATGCAAATCCGATGTACTCGTTGGACTAATATCAAGACCTTTGTCATGTTTGTGTCGCAAGGGAAATCAGTCTTGCTATTCAATTTAGATGCTTGTGTTTCCCCTGAGGAACGAGTCAAAAGATTTTCATCAAATTGACCTGGTTCGCAACAAAATGACGACCAATTTTCATGTTTGTATGCATGTTTATAGTATCTTTCTAGTTCTCTCCTTTTCTTCACGTCCCGCGCTGCAGTAAGCGTTGTTTCTATAAGCAGAGTAGCCTACTCCGTCCGCATGTTCTAGAAAAGACAATAAAAATGTATGTGATCCCAACAGAATTCGTCTTAAAGAATTCGTTTCTTGTGCTTTTACCGATGCGCTGAAAACTGTGCTCTTATTCTCGGCAGCGACAGATGGTCATATATGCTGGTTGGCTAACATTGTAAAAAAAAAAAAAAAAAAAAAAAAAAAAAACATGACTTGTTATGAGATAACCTGGACCACGTGGTCCCCTTTCCCGGCAAAACTTGATATACCCTAAATGATAAAATATACCTGAAATTATGTCCCCTTAACTCATATGCCCTGGCTGCACTTGAGGACGGAAAGGTATCTGCTTTCATGTTTGTGATAACAGGCTGTCAGATATTTCTCGGGCTTGTGCCCCATTCTCTCCCCCCCTCCCCCTTTCCCGAATCCTGCAACAGCCAGTAAAGAAATCTTATAGTTCTGATACGTAAGAATGATGACAATCGTAAGCAAATGAACAACATGAAATGAGGACATTTTGATACCCAGCTATTGCAATAACAAACTATTCCAAGAAATGTTTGGCAAATCTCTCACTTGGGTGTACCATAAGATCCTTCTTAGCCCTGAATATCACTTTTCATTATTCTCCATGGGATTTTTTAAGGCAGCTCCTGAATACTTGTTTTCATTTGTCATCAGTGCTGCTAAATTAATTCTCAGCCCATTTTCGGATGACGCTTAGTTTGTATTTTTCGAGTTTAAGGCAGTTGCGTAGCGTGAGTCCAGATATAATTATAGGGGACATTTTGTGTCACGGAAAAAATGTTGTTGACATGAGGGTCCATTAAATTTTATATTTCTAGATAAATGAAAGTCTCCTTTGTAACAAATTTATTATCGGTTTGTTTGTTATTTTTTTATTCAAATGCTGAAATCGTAATAATTACATTTATTGTATGCTCTGAAAGGAACTCATTAACCAGTTAACGCTTTATGGTTATATCAGAATGTTCGATAATAAACGTTAGTTTTATCAGACTAAATAACATATTGTTATAAGAGCGTTCTCATCATTTTCCCGACAGTCTCTAGAAAACAATATCTTGTTTCTTCGGCATTGCCAAATATAAAATATAATAGAGATGTCGTATGTAGCTCTTTTTTTTATAAATACTTCATATTTTCTATGTACCCCTACAATGAGGTTACTTTTCTTTTCATGCTATTCCCTGATAACAAGCGTCTTTTGTATTATTACATTATTACCAAACTCACGTTGCTAAGAATGAAAAGAGACTGATAGCTTCGGATACATTTTCTCCAACCGACATAATCCGTTCATTTGAAACTATGACAATGATAGAATACATACATAAAGGTATATCATTTGTTCTCGTTCTTCCATTGTTGCAGAACATAGAGCACCAAAGTATGAGAGACCTCGTATCAGCACGCCTCTGGTCTATTATCCAAAGACTCAAGATGGACCAAGCCGTAGACCTGAACGAAGAACTCGCAACGCTAGATCAAGGAGCCGAAAAAATGCTTGGGGAGGATTTCAACAAGAGGGGTCGCCGTCCACCAAGAAAAATCTGCATCAACGATATTTGGAAGGGCCGTGGCGGTGGACTTAGATGCAACTAAACCTCTTTTGTCCATAAGACTTGATTTTTTCCTTCTTTTTCTCTTTAGTTCAACGCTTTTATTTATTTTATGAGATTATGGGAATTCTTTCTTCGTTTTAAAGATTGATGTATTTATTTTACGTCTGATTTCGAGCCAACTGGTATGGTGATATTCTTGCTGCCGGAATTCTTTACCTGTATACTTGTGTTTGATTTCATTATGTTCTCTTTTTGTAGTTGACTCATCCAATGAAAAGTGAAAAGGGCTTTCCTCATTGAGATGACGTGTAAATGATGTTGAGTTTTTCCAAACCTAGTAGAGTCCTATACCTCATTGTCGAAAATCTTGTAAAAATTACTTCTTCAAACCATTCTTGATTGTTAATGACTTTTTTAATGAGATAACATGTTGATGCAAAGCTTGTCATATACATGACCAACTGCAGTCGTTTATACCAATTATAGTGATCCCTCCTTGAAAACAAAGTAAAAACTTTCGTACTTCATGATTGATTAGTAAGTCAATCCTCTATTATTAATTCCTTAAGTGAAATACAGTTATTTATCTCTCCCAACATTGCCAGTGGCCTAGACTTCATGTCACATTGCATTTTTTGACAAATATTTAGACATTGAACGAATTTCATATTCTTCAAAGCAAAGTGTGTATTATGTTCAATAAGACTACAGTTCATGTGTTTTCAGCACGTCCTCATAACAGAACCCAAATACAGTGTTTGAGTTCGAAACCAGCATTGACAAGTGGTTTTGATTATCCAGAGAGCTCACAATCATGCAGATTCTTGCTACTTTAAAGCAAGTACGTGTTAAAGAAATATTACGTATCATTTTGTTTGTATCAAAGAAGACACATACTTTTAAAGGAAATAACCAATTTCTACCCATCGTCATTTTTGTCGATTTGGTGTATTTTTTCTCCTTTATATTCATATCTCATATAAAGCTCGTACACTTCGAAATAATCATCTTTTAAACACGTGGAAGGGTATTCCTTCTTATTTTCAGTACATAAATAGATGAATGACTGTAGATAAATCTAGTTTATAGAAATGATGCACCTATTAAAATATAATGCCATAGTCATGAACTCACAGGTACAGGCTATGTTATACTGCAAGGCTTCTCCTATGTTGCTCTGTGTAATGTTGTCATTTTATCTTATCCTTAATTCCTTTCCCATGAAATGATTCATATCATTTGGTCTGATATTTATTTTATTAGAATTATATTCATCTTATTATAATTGAAATATTATAACGTTTATAAAGAGCTAGTTCACTTGAAATGTTAAACATGTGTTGCCCTTCATCATGTTCATGTTGAAAACTTTTTGTAGTATCCTTTTAGATTACATAAGTCAAATGTAGATAAAATTTGGTTTAATATTTGTATGAGCTGAAGAATATGTTTTAAATGATGTTTATCCCATAGTCATGATAGTGTAGAGTATTTGCCATTCATGACAACTCATTTTATAAATTCTGTTTATACGGTAGAAAATAATATAAGATGAATACAATGTAAATAACATCAATTGTGTGGATTTCATTGACACTATAACCATTCATAGCAAAATGCAATGGAATTTTTAAAGATGCATAGATGTAAATTGCCCTTCCTGTCATTTTCTGCTTATCGGTATTTTTTTGTTTACAGTACTTAGTTATTTTTGCCTTGGAAGAGAATTTTCAACACGGTAGATGTTTATTGATCAATAAAAACAAATGCAACATTAACGTTTTTTCGGTTTCATAATAGTTTATGTCTGGATCTTTTATTTTGAAGGTGTGAGATTGTTCTTCCGAGGGTTGGATTCAAAGGACTCCTTGAATATTCCTAAGCCAAGGATTCAAGATTCATTAATATTCAAAATATGAAACCTCATTGAATTTTAGATTGAGCGATCAGTTTCTTAACATTGTGAACTCTGCCGACATAGAAAGGTACTTAGAATTTCAAATTTGTCGGAATGAGCTTTGAAAGTATTTTTTCTCATCTACTTTTTATTCTCAATTGGGAAAAGAGGTCCTTATGTTCTTGCCTACATTGCTCTACAAAATCAAACTCTGTTTTTTTTTTTTTTTTTTTTGGTTTTTTTTCATTTTCCAAATAAAGTAAAATGGGATGTCACACTTTCCCAAATCGCCCCCACTCGGTACAGAAATTACGGACCTGCGGATATCAGGTCTTTGGTGATAATAATATAATAATAACAAATTACTTTTCACGCAAAACTCATGCTGTGACGACCATTTCGCATTTCAAAATGTGAAATTCATGATTTCTTTCAACATTCGTTCTGAGTCAGAAACAGTTACAGTGCGTTGACTGTGTGTGTATTTGAAGAGTTTATTTCCAAAATGCTCTAAATCTATTTTTCACCTAAACCAAAGTAGCAGTAGGACTGGATGCTTGTTCATATGTCACTGTATGTGCTTCATTGTGGCTAATTTGAATATAAAAGCTATTTTAGGAAAGTAGAAAAATGGGTAAAAAATATGTTTATTTCCAAAGGCGCTAAATCCAAATTCGTTTATTTCCTAAAGGCGCTCAATCCGCCTTGCGTAAATTGGGGATTTTTCAAACTGTTTTTCTTCTTCGAAACATCAAAACTTTTGACAGCTCACACTAAGAAAAAAGGGTTCAAGTTTGCACCCTAAATGCAACACTGGCAGCACCTTTTGGGGTGCAATCTTGCACACTACATGAAAAAAAGTGCAAAAATGCACCTCATTGTTCTTCTTTGCACCCGAAAATGCCCGTTTGGCACCCTAAAAGGTGCAAAAAAAAATTTGCATTCAAAAGGGTGCAATTTGCACCTTCCCTAAAGGGTACAACTCTGCACCCTTTAGGGGTTCAAAATGTAGCTAACTGCATCCTTAAAGGTGCAAAAAGCTTCTTAGGGTGCAAAAGTTGCACCCAAAAAGGAGCTCCCAGTGTTGCATTTGAAGGGGCAAAATTGCGCTTTTTTTCTTAGTGTGTTGCAAGTACTAAAATTAGTCATCTAACGCTAAATGGAGAATGAAAGAAATCCTGCATAAGTGGTAATTTATCTAGAGCTTTTCTATGTTTTTTGTACGAATTTAGCCCTTCTGGATTTTTTTTTCTCATCACTGGAATTCTTTTAACCTATAAAAAATATAAAGAATTCTTTTTAAAAATACTACTTGTGCAGGATTTTTTTCGTTCTCATTTTTAGATGTCTAATGTTGGTACTTGCAACTGTTAAAATATTTTTATCTTTCGAAGAAGGAAAATGGGTTAGATTAAAAAATCCTTGATTTACTCGTAATCTGTCAAAGTGGATTTTAGCGCCTTTTGGAAATAAGCTCTTCATTTGTATGACCAGGGAGCTGTTAGTTTAACGTTTTAAAGTAAATATTGGAGTTACGCCACTTCCGAAATTTCGCGGCTGTCCGGCCCATATTCTGATAATGATTATCAATTTGCTCCTTGGTCAATTTCCAAAACTGATCGAATTCCTAACTTTAAGCGTGGGCCAAACACCCTAACCCTGATCTTAAATCTAATCTCAAACCCAGTTGAAACCTAACCTTTCAATGTATTTTGACAAAATAAAGCCCAATGCAGTTGTCGTTAAAGGCGCGGTCTATTTTTGATCTGGGTGTGGGAGGACGATATGTTCGGGAGGGGCCGGTAATACATCGAAATTCCCATTCCAAACTTAATTTCATATCGGCCCTGGTCCGATCATCATTTCGCAATGTTAAAAAAAAAAAAAATCATTGTATTGTACAACCTCTGATGATGTGGTTCACTACCATGGTAAGGGGTATATTTCTCCCAGATATTTCCCTACCCTTTGCAAATTCTTGAGCTTCCTTGCCCATAGCAAAACTATTTTACTGAGTCTACTCAGTCTAGAATATAATGGTAGTATTGTCCCGTCTTTCTATGAACTGGTGATCTACCATAGACTCAGCAGGCCCTAGAACCCAAATTCATTGAAAGCAATGAAAACCAGCCAAACAGGACAGAGATTCAAACCGTCTGAACGTCTTTGGTTGGGTATGTAGCTCGGATCGACTCAGCTATGAAACGAAGGGCATGAAAGCAGGTGCTCCCCCTTCATTAAATGAGGAAAAAGAAGAAAAAAAGCAGAAAGCAAGAAATAAAGAGAAAAAGAAAAGGAAGGAAAGGAAGAAAGAAAGAAAGAAAGAAAGAAAGAAAGAAAGAAAGAAGAAAGAAAAAGAAAGAAAAGCAAAAAAGCAAAAAAAGAGAGACAGAAAGAAAGAAAGCAGGAAGGATGGAAAGAAAGAAAGAAAGAGAGAGAAAATGAAAAGAAATGAAGAAAGGAAGGAAGAAAGAAAGACGGACTACTGAGGAGGCACAGAGCACTGAAGGAAGAGAAAATGGAATGTTAAATGATTTCACTGCATAATTATGATCTCACCCATATACGCCCATCCACCTAATCCGTGGATCAAAGACAAATAATGACATTATTATCAAAAGAAAATCCAATATTCTCCAGATGAACGTTTGAAGATATAAACTTTTCATACCAATTTAGCATGATCCAGATGAAATAGTTGAATGTTTTGCAGGATATCCGAATTCAAATAGCGTCAGAATGGGCAGCCTAAGGGTGAAAATAATATAGAGCCAGAGGATCCTGACTGTCTTCATGACATTTTCTTCACTGCTTCTCTTTTCTTTTTCTACTCCCCTTCCTTTTCTCTTTTTTTCTACCATACAATTTGGAAGGGACACAAGTACCCTAGGCCACCCTCCGCATATAGCCACGACTGTAGAGTTACATGACTGGAAAGTCATCAATCTGATTGTTCAACCTTTCTCATCTCTACTTTATCACTGAATTGAAACATAACCTACAAAAACAGAATGCTCGCCTAGCGTAAGTTCTTGCCGCGGAGCTCACTCATTCTAGCCCAAAGCATATTCATTGATTAATTTCATTCATCATTCATTATCTTTCATACAGAACGTGATGTATTAATTGGTAAAGAGACGAGTTTTGAAATGGCAATATGGAAATTCGTTTGATTATGCGAATCAGTGACTCTATACCAAGAAAAATAATAGGACAAAGACATGCTCTTGCTAATTAGATTTGTTAGAGAGGGGGCTAGTATATTAGAAGCTTATTACACCAGAGGGTAAAGGAAACGTTTACCTTTAATATCCAGGGCAATGGATTAGTTATCTTTTATTTTTAGGTCATTCATGTCATGTGGCGACATGAAAACCGATAACAAAAAGTGTTTTTTTTCTTTAATGAATTCATTGATATGGGATTTTCCTACATGTTTAATGGTGATAATGATTATGATATTTATGATAATTACAATAATGATGATAATAATGGAGATGATGAACACAATGATAATAATAATGACAAGAATTGCAACAATAACAATAATAATGATGATGATGAAATATAATGATAAGAATAATGATATCAATTAGAGAATAATGATAATGATCAGATGAAATAGGAGAAATAAAGTAGGAGAAGAGGAAGAAGAAGAAGAAGAAGAAGAAGAAGAAGAAGAAGAAGAAGAAGAAGAAGAAGAAGAAGAAGAAGGAGGAGGAGGAGGAGGAGGAGGAGGAGGAGAAGAGGAAAATGAAAGAGAAAATAATGAACAAGAAGATAAAGATATTTTCTAGCTCTGATCCACCAAGCAAGGTGCTCATGATCAAGGCGCTTCCTTAATAGGACCCCAAGGAAGAACAGTGATGTTACATAAACATCGCTGAAATTGGGCTTTCCTCAGATTTGTTATCTTTTGATTTGTTTATTTTTTGTATTCATAATCTTTGTATATAATTTGTTCTTTGTATATGTTCTTTTTATTGATTCTGGAATAAAGACAAACAAACAAACAAACAATATTACCCTGCATGCGACTGACTTCGGTTCTAGGCTGAAAGAATTCGAGGCCGTACGCAGGATTTTTTGTTCGTTGGGGGCAAGAATACGTAAAATGTTCGAGGAAACAAGAAAGCGTAGGAGCGAAGCGACCGAGCTGGTCAGGGGCACTTTTACACTTAAAAAAAATGAAACTGAGGATTTTTTGCACACTTTGGGTGGATTTGGGGGAAAATTTTCAATAAAGAAATAAGGCTTCAGAATTTCTTGGGAAATTGAAGATCACATAAATGCCCCCCCCCCCCTCATGCGTATGGCCATGAAAGGAATCATACAACGACAGATACGATCTTTTCATTGGCATCGATATGAAAAGGCATCAACAGCACATTACTAACATGGGCCAATGGGACAATTTTATTTCGTGAGAGATGTGAATTCTATTAAGCTTGGTCAACAAAGCGACACCTCTCGGAACATGCGGAAAGGATGCGGAAATCTGTCTTGAAACTTGAAGGGGCACATCTGAAATTTTCAGATAAGAAAGCAAAACAACAAAAATATATATCGAAAGCTTTGTGTAGGCGTATGTGTGTGTGGGGGGGGGTTGTTTGCGTTCTTTAAATTTAGCAGACAAGCAAAAAAATATAAAAGGTTTCCGACTTTGAGTTGAAGGTTTTGCATTCCTTTGTTTTATAACTCCTAAATCCTCCATACCCCCCCCCCCACCCGGCTTTGCTCCAATGCCTCCTTGAGGATTTGGGAAAGAGCTTTAGTGCTTTACCGACCCATGCCCCTTTCAAAACCCAGTCAGGATACCTGAAAAAACACCTCCAAAAACTGCCCCTCTTTTTTCAGTTTTCCGCCCCTTGGAAAAAAAAATGACAACTTGTCATGTTGTTGTTGGTAATGCTGTTGCTTGTCAGAATTTTAAATGAATTGTCTGCCCGAGAATTAGAAATCCAAACTCACCGCTACTCCTCTAAAGAAAGAATTATTTTTTCGAAACACCTGTATCCCCGTCATTACTCTCCCTGCTCCAAAGAGCACACACGCATACACGCACACACAGACAACTTGATTTGTAAGAAATTAGTCTTTTTATTATATACATTATTGGGGTTTTTTTTGTTCCCCGTCTCTCTCTCTCTCTCTCTCTCTCTCTCTCTCTCTCTCCTCTCTCTCTCTCTCTCTCTCTCTCTCCCTTCCTTTTTTTCTCAACGAAAGGCTTAATATAAGTCATATTTCTGGGTATTCTTTCATTTTCTCTGCTCATTGATTACTTGATCTTGTGGTTTGCTTTTAGCACTTTGGCCATCCGGGTTACGTCACGATTTCTGAATACAAAAGGAGAAGTGGAAATAGCATTACGGAATAGGAAAAAGACTGAATTCATTTTAATAATAATAATAATAGTAATAATAATAATACATAGGATTTCTATAGCATCTTTTCCATTTTGATTAAATGCTCAAGGCGCTTAAAAAAATACAGATAAACAAAGAATGCCTAACGACATTACAACACAGAAAAGAAAAAGAAAATGTCTGTCTTCAAACCTAGTACCTGCTTAGTTTGAACAAATGGGATTTAAGGTTGCCCTTGAAGGAAGTTGAAGAGTTTGCATTCTTCAGCTACCGTGGGAGTGAATTCCACAGGGCTGGTCCGGCATGAGCAAATGCTCGATCCCCCCCCCCCCCCCCCCAGATTTCTTTGATAGTGGAATATGTAAAAGGCGAAGAGTATGTGTAAGTGCGGGTTGGTAATGCTGCACAAGAGACTTATTGTAATCGGGTGCTGTTCCATTGATGATATGAAAGACCAAAAGAAGAATTTTAAAGATTATGCGTTCCTTTATGGGCAACCAATGGAGTTTTTAATTTCCTTTATTCATAGAGATTTAATCAGCCCTAAATTTTCCTTGTAACTTTATAACAAAAATCTAGGCCAACACACTTTACGAGTCAGCCAGTTTTGCTCTTTGTAGCAAACGGCATGGCAAGGATCCAGGCATTCAGGGGCACCGAATGTCATCACTTTGGGGTCTTATGCGAGTTTGCGGGCACAAAACCATTATCAGTCGAAACACATCATCGTGGTCTGAATATGAGACTACAAGAGCTCCAAGAGCTCACTGTATCGTATAGTCATGGTGAGCGAACTCTGCAACAATATAAGAGCACGGAAAGTGAAATGACTAAAAATTGTTTCAGAGTAAGAAAAAAACTTGAATGTTTAACCCCATGGGGTTTTATTTCCTAATTTTAATTTATTAATTATAAGATTGTAAAAGGACAGATGTTAGGCATCTCTTTTATATCCCCCCCCCCACTCCGTTTAATGTGTCGACCGGACTAAGATTTAGGATATAGTATTATGACTACCTGCTCTCTCTCTCTCTCTCTCTCTAAAAAAAAAAGAAAAAAAAAAAAAAAAGAGTGAACGCGTTCACTCTGTTAGGGGTGAATTTCAGAAGAGAGTGCATTTAGAGTGAATTAAGAGTGAATTAAGAGTAAAAAATGTGATACTCTTTATTCACTCTTTTAGGGGTTACCTCAGGGATCACTCACAATCCTTGAGTGATCCCTGAGGTCTCCCCCTCTGACAGACATCACACAGTCATGTCATGGCCGGTATTGGAAGGCTTAGGCTCCTCATATGAGCTAGCCTTTAGCCAAGGCACTTGGTGCTGTTATTTCCCTAAACGCGCCTGAATACATAGACTAATCGCACGACAACTGTGATCCGTGGCTGGAGGTTCGTCATAGAGTTAAATACGTACTAAAATTTAGGTTTATATAACTCTATGAGGTTCGTCAGCACGCGCCTCGTTCCACTGATCACTAGCACTGCCATAAATTCACACTGTTTAGTCTATTTTTCAAACCCTGCTTGGCAGACAAGCAGCGCGCGAGGCCTTGCCCAAAGGCTACATATGAGCAAGCTGAGAAGTCTAATTTTCAATGTATTGAACTGGGATGGCCCGAAAGTGTAAAAAATAATATGAACAAAAACAAAAACAAAAAACGGCCAACGATTTGTGCTGACAGCCTGTCGAGAATCTCCACAATTTTGCGCAAATTATGCAACGTAAGCTTTCCCATTTCCCCCATTCCTTTTTAAAAATTTTTCTCCAATTTCAAGAAGAATAGGCTATTTAGGCGTAAATGTTCACAACTAAATGATACGCGCCGTAAAAACTAAACCAACAATATAACAACAACGGATCGTGTACTATAATAACAGCTCTTGACACGGACTTCGTCTTCTCCTCCCGAATCCGGGCTTCTCCTTGATTTGAATTTATTTAGCAATCAGTCACAATTGACTAATTTTGCCACTGCCCTAAGTACTTCATTTCTATACGTTATTGTTACATAGTTATGTTATAATTAAATGACTATTTTTTTCTTTTCTTCGTTTTAAATGTGTTATTTTTTTCTTTATAATTTTCTTAAAAGAGATATTGCTTTCACATCAAGGTACGGTCGCTGCGACCGTACCCAGCGACCGATCGGACGTGCTTTCACACCTCCGTCAAAATTTGGTCAGGCCCAGAGCGATCGGTCGCTGTATAGCTGACCTAGCCGGAAGCGGAAAGTAGAGATAGTGCGTAGGCATGTATGGGGGTCATTGCATTTCGATCGGTCGCTGAGTAAGATGTGCTTTCACATCTAGCTTGCATTGGTCGCGATCGGTCGCTGAAGTACCTCAGCGACCGTACTCAGCGACCGATGAAATGCTTTCACATTATGATTTCATCGGTCGCAGCGACCGGTCGCAGCGACCGTACCTTGGTGTGAAAGCAGTATAATTTGGGGCGAGATGACTTGCGCTTATTGCCTTTACGCGCTTCAGTCGCTTCTGCCTACACACTCACCCACACTCTTTTCAACATAATCAACATGCCAACGAGCACATGGGCTAGGCTTCTCTTAAGACGCAGTACATTCTAATAAAATGCCAATTAGGGTCTCTGCTACAGACTATGGTCTTTGTACTGGATGCCCTTCATGCTCATGCTCCCTTTCTTTCTTTCTTTCTTTCTTTCTTTCTTTCTTTCTTTCTTTCTTTCTTTCTTTCTTTCTCTCTCTCTCTCTCTCTCTCTCTCTCCCTCTATTTCTCTTTTTTTTTTCTCCCTCTCTTACTCTGTTATTGTTAAAAGACCATCGATAACAGGGACCTCAGGAAGAACAGCATTGAAGCTGATGAGGCTTCCCTGAGTAAAAAAAAAAGAAAAAAAAAAGAGATTATTATCATTATTATCGTCATTATAATAACTTCCATGACTGAAATTTAAAAAACAGTCAGTTAAGCTAATTTATTAATTTGTCTCTCTTTCCATCCTCTTGATGTAAATAGGCCTAGTTATAAAATTATGAGAACAGTTAGTAGGCCCTGCTTGAAATGAGAATAATCCAGGGCCGGTATTCTGAAAATTGTGATTATCTTTATCTTATTTTAGTTGTCATAGCAATCAGAAATAGCGTACGCCATTGGCTCTTTTGTCTCGCGTGCTGGTCATTTGCGCAGTTCAAACCAATCATTAGTACCAGTGGCGTAGACAGGTTCTTACACCTGGGGGGGATGATTTGCCGTTCACGAGAAATCGAGGATCAATTTCGTATACAGATACACACACATGCACACGCACATACACACAGGGCCGTACGCAGAAATTTTTTCCTTGGGGGCAAGATGCGTAAAAATTTTCGAAGAAACTCGAAAGCGAGGGAGCGAAGCGACCGAGCTTGTCATGGAGGCGCTTTTGCATTTTTGAAAATGAAATTGAAGGATTTGGTGAACACTTTTGTTGAATTTTGTGAAAATTTTCAGTAAAAAAATGTAAGTTTTCAAAATTTCGCTGCGTACGGCCATGCACCCACACACACACGCACACCCACACCCATACACCCGAATGCACAGACATAAATAGAAGATACGCACCGTGACAAACGAATATAGAATGTGGACTGACACACATTATTGCATATTTGCGTCACGCTATTTATCTTTTTTTTTTAATTTTGTTGTTACACCACTTCAGAAAAACGGTGACGGCGCCGAAATTACCCTAAAGTAATACAAATAACTACATAAATCAGAATAATGATCGATATAGTTATGATAGTAATCGTCATTTCAGTTACATTAACGATGATGATGATGATGATAGGCCTATCAAATACATTTTACTAAATATTATTATTATTATTATTATTATTATTATTATTATTATTATTATTATTATTATTATTATTATTATTATTATTATTATTATTATTATTATTATTGTTGTTGTTGTTGTTGTTGTTGTTGTTATAATGATAATCGTTATTATTATTATTATTATTATTGCTGTTCCTATCATTTCTAAACATGTTAATTCAGTTTAATTGTAAGCAAACATCCTTCCCTAAAACCTGGGGGGATGATTGTACATGTCATCCCCCCCCACCTTGTGAGGTGGGGGGATGCATACCCCTCATCCCCCCCCCCCCCCCCCGCTGTCTACGCCCCTGATTAGTACACCTCCGGGTAACGCGCCTCCGGGTACGCCTTTAAAATTTGTTAAGACAATTAACACAGTGAAGATAAAATAAAAGATAAAAACAATTTTTCAGAATACCGACCCTGAATGTGATTGGATTGGAACCAATGAAATGTGAATTGAATTGAACAGAGTTCCCTCTGATGGCCCATTGCTAGCTCGTGCCCCCCCCCCCCAAAAAAAAATTAAGTATAAATGAATGAACGAACGAATGAATGAATGAATGAATGAATGAATAAGAAAAAAAAAAAAAGAAGAATTTTCAAGCTAAATATTATTTCGGGCAGGAGAGTGAAAAATGAAGAGAAAGAAAAGTAAAGATGAAGGAAAGATAGAAAGAGAGAAAGAGAGGGTGGGGAAAGAGTGGATGAAGAGAGAAAGAGAGATAGAGGGGGACGTAATAGAAAAAGAAAGATCAAGAGTAGGCCTTAATCTCATGCATATTTTGTTTGTTTGATGTTGTTTTGTGTTTGTTTTGCATTTCTACTACTTTTGGTAATTGCAGTATAAAGAACCCATCGCTTTTTTTTTTCTTGTCAATAAAATTTCGTGTATGTCCCCCGAAATTTATTTCACTCCCCTCTCCCCTCCCCCCCCCCCCCCCCGAAGAAAAAAAGTTCCATGCCAATTTTCTTTTTTCTTCCACAAATTTATATGAGTTTTAATGTTATGCCTTGATAAGTTATAGGCCTACATTATCATCTCTGCCTCAATTACGTCAACCTAGCCTCGACATCTTACGGATTGCCCCCCTCCCCCCCCCCCCCCCCCCCCGTCTCCAATTAATTGCCTAAGGAAATTTCCCCTTGAAAGCCACCATAGTATCCCGTAACTTGGCAACAGTGGCCTACGAGATATTGCTGTTCGTATCTTTTTCTTTACTTTCAAGCCAAAATAAACGTAAAGATGCGGCCTAAATATTACACTCCTAACGAGGTAGCAGTACACAACACATTAAAAGATATTTGGGTGTCCTTCCTGGGTAAAGTTTACGATTTAACGCCACTATGTGAAAAGTACGAAGGTGAGTGCAACTTATTCAGTTCGGTCCCACATGCTTCACTTCAAGTAGGGTTAGATCGGCGGGGGTCGTTCTTATCTCACTGTGTGACTGTGAGGGTAGGCACTTTTGAGGCGAATGTGAAGTGAGGGTGACAACGAAGTTCTTCTATCAGCGACCTTATTGAAGAATATCTATCATACGTTAGATCTATCTAACTATTTTGTCAACGGAATAGTAGATCTAGATATCTAGTCTAGATCTAGTCTAGGTATAGGTCTACTCTAAAGTACTCTAAATCTGCTGCAGCCCCCAGCAAGCAGCAAGCCTTCGATTAATTTGTTGTTTATGCGAGGCCAAAATAATTGTATGCGCATAATTTTCTTTCAGTTTCCTTTCTATAAAATTGTGGCATCATTGTGAAATAGGAAACCACCGTTCACTTTGCTTTGTACAGCAGCGCATTATTCAGTCACACGCATTGGTTTCCTATTTCCACCTCCATTCTCTTGTACACAAGTGCGTGCGTCAAATGAACGAGTGGTTTCCTAAACCATGATATAGCCAAAATTGTTCATAATCTGTTCACGGTGCCATGCTTTGTTCTATGTTTTCTGAACCATTTATTTTATCTAGAAGTGCTTAGGTCTCGTACGGTTCGCACCACAGATAGTTCAGTCAACTTCACACAGTCACACTGCGCAGTATACATTGCGAAGGCCGTGCATGAACCGGAGTACGTGGGACTACACAAGATGAATCTTGAAGGGTTCGTGAATGACATTGCCTTGGATTTTTTCCCGACATGACCGTCCTACAGTAAATTTTGAAAAGATATTCGGAGGGGACTTTCGATATACTTTGATTGTTCATATATGCAAGCCTCGATCTTAGGGCAATAACAGGAAAATATGAAAAATAACGTAACTTTTGCTCGGCCTAAAAAAGAAAAAAAAAGAAGCATCTCATTTCACTAATTTTTCATATAATAAAACATGATTCTGTCACAAATAATTATCATAATGCGTTGGAACAACTCTCATTCTTTAATTTGAAGTTTAATTCATTTAATTTGGTAGTTTCTAAGGCGAGATTTTACAGTTTAGCCTAAGACTCCTGCGTAGTGGTTTTACGTAAACAAATTGTTTACTTTATGCAACTTAGGCAGCACGGAGTGAAAGCTTTCGGGCAGATAATTGGGGTGCTACGCTGTGGCTGGTATTCAGTGGGTTAAACACTTGATTGGAGATACGAAGGTCCTTGGTTCAAACCCTAGCATGGCACTTGGGTCTTATGGCAAGACAGTAATTTAGGTGTGCCACTGTCCACTCAGGTATTGGGGCTATTGGGAGCCGGAAGGAATGCCAGCCTGATTGGATTTGGGGGTATGTAGGTCACAGGTCAAAGGGCATAAACTTATTAAAACTTAAGGTAAATTTCCCAAATTTAAGGTTTTAACCTTTATATTGCGATATCTCAAGAAGCATTTGAGGTTTGAACTTGAAATTTGGTGCTATATGTATCACCTTAGGAAGGGGATCTGAATAGATTTGGGGCCTTAAAGTAGGTCAAAGGCCAAATTGGGTAGTAAGGCAGATTAATGCAAGATATGGCATGTTTGAAACTGACACTGAAAAAGTTCCCTTTTTCAGGAAAAGTTATGTATCGCATGTACATGTAGCTTACCACCAAATTGTACAAAGAGTATGTATATGGTAGTCATTGCCAAACAAACAGGAAGACTGGAAACTTCAGAGAAAAATTTATTTGTGTGAATTTCCTGTGGTGGAGAAAAAGGTCTTCCAGGAGAGCATCATGCTTTCTTTAATAGGTATTCAAACTGAATAGAGGTGTTAGTAAAGCGGTTTAACCTGTTTAGCAAGGTTTTATTTTGGTATACATGCATATTCTCCATTTGGCCCAGCCCAAGTTATCTTGGCATAGTATTCGATGGGTTAAACACTTGATTGGAGATACGAAGGTCCTTGGTTCAAACCCTTGCGTGGCACCTGGGTCTTATGGCAAGACAGTAATTTAGGTGTGCCACTGTCCACTCGGGTGTTGGGGCTACTGGGAGGAAGGAATGCCAGCCTGATTGGATTTGGAGGTATGTAGGTCACAGGTCAAAGGGCATAAACTTATTAAAACTTAAAGACATTGCTTAACATTGTTATAATTTAAAAAAAATCTTGTTCTGTTACTTGAAAATGGGATAAACATAAGGGTTATAGTGTAAAAATACCAGACTGAAAGTTTCAAAGCATAATTTATCCACAGGAAGTATTTTTAAATATAAAGAATGTGAACCAATGTTTGAAAAATATACGAGGGTCGGTTGCACAGAATAGACATGAGTGCGCATGCGCGTATGACTCACCTTACCGTACTGTGTGTATTGGCATATCACACGGCGGGAGGCACATAACGGCATTTTCAAATTCAAGCAAAGTGGTCCTTTTAGTGATGGTCTCGTGAAACGAAGGATAATAAAATTCCCGTTTGCGTCTAACTTACACTTTTTCATTCCAAATTATGGTTGGTTTCAGGGTTTTTGAGTACAAATACAAGTACTCATACACATGTTTCATCTTAGTTTGAGAATTCTTTATATCAGCTACTCACAAAGTTAGCCAATGCCCTTAAGGTAAATTTCCCAAATTTAAGGTTTTATCCTTTTTATTGCGATATCTAAAGAAGCATTTGAGGTTTGAACTTGAAATTTGGTGCTATATGTATCACCTTAGGAAGGGGATCTGAATAGATTTGGGGCCTTAAAGTAGGTCAAAGGCCAAATTGGGTAGTAAGGCAGATTAATGCAAGATATGGCATGTTTGAAACTGACACTGAAAAAGTTCCTTTTTTCAGGAAAAGTTATGTATCGCATGTACATGTAGCTTACCACCAAATTGTACAAAGAGTATGTATATGGTATTCATTGGCAAACAAACAGGTAGACGGGTAACTTCAGAGAAAAATTTATTTGTGTGAATTCCCTGTGGCAGAGATGCCGAGTTCCTCCAAATTTTATGCATGAGATTTTCATGACTCGGCGTCTCGGCGAGGGAGTGAAGCGACCCGAGCGGGGGGAGGGTGGTGGGAGGGGGGACACCCCCCTCCACGGTAGGGAGCTTTTTCAATTTTTAGCTCTTAATGGTGCGATCTGGTGCATACTTAAGTGACTATTTTTTACTTATTTTGAAAGACAAAATGTAAAAATACCTTCAATTGCAACTATACTTAATATTTTGAGCTATGCTCCTTATTATAGGGTAGACGGCGTGCGAAGGCGGTCGGCCAGTGCGTATAATCTAGCGAATAATGCTACTTTTTTTTTTTTCTGTCGGGTCCCGATGCGTGAGAAAAATGGGTGCCATGCGTGAGATCGTGAGACGGACCCTGAATGCGTGAGTCTCACGCGAAATGCGTGAGACTTGGTAGCTCTGCTGTGGTGGAGAAAAAGGTCTTCCAGGAGAGCATCATGCTTTCTTTAATAGGTATTCAAACTGAGTAGAGGTGTTAGTAAAGCGGTTTAACCTGTTTAGCAAGGTTTTATTTTGGTATACATGCATATTCTCCATTTGGCCCAGCCCAAGTTATCTTGGCATAGTACAGCCACAGTGTAGGACCCCAATTAAATTCTCATAAACTCATAAAAGCTTTTGAATTCATAACGGCTACCAAACGCCTGGCTGAGAGAGGATCAATGAATCCTCGAAAATACAACCTCTCGTTCCTCCCTTATTTTGGCACCAAAATTCATAAAAATTTCAGATTACATCAGAAATGATGATATTATTCTTCATTTTCATTTTCTCTGAGAACGGTTGGGTATTTTTTGAAATGCAAGTATTTTTCAGTTCCAGGGGACCGTGGGAAGAGGTGTCTATTTTTTCCCGACACAACCCTAGGTGAGCATGAATATCCAAACAATCGACATGTTACTAGACTTTAGTGTCCCGGATAACTTTCTGTGTATTTTCATGTTTGTGCACAATGAGTAGTTTGCTGTAAATCTGCCTTCAAAAGTCACGGTTTTAACATAAAACGGCTGTAAACTGTCACTACTGCGCATGCGCTTTTCCAACTTTTTCTATGAATGAGCTAAGTTGCATGCATATCACTAGCATGCACTACTGCATGCACATCAACGAGCAGTTGACGAGGCAATCAGTGCACTTTTTCCATTTATACCTGGATTTATTTCTAGATCTAGTCTTAACTTCTCAGACATTATTTTTACCCCTCACTTTACAGTCGCCTCAAAAGTGCCTACCGACTGTGAGTAGCCAGGGTCTGCCTAAAGACATATTGCTTAGGTTTGACCACAGCTGGAGTATGGTGCTGTAGCCTGGAATCCATATACTTCCAGTACTGCTGCAAGCTAGAAAGGGTGCAGAAAACAGCTGCTCGCTTTGTCACCTGCGACTACAGAAGATTCCACATCAGCTTCAGGGCTCGTCTCCAAGTTGGGATGGGATCAACTGCACACACGTCGTCTCCTTGCACAAAGCACCATGCTCTATCGAATACACAATGAGCTTGTTAACATCCATTTTCCTCACTTCATAACCCAAGCTCCATACATCAGCAGAAGAGATCACATGCTCAAACTCTCTATCCCTGAAGCAACATTGATGCATACAAATTCTCATTCTATCCTCGGACACTTCGCATCTGGAACCAGCTAACAGCCACGACAGTTACTGCCCCAACAGTTACTGCTTTCCAGGATGCTGTAGACCTGGAGAGCATGATTTTTACTTGCAAATCAGTGTTTTTATTGTAAATGAAATTCCACATAGTTGTCTGCATCATCACCTACTGTCACAGCACATCAGCTTGGAAAGAGCTGCTTAAGGGATTATCTTGTCAAGGTTTCAAGGTTTCAAGGGATTTGCTAAACTTTCTGCCGTTGATCGGAAGCCAAATATTCAGGCGCTAGTGTGCTTTCACACCGGGCCCTGATGGAATACACAGTGACCATGGACGGTGTCGGTGACTGCTTTAATTCCGTCAGGCACAGGCCCAGTGCCACACAGGGCTAACGTTACATTTGTCATTGGTATCCTTAGCTGTGCAAATTTATGTGACATGCTGCCCTCCATAATCGAAGATTGAAATCACTAAAATAATCAAATTTGTATGAAATATTTGCTTTTTACACCTAGATCTAGGATAATAAAAATCCTGTTTCCATTCCATTTTTTCAACTGGATGTAGGCCTAGATCTAAATCATCTTGATCAAGTGAATTTTGAAAAATATTTTTCTGATCACTGGTGACACAGCTCTTGCTCCTCTGTTAATAAATTGGACAGAGAACACTAGTACTAGAATCTACTTTCCTATTGTCAGCAATTTGCATTTTAGTGTTACAGCACGTCTGTTGTGCGAGGTTAGTTAACCGAGCACTAGATCTAGTGAGTGGCCCGGTGCATGCGAAAGTGCACTGGCGCCAATATTTATGTACCTATGGGGCATTATCGTGAAATAAGTCATCAGTCCATTCACTGTTGTTTATTTCGTTAGTGCTGGTGACAGCTTTCCACTCCCATAGACTTTGTACACATATGCTAGAGCACACACGTGAAGAGAGGTGACACTGACAGATTTCACGATTAGGCCATGTATTGCTACTAGAGATCTTGGCAAACCCAGAGAATAGGGGACCAGACGTGCGTGTGCCAGGTTATTGCATCACTGGCAAGGCTAGAATACCATAAATTATTTGGTATCACTTTTTACATATGAGTTCTTCTAGTTGCAGTACTGGCCACCTTCAAGTGTATTGTACTGTCAGTGCAGTTTTATGTACATAAGCCTAATAAAAGGGTACAGTAGACTGTTTGCAAGTAAAAAACAACTCCATGTTTTTAGCAGAGGTGGGTCTTTTGTACATCTAGCTTGAAGCTGCTTAAAGAGGTACCTGTGTACAATTTACTGTGTGCTGTGGGTGGGAGTTCCAGAGTCATCTTGCACCTGGGAAGAAGCTGCTCTGGTAGACCAATGTTCTGGTGAAAGGCACTGAACTTCTGGGAGTGCCTTCTGTGCTGGGATGTCGGACAATTTTATGTGCAAATACAGTATAGACCGTAATGTATGGCGTTATGTTCAGTTATTGGAACAGTTATTACCTAGGGTTATTGTTTAGGTCAAACAGTTGACTTGAAGTCAATGGCTAGTATTTGGTAACCCCGAGGTGTCACTTCCATTTGAGTATATAATGAATAGGCAGCCATACATTAAGACCTATATACTGTATTTGTTCTTAAAATTTTCTAAGTTCCGGTGTGGACTTGAGGTCTGCCGACTTGAGGTGGCCAGACCTCAAGTCAACTTCCTATGGGTATTTCCATTGCTGCATATATATGTATCCTATGTGTTTGTTTACCTTTGGTTTGTAATAAAAGTATTGAATAAATGAACTGAACTGAAGAACCTCAAATTGGGTTAAAAGCCTTTTTGCTCCCCATGCTTGACATAAGCCCGTAGTCTGTCATTCACCCAAAGTATGTCATTTCTCTGTTTGGCAGGGAGCATTTTATTGAAGCCCATTGTTGCCTCTGCAGGAAAGGACATCTCTCACTGGTTTGACAAGAAAACACATGACGTGAGTCCAGACACTTTTCATTATTCTATACAGAATGTCTTCTTCTCTTTAAACACCATCATAATGAACAGTCTATGCTTGCTATATAAAGTGTGAACATGTTAACAACAACAGCTAATGTGTACTGGTAAGAATTTAGAACAAGATGCATCCCTCGTACCCGGTCTGCCTCCTTGGAAAGTGATGAGATTATAAAGGGATATGAGTGAAATATGGCCTGAATCACCATGCATGATTATTTGCAAATTTATCCTTATCTTTCACCAGAAACTAATTTTTTTCTCTCTGATTTTGACTGCTGTTACACACTTTGAATCAACCACATACCAAGGAGTTTGGTGATAAACAAACTTAAAGTGTGTCCTATTATGCTTCATGTTTTTCAGTGTAAAAGTTGGATGTCCTAAAAATTGTTTTGCAGATCCGTACCCATGTTGAACCTACCACCAGGTGTGTCTTTCCTTACGCACCTCATGGCCGCTTTGTGCACATCCCACCCCCTTGCCCACGTACTGACTGGGCCAATGACTTTGGCAGGCCATGGTGGAAAGATGAAGGATACTGCATAGGGATCTTATCCAAGAAGACAAGAATGATTAAGATCATCAACACCCTCACTTCACAAGAACAGATTATAGAGGTAACATACTTTAATTTGTATGATTGGATTGGAGACACTATTTATTGTAATGGGACCAATCACTTATTTGAAAAAAATAAAAATATACAAAATTGTCAATTCCATTTCATACCTCCGTTGTTAGGTAGACCTTAACCCATTCGTGACAGAGGTCCACATTTTGTGGTTTGGCCTAATATCTTTTAATGCAAAGCCCTAAAAATCATACCAAATACATGAGCAGAAAGAGCAAAAAAAATCTACACAAACTGTGCCCATTTTTGCTTGCATCAATATTCATTGTTTGATGCTGAAAATTTTTTAAAGGAAAACAAGTATTAAAGTCCTTAAATTGGCAATGTGATAGAAAGATTAAAATCGCTGTTTTCCCCTGCAAATTGGCAGCTTTTTGACTTATCATAATTTCTGTCAATTTATATTCATTTCTGATACATGACGTTTCATAAATAAAATGTAGCAATAAAATAAAAATGTTGGTGTTGCCAATTAGAAGAATTAAAGTTCAAATTAGGCTTTAAATAATTCCTGTCACAAATGGGTTGATACCTTCCTTTCATTTATCATTATTGCTGTTCATTTTATTGATTTTTGTTTTTTTGTTTGTTTCTTTGTATTTGGCTACAGTCTGCATCCATTCCAAAAATTCTTATGGAAAAAATGTTTTCCAACAAAGCTTTATTTGTATTCATCATGTTTTATGGTACTTAGAACAAAGGAAAATGAGGTAGTTTTCAATTTCCTTATAAGGATGATAATGATTGAGAAAAGTATTATCATGGTCCACAGGGCCAGATCCAGAATATTTCAAAAGGGATAGCTGATCGGCTTTTTTCGATGTCTGTTATACCTGAAAAATTAGCTGACAAAGTAACAAAAAAAAAGGGGGAGGGTGGATCCTTGGCATTTGCAGGTTTCTATTTTACCCCCAAAACTCACTGATAAGCAAAAAAAAAAAAAAAAGGGGGGGGGGGTCCTTCGCTTCAAAAGGTTGGCTTGGCTGATTGCCCTCCCCTCCCCCTCCCCCGTCCGCTACTGGTCAGTCATTTTAAATGTTGTTGTCTTTGTCATTTTCTTCCATTCTCCCAAGGTTTGCTCAGAAGAGACCATGGATGAAATTCTCCAGAGGTACTTAAAGTGGAACCAGCATGCAGCCAGCTACACCTGGAAGTATGAGGGCCAGAACCTCGACATGAACAAGACTCTGGAGGAAAATGGCATCTCAGACGAAGATGAAGAGTTCTACAAGCTTAGCATGAACGATGATGAGTACCTCAGGGCAATCCATCTGTACTTCAACGATGACTTGACAGAAGCCTGATGCAATACGTATACTTTCGTTTGTTGAGCAAGAGTCCACTTCTTTGTCTGGTGTACAAGTGTCATTGGAATATGAACTCATTTATGTCAAAGCTGTGTCTCCCAGCATGAAGGCAGTTGGATCCCCTTGAATTAGAAACGGGCTTGACTTTCACAGGATCTTTCAAATTTCTGGAAATATCAACAGGGGTTATGTTGATACTTTTAGGTCATTTGTTTCAAGTAGATTCTTATGTACTAAATAGATTTTATGAAAAACAAAAATCTCCATCTTCATTTCATCCTTAGAGAAAAACTGAAGATAAAGATAGAAATACTGGTATAATATGTTTAACAAGATATACAATATTCAGGAAAATGATTAAAGGGAGATTTAATTGCAGATAGTGGATGCTTTTTACCCGAGAGAGGGCACTATGTTCGTACTGTAATGCCACCCTCCAGGTGACAAGCTTCGGACAGAGATTCTTCAGTACATACATGTACCGGTACAGGATTGTGCGCAAAGCGGGTACATGTAGCTCTAGATTGTATGTTGATGTTTTAAAGGCATTGGCTAACTTTGTGAGTAGCTGATTTGAAAAATTCTCAAACTAAGATGAAACATGTGTATGAGTACTTGTATTTGTACTCAAAAACCCTGAAACCAACCATAATTTGGAATGAAAAAGTGTAAGCTAGACGCAAACGGCGATTTTATTATCCTTTGTTTCACGAGACAATCACTAAGAGGACCACTTTGCTTGAATTTGAAAATGCCGTTATGTGCCTCCCGCCGCGTGACAGCCAATACACACAGTACGGTAAGGTGAGTCATACGCGCATGGGCACTCCTTATGTCTATTCTGTGCAATCGACCCCTCGTATATTTTTCAAACATTGGTTCACATTTTTGATATTTAAAAATACTTCACAGTCTTCCAGTGGATATTATACTTTCAAACTTTCAGGCTGGTATTTTTACACTATAATCCTCATGTTCATCCCATTTTCAAGTAACAAAACAAGATTTTTTAAAATGTTCACCAATGTCTTTAAACAGTGGCACGCAGGAGTGCTTTTTGGCCAGTCCAGTGTATACATGCACTTCTGTGTGTCTGGCGTCTGTGTGTGGGTGTGTATTGTAGAGTGTTTGCGGAATAGGGGCTTTTGTTCTTGTGTATTCAGCCTGGCATGGCCTTGTGTAATGAGCTGAAAATCACAATGAAATTTGTGGCTCAAACCTAGAGATTCTGTCAACTGTTTGCAGCCGAAATGTAATCGCGTTAGTCAGACAGCCACGTTGGATGCACAAGCTTTCTGTACAAATGATTGGATCTTACGCAAATCTGACTTTCCCATAGGCCGCATTACTCTGATAAATTCCAAAACACAGGTCTTTTTATTGTCCAGTTTCTAAAAAATCAATTTGATGTGCATCTATAATCTTGTCTGATGACAGTGATGGCATAAATTATGAATAATTTACATGTAATGAAATCTGACCAACAGAAGCACTAAAATTCAAAGTGGGTCTCTGGAAGATCGGTAATAAATGTTTTGTACTTTGTAGAACTGAAGAAGTTACCGTAATTGCAAGTAATTCTAAATTGAGGATAAGAGTCATAAAGAGGCTGTTTATTCACACTGACTTACCTTCTTTCGTGTATTTCAGTGCAAATCAAAAATCAAGATTATTCTTGAGTGAAGTGCTATCTTGGTCTAGGATTTTCTTTGAGGCATGTCTTAGATTTGCCCTTGCAAAAAGTACTAGGGTACCCATGGTACAACCACGGTAATTTGATGATATACTGTCTTATTACGTGTACATGTACCATAGTATACCACCGCATTATTATGGTTATATCTTGGGTACCACAGTACATGTACTTGTACTTTTTACAAGGTTGGAATTGAAAGTTAAATCTGCTTTTATTTTCGTTTGTTATTGCAAGTAGATGGATTACTTTACTGTCAATTTTACTTGAACTACTTCACTCTTTTTTTGTAAATATCCTGTTCCAAACCATTCACAAATTAATATAGAAAAAGAAAATAATGCCTTCGAAATGTCAGCTTACAACTTTTCATATATTAGATCATAAAATAATTGAATTATGGTATGGTTCAGAACTAAGAAACACAGCAAAATCATACTCTGTCATTAAACATCTGTTTCTCATGCATGATATTGCAGAGTAATATTGATGTGTTCTGAAAAAAAAAGTAACAAAAGAAAACATTTTTTGTTCTTTATGAGTCAAAGAGTGAAATCAATCATTGAAAAATTGAAACTCTATTTCAAGTGAACATTTGATACTACACGTTTGACAATATTCAGCTAAAACACATGAATTCAGCCCAGTAGTTGTTCTAATTCGTTAGATACGACTGATCATCAGTATCGATTTGTTTCCCCTACATGATCTAACAGAAATGGTATGTGTAAATGTGTAAAAATTTAAAAATATCTAATGTATTGTAAATATGTGCATCACATTTGTAAATAAATGTATTTACATGTAAATATTACCTTCTAGTTTGCAAGAAATATCATATTATATCAAATGTGTTCCATCAGTTATGTGATCTGTCTCACGTTCCTTTATTTCAGTTGATAGCAGTGTTCTTCAAGAAGCTTAAATGTATAATAAAATACAGGCAAACCCTGTTATAGCAAACATGGCTATACCCACCCCCCCCCCTCCCCTTTTATATTACAGGCATACGTTTTAGGCTCGCCAACAAAAACATGAAAGAAAATTACTGTAAATGAGCATATTTCTGTTGTGGGCTCAGTGACCTTATATAATGGGGTTTGCCTGTATCAAGGTTAAATAGTTTTATCCTAGAACTGTAACAGCATACTTTTAAAGGGCGAATTACTTTTGACTCTTATAGCTACGCATAGCAGGATAACATGAACAGACATTTACATGAACCCATTTTGGGTGAATTTTAGTGTAAATAACTGATAGGAAGGCAATATACAATGTACAATGATCACAGCACTTGTTATGCTTGTTGTGTAAACGAAACATTCATGGGTTTCACACATGTGCAGGCACTGTGATACATGTCAACGTTGGATGTTTACATCACTTATCCCCGAGTTCAAAACTTTTTGGGGGCTTTTCATTTGTAATGAGAAAATATTCAACTTTAAGGGAGGAAAAGGTTCACAGCAATTTTACCTTAGTTTTGCTAGTGCATCTTTCTATTGACCATCTAAAAAAAAATCTGATGTAAACTATACATAACCTTTAACTGACACCTTTGCATCAGTATATACTAAACATAGCTCTATGTACAATGAGGAAGAAATACAATACATGTACATTACAAAATTCTATGACACAGTGCATTCTGAAGTTTTTTCTTATTCTATGACATTTTCATCTCATAGTCACTGAGCAGGTGTTTACATGTAATAGAAGAAAGGCTATTCACAAATAAACATAAAATGATGTAAAAGGTTCTGTACAAAATTCTTTTGAAAATATCTAACATGATCAAAGCGGATGTACAGGCAAAGTGAAGGGGACAGATTTTTCAGTATATACATAACAGTACATGAATATCCACAAATCATCAGATAAACCAAACTTTTTCTCTTTACCATTTTCTGCTTTTTCTGTAATATTCAAGAAATTTTCCCCTAAATGTTTCCATCACTCTCTCACGTCATAGCAACTTATTCTACAGGATTAAAAGTAGACAAATGTTGAATACTGAAGGAAATGTAATAAATGCATACTGATAAGGCATCTTTTTTAACCTCACGAAGTCGGGTTTCATTATCATTCAACCTGCTCTGCATTAGTCACTACTTGCAGTGGTGGTTTTGTGCCAAGGAATAACAAAAACATTGATCTTCTACAAGCTTACATGTAGCTGTGATAGGGTTTCTGATTCATTCCTTGTGAATAAATGCTCATTGAAATAATGTATATGTGAAATAAACAAATCAAGCGTTTCACGCAACAAAGGGCTATCTGCATTTTGGGGTCAAAATGAGGTTTGATATCAAAATAATCCATAAGAGACTGGGAACCCAATGGTAATAATGGTTTCTACAGCAGGCTTTGCTCCAGCAGGGTATCACCCGAAATAGATATGGCCATCTGCATTAAAC
>CM057166.1:9871232-9925704 GCA_029962745.1 Echinometra lucunter | reverse complement strand
GGTAATAAATGTTTTGTACTTTGTAGAACTGAAGAAGTTACCGTAATTGCAAGTAATTCTAAATTGAGGATAAGAGTCATAAAGAGGCTGTTTATTCACACTGACTTACCTTCTTTCGTGTATTTTCAGTGCAAATCAAAAATCAAGATTATTCTTGAGTGAAGTGCTATCTTGGTCTAGGATTTTCTTTGAGCATGTCTTAGATTTTGCCCTTGCAAAAAGTACTAGGGGTAACCCATGGTACAACCACGGTAATTTGATGAGATACTGTCTTATTACGTGTACATGTACCATAGTATACCACCGCATTATTATGGTTATATCTTGGGTACCACAGTACATGTACTTGTACTTTTTACAAGGTTGGAATTGAAAGTTTAAATCTGCTTTATTTTCGTTTGTTATTGCAAGTAGATGGATTACTTTACTGTCAATTTTACTTGAACTACTTCACTCTTTTTTTGTAAATATCCTGTTCCAAACCATTCACAAATTAATATAGAAAAAGAAAATAATGCCTTCGAAATGTCAGCTTACAACTTTTCATATATTAGATCATAAAATAATTGAATTATGGTATGGTTCAGAACTAAGAAACACAGCAAAATCATACTCTGTCATTAAACATCTGTTTCTCATGCATGATATTGCAGAGTAATATTGATGTGTTCTGAAAAAAAAAGTAACAAAAGAAAACATTTTTTGTTCTTTATGAGTCAAAGAGTGAAATCAATCATTGAAAAATTGAAACTCTATTTCAAGTGAACATTTGATACTACACGTTTGACAATATTCAGCTAAAACACATGAATTCAGCCCAGTAGTTGTTCTAATTCGTTAGATACGACTGATCATCAGTATCGATTTGTTTCCCCTACATGATCTAACAGAAATGGTATGTGTAAATGTGTAAAAATTTAAAAATATCTAATGTATTGTAAATATGTGCATCACATTTGTAAATAAATGTATTTACATGTAAATATTACCTTCTAGTTTGCAAGAAATATCATATTATATCAAATGTGTTCCATCAGTTATGTGATCTGTCTCACGTTCCTTTATTTCAGTTGATAGCAGTGTTCTTCAAGAAGCTTAAATGTATAATAAAATACAGGCAAACCCTGTTATAGCAAACATGGCTATACCCACCCCCCCCCCCCTCCCCTTTTATATTACAGGCATACGTTTTAGGCTCGCCAACAAAAACATGAAAGAAAATTACTGTAAATGAGCATATTTCTGTTGTGGGCTCAGTGACCTTATAATGGGGTTTGCCTGTATCAAGGTTAAAATAGTTTTATCCTAGAACTGTAACAGCATACTTTTAAAGGGCGAATACTTTTGACTCTTATAGCTACGCATAGCAGATAACATGAACAGACATTTACATGAACCCATTTTGGGTGAATTTTAGTGTAAATAACTGATAGGAAGGCAATATACAATGTACAATGATCACAGCACTTTGTTATGCTTGTTGTGTAAACGAAACATTCATGGGTTTCACACATGTGCAGGCACTGTGATACATGTCAACGTTGGATGTTTACATCACTTATCCCCGAGTTCAAAACTTTTTGGGGGCTTTTCATTTGTAATGAGAAAATATTCAACTTTAAGGAGGAAAAGGTTCACAGCAATTTTACTTAGTTTTGCTAGTGCATCTTTCTATTGACCATCTAAAAAAAAATCTGATGTAAACTATACATAACCTTTAACTGACACCTTTGCATCAGTAATATACTAAACATAGCTCTATGTACAATGAGGAAGAATAATACAATACATGTACATTACAAATTCTATGACACAGTGCATTTCTGAAGTTTTTTTCTTTATTCTATGACATTTTTTCATCTCATAGTCACTGAGCAGGTGTTTACATGTAATAGAAGAAAAGGCTATTCACAAAATAAACATAAATGATGTAAAAGGTTCTGTACAAAATTCTTTCTGAAAATATCTAACATGATCAAAGCGGATGTACAGGCAAAGTGAAGGGGACAGATTTTTCAGTATATACATATACATGTACATGAATATCCACAAATCATCAGATAAACCAAACTTTTTTCTCTTTACCATTTTCTGCTTTTCTGTACTATTCAAGAAATTTTCCCCTAAATGTTTTCCATCACTCCTCTCACGTCATAGCAACTTATTCTACAGGATAAAAGTAGACAAATGTTGAATACTGAAGGAAATGTAAATAAATGCATACTGATAAGGCATCTTTTTTAACCTCACGAAGTCGGGTTTCATTATCATTCAACCTGCTCTGCATTAGTCACTACTTTGCAGTTGGTGGTTTTGTGCCAAGGAATAACAAAAACATTGATCTTCTACAAGCTTACATGTAGCTGTGATAGGTTTCTGATTCATTCCTTTGTGAATAAATGCTCATTGAAATAATGTATATGTGAAATAAACAAATCAAGCGTTTCACGCAACAAAGGGCTATCTGCATTTTGGGGTCAAAATGAGGTTTTGATATCAAAATAATCCATAAGAGACTGGGAACCCAATGGTAATAATGGTTTCTACAGCAGGCTTTGCTCCAGCAGGGTATCACCCGAAATAGATATGGCCATCTGCATTAAACCAGTGTTTACAACATAACTTCATTGCAAGTTTTCGCAAATGGCCAAAACACAGATAGCCCTTTGTTGCACTAAACCCTCAAAATCCTTTTAAATGTTTCTCTCTTTTACTTTATTTTAGAGCATACTGCTATTTAAAGGAAGGGCAGAAGATGGACTTTGCAAGGAGTTCCAAAGCATATTTTCAGGGGTTGTGCTCTAACATGATGAACAAATTAACCCATTACCTACCAGAACCAGTTAGTCCCTGCATTAAACCTAAAGGAATCAGAAAACAGCTTAAACATAAATACTTTTGTTTCTGTTTCATTCTTTTGTGAATAAATATTCATTAAAATAATGTATATCTGAAATAAACAAATACTCTTACATATTTCTCTCTCTCTTTTACTTTAAGAGCATGCTGCTATTCAAAGAAAGGGCAAAAAAGGGCTTTGCAAGTAAAGGGGTTCAATTATTTTCCAGAACACTACTTCTAACAAAGTGATGCTACCGTATCTTTTCAAGACACAAGGATGAAGGGCTGGAGAGACAAGCGGGAGCAAAACAAAACACTTTATACTTCAGACTGCCTTCAATTTCTAAGATGAAATTTTTGACACTGCTTGGAAGGGTCCTTCAGATCAGTCAAAACCTGCATCACCCACAACATAATCTACAGGACTGTTTAGTTAATTGCTCCAAATTGATTCCAATTTATTTTAAATTGAATATGCTAATTTATGCGTCAAATCAGAATTTTGCTCTAAATTATTAAATAAAGCTCCAAAACTGCCAATTTTTTTGTCTAGACACTCTTTGGAGTATTCGTAGCAGATGTACTTAGAAAAAAAAATCGGTATCAAAATTGATTTCTTTTGTATGTTATTGTAATATAAATTTCTTATGTATTTCTTTGTTTTTTTAACCTTTATATTTTTATTGCTTTTTCCATGAAGTTTGTTGGGGACACTTTAGCAATCATAAACAGCATACATGTAAAATCAATTAATTTAAATCAGTAAAAGTAGAAATAATCATACGTTTATGAATTTTGGCTGAAAGTACAATTTGTATTGAAATTGTACATGAAATCACGTTTTTTGAGCAATATTTGGTCTGACATGTTATTTTGCTATATTTAGCAGATGGATTAGATGGTTTGAATCATAATGTTTTTAAACAAGGTTTTATGTGGAATAAAATTCGAATAAGATGGCTTTGCAGTTATCAGAATCTGTATCTTGTATGCGACCTGCAGAATAATTTCATAAGGGTATACATACCTTAGCCCTAAAAAGACTGGGGGGGGGGGGGGGCCATGATGGCCCCTGTCAACATTTTTGCCCCAAGATTCGGACCGCCGCATTTCATGCCACGCCACTTCCTGACCTTATTCTTTCCAGTCTTGCGCATCTTTTGACACCAAGTTTACGAAAATCGGTCATATCGTTACCGAGTCATGATCTTTTGTGACCTCATGTCAGCCCAAAAATGGAGAATTTTGGAGTTATGTGTACAAAATTAATGGTAAAAATCATTTCCTCATATTCCCCCATTATCATCTATAATTTCTTCTCTAAGCTTTATCATCATCTATTCTAACTGAATAGTGGTCCAGATAACACCTTGAAACAGCAAACTTGAAAAAAAAAAAAGAAGTTAATGTTTAAAAGAAAGAAATACATAAGAAATTTGCAAAGCAAAACAATTGAATACATAAGAATTGAAATCACTTTCAGAGTTTTTCTTTCCTAATAATGTTTTTAATGTTTGTAAAGAACTTCTTGCATTGAAATTTCATCTCCAGGGCCTTTCATTGCTTGATTATCACTCAAAGTGTGTATTTACACATAAAATTTGCATAAATTATAACATAAGTTGAGAAAATAGAGATTCACAATAAAAATAAAAATAACAATGGATTTGTGTCCTTTACACAATTCTAAACGTCTGTGCTAAATTTTGCATCGATCGGTCATGTCATGGCTAAGATATCAAGGGGGGGGGGGGGGCATCATTTTCCTCTATCCTAATATTTTTAATGTTTGTAAAGGACTTCCTGTATTGAAATTTCATTCCAGGGCCTTTCATTGCTTGATTATCATTCAAAATGTGTATTTACGCATAAAATTTTCATAAATTATAGTATACATGTAGGTTGAAAAAATAAAGATTTACATAAAAAATAATGATCAATTTGTATCCTTTATGCAATTCTCAACGTCGCAGCTGAGATATCGGGGGGGGGGGGGGGGGGAATCATTGCCCCCGTCCTCAATACCTTCGAAATAGTCCAGCAGTTTTAGGGTTAAATCAGGCAAAAATGTTGTACTGGAGAAAAGGGCCAGAAAAAAAGGGCAGGAAGGCCTAGTCCCTTGCTATTATGTATGCTATATGCAGCTGTCAGGTTAAACATTTCTTATTACAACTCTTGTAACTACAGAGCTTGGCCTTTATAAGGGATGGATATATATGCTACTACATGTGCTTGCAATTCAATCAAATGTAAACAGATGTAAGCAAAAATATCAGAATGTCAAGTTGCAAGAACAATTGAACAAAACACTAACTTTGAAATAACACAAAATGAAAAACATAAAGAGGGCTTTGAATTAAAAAAAGTACAATGCTACCACATTCCCCTTCCCCTCCCCCCTTCCCCTACCCCAACCTCTCCCTCTACCCCGAAAACCTCCCCTTCCCCTATCGGGTCTGAAGCCCCCTCGACCTCTCATACCCCTACCAACTGGACCACCCATATCATGCCCTCCAAACCCTGGTCCCTCATCCATCATCTCCCCTGGACCTTCATCCCATCGTCCAGGATCATCATCCCAAGGACCCGGATCTTCCTCCCATGGTCGTTTCCTGTGAGGCAATGGTGGGAACTCTTCATGATCCATAATTGGCAGTTGTCTCTCGTCAAAGTCTCTTCCAGGATTTGGGAACTCTCCATGGTTCCCTTGCCTGAAGTCCATATCTTGGGGTTCTCGAGTTCTTGTCATGGGGCTTTCAATCGACATAAGAGGAACAGGTCCACTACGTAGGTCTTGGTCTTGGGCACCAAGCCCGGAGATTCCATCATCGTCCGGGTGTTCTGTTGGGGGAATTCTGCGATTGTCCACATCCTGCACATGAATTTGTCTGCTTGGGCCATTAAAGCGCTGTGGAGGACCTTGCCGCAGGTCTCTGTCCCCCATGTTTCTAAGTGTTGCTGATCTTGGCGCAAATCCACGTCGCCATGTCCACCACTTAAGACACGCTCATCACGATCCTGTCCAAGGCCATCAGACTGTCTCATAACAGGCCCATTTCTCCTCTGTGCCTCCTGTGCAGGGGGTCCTGGTCTAATTGGTGGTCCACCAATAGGTCCCCTTGGCTCCAAAATAGGGTTTGAAGATGCACTGACAGGTCCATGTCTCATATCAACATCACCAAACTGTGAACCTTTCCTCAAATCAACATCTCCAGTTCCTTTTGTTAATTCTGGTTCGGGTAGCAACCCTTCCTTTGGTAATGTCTGAATCAGGGGCGTGGGCTGCGGCTTTGCACCTACAGGACCCGACTGCACCAGTGCTGGTGTCTTCGGTTCCGGCAACAACCCTCCACCTTTTCCTGGTTCTGGCAACAAACCAGCACCTGGCGAGTTTGGTCCCACATCTAGAGGCTTCTCTCCTAACAGACCTTTACTACCTTTACCATCATTACTACCATTCTTAGGAGTTGCATCACTTTTCAGTGGAGCTGTTGCCTCTTTGGTCACTTCCTTTTCCTTGTCTGGTGTGTCGGGTGTGCTTGCCACTTTGGGCTTCTTGGTGGGTGGGACAGCGATTGGTAGTTTGGCGATGTGAGGGGGTAAGGGTCTCTCTCCATTGCCCTCCTTCTTGTCTAGCCACCTTACTGCATTTGGTGGTAAGAGACCTTCAGCCCTCAGCCGCTTGGCAAAGTGTGGAGGTATGTGGCCTTCTTTCAGGAGGACCATGATAGGATTAACGTTGGGCTTGATGATAGGCAGGACTGTGCCTGTATGAAGATAGAAGCACAATGACAAATACAATGAATACAGGAACAAATGAAGTTAGCATTCATTAGGAAAACTTCATTCAAGCAAAAGACTGTAATACAATGAGTATACTGACTAAATAAAAGAAAAAGCTTCCCAAATTCAATCAGTGAAGCAAATCAAGACTGAGAGATAAGGTACATGTAGCATAGCAAAACAGAGTGGTGCAAATAGATGCATGCAGAACGCAGACAGACAACAGTATGCATACATTCAGAACACAAACAGAAAACGGTATGCATTTTATGTGTCTTTTCACACCACGCCATTTCAAAAAGCTACCTACATGAATATGAACACAAAGACTTGAAGAGAATGAATGCATTACGAATACTACCATTATGCTAAATGGGGAGAAAGAGTTATTCATGTACAGAAACAAAGCTTCCTAACAGGACATTGTGGCAACCACTGCTGAAGAAAGACCTTCACCACCAATGATCCTGTTTTTTTCAAAGATGATAAAACTGTGAATTAGTTTCTTTTCTTGTGCATTACAGCATGTTGTTTGATTCACTGGGAAGGAAAAGACAACCCCCCCCCCCCCCCAAAAAAAAAAGACTGTCAATTTGCAGCATATTCAAAAAGTCAAAGGAACTGATTTCTCAAAATAACCAGCATTTTCTAATGAAATTATTCCATTCCGATTCAGTTAAGTCTGAATAGCTCATAGTCGCACAAGGTGAATATTCTCAACGTCAAATAAATGTTTTGACCAAATTATGCTTAAATTTCCTTTATATTTCCCAAGTCATAGTTTGCATAAGTTGAGCTATTTTGGCAGTCTCAACAGATTGGACTTGCGAAGAGTTAATTGTACAGTCATATTAGATACAAGACTCTTGTGTCGGATTTTGTAACAGTGAAAAACAAAAGTCATCACTGACAAGTTGATACAAAAAAGCAGGCTGGCTTTGTAATTAATAAATATTTTATACAACTCTACCTGAAGGAAGGTTTGACTGGATAACATTCACCAGAGCTTGCTGAGCAGCTTGAGGTCCTTGGGTTTTGGCAATGAACTTGATGACCTCAATAGGGTTACCTGTGGAAAATAGTGAAAGTGCACAAGCAATTGTATAATGGCCTCCAAGCCAGTAAACATCACTAAGATCAAGTAACATGTGATGAATATCATTAATAATGAGAGAATGTTGCCAAATCTGTTACTAATTTCATCACAAAAATTAAATAAGATATGTTAAAGACACTTTTTCTGGTAGATATTATCCTGAAAAATGAACCCAACAAAATCCTAGATCCTTAAAAGCACATAAATCTCTTTCATCATATTCGTGGTCGGTATTAGAACAAGCCTAAAATGCAACAATAAAGGCATGTATTAAGAATATTATGACAATGCCTCCTAGATGTCATGCCCTGGTTCAAATGTGTCTCCTTGACCCAGTAAATAACATTACTTATAGCCAGATGCCATCACTGCATGTAGTTGAATATCATTCACTTTCTGATGCTCCAGGGCCCTCTAACATAAAGAATTAAATTCATTGTATCTTCCTGAAGTTAATCCTATCTTTGTAATCGATAGCAACTTAAGATAAAATTTATGTTAAAGATAGACACAAATTAGTTAATAACAAAGATGGAGAGACTTTTACAAAGGATCTTTACAAATGATTGTAAGTAGATGCTAAAAGGCCAAGTTTTCATAACCTATTCAAGAAGCCATAAAAAGACCATCAGATGTTCTCTCATGGGCAAATCACAAAAGTAGGAAAGACATACCACCAAAGTCTGGAACATTGACAAGCCCATAAGACTCTGGTTGCTCCATCTTCCTCTTGATCTCCAGTTCTTTTCTCTTCTTTTCCTCCTCAGCCCTCTTCTTTGCCTCTTCCTCCCGTTTCCTCTTCTCCTCCTCCTCTCGCTTCTTTCTCTTCTCCTCCTCGATGTTGGGAGCCACACCCGGTGCCTTGTTTGCCTCCCACTCGTCCAGGAAGGTCTGCGGGACTGGTCTGGCGTAGGGGACCTTTCGCTGGGGCTTGGGTTTAAGCCTCTCCAGCTCCTCAATAGAGGAATCTAGGCCGGGGATGGAGGTGTCAAGGTTTTCCTCCACCACTGGCACTGGAACTTGGATTGGGATTGAAGAGAATGCACAATGACAAATCAATATCACATAAATTACATCTTGGTGAATACAGCATCACTCAAAAAAGTTGGAATGAAAAGTATGACTGTTTATGATTTTTATGAAGTGATCATATGTATTTCTGTCCTGCCAAATTAATTTCTGTTTAAGTCTATGGTAAAACTATGAGGAAATCTACAGAAGAAAATGTTCAATGACGAATTCAAGGCAATGACCATATGTACTTGTGTCCTGGCATAGTTATTTCTGTTTCAGATATAAAGGAATAAACAAAGCTCTGACTGCCTCTTCCTTTCTCATTCCAACCACTCAGAGATTCATCTTCGCTTCAGTCTAATGCTGCAAATCAACATTCAAATAAAAAAATGAAATGATTGAATTACGAATACTTCAGCAAAACTTTTTTTTTTCAATTCTGAAACAAAAACCAAACCAAGGCAAAAATTATATTTTTTTCCTGTGACCACCATCACAGCTATCTTTTTTATTTTCCGACAAAAAGCAAATCAAAAAATAAATTTTCAAGACCAGTAGCACTCATATGCAAGTGTGAAATACGGCAGAAACCTCAGTTACTTCTGAACCGGATGGCTCCTGTATAACACCTATATAATTCAGTAGTCACTGGGTTAAATTATTGGCATAAATACTAATAAAATAAGAAGTTCTGTTGATACCTGGTTCATCTTTCTTGAGATGGTCTGGTACACCATACTCCAATCCCATACCAGGGATGACAGGAAGAGATGTGGTGTCATCATCTACAAAGAGAAATGGGTCACCATGTTTCATTAAATAAGAATGATCATATATGATTTGAGGAGGTACAACAGCTCGGTCGGGGCAGAACTGGTCTCGTAATCAGGTGACTTTAGTTTGAAACCAAGTTGATACGCTGGTGCCCTTTGCTACATGTAAGACACTAATCCTTATTATCGCATCAGCTAAAGATGAAATATGCAGACTTGGATTAACATTACAATTGTTTCCAAACATTTTTACGGCAAAGTATATTTTTTTGCCACAATTCAATTGAAATTATGGGAAATGCAGTCACACTTTGTTTTTAATGTCAGGATAAACTTTGGGCATCCCAATCCCCCACAAAGATCACACTTAAACAGTCAAACTTAAGCAAATTTGCTAAGTCCAACTTAGCGTAAGTCTGATTCACGTTGGCTGGCCAAATCTGTTTCACGAAGTCACTCTTTGGGTAAGAAGTTACGAATGATTTGGTACGTACACACTATACACAGAAAAGGGTATATGGGACTACTTACAAAATTTGGGGGCAAACATTCAAGCCTGAATCATTCAAATCTTACCAAACTCCAAGAGATCCTCAGAGGTTCCAATGGGTAAAGTATTCAGATTGTATCTGTCTCTCATCTTATCCCCAGGTCTGTTTCTTGTCCAAAACTTCCTGTGAGTGGATAAAGATAGTACTTTGAGAGTGAAAAAATATAAATCAATTAAAAGCAAAATAGAACATGCAATCATGAATTAAGTAATTAGATAATATATTTGAAATGAATTGAAGAAAACAACCCTCTCCCCTCCCCCGAAAAAGAAAGAAATCGCTGGGTCTACATTAGCTGATTCTATTGTGTTTGTGTCTTTATTTTTCTCAGTGCCATGAAGATAAGCACAACAATAACAAAAAAACCTTTAGTTTCTAAACATTTGTAACAGAAAATAATAGTATTGCTTTATCCAACTTTAGGATGAGAAATAAAAAGGTTTTCTACTTACGTTGAATGATCATTGGATCCTGAACATAGCATGTGACCCAATGGATGCCAAGCTAGGCCCCATATGATAGATTCATGAGCCTCCTCAATTCCTCCAATCTCCTTCTCATGACTGCAAAAAAGAAAACACACACTGGTGGTTAGATGACGGAATTGACTGATGAAAAGTGGTTACCAGCAATCTATGACTAACACACTCTACCTGATGAAATAAATAAAAATATGAATGTAAGCAAGATATGAACAGTTCTTTGTTTTGTGCCTATCATATGTGGCCATTTACAAATGCTAGAAAGCTTTGTTAGAGATTTCTAACGAAACAAGAAGAACAACCCCTACCCCCCCCCCCCCAAAAAAAAAACATACAAAAAAAAAAAATCCTGTAGGCAATTGTTCATACTAGGGGTATAGAAAAACTATATTTCCATGTGCCATAATTAAAAAAGACTTCAAATCCTAGAAAACAATCCCACAGAATCACAATCAATGGAGGATGAACAGCAACTTGGGGGGGGGGGGGGGGGTCAACTTTCATACAGCTACAATAACATCAGATTGTTTAAACTATAAACTAATGAAAATAGAACCCCCCCCCCCCCCCCCCCCACACACAAAAAAAAAAAAAAAAAAGACACACTACAAGATTGCCAAACTGCAAGGGTTGACTGAAACAAAACATTTAGGTCGCTTACCCAACTTGCCAGAAGAGAATACCACCATCCGAGCCTCCAGAGACAAACATGTCCTCATGTATGGGATGCCATGCTATGGCTGCATGTGAAAGATACAGAGAAGAGGGAATATAAGACAGAGAGAAAGCAAGAAAATGGTTTGAAAAAAACAAATCAATTATGTAGGAAGGTAAAACATGTACCAGAACATAATGTTGGGTGAAATGATATTCCATTTTTACATACTGGTATTACTTTCACATGAACGACAAGTAACTTTTCCCTCAAACCACAATGACCAGTGCTATATTATGCATCATTTAATCTCTCACCTTAGTACATGTATGTATATTTCAGTGAAGAAAGGATAAATAATCATGAATACATGACCCCTTGAAAAAAAATTAACATTTACAGTCACTTAACCAACTTTTAATTAAAACTGTACGAAGAAAGAGAGTGAGAGGAAGAAGGAAGGGGAAGGTCAAAGAAAGGAGAATAATGTCTGAATGTGTTTTCAAACCTGTTGCTTCTTTCTTGTGGCCTCTGAATGTGGACAACTCCTTCATCATGCGGATGTCGTAGAGCTTCACAAGATGGTCCCTGGAGGCCGTCAGGAGCCAGTTACCGTTCATGTTCCACTTGGCCGACATGACGGTGGACTTGTGGGCATGAAGGGTACACAAGGCTTCCCCTGTGCGGGCATCCCATAGCTTGACCGGCTGCTGGGAGTCCTTGCTGCCGGATACGACAATGCTCTTGCTGGGATGCCAGTCGACACACCGAACATCTGCACCATGACCTTTGGAAAGAAAAGACATAAGCCAAGGGGCAATCCATGTCAAGGGTCCAAACTATCCTTTTTTTTCTCCCTTTTATCGGAATGGGGAGGGGGAGATGGTTTGAGGCAATCACACTGAAGTCTCATCATATCTTATAATGAAAACAAACAAACAGAATAATGAATAACATGGGAGGGGTGGGATAGGGAAAACTCTTACACATGCTTCTACATGGCTGCATTAAATATATTTCATCCTTGTGTCATTTTGAACCTGGTGCCTAATAACATCATGGTTGAAAATCCAGTAACAAGAACATAATTCAAAGTGAGCTTGCCACATGTGAAATTTCTTTAGCCTTCGTCTGAAAATCTCAAAAATAAAAGAACTGTTGTCTTTTTGCATTGTTAATTAGAACCTTGGTAGAAAACTGAAAAGATCTGATGAGCAGCTTTTAGCTGTCACTTTCGAAAATTTGAACGAGTCTGTCCGTTGGAAAAATATAACAAACTTATTGAAAAATTATCCCTACATGGTCCGACATGGTCTTGTGACACTTCATAAGGAGTACATTAATGCATCTAAACCTCATGTTTCATCATTTACGAGTACTGTGGACACTGGATCATGGTCCAAATAACCCGCTGTATATTCCTAGGCCTTACGCTTCTGTCCTTGGGCATGAAATAAATCTTCATTGCTACTCTCAATCCAGGTGTAGGGAACCTTATTCTTTCACCCATTGAACACTGAACCCACTGGGCTATGGTAAATGCGTGTTAGGCAGAAATCAAATTGTGCTTAACGGGTTAACGAAACACTTCCTTTTTGTGATTGTTCCCCTTTTGCCGCAACATATCACTGCAGTGGGGAAAAATTGACATTTTGCGACTGATTTACACCAGACCAGCTGTGTCTTCAAAATTATGCAACAGGATCTTTCAATTATAAGGAGTCCCGAGATCTGATTTAGTCAAAGCACCTGGAATACTCATCAACAAAGGGCATATTTAATGGAGAGCATAAAGCTCATTGCTGCATTTCATTGGAAATATAGGTCACACATCCGACTGTGCGAATCCTCCCCTACTGGCTATGACTGCCCGTTTCACTAGAGATCATATCAGAGGAACCTCTCCACATACAATCCAAATTGGAGTCATCGTGCAGTGTAAAATCTCTCACAAGGTTGTAATACAACCTATGCAAAGCTCTGATGTTGAATCATATTCATATGCACATAACTTACGAAGTACACAGGACAAGCTGTTCCTGCAGCTACCTCACTTGAAAACAAAAGTAACTCTTGGAGATTGTGCCTTCAGTTGTGCTGCTTCAAAAGTTTAGAATAAACTGCCACTGGAAATAGAAATGCTCCTTCTGTTGCCGTCTCCAATGTTTTGGTTAAGGCTCAACCTATTTTCAGAAGCTTTCAATTATCAGTAGTTATGGTATGTCTATGCAGCACAATTGTTGGCAGCTCTGTTACATCACAGCGCAGTAGAGTATTGATAAAGAAGCTGCACTATATGAATTTATCATTAATGTTATTATATCCTATTCTAGGTGGAGTGGGTTTCCTTGCTCTATATCAAGCCCTGTTTTATATATGGAGTTGGCAGACTAACCCCTAGCTATTCCCCAATTGATAAAATAATGTTTAGTCCCAAGTAAAAAATCAATGAACACTAATCATGTAAAGCCACAAAGTATCGGGACAACTCAGCTTTTTCTAAATTGCAGCCAACAGCCACTTCTGCAGAAACTCGCTGGAGTTGCAAAATTAAAGTGCCAAGCCAACTGCACTTCATCTTATAGTATGAAATTCACATAAAACAAAACAGCTTGTAAAATATGCAGAATAGTGTTCAAGGTTTGCACGATGAACATCATAATATCTTTCAGAGTGTTTTTTTTTTTTATTCACCATATACAGATCATATCGAAAAGGATCGTTATGGAGAACAGAACATACAGTTCAAATGTTGTGAGACCTCTCTCTAATTAACAATTATTATCAGAACTCTTGCAGGAAAAATACCCAGACAATCCTTTTCATGACTATCCCTACATAATAATAAAACTAGTAATACCAGTTTCTTAGAAAGCACCCCAACAGTGTGAACTACCCACTTGCAGCATTAGTACCCCCAGTCAATGGATTCACTTACTATTTGGCACATTACTGCATACATTCTCCACTCCCTGGGGAACATTCCAGCCAGTAGCCCATTTTACAGGCTCGCACATGCTGATCCAATCACACAGACCTTCAATTCCTACCAGGTTACTAATTACTACATGGGCAAGAGTGGCAAATGTGGATTAAGCGTCTTGCCAAAAGACTGGGCTAGGATTCCAACTCTCAACCCTATACTGGCGAATCTCATTATAACAAACTCCTCCGGACCAAGGAAATTACCTCTTTATACCAAGACCTTGTTATATCAGGACCAAAATAAATACAAAGAAGTGGGACCGGCAAAATTACTGTTATAATGAGAGTTTGTTAATAACAGTGCTCTTTATAACGAGGTTCCACTGTACCAAACCTTAACCCTAAGCCTAACCTGAAACCTTATTGCAGCCCAATCTGAACCATGAATCTTCTGCAAAATGGAGCCCAGAGCATTTACCACAGAAGAATATGAGAGGTCACGGTATGGCACATAGCCATAAATCTTAGCAAGAGATCATTGTAACACCTCCTTGTGGTAAGATAAAACAGCTACTGTGAACAAAGACGAAAAATAAAATCACTGTACTTTACCTCTCAAGATCTTCTCCTCATGGCATCGCAGGAAGTCCCAGATTCGCACGGTCCCGTCATCTGAGCATGTGCAGAACTTGGAATCTAATGGCGCAAAGCTGGTGGAAGGGGAGGGAGTAGGTGAGGACACATATGGTAATTGACATCTTTTGGTAAATTTACGGAGACCGATGTTACTTGGGATCATAACAGCTATACACACTATAGTGGCACCAATCCTACATAAATTCCATCTTCATGTGCAGTATTTTTCTTTCTATATGAGATTGATGACATATTTAGGGGCAAGTAGGCCCAATAAAGAAATTCATCAAATATCTAATGGTAGCCATGAATGAACAGCATTCATGAAGGAATGATGCCAACATACTGCTTACTGGATACAGCTTCTGTTAACTAACAGTTGACAGAATTCTGCAACAGATGTTCCCATTGCAACATGAAAAAAAGTTGTTTTTGGCATGATGAGTGCTAATGTAACTGTTTCCAACATTTGCCTTCTATAATCCCCCTCAGTTCTATTTCCTACACGGGGGATAAAAAAATGAGGATGACAATTTACAATAGGAGTACTTTCACAAATCTGCGCAGAATTCTACCAACTCCTCTTCTGCTCCTCTCTACAGCTCACAGCTCCCAAAACACACATACTCCTACCCGTCTATTTCATGCTCTCAGATTAGACAAGGAAATGTGGAGAAAGTTGCAAGAAGGGCAAGGTACATGTTAGCCTTTAATCACAGTGACGTGCTGCTCTTTTCTTTGCTTTTAAACCCTAAAAGCAAACTATACGTCTGTGATGGCGAGAGTAGCCACTCAGCGTGCGGATTGCTGCGCGCCACCTGTACTCACTGGTCTACATTAGTCGTTGTTTACTTATTACGATCATTTAATTTTTTTGCAGATTTTCGTACGAAAAATTATCATTGATCGTAACAAGAAAACAACAACTAACTTAGACCAGTGGGTAAAGGCGGCGCGCGGCAAGCCGTACGCTTTTTGGCTAGACTCGCCATCACAAATGTATAGCTTGTGTTTAGCATTGAAGAGCAAAGAAAAGAGCAGCCCGCCCCGTGATTAAAGACTTGGTACAAGTAGAACATCACATTTCTCTCAGTTCTAAATTCAGTTACAGTGGAGTTGGCAGATAATCTTGAATTTGCAGGCACCAAGTGTATGCCCATTCATCATGGTGAAATAGGTAAGCAAATCTTGCAACCAGTAAGACACTGCCCGGAACAGGATGCATGTACTCCCACTGCCACTTTCTCCAAACTTTTGCTGGGTGTACGGCGGGTTCAACATGACATCTTCTGACGATCCTTCTCTAAGCTCAACACAGAATTCATGAACCTGATGGTCTGTGCTTCATCTGTGAAACAAATCTGCACATAAAATACAGACTTTATATTCAAAAATCTGAAAGCATACAGTTTCTGTAAATTTGGACTTGGCAGAGGGGAAGTCAGAAGAAATCATGACAACTGTGCAGGTGTCAAACCTGATTTGCTACTTTAACCAAGACCAAACACACAAAGGGAAAGTTCTAGCTTGCTGATGTTCTAACTTGCTGGGAATGCGTAAGAGGAATAGTGTAAAATTTTCAAGATGTGTTCCCTCTTCCCTACAAATAATTCATGTTCCACGAAACACATGTTGATCCTTCATATCACTGACATTCTAGAATCAAAGTGTTTTGGAGAACAATACTGAAAACAGGTATTAAAAGATGATCTACTTCTTGTCAAAGGTGAAACTACTGACATCTTTTACTTCATAACTATAGAGAGTGAAAGGTGTATTAAATATTTTCCAAGATTCAAACGGATATGAAACAGTTTTGCATACTATAAACTGAAAGACAATTGATGTGGAACAGATGGAAGTCAAGCAAATACTTGCAAAACTAATTCCCCAAATGAATTTGTATTTTCTGCTAAAACAGAGAGAAAAACCTGTGTATGCATAAGTTGTTTGGATGTTTGCAGAACTTGCTAAGTATGTAGTACGAATGCACAATCTTGACACCTGCACAAGATCCTTTTCATGTATGCTCATTCTCACATTCATTCACAAAGGTAAAATAATATACATGAACTATGTTGAAGGTGAGAAGAATGTTGTTAATATTTTATTGTTTTTGTTTTGTTTCGTGTTATTGTTTTTGTTGTTTTTGTGTGTGGTGTTTACGCAGGCACCCGGGATACATGGGCCCCTAAAATTTAGGTCAGGACCCCTCAAACTGAACAATTTTCACAAAAGGCTCGATACACACAGAGTCCAGAATTTTAATCCAGACCCCCTACCAAAGAGTTATTGTGGAGCCCTAGATTATGAAATAAGTTGAATTTCTGTAAATTGAAATAATTTCTTCCCATGTATAGGATTCTAAAAATTTTGGAATAACAAAATATTGATAAGTGGATTGATATTATTTGAACCTTATCCTTTTGGATGGTTTTTTAAAGAATAAAGATATTGGTAGATACAGAATAAGTCTGAGGTATCATCAGGCATTATAAATGGTGACACTACCCTCACTTCCTAATCTAATGTGACATAAAACAAAACTGTTGTGCAATCATTCTTGTAAGTAAATTGTAACATTTTACCTCATTTTACCTTTGACCTATCTTAGACCCCAAATAACACAGGTCCCTGTAAGCCATCTACTATCCAAGTTAGGTTACAAATGGGCTTATTGTTGGAAAGTTACCAACCCCCAGAAATTTGCAGGTACATTTTAACAGTTGACCTTATCTGACCTTTGACCTACAAAAGTGACCTGTGACCTTTGACCTCCAAATAAAATTGAGGTTCCTGTAAGGCATCTACAATGTACCATCCAAGTTTGGTTACAAACAGCCTAGTGGTTCAAAAATTGATGTACAACATATTACAGAGGAAACAAAAAAGTCTTGCACTCTAGGGTCGCGAGAATAACTAACCCAACTGTTTACCTACTGTAGATATAACTAGCAAATTTGGGCAATGCTTTAAACTGTGTGAAATAAATAGGCCTTGTGCTTGTGAAGAGAATATACTTATTCAAATTCTGTGATGAAATGAAGACCAGTTCTTCAACATATGGAGTCCTATGAACTTGAAATTTTTCTCCACTTGGCTTTAGAAATAGCACAATTTTTCCTCAACTTTATTAATTTCAGAATTGCAAAGTCTTTGAAAGGAAATATCAGGGAAATTCAAAAATTTATTTGATATCAACAGAATATTCAACTTGGGCTTAAATGACTAACAAAATACTCCCTACAAACATAGTAGAGAACAGGCTTAAAGGCATTGGCTAACTTTGTGAGTAGCTGATTTAAAAAATTCTCAAACTAAGATGAAACATGTATTTGTACTAAAAAACCCTGAAACCAACCATAATTTGGAATGAAAAAGTGTAAGTTAGATGCAAACGGCGATTTTATTATCCTTCGAATCACGAGACAAACACTAAGAGGACCACTTAGCTTGAATTTGAAAATGCCGTTATGTGCCTCCCGCCGCGTGATTCGCCAATACACACAGTACGGTAAGTAGAGTCATACGCGCATGGGCACTCCTTACGTCTATTCTGTGCAACCGACCCTCGTATAGTTTTCAAACATTGGTTCACATTTTTTATATTTAAAAATACTTCCTGTGGATATTATACTTTGAAACTTTCAGACTGGTATTTTTACACTATAACCCTTATGTTTATCCCATTTTCAAGTAACAAAACAAGATTTTTTTAAATCATAACAATGTTAACCAATGTCTTTAAATACATGAAATATGATGTACACAATATATCATTCAAATGGTTTGATATGAGCAGTGTCCTGGATATAGTTCAGTTGTGTTTGATCATGTAATGACTGTTTGATGTGTGAAGTTGAACTACTGTAAAAGTGGATATTTTCGCATGATTAATTTTTCACACTCAGCCGAATTAAACAGAATCACGAATCTTTTAATTTTTGCGGACAGTTAGGATAACCATATTCACGTGCAAAAGAAACAAAATATTTTGCGCCACGCGAAAATTTTTACACCGCGAAATATTCCACTTATACAGTATTTCAACTTAACTGAAATTTTGCCTAGAACATTAAAGGTGATGGAAATCTTTCTCTCTCTGTCTCTTAACACCATTTTTACTTTTCACTTGATCTCATGCACGCCCCTAATGTCTTTCTTGTGTCTCATGCTTTCTTTAAACAAACAGGTAAACATTATTTCTCACACACTCATATCCATTTCCTTGAATTTTATTACTTTTTTTGTTGTATTTCTCATTGATGATATTCCATTCAATTTATTTCAAATCCATCATTTCAAAATAGTTTCCAAAATATGATTCCAATTAAACTTAACAATTGCATGCATTTGTTAATTTCAGTCAGTTTATTTATTCATTTTTGTCCAATTTCTTTTGTGCTAATTAACGCTTCTTTCACATCACTCTCACACTCGTAAAAATTTATTTCTCTTTATTCAAGACATCTGTATCAATTCTTACTAGCAGCACTAAATATAATGATATTCTAAGTAAATGTAACGTTATTACTTAATTTCCTTGCCTTTTGCACGTTGGAAACACGATTTGTAGATAAACAGTGCAATAACAACTGAAATACAATAAAACCCAAGGAAATACAGTGTATCATGTATATCACATCAGCTTCACAGAGCATTGCAAGAACTAATATAAAGTTACATGTACATGTGGCACAAGAGTATTTACGACAAAGATGACAAAGTAAACTTCTTAATAAACTACAAATAACATTATACTTCTCTCTCTTCAATTTGCTACTGAATAATTTGCCTGGAATGCCTGCTGAAATGGCTGCTCTTAGGACATAGTTGGATGTATGGTAGTACCTTGCGCAGCGTATGGCCTGGTCTTTGTGGGCTTGATACATCTGGACGTTGTTCATGTTGGACTGCCAATATTTGATGAAACCTTGGTCATCTCCCGTGAGCAGCCACATGTCGTTGCGACTCCATGTCATTGTCCTCACGGCGCATTCGTGGGCCTGTGAACAAACGACACTGAAGAGCATTAGTTTTTTTTCAAATAAAATGATGAGTTTCATTTTGTGGGGTGCAAAGTACCGATAAGATATGAAATGATGCATAGTGGAAGTAGTGGTAGCAGTATCAATGGTACATTTTATCTTGTTACATGATTAAACATTAAGAAAAATAAATGAAATAGAGTAAAATAATTGACAGACCTCATCGGAAAGTGCGAAAGTATGAAAGGAGAGAAAGAGAGAGGGGGGCAAAGTAAAACAGAGAGATAGAATGTCAGTACTGACAGAGCTAGAGAGAGAGACCTATGTACATACTAGAACAATTGTGACACTCCACCACAAAATGACCAACATGTCAGAAATTTAGCACTTTTACATTTTAACATAGTTAAAAATTGGTCCAATTTGAAAGCTTAGTAGACTACGCTTTTGTCTAGACCATGTAAACCCTTTGTGATTACAATGAGAGCTGGTCAGACAGGCTAATCACCAGAATATAGAGGACACAGGATGTAAAGAGGAGACCAATCAGGAGCGCTCTATTGTGTCCCTATTGTCCCTCTCACTAGAAAGTTGAATGAAAACTCCTGATTGCTGACTATGAAGGGCTTAAATCAGATTATGCTCAATCCTAGACTAGTTCCAAAGGAGATATACTTCTTTCTTTAGATTTTGAAAGCCACCGAGTGAATAACTTCAGAGTTAAGCAAAAATTTCAATGTAAAGGTCTTTACAGATATGCTGACATACATTTATTTCTAATCCCCCCAAAATAGTAATTTTAAATCAAGGAAAAACACATTTCTAAATTTTGCAAATGGCCCCCTAATTTGGTAAGCTAGTAGATAAATGTATGAAGATGATATGAAAAACCTAAAATCAACTTTTCACCCCCGAGCTCTTTATGAAGCTGTTTTATCTGAAACTCCCATCGCAACTCATGGTCATTTAGTGGTGGAGAATCACAAATATTTCATCAAGGCAACATTAGTTCACTCATGTGGTGTATACATTAACCCTTACATGCATAAATATATGCCAATTCATGCGTGAAATCAAATTTTATCTAGCAAAAATAAAAATAATGATACATTTTATGAAATTGGGCTAAAATTATAATTTCTGTTGAAATTATACACAAAATCATGTTCATGAGCAATTTCTGGACTGACGTGTATGTAGAAACATTCAAAACGTATCTCAAATCATACATGTTCACATCGTATTTTAGTTAAATATTTGTCAGATATACACTCATATATATACATGTTTATTTACATATGCATTTTCCTTCTTTCTCTCCCTTTCCTTATCTCTTTTACTTCTTATATCCCTCTGCGCCTCAGAATAGTTAACTAGATCGATGGCGCATTACAAATGCTGTATTTATTATTATTATAACTAAATGTTAGGTTAACTTCAAAACTACATGTACGCACCCGGTTGTGGCAAATCATGTCTCAAAATGTGTGAGAGGTTTCAACAAAAAAGTCACGAATCCGCGTGGCAGCAGTTTTGTGCGTTGCATAATCATAACACGAAAAGTTAGAGGGGGCTTAAAAAGTACCCCCCCTCCCCATGGTTTTGGATTGGCTATGGATAGCTCAAATGAAAAGCAATACAGCATGTCATTATTACTTTTTATTTGTTGGTACACCAAAGCATTTGGATGGAGGCAGCCAGTGGGACTGTCTCCAATGCATTTCTGCAAGCTGATACTTCTTTAATTTCTTAAGACATCTCCTCTTACTATTATCGCCTATGAATTTATGTTCTTATGTATTCATGACAGAAGCCTACATGTGACAAATGTTTTGCATCAGAACGTTTACTTACTGTCATAATCCTTAGGATTCTGTAAAAATAATTTGTCATCACTTGCAAAACACACACATCCACACCAGCTCTAAATGCAACAGCGAAATCTGAATTCATGGAGTTTGCATATTTGATGCACTATTCATTGTGAAAATACATTATGAAAAAAATCAATTTTAAATAAAGTGGTGGAAAGAAATACCACTTAGGCAACAACAATGGTACTGAATTTCTATAAAATATTCCTCTAATTATGACAATATTCTATGGGAAAGAAAAAGCGATAAAGGGGAAGCATGAGTGAAAGACAGGACTGCCTGTGTCAGGTTGCAGCAATGCTGCTAGAAGATTGAACTGATAGCAAATTATCCACAGACTTTAATCACAAGAAGTAAATGGGGATATATATATACATATATATACAAAGTTGAAATTGCTTTGAATGTTATGTGAACTTTAATTGCATTTATAACACATGGAAGTCCTGAAAAGACATGCTCACCTGAAGAATAGTTTCAAAATTAAAGGTAAGGCCATTCCACAAAGTAAACTCTCCGCTTGATGCTCCTGTCACCAGCCTCCTTCCTTCTGGTGTCCACTGTCATATGAAGAAAAAAAATGCATTGAGATTGCGATTCCTCTCATGCAGACTCTGAAAAAGTTGGTTTATGCGAACTAAAAAAGAAGCTGGTAAATGATGGGAATGTGGTAGGAGCTAGAGGATCACAGAAGCTATTCCTTGAACGGATTGACAACATCAAGCGATTGAAAGGACTTTGTTTTGGAAAGCTCAAAATTACAATTGATGATCTTTGAAGATGGAGGTGGACTGCACTAAGAACAACTTGCTAGCAGCAAAGTTGCAACACTGGTCATGATTAAACAGTAAATAGAAGGAATGTGATCTGCATGCTTAACATTACACTATCAATATGGCACAAGATTAATGTAAATCTTATTTGGGTTGACCTTTTTTTTTCTTTCTTTCTTCTTTTCACTGATGATTCACTGATAATCAAGTCAGACCTGCTGTACTTTCTACAGTGAAAGCCCTTTTCCAACTTCCACTAACAAAGGATGCCTCAGAAGATTAATAACTTTCTTCACTTACCACAACACAGAATATAGGGCATCGGACCTTGTTCGTAGAAGTCCGCACAAATCGAGTAGTCACTGCATTGATAGGGTTGTCCAACATCTGATGGGGCAAACTCAGCTTCACAAAAAAGTTTTAAAAAATAAATCAAAGTTACATTCCCAACAACACTAAGAGTGTCTTCGTTGGGCGACTTATGTACCGATCGAAATACATTATGTAATTCATTGATTCATACCTGTTCTTTTTTCTGATGAACTGTTCCTATTCTTCTTTTTCCCTGTACATGAATTCCATGTGTCTTTCAGTTGTCTTCATCCACTTTGCAATGCTATTTCAGTTGTCTTCATATACTCCCACCCCTCCCAATTTTGCAATACTTCTCCTTCATATCATCTGTATCATTTCCTTCAAATAAAAATTTCTATTCCTCTTTCTTTCCTGAAGTAATAATATCGTCGTCATTTTTACGAACCAACAAATCTGTGCATGTACGCAGAAACGCACGTTGGAGAAAACATTTTTAGGAACCGTTGAATTGTGTTTAAATGGCTGGTGCTTCCTTATTCTGTATTATTGTGCATGATAATATACAGCATTTTAAAATTAAAGTCATAAGCTTTCTCTTAATGTTTATAGATACATGACAATATGCACAGAAAGCAAATTCCATTATTTAAGAACACCTGAATCATTCTATAAATGCATTTTCCTCCAATTCACTTTTCTGCACAGCATGCAGAGATTTGCCAATTTGTAAAAATTACAATATATACTTACATTTCCAATATAGGAGTGATCTGGTTGTATCATTCTTGCGTCCTTGTAGTCTCGCTGCCAAATTCTTGTCTAATGGGATGAATTTTAAAGTCACAATTTGTCAATATGAGTGTACCAAAGAGGTCCCCTCATCTTATTTCCAAGACTAGGGGGACCTCATAAAAGTTTAGAAAAAGATCATATAATTAATCAATCAACTATTATACTTTGCAATTAATGTCACATAAAACTGAAAGAGAGCAATTCAACTTAACTTTCTTTTACCAAGAACTTGCTGGATCATTATCTAATCAATCTCCATCTTCAATCCCCATTTGGCTGTCACTTTGAGATATAAGCACATTTAGTAAATTTCTCACTAATTTCGCACCAAATATGATCTTCTTGAAAAAAAATCATCTAATTCTTCACAAAATTCATATTTCACAAGCTACATATACAGCCGCATAAAAGGGGAAACTGCAAACAAAATCATACTTGTCTTCATATGACAAATTTACCTCAGGGCTACGTGCCTAATGAAGTCGTAAATGTGTTTCACCAAATCATAATTTTCAAAATATTCTGAAATACAATGATGCCTTCATACCGAGGTGATGTATAGATTGAAACAGAATTATCTCGTGTCTTTTTATTTCACTTTTGAGGACCCCACTGTTATGCGTAACGATTACTTGAAGGAGGCTTCTCATTAAACCTTCTACAACAGACTGATATTAACAAATGACATGACAGTCAGCTTGCTAACAACTCTGCAGAAAAAAAAAATTGAAGCTTCACAAAAACATACCTGCAGATATTTGATGACTGATGTATTGTAATCAACTGTTCGCCTTTGCAGATTGTTTTTCATCCTCTTTTGGTCAAAGGTCGTAGCATTTGTTGGTGCATAGTCTTGATGTCTTCATAGAAATCAATCAAATAATCAACATTCTTCATTGTATTACATCAGTGGCAGAAATCACATTACAAGGAAGGAGGGAAAACTTGTTAGAAGTATACATGCACTTCGTAATTTTCCTAGACATTTTCTTGCGATTAAATTTTGGTACAAGGAAATAAATTATGTAACAATTTAAGGTGAGGTTCATTCACATATCAAGGGGCAGCCCCCCCCCCCCCCCCGCTATTTTTCAGAATTAACATACTTAATATGACAATGTAAACCATGTCACCGAGGACAGTGAGATGCATGGTAGGCATCAGTATTAGTTCACACTCAATTGAAAGGGACTTGGTTTTAGCCAAAAGCTGTGCAGACTATACGTGTACTCCCGGGCCCCCTCTTACAAAGAGTTGCGATCAATCGAATCAATCTCTACTTGGAGATAGGAGTTGAGATCAATCTCAAAGTTGAGATTGATTTCGAATCAATTGCAACTCTTTGTAAGACGGGGCCCTGATGTCACATTTTGCACTAACTTTACAAGAATTAGAATGGTCCACACTTACTGCTGCCAAGGGGAACAAAAGATAATTTTGATGCAGCTGTTTTGGTTTATCTTTTTTTTTATCAAAAACAAAGCCTGGGTTTGCTACTGCATATGTGATTAAGCCTTTAATCTGAAGATTTCAACTCTATGTATGACAATACCACTTTTATGTAAAAAACTGGAATAATCCTTGTAAAATTATGTACACGATATTCAATGCCTGTAAGATAATTTGTAATAGTGAAGGGTGATTCACATCAGCAAGAATTGGCCAATGGTATTCTACATGCATTTCTTTCTCTCAAGTTCTGTGAGCAATGGGAAGGGAGGGGGTAGCAATGAGGATCTACATGTAATCTTACCTATGATGGCCATGCTGTTTGCGATGGTGATTGGGGTAATAGTTGGGCTTAATCTGGTAATATGGCAGTCGAGGCTGATGAAAGAACTGTCCGTGGTGCCCTTGGTGGCCCTGATGCCTGGGCTGTCCCCCTGCTCCCTCCATTCTAACCAGACAGGTTTAGGAAATATTCAAGATGGCACAAAGAGGGACTTCTAAGATGGGTGCTCTGTGTGCATTCTCATCTGCAGGTATGTATCATCAAATCTATCACAAAACCGAAGAAAGAGAAAGGAAATAGGATTTTGTAAGAAAAATGCCATTGAATGTGTAGAACCAGCAGTGGTTGTGGAATTTACTAGTTCTACCAAAAAAAAAAAAAAAAAAAAAAATACATGTGATTGTAATCCATAGACTTCTTGCTTTTCCTGCATTGGGCATCAGAGACAGGTCAACCACACACATATGTCAGGCTGCCAGTTTAGAGGGGTATATTTACACTTAGTATTGTCACAAAGAGCTTGATTCTGGATTCGGAGTATGAATAGCTGCTGGGGGCTGGGATTGGGACAAAAGTGAGGATTTGAAAAGGCGGGTGGGCTGTCCTTGTCATAGCTGCTGCCTGTTGGGTATATCTTCTGTGATTTTCTGGTTGGCATTTTTTATGAAATTGGATTGTTGAGGATTGAGGAAGCTGCAATATTATATGACCACATTGATTATGAAATGACCATGTGGGAAAATGCAGCACAGTATTCTGCACATTAATCTTACTGAAATTTAAACTGAACAATGTACCACCCATCAAGACACTGTCATTGCCAATGGCATGATGATGATCACAATGCAGTGAATCAAACACAAATTCATGTCAAGCTCCTTGCGAACCCTGCAACACTTGTAACACGAATGCAAGGTTATATTAGATAACCTTGCACCCATGTAAGTATGTTAAGTAGTTAAGTTACAAGTGTATTTCAGGTTCGTTAGATATTTCATTTGATGCTTCTCCTGGCGGTTTGTTTTGACCGAGTTTGCCTGCTTTTATGATTGATTTTGGGGTGTATCAGCAAGAAATGTGAAGTGTTACCCTGGTGGCAGCAGTGGGATGAGTATGAAGAAGGTGAATGTTCTGAATGAGAACAACAGAGTTATGGGCTGAATGGAGATGATGAAAGGAAAATGGAAATGAGGTAGAGCATGGAACAGGTCAGTGCAAAAAATACACGGGGGCGGCAGGCGAATTCGCCCCGGAAACGCCTAAAAGAGCTCCCGAAATAGGCCGAAAAAGTGATTTCGGCGGCGATGGAAATTAAGAAATCGCCCCCGTAACCAAAGACATTGGATTACAAGACAAATTTTTTACTCTTGCCTACTTCTATAGTACGTTTTGGCAGGGGTAAATGCTGTGTTAAAAATGGACTCGGAAAATTGCGTCTGCTTTTGATATAACATGTGAAAAGATGTCTAATCTATTCTTGATATTTCCTATCCAAAACTTTGTTTTTAAAGTCTGATTTCTGCACCAACAGAAAAATGGATAGTTAAAAGAACATTTCATAAAACTTTATTTTCAATAAGTGGCACTATAAATCTTCAGGATCATGCCTGCTTTTTGACGGAGTCACCTCCATAAGGATAACACGTAAAAACAGTGATTTTAAGATAGATTTTAGTTCCCCTATTACTGGTTTGAATTTAATTTTATTTCAAATGTGATTTATATCAAAGGCTCAAAAAAATTCAAAGACTTCCCATAAATTTCGGGTACTATGCATGCTTTTGTACTAAGAGCTTTTGACCAATTTTTTAATGTTTGTAAGACTACACTTGAATCCGTTTGTTGTCATGGATGACGTGCGATATGGGGTTGTACGGCTGTTAGTACCACAATACGAACACATGCTTTATTTCGGTCCTAAAAGTTCTTCGTAATTTTATATTCTTTGCCGCAACTTATTGCTGGGAATCAATCAAGTCCGTTCCCGAACCAATCGCATTTTGCAGGGAAGTTTCAGCACTGTTGGAAATCACTTATGAAGCACAATGCGCATGCACTTGATCAGATCATGCGTTCATTCATCAGTTGCATGAATCTTTCCCGCCAATGCAATTATGACTGGCAGCCACATTGACTTTGGGAGCAATGTCTGATACAACCTAACTCTTGGTGAGAACTTTTTGGAGCAATTATTCCTTGGGTGTGCTACAGCTTTATACAAAACTTAATATATATCTTTTCTGATTAGTATTTTCAAATCACTTATAGGGAGACACTCATAAATATTCAAGTTAGATATGTATATTTATGAGCTTCAGATATGAATATCTATTACCTTCAGATATTGTGAGTATTTATAAGCACCTCCACATACATGTAGTTACAACTTTACATAAAAATGATATATATCTTTATTGGTTAGTGACTGCACAACCAGCTACATTGTAGGTAGATGGTGCTCACAAATATTCACACCAGATATGAACATTTATGAGCACACCTACATGTACATAGAAATGGTTCATTCTTGCAATAACTCAGTAACCATATGATGGATCAACTTCAAGCTTAGCTCATGTATGCATATGGGAGGGATAATGGTGAATCAAATTTTGGGGTCTCAAGGTCAAAGGTCATAGAGGTCATGTAGATAGAAATGTATTGTTGAACATTGCAATAACTCAATAACCATTTGACAGATCAACTTCAAAATTGCCTCATGTATGCATATGGGAGGGACAATGTCTGATTAAATTTGGGGAACTCAAGGTCAAAGGTCAAAGGTCATAGAGGTCATTTTGTACATAGAAATGGTTCGTTCTTGTGATAACTTAATAACCTTTTGACAGATCAACTTCAAACTTCACTCATGAATGCATATGAGAATGACAATGACCTGATTAGATTTTGGGGATTCAAGGTCGAAGGCCAAAGGATCATAGAGGTCATTACATTGTATATACATGAAACTTGCTTGTTCTTGTGATAAATCAACAAATCTGTGACGGTTCAACTTCAAACTAGTCCCCGAAAATAGTGGCCCCCGAAAAGGGAAAGTGGGACATAAATTAATCGACGGCCATCGACGGCAAGGCCGTCGATGCCCCTATGACTGGCCGCGATGCCCTCCAAAAAAATGATCAATTCAAGGCCAAAAAGGCCATGCCCTTTCTTTTCAAGCTGGCCGTCATGCCCTTTTCCGTAAGTCATAAAATGCCCTACTTCCAGCTGCAAAATTAACCATTGCCGAGGCTGATATAGAGAGTAAAACTTAGGTCTACTAACTACATGTACTAATAAATAATTTTTATCGAAAAACACACCTCCGGCCCATCCAAACAAGATCCCGTCTGACGTAAGAATTGCTTCATCTCGATATCACAAGTAGTGTTAAATCCATGCGCACACGTAATGCACCTAATACATGTGTGTACCAAAGTTTTAATTTCGCGCGCGCGCGCTTTGGCGGCATCGATAGCTGATATCGATACCCACTCATATTTGTTGTTAGATTCCGGTCATTCCAGCTCGCCAATTTCTGATCTATTCCATCTCTTGTATTTTTCTGTACACCTTTTCTGCTGTATATTACTTATTGTTTGTGAAGGTTTGTAATTTATTTTATGTTGTGGTTCGTGATTATAATAATGTTTTCTGTGAAAATCTTCTGAGTCTTTTTTACTTCAGTGAATGGTGTTCGTGCACTGCATGGTTAGTTGTGTGGTGCCTGGCTATGCCCTGAATGTGTAGTATACTCCCCCGTTGTGTGCTTTTTCAGGTTGTGTACCCCAACAGATGATTGCAAATGCTAACAAGTTTGAAAGCAATATGCCAGGAATCTTTTTAAAGTTATGTTAGACAATATCTAATCATGATAGTTGGCGACAGCGCTGTGTATATATCTAGAATAGTTACTAACTCACTGTGCAGAGTGAATGTGCATATCAGTAGAGGCGCCGGTCTGTAAAAAGCAGATTGTCTTTGTTAACCAGGATCATCCTCATTTATAAGGATTTCTTCACACAAAAAAACTGGGAAAGTTCAATGCCCTCAGAATTGCCGGATTTGCCGACCTAAGTTGAGGGTGCTAGCTCAAGTCAATGCAAACCTATCAGGTTTCATTACAAGTCCGTGGGAAGACGAGCAAGTCTTGAAAGAAGATGGTGAACTGGGGGTATTTCATGACACAGAATCTATTTTTGGCACTCTCAAGGCCCGAAACTGCCGTCTAAGCCCTGCAGGGCAAGGTGAAATAAAAATGTCCTCATAAACAAGGACAATCTCAATTTATGAGGAAACAATTTCAGGGGATTTATCTTCATTTACGAGGACAATCCTGACCTTGTTTATGAGGAAAATCCTTGTTTACAGACCCGCACCTCTACTGCAGATGGAAGGGGGGGGGGACTTGGATTACGATTATTTATGCCAATTATTCTTAGAAAAAAATGCAAACCCGGAGAATAGGGGACCAGAACGCGTGTGCATGCCATTTGTACATGCAGAGATTGGCAGAGACAGCCGAGAGTCGGGGTATGTGACAAGTCTATAATCAAGTTCAAAATGACTTTAAAATGTTTTAATCAGGTAATTATGTTCTAATACACAGATTGAGCTAGCCGCACATGCACAGTAGCTAGCTGAATTCACGTATCTCTGAATATGCATATCTCAAAGTGCAGAGCGCGCTAGCTAGCTGTGCATGTGCGGCTCAATCCATGTCGTGATGTCCTCATGCATATTCAGTCATTTTAAACGAAACGTGCTCTAAGATGTGAATATTCATATTGCTCTGCGCATGCACACATTGTCAATGATTTTCGATTTGTAAAATGGCTGCTACAACACAGATTATTTTCATAGGACAAGAAAATCGTGTCTTTTTTCTTCCAAAACATTTTCAGAAGAGGATTTCAGAGGGTTTGCTAGTTGGCCAAAGAGTCGGTGAGACCACAGGCAAACCCAAAGAATAGGGGACCGGAACGCGCGCACATGTTCATTTGTGTGCAAACAAATGCAGCCGGTAGCAGCGGCAGAGTCGGCGGCGAGATTCATGGACGAAACATTTGTGAGTTTGAGTACATTTCTGACAAAAATCAAAATAATTTTCACCACATAATCCCACATTTGAAAGCCGAGAGGACAATGTAATATATACATAATTACTTGATTAAAACATATCGTCATTTTGAACTTGATCATGGACTTGTCACATACCCTGACTTTCGGCTATTGCTGCCTATCTCTGCACAGTACAAATGGCATGCGCGCGCGTTCCGGTCCCCTATTCTCCGGGTTTGCCAGACCATATAAACACAAATTTTTATTTTTAGACATAATATAATAAAAATAAGCAACCAAATTGACGGTTTGCGGAGTCCGGTACTGCGGTAGGCATGGTACTAGTAGGCATGGGATTGGTACTGGCTAGCTATAGGATAGCTATCGTGATTTTATTCTGATATTACACGATAGCTATAGATTGCTGCCATAGGCCCCTGTGTAGACCGATGTCAACTTGAAAATATTATGCCTCCAAATCACACTTTCTCATGCCAGGTTAACCCTGCAAACTACCTTCCAAGTTCGCCAGTGGACCAGTCGATCAAACTGTGATATCAGAACCTGAAATTTATTTTTCAAACTCAAAATATCGACTTTTGATTGATACGGGATCCTACCTTCTTGTTGATTTCGCCGCTTGATTAATTTCCATTTCAATAGCGCGACCTCCGACATCTACACCCTCTGGTCTCGGACACAGGCACTAGGCGAAGCAGCGGTGCACTCTCGCACGCACTCTGCGTTCGCCGACACATGCGAGAGTGCAACGCTGCTTCGCCTAGCGCCTGTGTCCGAGACCAGCGGGTGTAGATGTCGGAGCCGGAGGTCACGCTATTGAAATGGAAATTAATCAAGCGGCGAAATCAACAAGAAGGTAGGATCCCGTATCAATCAAAAGTCGATATTTTGAGTTTGAAAAATAAATTTCAGGTTCTGATATCACAGTTTGATCGACTGGTCCACTGGCGAACTTGGATTTGGAAGGTAGTTTGCACTTGCAGGGTTAACCGCCAAAACCGGGCATGAGAAAGTGTGATTTGGAGGCATAATATTTTCAAGTTGACATCGGTCTACACAGGTCACAGGTCAGGGGCCTATGGCAGCAATCTATAGCTATCGTATAATATCAGAATAAAATCACGATAGCTATCCTATAGCTAGGTACTGGCACTACTGGTACTGGTAGGTTATCGCTGAACATGCCGAGTATGGTTTTTGATTTTGGTGCACGAGAACCTACCCGAGACTCTCCAAGGTAATTTTTGAAGGGATATCAAAAATATTTTTTTGATTTTTAGTTTTTATTCACCACCGGCCGCTCACAGGCATGACAGGGGACGGCCGCCCACAGGAGCACATACTATATTGCATTTTACAGCAGTCAATCACACTCACCGACTCACTCAGTCACCACCAGCACTGCATGCACCGCGCACTGTCAGTGTCACACGCATTCAGCAGCTGCACTGCACTGCAGTCTTCACCAACTTTTACAATGACAAACAAATTAAACATTCAAGGCAATATCATATCGAAATAAGGTTTAGCTATATCTAGATTTCATATTTCGCAAATTTTAGGTTCGATCTGTGATCACTTCGTAAAACAATTGAAAAAAATAGTGAATTTTGTGTACCTAGTTCGCGGAACGTAGTCTTGCAATCAACAAAACGGAAGTCTGTAGCCCTTTAGATTTTAGCATATAGAATTGTGGGTAATTCAGACTGCAATATTTTTAGGCCGGGGGGGGGGGACATGTGCGGCTTTCGATTTCTTTGGTTGATCAGAGGGTCTTTCCACTAGACCTGGTTAAAAAATATACATCTAAGATCTCTTTGTTTCTATTTAAAAAGTGAAAATTGATACACATAATTAAGATGCGATTCATTTTGTGTTATTAGTATCGTTTTACAACCCTATACTTTGAATGGTACTTTCCATTCTCTGGCGCCTGTATCCGATCACTCTTTACACCGAAAATGCATCTTAAAATTGCTGTTGTGTGCTCAAGTAATCAAAATAGGAGTATGGAAGCCCATGCCATACTAAGGTTAGCCCCCAAATGCGTATTAACTGTTATATGGGTTTTTTTTATAAACTGTAACTTGAATGTAGATTGAATAATTATGACAGCGCATACCTGTCACGGTCCCACACGTTCTTATTTTTGTTTGTCTCTGATACATCATCATTGTACAATTTGAATGTTAAAAGTGAAGAATATATGATCCATGAATATGTATTGTAGACTTGGAATCCTACACGATTTCAACTCGACTTTAATAAACTCCTTTCACTGGTAGCGTCAGCGCTCATCAGTGACAATGTTTAGATCTAGATAGGTCTAACTGGACATGAAATGATGGCTGATGCCATGGACATGGATGCTGCTGGGTAACTAGTTAAAATTAAATCTAGACTAGACTAGACCCCGGGGGGGGGGGGGGGGTACTCGACCCCAAAAGTGGTAGGTATGTGCCGCGGGCGAAACAAAAAACGGGGGCTTTGGAACGGGCTTATTGAGAAAAGGAGGGTCTTCGGAACGGGCTTCGGAACTACAAATGTTTGTGAAAACGGGGGTCTTAGGTTGGAACGGTTCGCCTGCGTGTGAGCATGGTTCTCGCCAGTACATAACACCCATGGTTCCAATACCATGCGTAAAGGGTTTCAGACAAGGAAGAACCATGTGTGAAATTGCTGCACCATGCGTGGCAACAAGGGTAAAAATATTGGAGTATATATTCCTAACAATAATGGTAAATGTCACAGATTGTTTTGCTTTTTGGCAATGTATTTCTACTTTTATGCCATTAGTAGACAACTCCTGCTTACCAAGAAGTATTTTTCATCCTTTTACTATAGCATATACTGCTGCCACACCTAACTTTAGGTGTTATTCCATAAAACTTCCGAAACTTCCACGCTTTGCGCAGAGTGGGAACCGTGTGTGGATTTTTTTCTCGTGAGAACCCTGCGTGTGAGTGCGTATGTATCCCTATGGAATGGGCATACGTGCATGCAGCTAGCCCGGCGGCATGGCCGCCGGGTGCGCTCGCGCAGAGGCGATGGTCAGACAGCACTCTACGGGCCGCTTTTCACCAAAAATGCTGCTCATTTTAGCGGATTAATGCGGCCGGAACGGCGTAACGAAAAACATGCGAAGCTTTGGAACAGATTTCTTTCTTCTTTTTTCTGGATAAGAAGAAAATGCTATGCTTTGGAACGGCTTTCTTTGTTCTTTTTCTCAATAAGATAAAAATGCTATGCTTTGGAATGGAAATTTGAGTGTAAAAATGGGGGTCTTCTCCGCGGCACATACCCACTACGCATTATATACAGAGTGCCCCCCCCCCCCCGGGGACTAGACCTACAACATGTAGATTTACGTCTTGTTAATGTTAGGCTTATATCCGTAGGCTGGAACGAGTGAGGCAGTTGCAAAACTATGGCTTGAGTCAACTCAACATACTACATATTCATGATAGTTTGAAAATTAATTGAAATGACACTAAATAAAGAAGAAAAATAGAATCTCACTTAATTGTTATATGTACCAGCACGTTTTTAGGATGCCATAGATGCTGCTTTGATTCCAATTTATAGTCATAGGTAGTCTCCCGTTTTTACTTTTCTATGTGGCAGTGTATACAGCCACACGCATGTGTCTTTACCTTACACATGCGTGTGGCTATATATGTCCACAGCATTGACACAAGGATACAGGCACACTCATCTGAATTCCCACTTACATGTACATGAATTATAGTACTCTGTGCCGCAGCGATATCACTAGCGCTTTGCAGTTTGCACAGATGATGTGTACATTCATGCGTGATTCTAACATTACAAAAGACGCAACAAACACAATCATCTTCATATCAATTTTGGTGATATGTATCAGCGAAAAAATGAGGGAAAACTGGTAAAGAGCATCTATTTTGTTTATTTTTACTCACATGCGTCGAAAATGCCACCTTTCATGAAAAAAATCCTGAACTGCATGTAAAGTGAATGAGTGCGCAGACAAGGGAACCTTCCCATTTTTAGTTTCAAAATGACAGTGTCGTCTATTTTGTGAAAATAACATTGTTCTTTTTCGAATTTTGATGAAATTTTCGGCACAGTTACTCTATAGGATATGAGGATTAAAATTAGGTCATTCATTAGAAGAATACCGAATGAAAAACTTGTCAATTTCAAGTGAAATGTTAGGTGCGCAGACAAAGGGCCCCCCATCATACAATAACTGAAATGGAAAGATAATAACCTTTGTGACGATCAAAGTTTTGCAAGTACAGTTGCATTGTTGCAACACGTACCATCGCATGAATACACGTCGCTTGTGCAGTGCATACACTAGCGATAACTGTCGCGGCACAGAGTACAAGTGGGAATTCAGACGAGTGTGGCTGTATCCTCATATTGATGCTGTGGATTAGTGTTGCAACGAATCGCCGAAATTAGGATTCGATTAGATTCAAATTCGTTTGATATTTTTCTTCCCGAAATTCGTTTCGATTCGGATTCAGAATTTTTTTTATTTGTTTAAAATAAATTGTCAGAATTCGGCTTTACATGCGTGGTTTTTTTTTTTGACTTCCTTTCGTCTTAAACATATGAAGCGCGGTAATGCGCGATCTTGATTCGTTCTTCAAATAGAAATTATTCAAACTCTGTCATCTTTAAAAATAAACTTACGATAGTAGAAGAAATTATTCAGACTCCATTATGTTTAGAAATGAACGTATGACAGAAAATTATGTAAACTCCGTAATGTTTTAAAACGAACGTACGATAGAAGCAAAAATCATTGAAACTCCATCATGTCTAGAAAATGAACGCACGTTAGAAACAGAAATTATTTAAACTCCGTAATGTTTAAAAACAAACTTACGATAGTGGTAGAAATTATTCAAACTCCATTATGTTTAGAAATGAACGTATGATAGAAAATTAATTATTTAAACTCTGTAATGTTTCGAAACGAACGTAGGTTAGAAGCAAAAATCATTGAAACTTCGTCATGTCTAGAAAATGAACGCACGTTAGAAACAGAAATTATTTAAACTCTGTAATGTTTAAAAACAAACTTACGATACTAAGTAGAAATTATTCAAACTCCATTATGTTTAGAAATGAACGTACGATCGAAAATTAATTATTTGAACTCCGTAATGTTTTAAAACAAACGTACGATAGAAGCAAAAATTATTTAAACATCGTCATGTCTAGAAAATGAATGCACGATTGAAACAGAAATTATTTAAACTCCGTCATCTTTAAAAACAAACTTACAATAGTAGTAGAAATTATTCTAACTCCATTATGTTTAAAAACGAACATACGATAGAAGTAAAAATTACTTAAACTCCGTCATATCTAGAAAATGAACGCACAATAGAAAATTAATTATTTAAACTCCGTAATGTTTTAAAACGAACGTACGTTAGAAGCAAAAATTATTTAAACTCCGTCATGTCTAGAAAATGAACGCACGATCGAAAATTAATTATTTAAACTCTGTCATCTTTAACAACAAACTTACGATACTAGTAGAAATTATTCAAACTCCATTATGTTTAAAAACGGACGTACGATAGAAGCAAAAATTATTTAAACTCCGTCATGTCTTGAAAATGAACGCACGATAGAAATAGAAATTATTTAAACTCCATCATGTTTAAAAACAAACTTACGATAGTTAGTAGACTAGATATTATACAAACTCCATTATGTTTAAAAATGAACGGACAATAGAAGTAGAAATTATATCAACTCCGTCATGTTTAAAAAACTAAACGCACGATAGAAGTAGAAATTACTTAAACCAGGGCTGCCAACACTCACGCATTGAGCATGAGACTCACGCATTTCACCCATTTCTCACACTCTCACGCTAATCATGAGATTTCTCACGCACGAATCTGAAATAACTAAATATAATAATAAAAAATGATAGATTTCAATAAAATGGCGACCAACTCAAGAATTTAGGAAGCACTGAAAAACTTGTGAAAGTTTTCCTGCCTTTAGTCAAAAACTCTCGATCTCATTTCGAGCACGTGCATATGTAAGATAAAGATTAATTTATAGGATCTCTATGGTAAGATCTGATCCGCACCTAGCGGGCTAGGCTATATTATATCAATCGATACCTTGACCTGACCGGCCCGCGGTATACACACAACACATGAATTTTTTATGTTTATATGGAACACTTTCAGCCATAATGACAATGAAGATGGCAACAGAGGAGGCCTTGATACAATAAATTCTCTGTTTGGATGCTTGCTTGGTGCATCTTCCCATCGTCTGCACTCAAGAGTGCCTGCATCCAAAACCTGGGTCAAACAGAGAAGGGAACCAAATAAAGACATGGTTGGCATTTTTCAACAAGTGGGTATTCCGTGTTTATCATTTTCTTTGCATGTAAAATTGTATAATTTTCTCTCTTCATAATGCCTTTAGGTATATGTTAAAATACTTTATAAAGTATGCACCAGATCTCACAATTTCACCTTGAAAAATAAAAAGCTCCACACCGTGGGAGGGGGGGGGGATGGCCCCCCCCCACACCCTCCCCCACTCCCTCGCTTCGCTCAGTCAGGCTTGGTCGCTTCACTCCCTCGCACTTCGCTTCTCGTATAATCTCACTCAACTATTATCCAATGTCGGCAGCCCTGCTTAAACTCTGTCATGTTTAAAAACATGTTCAACTGAATGCTGGAGTTCCCGAATCTTCCGAATCAGGCAACGAAATTCGAATTCGACAGGATTTGTTTCGACAACGCAAATTCGTGAATTTTCAGTTCGGTTCGGAAATTCGGAAACAACACTACTGAGGATACAACCACATGCGTGTGGCTGTAAGGTACATTGTAAAGACATGCATATGGCTGTATACACTGCCTTACTATTTTGTACACATTTCTTATTTTTTTGAGTAACATCTATGTAAACTCCTCAAAAAAATTTTGGAAACTCAAGTATGATCTCTCTTGGCGTGACATAATCATCACTTTGTTTAGCATCATTAGAAAGTGTATTTATTATGCCTCCGCCCACTGTAGGTGGTTGCCAGAGGCATTATGTTTTCGGGTCGTCCGTCCGTCCCGTTTTCGTTCTTAACTTAAGAACCGTTTGACGGATCAACTTCAAACTTGGCTCGTGTATGCACACGGGAGGGACAATGATCTGATTAGATTTTGGAGTCTCAAGGTCAAAGGGCAAGGTTATAGAGGTAATAATACACATAAAAATGACTCGTTCTCGCGATAACTTAAGAACCATTTAACAGATTGGCTTCAAACTTGGCTCATGTATGCACATGGAAGAGACAATGATCTGATTAGATTTGGGGGTCATAAGGTCAAAGGTCAAGGTCATAGAGGTAATATAATACATGAAAATGGCTTGTTGTCATGATAACTTAAGAACCATTTAAGAGATTGGCTTCAAACTTGGCTCATGCTCTGAGCTCATGCAAGTACCGACGGCAGTGTGCATGGCACATTGGCGGCAAAATTGATGTGCGATGATTCATAGAGGGCTCACTTCTTAAAATGTGATTACTTAATTTCACCATACCCGTATTGATTTCGCAGGACGAGGTTAAGTCATTAACCAACTACATAGGATGAGTGACTAGGCCCGTGCCTATCTGGGACTGTCAGACATTCACCGTTGCAGTAGTCAGAAACAGACCCCCCAAAACTGCTCTAAGCAAGCTTTAATTTACTGAGATTTGCTACATTACCTAATTCAGGGACTCTTCAACTCTTACTAGACCGTATGCTACAAATTTGGGGTTTCAGAGTTGAAAGTGAAATTATAATATTAAATACATATTTTCAGTTCATGTATGAATGATCTAAACTGGACCAGTCCCCGTTAATACACACAAAAGCTATTGAAGCCTATTCACCCGTAAAAGCTCTTGTGGAGTTCCAGCTTATCTACAGATAAGCTTGTACATAAGTGCCCTCGTCCGTGTCGGCCCCATGTAAATCATATATTTTATTCTTCTATTTTATTTTTTGTTTTGTTTAATCTTGTGTCAGAGCGTATGATTCTTAGTAAGGTCTTCTTAATTTGTTCTCATATTAATTTAGATTACATGTATTTATGTGATGATTCAGAGTTTTCAGACCAATCCCCATAATGCAAAATAATCTTTATTAAGATCAAAGGTTATATCTATCTCATACAACGTTCCCATTTAATTTTCAGATATTTTAGGCTCTTTTTTTTCCACAAGGTCAAGGACATTGTGTAACCACTTCTCAACTTTTATTAACAGACCAGTGTGGGCAAATTAACAGGATAATATTCCTTTCTTTTCATCTATTTCATCCATTTTCTATTGTACAGCAAAAAGGGCTTCAATGTGAAGTCATATGGGACAGGTGCTACAGTGAAGTTACCAGGTCCGGCAGCAGACAAACCCAACATATATGACTTCAAGACCACTTACGAAGAGATGTATCAAGACCTTAAACGAAAGGACCGTGATTTGTATCCTTCTTTTCAACCTGTGTTTTGTCATTTAATGAAGGATTTTATGAGCAAACAGTAGTTGTGTTGTTCCTTCATACATAGTGTAATGAAATTTTGTTATACCTCCTGTTTTGAAGTGTTATTTCAGTATTTTGCATGGTGTAAGGAAACCATTAGAGTGAAGAGTTTGGTTGACAGAAATTGTAAGTACATGTATCGAATGGAGGTTGTGTACAGTGATGAACTGTACAGTAATAAGACTATGTGGCACACCCTTAACTCCCTGTCAAATCAGATATACGCAGAATGGTATTCTACACATGTTGGATAGGAACAGACGAATAAAGACAAAACCTGAGAGGTTTCAAAGCACCAAAGAGAAATTTGATGTTGTTCTCACTGCAGAAGAGAGAGTCTATGATCAAGTATTGGAGGGTATGGTAGTACTGTCACTGCTCTGCACATGTAGGGCCTATTTTAGCTGGCTGATCAGTTTGTCCAATCAAGATCACACTAGAAATAGGAAAAATCACACAAATTGTTCCAAGATGGCTTAAGGTTCGATCAACAAACTGCATGCAATGCTTTTTAGTGGATCCACAAACTATGAGCAGTACTTTTTAGTGGATCCTTCCATTTCTGCAGAATCTAAGAATTTCTTTTAATGATTTATTTATATGTATACTTTCTATCAAGAAAAAAAATGAAAATTTATATATTTCATTTCATATTTTTCTTTAATTATACCTATGCAATGTCATTGTATTTCTTTTCTTTTCTTTCTTTTGGAAATGAATAAATATGAATTTTGAATTTAAATTTAAATTTGAACTTCCTCTCATCAAAGTATAATAGAAAAATCATGACCATATATGGAACGCATGCACGTGAATATTCATGATAACGTATTTACATTTATAGCACTTTACCTGTGACCTTCATAGATTTTGAGAGCAAGGAGGAAGAAACTCAGGTCCCAGTTCATATCATTAACATTGATATCCAAGATAACCATGAAGAGGCAACGATAGGAGCATTCAGGATGAGCAACTTGTGCATAAAGGTAGGATCTTAATATGAACCAGCCCAGTTTAGAACATTTAATGCTTGTTCAGATATGAAGCAGAACCCCCCCCCCCCCCCCCCCCATTTTTTTTTTATTGTTTTTGTTTTGTTTTGGGTTTTATTTTTCACAAAAATAACTAGAATATGAGGTGGCACATAACAAAAAACTAAGGCAAGAGGCATATTTTTGCCTCCTCGCTGCAAAAAGCTGTGGACCAATCAAACTCTTAAGAAGTTAGCACAAAATATGATGTCCTGTGTTTGTGCAACTTTTGGCAAACTCTAATGCACATTCCTTATCAAAAGTGGGGTGGTTTACAGCCAAATGTGAACAAAAAAACAAATAAAAAAAACTTCAGGGATTTGCCATTGGGGTTTCCACTTCATATTGAACAAGTCTTTAGTTTGAAAGGGACCAATCATTAAACTTTTTCCACCCTGGTGTGATTGTTGCTGTATGTTTTGGGTTCTTCTATGGTGGTATAATGTGTATTGTATGTACAAACATCAACTTCAAGAGTTCAGATATACATGTATTTCTTTGGCAAAGAGTTCATTTATGTACATTCTGAATAAGATGTTGAAAATAAAGGTTGGAATTCACAAAGGTGGTTTAAATTTAGTCCATGGTTTAGGCAAATTTTGTGGTACAAGTGCGCTTGATTTAGTGCGTACACTAAAATAGGTCGAATGATAAACGCGCGCGTGTGGCAAAGGGCGCTAGATTTACGCCTTTTGCCAGGTTTATGTAAATTCATGCTTAGATTAATTTACATAAACCGTGGTCTAAACCATGGCAACAAGCATTAATTTACATAAACCGTGGTCTAAACCATGGTAACAAGTGTAAATTTGGCGCCCTTTGCCACGTGCACACGTTTATCAGTGGACCTTTCTTAGTGTACGCTCTAAATCAAGTGCACTTACACCACAAAATTTGCCTAAACCATGGACTAATTTAAACCACCTTTGTGAATTCCGACTTGTGAGAATTGAAGTTTGATTTGATTTCAGTATAATATGCATTTTCCATAGACCCCAGCCCTAGTTATCTTGGGCTTAGTGTTCAACATGTGACCAAATATAACTGCAATGGTATGGGTTACGCATTACCATACTGAAGTCCAGAGAATGAATTTGGGGATTAAGAGGAGGATAGTTAAGTAAGGAGAGCAAGGTACATGTATATATAGAAACAGAATGAGAGGTATCTTCTGTGAGTGGGTGAAGTCCTGGGAAGGACTAGTAAACTGAGTGTAGATTTAACTTATAGTTTTTATTCATTTTGAAATCTTAAATCTTTTACTTCTGTGTTTTACTTCTCTTGGTAGCTTGAAGGCCTGCGGGATCTTGACAAAGAAATAGATGAATTGATCCAATTATTTGAGGAGGAGTTTAACATCAGTGTCCTTCATACAGTGTGTTTCTACTGACATTGACTTTCCATCATCCTTGTGCAAAGTCCCCTCTCCTAAAGACTGTTTTATGGAGATCCAGGAATGTACTGAGTACCACTGCAGAATGGGTATTTTGTGTCTTGGACACATAGACAGCGCAAGTACATGATAATGCCTCATAGTAGAGCAGTATTTCATACTCAGCAGAGCTGGACAGTTTGTTTGGTGAATGCATTCCATGAACGATGCCACATGTTGCAGTTGACCATAGTCCTGATCACTCTTCAGATCTGCTGATCAGCTCAAGAGCTTCCAAAATTGTCTAGGGTATGTGGGAACATTGCTGCACATTGTCATCTGTATGAGGCGACCCTGGTTGTATTTATGGTCGTCTGCTGCATTTACGTAGTGGCTTGAACAGAGTCACAGGGTGCTGTGTGGAGCTGGTTGATGGTGGTCACCCAGAACATCCTCAGTAGTGCAGGACAATTTGTGTCTTGTGAGGTATAAATAAAACAGTACCATATGACTCAGCATTTCCATGTAGCAGTAGAACTTGGCCATAGATAATGATGACTTTAGCAGTATTAGTCACATGTGGACATATGGAGGAAACAGGAGAAATGTAGCTTGGAGGATGATATCTACATACCTGCCAACTGTCCATATTTTGGGGAACAGGAAAGAGCATTATTTTACCCTTGACGACCTTGTGTCCCTGTTTCTGTTAAAATCTTTCTGTAGCAATGCATACATGTACAGTAGGAAAGTCAGGAATGTCCTTATTTTTGCTTATTTTTGACAGTTTCTTAATCATTTGTCCCTATTTCTTGACTTGCACGTCTGTACCTACATGTATTACTGTTAGGTAATGTGGACACAGCTTTTCAGCTGTTGTTCTGTTTCTTCTTCTTCTTGTTGTTGTTCTTCTTCTTGTTCTTTTTCTTGTTCTTCTTGTTCTTCTTCTTCTTCTTCTTCTCCTCCTCCTTCTTCTTCCTCTTTTCTCTTGTCAGCGAATTTTGGGACAGTGTCCCCCACAAAAAAAATATATACATGTAAATCTAAAACGGATTGACACCCTTGGTGATCAGTAGTTGATTGGTCAAATATGTACTAGTACCTGTATTTTGGACAATCCTTGCACCTCTTTGTTACATACTACTTATCAGCTAGGTATTGTGAATTTTTGCATCTTAGTACCTATTTTGTATTAAGCCTACAACTAGGCTTGGATTTGGATGAATTCACATGTTTGCTATGATGCTGATCCCTTCCCCTCCCCCCCCCCCCAATCGATAATGATTTCGTTCATGTCTGAGGTGATGATACTTATCAGCAAGGCATTATGACCTAGGGATCTATGTCCCTATTTCATTAATGAAATTAGTGTTCTTCCACCACCTTTATGCTACCAGATTACATACTGTACAGGAAATCTCTTTTCCTCCCTATGTATTTGCTTTGAATTTCTGTTAGGAGAATCAAACATAAAATGGGGTCCCTTTCATTTTCACTTCTCCTTAATCATGAGAAGCAAGAAGCAGTATATTCTTAAAATCATGAGACTTTATGGCATGAGATTAATGGTATCAGTTCTTAAATCATTCAAGGTTGGGGGGGGGGGGTTGGTCCTTCCTATTACGCTTTTAAATTCTATCAGGTAGGAACATTGAATTACATGCAGTTATTTACACTTTTCTCTTTATATTTGCCAGGGTGAAGTTTTATTTCAGAACAATTACTGCATCATGTTTTCACTGATTTCAGATTTTCACTCTTGTAACTATTTATATCATGATACTTAAACCAATGCTTGTTGTAATGTCTGAGGTTCTACCAAGTACCAATCGATTTTTTTACTGAAAAAAAAAATGCTACTCATGTATATGAGCAAACTTCATAATATAATTAATCAAGTCAGAAACACATTCAAGTTCGATATTAGCCTTTTATTTACTCTGTAACTTTCTAAGTTCACCAAGTCACAACTCTCAACATCAAAGTTGTACATGAAAAATTACCGGTATACCAGAATGTAGACATTATACATAAAAATAATACCTACATGTATGGTAGTACTGAACATAAGTAGTATTAGGACGAAAAGTTTTCTGCTCTTCCGCTGAGAGAGGGGAAGGGAGATTAGAGAGGACAGAGATACATGTAAATTGTGAGAGACAGAGACAGAGAGGGGCAGAGAAAAGGAGATTTTGAAGGAAAGAAGACTTTAATAAAAGGATATGTAGATAAAACTGGATGAAGAGAGTTAAAAAAGATTGGTAACTGGACGGTGAATGAGGTGTAGAAAGAGTAATATTCAAAGAAGACGAATAGAGATGGGAATATATTATGTATACCACATAAAGAGAGGGATCACGGTACAAAGAAAGATATGGTAGGAAAAAATATAAAAAGAGAGATAGTTTGAATATATTTATGCATTCAGTTATGAAGTGAGAGTGGAAGGAAAGTCAGAGCAAGAAATCGCTTGATGTTCAAACTATAAGCCCATACATAAAGACATTTCTGTTAATTTTGTCATGCCCAGATTAAAATACAATCCATGTGAAAAGTGTATTACAGGAAGAAATTACATCAAGAATCGGTGTCGGTAGTTCATGACCCATCCAGGCAGCGCTTTCTCCCCAAAGTCAATTTTAAAACTTATATATATTTAGCTTCAGCTTCTTCTTCTTCTTCTTCTTCTTTCTTCTTCTTCATCTTCTTTATCTTCTTTCTTCTTCTTCTCCTCCTCCTCCTCCTCCTCTTCCTCCTCCTCCCCTTCCTTCTTCTCCCTATCTTTGTTGCCAATCAGCTTAATGGTAGTCTTTATGCAGACGGTACGCCCTAAAGATGGCGCAATTGTATTTTGGGTAACACTTGCCAGTATAATTCGGAGAGGCAAATGAGGATCATCATTCGTATAATTTTTGTCACCTGTTAAGGTCTTTGTTTTTTTAAGGTTGATAACCGACATGACAAAAAACATTGTCATGTTCAAGTACTTTTGTGATTCATTGCAGAAAACTAAAAAGGAAAATGAAACTTTTATATATATAATAATCTGGAACGTATGCTCCGGCGACGTTTGCATCAAATTTATGTCGTCAAAGACTATGGTTCGGGTTAAGGTTTTTATTCAAATTTTAGGTCGCATTGTCATGGATGTGGGAAGTAGGGAATTATGTTTTCTAGTAAAGAAGAAAATAATATGAAAATACCTTTGAATCAACTAGTGGGAACTACAACAATGAACAATTATAGTGACCATGGTAGGCCTATTTTTTTTTTTAATCAGACAAATTTATTTTGCGTAGACGTAATAATAGGACCCATTCCACGTGTAACGGTTGGCCTCCCAGGAATCCACGTACGTCATGGCACCATTAGATGTGGCTCTAGGACCAAAGTAGACTGACTCAATCAGGACCTGGTCCGAAGCTTCATTGGGTCTTGGAACTTCACCCCATCCGCATTTGTGTGAGGTACCAGGGGTGTTACGACAGGTTATCCGATTACCTTTTGGAAGTAACAGATTAAAACAAAATATTAATTCTTTTTCATATGATACTCATTTTTTTCCAACGGAATTCATATTTTTGTAGTGCAATAATGACTGAATGAATGGAAGCCTTTGAATTCCAGACCTAGATATAAAACTGGATTACAAATACTAAGGATGTTAAGGAATCTTCTGATTTTCCCCCAAGAAAAAGATTCACTTTTTTGTTTGTTGTGGTTAGGATATCGCCTTCATATACCTGATACCAATATACGCTTCCATTTTACCCTCGATCTCCGGGTCCCACCAAAATGTCTCCGCCGGGAATCGAACCCAGGCCTTTGGCTTCGATTCCCGGCGGAGACATTTTTTCAACCTTTGCAAAATTTCAAAAAAGGTAGGACAGCTCTGGGGAACTTTGATTCATGCTATGCTATCATTCTGTCAATTGATCTCACATGTATTTATTTCCACGAGAGTTGCCAAAGCTGTTGTGTATGTTACCTGATGTTACCTCTCTCTCTCTCTCTCTCCCTCTCTCTCTCTCTCTCTCTCCTCTCTCTCTCTATATATATATATATATATATATATAACTCTCTCTCTATATATATAGAGAGAGAGAGAGAGAAAGAGAGAGAGAGAGAGAGAGAGAGAGAGAGAATTCCCACGTGTTGGATACTAGACCATGTAGACAGCAACAACTTCAAAAAGAGAGATAAAAACTAATGTTGGATTCATATACATGGCGTAGCCTCTCTTTTTGAAGTTATTACTGTATATATATATTCATCTCCTTTTCTGCCATTCGATATAGGGGAAACGTCCCCCCCCCCCCCCCCCCCCCCAAGATTACCCTTCGCAGCACCCGAACTTCTAAGCAACATGATTATTTGTCGTATACCTCCTGGAAGAAACTCGAGCCTGGTGAAGTTCTCTCCGAATCCATCGATGTAGAAGGGTGCTCGGTTAAACCAGGGAAGGATGCGGGTGAAGACACGAGAGGGGTTGGTGCTGTCGTCTGCCTGAAGGCTGCATGAAAGAATCACAAGCGTATCACATACACAAACACAAAAGTATGGTTTTAAAAAAAAACTGCAAAAGATTAAAAGCTCTTTAGAAATCATTCGTGTTCCCATTCTCTCTCTGAGTCTGTCACCTGTATCTCTTTTTTCCTTCTTTCATACACGTTTTAAAGAATTTGCTTTTTTCATCAAACTCCTCTCCTTCTTTCTCTCCTTACATTCTACCCAATAGCCTCTCTGTCTCTCTCTCTCTCTCTCTGTCTCTCTGTCTCTCTGTCTCTACTTCTTCCTATTTATCTATCTCTCTTTCTTTTTCACATTTCCATGTCGTATCCATTTTATACCCCCCCCCCCCCCGTTTACCAGTTTGTTTTCTAATCCCACCCCTCCTTCTCTGTCTGTCTGTCTCTCTCTCTCTGTTCTGTTTTTTGTTGTTCTTTTCCTTTTTCATTTCCTCTCTTTGTCTCTCCCTCTCTCTCTCTCTCTGTCTCCCCCCCCCTTCATTATACTTATTTTTCATTCTATATATACCTGAAGGTAACGTCTGTGTGTATCTTGAATGTATTGTACTTCATGTCAATCATTTCCTTCACTTCTGCTGGGTCTATTATCTGTAGTCGTACTTCGATCAAGTCTTCATTGACAAAGTTCCAAACGTTCTGTTTCCCACCCTGGCCGTAGCGGACCCATCCCCCTCCAAACAGATCCATCTCACAAAAAACCTGGTTTAGACATGTTAGATAATGAAGGGGAGAAAATAAAGTATGATTATACTTGAGGACCATTTTCTACCTTTGCTAGTCAAGGGTAATGGTTTTGAATTTTAAAAAAAAAATCTGTTCATTTTCTAATAGAATTGTTGCCAAGCAGAATTCAAAATAAAATATAATTTTCCTATAAATATGAATTCAAGTTAGGAATCGCCTAAAGAAGGCGCTATTCAAATTTGATCCGCTTTGATAATGTCAGTTTAAATTGATTTTTTCCTACCAACATCACTTCAAATAATTATTAGCAGGAGCACGGGTAATCCCTCGCAATTAGGGACGCGCGGACCGGGGGGGGGGGGGGGGGAGGGATTTAACCCACTGGTCGCTTGATGATTTGAGGGCCGATCTGAGAGGTCGATTTGATTTGATTAATCGATATGATTTGATAACTTTTTATTTTAAAAGGTTGGCCCCTTCAGTCAATATAATACTGTTCTTCCAGGGGGGTCCTGTACAACATTTAACATACGATCAAATTACACACAAAAAATCATATAACAAGAAAACATAATATCATAATGTGCCTAGATACAGGTTGAGATATTCCTTCATAATTTTGTCTCTTTGCAGAGATTATTCATATAAACATAATAATGAAGAAAACAATGATATCATTTCGAAGAAAAAAATATCTATTAATAGAATAGTATATCAGGTACTTATTAAATATATCATCGTAAGATCATATCCTTTTTTACATCATGAAATATATAACTCTTTTGCATGTTTTGGATACATTTTTGTCATAATTTCGTAATGTTTTTCACAATTGTGCTTGAAAAACGCAGAGTTATGCACTGATCTAATTATGCTTATGGGTTGAGTGGAACTCTCGCTTGGAATTTCCCCAAGTGAAATCTCAGTCCTACTCCGCCCCCTGCTCGCCATAATCAAAATCAAACGCAATTATAGTTTCCGTTACGATCCGCCTATGAAAAAACCTCTGAAGAAAATGAGGTGACAGCCCACTTTACAGAAGGCCCGCGAGGCCGAGGGCCCGCGAGACCGAAGGCCCGCGAGGCCGACTTTTTTTTTTTGTATCTTATTATCCTTTATCAAGTGCCGCGGTCGAGTGGTTTAAGGCGCCTCGTTGCAGCGGCGTAACAAGTGCCTGTTATCAGAGGGGGGAAGGGGGCAGGGCCAAAAAATCGAAGCGCGGAAGCTCCCACGTTTCTTTGAATTGTTTCTTGTCTGCTCCCGCTCTTCTTACATTCTCTGCCTGTTATCGGGGGGGGGGGGGGCAAATAATTCCCGGTAACTAAGTTTAGAATTAGTGGCGTTGCTAATATTTCATTTTAGGGGGCGGTGGTGAGCATGCGAATCGTGCGAAACACTTACTGTGCCCGCGAAACGGGCTCTCGGGGGGGGGGGGGGGGGGGGGGGTGCGGGGAGGAGGCGTTATTTAGGAATCAAGATGTTAACATAATTGGAAGAGAACAGAGAGGGAGAGGGAGAGATAGAGAGGGGGAGATGTCAAGAGGAACGGTGGGAAAAATTGAAAGTAAAATGAGCTGTGAGAAAAGTATAGAGGGAAAGAACTTGGAAGAATATCCAATTTATTTGAGCGTGCTCTGTGTCTATCAGTGGGTGGGATGCGTGTGTGCGTTTATATGCAAAATATGGTTAGAATATTTCTGAAAAAGAAAAGCTTGTAATTTGCAACAGCCCACTTCGGATGCGGCACCACTGTATTTTGGTTCATCAGTTCATTAAGAATTATGTTCTAATTGCTGTAACATTTTTTGTTTCACCTCGGTTGTGTAGATTTCTTCAGAGACTTTGGCATGATTTCGTTAGACGATGAAGTGAGAGACGGGATGGGGTGTCCGATTTCGTAGGACGGTATCATGAAAAACATTTTTGCAAACTATTCAAAGTCTAATAAGTTAATACTCCGGCAGAAGCTAAAATGTTATTTCAGAAAATTGATATTAAAAAAGGAATCGATTACTGAATAGCTGAATGAATGAATGAATGAATGAATGAATGAATGAATGAATGAATGAATGAATGCATGAATGATGAATAAATAAATGAACACCTATTACGCCCTCGTAGGAAAGGGGGCGGGGGCAGTCGCCCCCCCCCCCAAAAAAAAAAAACCAAAAAAACACGCCAACAAAAAAAAAAAGAAAAAGAAGGGGGAAAACGTGAACGAGAAAAGAAAAAGGTATAGGAGAACGTAAGAAGAGCGGGAGCAATCAAGGAATAGTTCAAAGAATCGTCACAGCTTCCCCCTCCCTGCACCCCTCCCCCCCCCCGATCGCGTTCAGCAAGTGTTTCGCACGCTTCGCGTGCTGACTACCGCCCCCTTGAATTAAATCCTAGCTTCGCCACTAATTTTAGACTTAGTTACCGGGAAATTTTAGGCTGTGCCCCCCCCCCCCCATAACAGGCAGAAAACGTAAGAAGAGCGGGAGCAGACAAGGAACGATTCAAAGAAACGTCGAAGCTTCCGTAATTCGAATTTTTTCTCTCCCCCCCCCCCCCCGATAACAGGCAGAGAACGTAAGAAGAGCAGGAGCAGACAAGGAACGATTCAAAGAAACGTCGAAGCTTCCGCAATTCGAAATTTTTTCTCCCCCCCCCTCCCCTGATAACAGGCAGAGAACGTAAGAAGAGCAGGAAAAGACAAGGAACAATTCGAAGAAAATGTCGGAGCTTCCGCGCTTCTCGCGGGGGGACACTCCCCTTTCCCTGCACCCCCCTTGGGAGCGCGCTTCCCGCGCGCTTCAGTTTACCGCCCCCCTAAACTGAAATCCTAGCTACGCCACTAATTCTAGATGGAGTTACCGGGAAATATTTGGCTCTACCCCCTCCCCCCTCTGATAACAGGCACCTGTTACGCCGCTGCAACGAGGCGCCTTTAACCACTCGACCAAGGCACCTGATGAAGGAAATTAAGATACAAAAAAGTCGGTCTCGCGGGCCTTCGATCTCGCGGGCCTTCGGTCTCGCGGGCCTTCGGTCTCGCGGGTCTTCGGCCTCGCGGGCCTTCGGTCAAGTGGGCGGACCCCGAAAAGGAAGGGGGTTTTAACTAACTATTCCGGAATTGAACCACATGAAGTTTCCTCATTCTCCTTCATTGTTCTGAATATTCTTCCCTTTTTGCGAAAGTGATAAACAAACTTGAACCCGAAATTGAGCTTTGATTCTAACGATAGTCTTGTAATTACCTGCGTGAAATACCCGTTGTCTAGGTAGTAATCTCCGGAAGGTTTGTTGCAGGCCAGTTTGAGCTGGTTGCAAGAGAGCGCGGGTTTAATGGATGTACCTAAATCTTCGCAGTGTTCAAGGAGACTGGTAGTAGGAGGCGACTGAGCTGTGCCCAAAGTCATGGCAGGAAAACCTAAGGAGGAGCATGATAAAAAAAATTCTTCTCTGAACAAATGGGATATTAAGGGACGCTTAAAACAAAAATCAACAAAAAAACAAACAAGCAAAACCGCAGATGGCGCTTAAAATTGGGAATTAAACCAAAGGGGGAAAACACGAAATTATGGAATGACTTAAATCACATTGATTTTTTTTTATCTTTGCTAATAAAGGGTGGTATTTCTATGATGCAGATCTTCAAAATTTTTATTGCAATAATTGCAATACGTTGAGATGTGAACGTAAAATCTTAAATTCTTATTATCAAAGATGTGACCAAGATAGCTAAACATTGCTAAAGGTAAGTTCCAAATATATTTTTCGATGATCTTCCGATGCAGGGACCGGGGACGGCGCTAGAGGAGGAGCGGGGGCCGCCGCCCCTATGATTTTTCAAGTGATTCAAAAAGAAAAAGGAAGAAGAAGAAGAAGAAGAAGAAGAAGAAGAAGAAGAAGAAGAAGAAGAAGAAGAAGAAGAAGAAGAAGAAGAAGAAGAAGAAGAAGAAGAAGAAGAAAGACAGACGATTAAGGGTAAGAGATGGCAGCGACAAAACTATAATGGCCCTGTTTGTTCATTTAAGACGCAAAAAGGGTCACATGTGCATGTAATGGGTAATCTCCCCCCCCCCCCCCCCCCCGCCTTATCAAAATACTCTGGCGCCGCCCCTGTTCCGATGTATTTGTCGTCACCTTTCATCAGATTGTGGACACCCAACGCCTCTGCTTCTGAACAAGTCTCTCCTTCGTCAGCCAGAGCGACACTCATGGCGGCAAGAGCGAGCTTCTTGAGTTTGTTGCTTGATCTCTCTAGGTCTGAAATCCTGGACTCCAGGGTTATTATCTTCTCCTGCATCTTTCCTACTTTGCTGATGTCTGCAGGTTCTGTGGGATAGATTAGCACTGTAAAATTAGGAATTGGCATACCATGACGACGACGACGACGGCGGCGATGCTGATGATGCTGGTAATGATGATGTTGCGCTACCACTGTGGATAGCTCTCTACTATAAACATTATTGAGTCATTTTTATAATCGCCCTGCCCCCTCTCCACCACCCATCTCTCTCTCTCTCTCTCTCTCTCTATCTATCTATCTATCTATCTCCCCCTCTCTACCTCTGTGATGAAAGTAATGGAAAATAAAAAGTAGAAGTACGATACCATTAATGTTACTGATACGCATGATATATTTTATAATGAAAGATATATTATGAAGCATATTGATAACATGATTAGAAATAATAATTATGATACAAAGCACTTTGTATACAGCAGGCCTATTCTCTGTCAAAAGAAAAATAGGACCTGAATTGAGGTAGTCATCAAAGACGTTTATCAAAATTTATTAACGTCACCTTCAGCTAACATCTCGGCATGATAATTTACGATCCCGTCTCGTCCGTTCACGTTACTCCTAGGGCTTGTCGTCATCGGCGTCGTCTCCCTAGCCGTGGTCGTCTCACATTCACCGAATTCACATCTCCTCCTCGACGGATCAATCTCCTCCTCGTTCACCTCTGCTTCCACTGAAGAACTCGGCTGGAAGAAGCTTGCCAGGTATTCGTCGGTAGGTGATGGTGATCGTACCCCCTTGGCATCGGCACATGATGGAAGGTCAACGATCACGGCTATGAACAGGAGAATGAAAAGTGAAGACGAAACTTTTCTATATTTAATCCTCATTGTTCTAGTCCTCGATGCGAGTGGAAACCACCTATGAAACTCTTGGTCAGAATGCCCCTTTATGTAAATAAAATGCCTAAACGCGTTTATCATATCTCAAACTTGTTTCGGGTAGATTTATGACAATGCAAAATAGGTGTAGTTCCGAGAAACTATAGTTTGGAATACTCACACAAGACAATTATGCCCTGCCTTGCAGCGTGGTACAATCATGCGGACTACTTTTGTCGCAGCAGGCCCGAGGACTGCAACATAAATTCACGTTTCTCTGAAAACGTGCGGTATGGTCTAAACATGCTGATACAATTACTGTTGTGTAGCAAGATTTTTCACTTTAAGGGGGGGGGGGCGGTGTTAGAGCTAGTTTACCTACAAACCTTTTTGGAAAGATAGCCTTTCTTGCTTGGATGGCAAATATTCTAGCAGAACTTCATCTGCTTGAAAAAACTTCTCTAGCAATGTCTAAACTTCAGGGCGATATTTCCCGGATCCCTGCCCCAGGCCACCCCTTTTGCCACGCCAAAGGACGAAATCAGAGTCATCACTTTTCTATCTGGTACAAACGGGCAACCAAGGGCACTCGAACTTCGAAAAGTGGGTTTCGCCATGGTTTCGCCATCTTTTGAATACGTACGGCAGACAGAGACAGAGAAAAAAAAAACATTTTCGCAAATTAAGTCACTTACACTCTGACCCAGGATTTGAGCAAGTACTGCTACATAGGGTTTAGCTTTCATAAACATTCAAGCACATGAGCAAGGAGCGTGATCGGTTTGCTTTTAGTAATTTAAAATACGGCCATTAAAAATTTCGAGAATATATAAGAAAACATCAGGTCTGGGTTAGGATTTCAGTCAGGTCGGCTGTTAGTGTTTAGTCTAGCACAGGCAAGAAAATCATAGCTTAACATGACAAACAGGGGCGTCGCTAGAGGGGGGGGGGGGTGGTGGGGGGGGGGGGGGTGTGACACCCCCCCCCCCCCCATTAAAAATTCTTGTCGGCAAATTCGCGATCGCTGTCGGCAAAAGAGAGAGAGAGAGAGAGAGAGAGAGAGAGAGAGAGAGAGAAAGGAGAGGGAAGAGGAAGGAGGGAAAAAGAAAAAAGAAAGATGAGTAAGGTGCCCAAATAGAGTCATATTCGGCTTTTTTGCTTGTGCATTTTGACGACGAAATAACACTGGTAACACGAAAGAGAGCCTATTTTTCCTCGCTCGCTGCGCTCGCTCGTATTATATTAAGATACAGGATGTTTTCGGAAAGCAAACACATTTACCAAGTGAAATAAACAAATATATAATTTAGATATTGGGGGGCCCATCATGTATTTTGTTGAAGAATTATCACCTCTATACCATAAAAAAGAGTAAATATATTTTTCCTCGCTCGCTGCGCTCGCTCGTATAATATTTAGATACAGGATGGTCTTTGAAAGCAAATAGATTAGGTAGGAGAGGTGACCAAATATATCACAATAGGTATCTTAAAGGCCCATCGTGTATTTTGATGAAGAACTTTCACTTCTACCATGAAAAGCAGTATTTTTCCTCGCTCGCTACGCTCGCTTATACAATATTCAGATACAAGATGGATTTGGGAAAGCAAACGAATTCGGCAAGCGAGGCCCATCATGTACTTTGATGAAGAGTTATCACCTACCATAAAAAGAGTATATATATTTTTTCCTCGCTCGCTGCGCTCGCTCGTATGATATTTAGATACAGGATGGTCTTTGAAAGCAAATAAATTAGGTAAGAGAGGTGACCAAAATATCAAAATAGATATCTTAAAGGCCCATCATGTATTTTGATGAAGAACTTTCACTTCTACCATGAAAAGGATTATATGATAAGGAGTATATAGATTTTTTCCTCGCTCGCTGTGCTCGCTCGTATAATATTACGATTTAGGATGGTCTTTGAAAGCGAATGAATCATGTGAGAGAGGTGACCAAATATATGATTTAGATATCTTTAAGCCCATCATGTAGTTTGATGAAGAACTATCACTTCTACGAAAGAGAGTGTATATTTTTCCTCGCTCGCTGCGCTCGCTCGTATTATATTTAGATAGAGAATGTTTTCGGAAAGCTAACACATTCAGCAAGTGAGGTGAACAAATATAATTTAGAAGGAAAATATAATAGAGGTACACAATTGAACATGCCTCGTGGGCTTTATACAGTTGAATTTGTCGACGTTGGTCGTCGGCAATCGGAGGCATAATTTGTCGGCAATCTGGCCTCTACACCCCCCCCATTATAAAAAGTCTAGCGACGCCCCTGATGACAAATATTATCATACATGGAAAATGTGGGGAAAGAGAACATTTGCGCATTTTTTCAAGAAAAACACAGACACCTCACAGATATTCTTCAAACTGAAATTTGACATTTCTTTCATCAAATCTGAAAATCAGGATAAGTTCCATTAACTGTTAGTAAACTGGACATTAGACCCAAGTATATTAGATTGTCGCTATAGTTGTCAATTTTATCGTTGTTGTGGTTGCATTGAATTACACCTTATTCAAACTATTTTTCTTTGGGTTTAGCATGATAGCATCTATTCAGTCATGTTTTTTAATTCAAATATTGTTTTATAAGTGATGATATCTTAGTGTAAATATATTTACTTGTATACTTGTTCGTTTTTATTATATCATTTCTTTGTATTTCTTCGAAGTCGCCAGGATCGAGGGGCCTTCAAGAAACTTAAATTCAATGTCACTGTTATTGTCATTGTCACTCATTGTCAGACATTGTTTTTGGTGCCGTCATAAATTTAAGATTTAGGATAGTCACTTATCATTTTCTCACCTATTTCTTTTGTTTCCATGGTGGAAAAGTTACATGAGAATGAACTCATTGATT
>CM057166.1:9849996-9870732 GCA_029962745.1 Echinometra lucunter | reverse complement strand
ATGGCAGCGACAAAACTAATGGCCCTGTTCATTTAAGACGCAAAAAGGGTCACATGTGCATGTAATGGGTAATCTCCCCCCTCCCCCCCGCCTTATCAAAATACTCTGCGCCGCCCCTATTCCGATGTATTTTGTCGTCACCTTTCATCAGATTGTGGACCCCCAACGCCTCTGCTTCTGAACAAGTCTCTCCTTCGTCAGCCAGAGCGACACTCATGGCGGCAAGAGCGAGCTTCTTGAGTTTGTTGCTTGATCTCTCTAGGTCTGAAATCCTGGACTCCAGGGTTATTATCTTCTCCTGCATCTTTCCTACTTTGCTGATGTCTGCAGGTTCTGTGGGATAGATTAGCACTGTAAAATTAAGAATTGGCATACCATGATCATGACGACGACGACGACGACGACGACGACGGCGACGGCGATGCTGATGATGCTGGTAATGATGATGTTGCGCCACCACTGTGGATAGCTCTCTACTGTAAACATTATTGAGTCATTTTTACAATCGCCCTGCCCCCTCTCCACCACCCATCTCTCTCTCTCTCTCTCTATCTATCTATCTATCTGCCCCTCTCTACCTCTGTGATGAAAGTAATGGAAAATAAAAAGTAGAAGTACAGATACCATTAATGTTACTGATACGCATGATATATTTTATAATGAAAGATATATTATGAAGCATATTGATAACATGATTTGAAATAATAATATATGATACCAAGCACTTTATGCAGCAGGCCTATTCTCTGTCAAAAGAAAAATAGGACCTGTATTGAGGTATTCATCAAAGACGTTTATCAAAATTTGTATTAACGTCACCTTCAGCTAACATCTCGGCATGATAATTTACGATCCCGTCTCGTCCGTTCACGTTACTCCTAGGGCTTGTCGTCATCGGCGTCGTCTCCCTAGCCGTGGTCGTCTCACATTCACCGAATTCACATCTCCCCCTCGACGGATCAATCTCCTCCTCGTTCACCTCTGCTTCCACTGAAGAACTCGGCTGGAAGAAGCTTGCCAGGTATTCGTCGGTAGGTGATGGTGATCGTACCCCCTTGGCATCGGCACATGATGGAAGGTCAACGATCACGGCTATGAGCAGGAGAATGAAAAGTGAAGACGAAACTTTTCTATATTTAATCCTCATTGTTCTAGTCCTCGATGCGAGTGGAAACCATCTATGAAACTCTTGGTCAGAATGCCCCTTTATGTAAATAAAATGCCTAAACGCGTTTATCATATCTCAAACTTGTTTCGGGTAGATTATGACAATGCAAAATAGGTGTAGTTCCGAGAAACTATAGTTTGGAATACTCACACAAGACAATTATGCCCTGCCTTGCAGCGTGGTACAATCATGCGGACTACTTTTGTCGCAGCAGGCCCGAGGACTGCAACATAAATTCACGTTTCTCTGAAAACGTGCGGTATGGTCTAAACATGCTGATACAATTACTGTTGTGTAGCAAGATTTTTCACTTTAGGGGGGGGGCGGTTTTAGAGCTAGTTTACCTACAAACCTTTTTGGAAAGATAGCCTTTCTTGCTTGGATGGCAAATATTCTAGCAGAACTTCATCTGCTTGAAAAAACTTCTCTAGCAATGTCTAAACTTCAGGGCGATATTTCCCGGATCCCTGCCCCAGGCCACTCCTTTTGCCACGCGAAAGGACGAAATCAGAGTCATCACTTTTCTATCTGGTACAAACGGGCAACCAAGGGCACTCGAACTTCGAAAAGTGGGTTTCGCCATGGTTTCGCCATGGTTTCGCCATCTTTTAAATACGTACGGAAGACAGAGAGAGAGAAAAAAAAAAACATTTTCGCAAATTAAGTCACTTACACTCTGACCCAGGATTTGAGCAAGTACTGCTATATAGGGTCTAGCTTTCATAAACATTCAAGCACATGAGCAAGGAGCGTGATCGGTTTGCTTTTAGTAATTTAAAATGCGGCCATTAAAAATTTCGAGAATATAAAAGAAAACATCAGGTCTGGGTTAGGATTTCAGTCAGGTCGGCTGTTAGTGTTTAGTCTAGCACAGGCAAGAAAATCATAGCTTAACATGACAAATATTATCATACATGGAAAATGTGGGGAAAGAGAACATTTGCGCATTTTTTCAAGAAAAACACAGACTCCTCACAGATATTCTTCAAACTGAAATTTTACATTTCTTTCATCAAATCTGAAAATCAGGATAAGTTCCATTAACTGTTAGTAAACTGGACATTAGACCCAAGTATATTAGATTGTCGCTATAGTTGTCAATTTTATCGTTGTTGTGGTTGCATTGAATTACACCTTATTCAAACTATTTTTCTTTGGGTTTAGCATGATAGCATCTATTCAGTCATGTTTTTTTTAATTCAAATATTGTTTTATAAGTGATGATATCTTAGTGTAAATATATTTACTTGTATACTTGTTCGTTTTTATTATATCATTTCTTTGTATTTCTTCGAAGTCGCCAGGATCGAGGGGCCTTCAAGAAACTTAAATTCAATGTCACTGTTATTGTCATTGTCACTCATTGTCAGACATTGTTTTTGGTGCCGTCATAAATTTAAGATTTAGGATAGTCACTTATCATTTTCTCACCTATTTCTTTTGTTTCCATGGTGGAAAAGTTACATGAGAATGAACTCATTGATTTATTAATCACTCTGTAAATTCTTTTCCCTCGTCTTCCTCTTCCTCTCCTTCTCTTCCTCCTCCTCCTCCTTTTTCTCCTCCTCCTCCTCCTCCTCCTTCTTCTTCCTCTTCTTCTTCTTCTTCTTCTTCTTCTTCTTCTTCTTCTTCTTCTTCTTCTTCTTCTTCTTAGTAGTAGCGTAGTACTGATAGTAGTATCATTATTATCATCATCATCATCGTCATCATGATCATGATCATGATCATCATCGTCATCATCATCGTCATCTTCATCATCATAACTACTAGCTGTTCTTCTTCTCCTCCTCCTTCTTGTGATTATAGTTCGGTAATAGTCGGGGGAGAGAGAGAGAGAGAGAGAGAGAGAGAGAGAGAGCACGAAACAAACCCGTTTTTCTAGTGGCCTTTTTGGCCCAATCTCTTGAGATGAAATTTCCAAAACAAGCCTTTATCCCAAGAGAATGATGTTAGACCAAGGTTGGACCCTACTAGTTTATTTGAAGAGGGACAGGGGGAAATTTGCCTTTCCTGATAGATTTTCACCCTTGCCCCCCCCCCCCCCCCATCGTTTCTCAAAATCAGGGTACTCAGACTGTGGCTTCTTTGCTGAACTCTACACCTGTGTGTGGATCATCGTAATAGGATCAAATACTTTGTCCCCTCCACCCCTCCCCCCTCCCCTCCGTCCGGGGAGCCAGGTCACTGGATCCGCCACTGGTTATGGGCCTGACTATTTTTCAGGCAGAGGAGCAAACTATATGACTCATCATGGTGGATGGAAGATTCGGTGACATATGTTAAACTTATCACATTTTACCACAGCTTTGATCTTGGGCATTTAGTGTGCCCTTGAGTATAGTTATGAGTACTCTGCCACTGTGGCGTACCTTGACTTCGAGCAGGGGAAGTAATTAAGTACAATGTGGATTTTCAAAACAGGCGAGTCCGGCCATACTACCCTAGGCGTACCATGCAAATCCAAGGAATTCGGACCAGATTATTAATGTTCTGATATTGAGATTAGAATGATAATAATATTAAAATTAGACATTTTCCTTAGAAGAGTAAGTTATCAGTCAATTGCTGTTATTGTTTTGCTGTTGTTACTGGTGGTGGTGTTTACGTTGCTGATGTTGCTGTTGTTCTTTGGTTGCTTCAACGTCGCACGTCTTTCAAAAACATGTTCACCAATCTGAAGTGAATCTCGATAGCCTTCTCCTAGCTCTGAAAACCAACATGTGCATGAACGCCTGGACGATGATACACACTGTTTTGGCGGGAAGTTTGCTTCGTCGTCATGGCAACATATATCAGAGTTGAGTGACGAGGTAGGTTGTTCCTAAGACACGCAAGATTCCATCGCCCCGTGAAATTATATCCCTGCCCCCGGATGAAAGGTGCAAGATGGGTGCATGGAAACTAGAGGACAGAAATAAGGAAAAGTAGAAGAGTTTAAAGAGGAGAAAAATCAAAGGCAGGTAGAATAAAGAGGAGAGGGAGAGAGAGAGAGAGTGAGTAGAATATTCAGAAAGAGAGAGAGAGAGAGAGAGAGAGAAGGGATATAACACTGAAAGGGAAATTTAAACGAAGAGTGGAGAAAACAGAAATTTGGGAAGAGAAGGAGAGGGAATAAATAGAAACACACACAAAAAAGCAAAAAGATAAACAGGAAGGAGATCAAGACGGAGAGAAAGAGAGAGAGAGAGAAGAGAAGGGAGTAATCACTTTGAAATGAGAGAGGGTAAGAAAGAAAGAAAGAAAGAGAAATTTGCGAGTTTGTGCAAGAAAGATGAAATGGTGATAACGTTAGAAGAAAAGGACTTAAATGAGAAGATGGAAACAATAATTATGACACTGGAGAAAAACAATTATGAATAATAATAAAAGGCTTAAACATAATTATAGAACCCCACCCCCCCCCCCCCCAAAAAAAAAAAAAGAAGAAAAAAATTTTAAAAAATGTGCAGACAAAGAAGAAAATACTGGGAGGTTCACAGAGCCACAGACAGCAAGCGACCATGATATCAATATGGAAGTAAGATTATTTCAGACAGTAAATAGCAAATTGTTAAAATCGTACAACGTATGTAAAATCAGAAATCACGTATTTTAGACGACTCCCTTATTTTATCATGGGCTTTAGCAAAAATATGAAAACTCTACAGCTCCCTCATATTGACCTTAAACAGGTCCTACACTTGGTACTACTTTTATATTTTTATGAGTCATTGATTTGTTGATTAATGGTTTATCAAAAAATAAAATCAACATATACAAAGATTCAAGCATTGTAGTTACATGACTAAATTGGGCAATGGATTACAATGAAAAAACATTAAAACAGAAAGTTTATAAATTCATTTGCAAAAATATGTTTTAAAAAGGGGGGCACGCACACATATACCAATTATTTACAAATTTCTACTGATTTTCCCTTTCACTCGTCACATCATTAGTCAAAATGGATTAGGAATTCTAAGAACTTCATAGAGGGAACATGACATGCATTTATTGAATTATTTTTCAACAAGTGCCCTTGAAAAGAGAACTTCCTCTGTGAATTATGCAAGTGAGAGACTCGTCCTCTCTCTCTAACTCTCTCTCTCTCTCTCTAACTCTCTCTTTCTCAACCTTTCTCTTCTCTCCTTTACTTTCTCTCTCTAAGACCCCATAGGTAATTTTGTTTTTCTCATTCATTTTCTTTCATCGTCACTTCTCTTTGCCGTTGTGCGTATCGTTAAGCAGGTTTCATACATGTATTTTAGAGTTATATTGGAGAGTTATTGGAGAGTTATTGCTACCAAGTTTTTACACAGCTTATGTTATCCCCCCCCCCCCCCCCTCCACGCACACACCTCTCTCTCTCTCTCTCTCTCTCTCTCTCTCTCCTTTTCCATTTCCCCTCTCATTCTCTCCATCTTGTGCGCAGGCGCTGTCTCTCCCTCTCTCCCTCTCCCCCTCTCCCTCTCCCTCTCCCTCTCCCTCTCTCTCTCTCTCTCTCTCTTTAAGTTGAAGTTCAAGATTCAGAGCACCATGCCCTTTCTCGGGGATACCTTATTAGGTAACATGTTTTAGTCCTGGCTTCCGAAGTAATCAGAAAAATCATCATAAGAGATGAATGATCCAACCTGTTGTAAGACGTAGGAGCTGCAGTCCACAGTTGCAAGGGCATATCAGGTACTTATTGTTAAGTGGGGGTCCGTGGATTTATATATCGAACTCTGAGCAATAAGACAGGCCACCTTTTTCTCTCAACAAATAACGACTTACTGCTTCCTTTTTTAATACAGAAATCGACCATCATTTCATAACATCATATCTTTGCACAAAGGCACTGCGTTCACTGTGAAGATTCCGACGACAGGTGTCTCTGTGCCACGTAATGTCGCTACTCTATTGTCCTATATTGATTTTGCAGGAGTCAATAAGAATATTCATGAAGTTCAAGCTCCTTTGAGTGCATATGGAAATATGCTTTCATTTTTATGCAATGATTTCACAAACAAAGTCCTCGATGAGTCAATCTCAGTGATCTTTTGTTCTTCCATTTCCTGTTTCAGTAACTCCACTGAAATTTACGATTTAATTCAAGTATATATACATATATGGGTATATATATGTATATATATATACATATATATATGTGTTTTTTTTTTTTAATAATAATTATCATCGGAGGATCACATGAAAACGTTTCCCTTCCCCCCTTCCCCCAGAAAATTTGACCTTTCATGCTTGAAATATACATTAAATTACCTCCGCCCCTAAAAGGAATTTGCCACCTAAATTGCAGCTTGTCATGAAAATTTATAGCATTTGCCGCTTCCTCCTCTCCCCTTTCACCTTTCCCCCGCCAGAAAATCCTAGCTCCGCCCTGAAAATATTAAACAACTTAAGAAACAAATCTTGTTTTGGAAGAAGCGATGACGCACCTTAACGTCAATCAGCTGGTTCAGCCAACCACATCATTTACCTTGAGATCATTCAACTTCTCTTGCGTGCACCAGATAAGGGGAGGGGGCTGATCGGAGATAGGGAGGGTAGTCATGACATGAATATAAATAGATGGGACTGCACAATCGTCCTATTTCGCTGTCCCCTTGCCATACCGGACGGTTCTCTTTGGTTTTCCTCTCAACTTCATTTTCTTTTGCTCCTGAAATCGAAGGTGAGTGAAAATTAAATTATTTTTTAAATCTGTTTGTTGTTGTTGTTGGTGGTGGTGGGTTTTGGGTTTTTTTTTTTTTTTTTTGGGGGGGGGGGCGGGCTTTCTGACGATATTTGTTTTTGTCACAAAATAATTCATCACCAAGCTTGAACATACCAGTAATCTTGACTTCTTTCTCGAATCACTGTTAGAATATCGCATTTTTCTGCATTTTAATTTTTCAGTATTTCCATAATGACTTTTGATAATGAAATAATGATTAATACTTTAATACTTTTTTCCTCCGAATGATCAGACACTTTTCTAATTTCTGTAAATGAGAATATTACAGTACTCATGTGTTTTGTACGGTTTTGTATTTGAACGTTATTTCTCTTTCTGTAAATGAAACTTATCTGACATAAGTTTGAAATGAATTCATCAATTTCATTTTCATAATTGGATGAAATATTAACTTTTTTCGCCACGCAATATCCATTTGACCGCAGTGCCCAGTTAGCCCGAATGAAATTGTATCCTACTGAGCATACCCCTTTCCTTTTAGCCCACTATCAGGTTGTGAGGCTTTTCAAATGAAAGGGGGGAAAAAATAACTCTATAAGAACACAACTGACTTTTCTACCACGTGATAATAACTGTTTGCATTTCATTTTAAAAGGAAACAATTTTCAAAGTTTGACTAATTTTTGCACACATGTCTGTTATGTTTATTCTATTGCAAAATATTGCTGTTTCAAATTTAATATCATGATTAAAGATTGTGTTTAGCGATCTGAAAGTTGGCATTATCCTTGCCTTACATAGCAACCTCCAAATAGAAGATAAATTCCATCACGAGAGATCAGTGTGTAAAGCATTTTGGACTGAAAACAAATATTCATCTGCAGTTTTGATTTGTTTTCTAGAAGTGAACACTTAACTTGGAAAATATAAGAAAACTAGTCCCTGCCCCCCCCCCTTCTCTTTTTTTTTATTTTTTAAATTTATTTATTTATTTAGTTTTTTACAATTCTCATTTACAGAATATACGGATTTCATACTGAAATGGGCTATTTTTCAAATACGTACGCGATACTTTCCAATATGTCTAATGGCTTTGCCGGGCTAGGTAAATAAAAGAAAGGAATTAATCTTTCCAATAATTCAGACGATAGCAGGACTTCCGAGAAAATCAATTCAAGTAATTTTTCATTATAATTACTATATAAATATCATCATTATTAAAATGACTATACTATTATTTTTATAATTGTTGTTGTTGTTATCATTATACTTATATTCCAATGAAATCATGTTCGCATTACCTGCTATTTCATTGTCATGTTCGCATATTTTATTGGGTTGGAAACAACTTATTGCAGTTACTTTATTTGATTCATCAAGTAGGCCTAGTTATGATCGCGTGATCGTGTGATGCTGATGATAGCGGGCTTACTTTTAAATCACTACAAAATCAGATATCACTCATTTTCGAAACGTCAAAAGGTTTGAAGAATGTTAAATCAGTGTGAAGGTCGTGATGTAAGCGAAACATTGAGGAAACCACTTTTCATGGCCTCGGTGTAATACAGAGAGGGCAGGGAGAGGATATTGAGTATGGAGATACAAAATCCTTTTACAACATATTATTCTTAGTAGTATTAGAAGTAGTAGTAGGAGTAGTAGTAGTAGTAGTAGTAGTAGTAGTAGTAGTAGTAGTAATAGGAGTAGGAGTATATCATCATCATTATTGTTATAACTATTATCATTCCTGCAGTTTTTTTTTTTATTATTGTTGCTGTTATTATTATTATTATTATTATTATTATTATTATTATTATTATTATTATTATTATTATTATTATTATCATCATCATCATGATCATCATCATCGTTGTTGTTGCTGTTGCTATCATTGTCAGGTAATCAGTGTCACCCACCTCTGGTAAGGGAGAGGTGAACCCTCCTGTCTCTTTCCCGTGTAACTAATTGGAATGTGAATATGTATCACTACACCGGGGTATCCCCCTACTCTAGTTGCGTCTCCATTCGCAAAGTGCTTCCCTTCCCTGCTAATTACTAGTATAAAGAGCGCCACATGTTTGCTGTTCGTCAAAAATATGTTGGGAGGGCAAATTGCCAGCTTACCCCATTCAAATTTTCTAGTGGTCATAATGTTGTAAAGTTCTTCTCACTGTTCTTTTTGTGTGTGGGCGTGTGTGTGTGTGTGTGTGTTGTGTCTATAATATGTATGAAATGGGAATCTAATGATTTTCTTTCAAATCTCGAAAATATACAAAACTACTTTCGAGAGATTCAGTCAGCGAATTCTGAAAACTTGAAAAAAGTCAGGCATAGACCCTATGCAAAAGTTAGAATCCTGAATTATGAAAACAAATTCAGATTTTTCTGTCATTCATATTAAGATGATGTCGTATTGAATGTTGGTCTCATAGCAATTTCACACCCTCTTTTATGATTTTGCTCCTTGCTCTCGTCTTCTCTTCCCTCTGTTATATGTTTCTCCTCTTTCCTTTCTTCTCGCATTATATTGTCTCCTCCTGGATTTATTTCATTCCCTTCTATTTTATTTCTTTCTTCGTTATTTTACAGGTCTACGATAAGGATGCGTGTGACCATCGTCCTTGCTCTCGTTCTCGTGGCGATCATCGCCCCTGCCACCTGCCAAAGACCATGGTGGAGAGGGCAAGCCATCAAGCGACCACGGCAGCAACAGTGGCAACCAATGCGCCCGAACAATCAGTGGTTTCAACAGCAGGATCCCGAAGCTGCACAAGAGATGAGAGAGCGACTGGCGGAGCAAGCAGAGCAAGAGGCCGAAGCTGAGGAAGAGAGAAGAGAACAACAACTAGAAGCTGAACAGGACAGGCTAGAACAACAAGCAGAAGCTGGGCAGCAAAATGCCCCATCACCACAGGGAATGCAGGGACAGGATGCTGAAACATTACAAGAAATGCAGGAACAGCAGGCCGAGGCTGAGGAGGATTTAAGGGAACAACAAGCGGAAGCAGCGGAAGCCGAGGCTGAGGCGGCACAGAATATGCAGGGACAACAAGGCGAAGCTGCAACGGAAATGGAAGAACAAGAAGCTGAGGCTGCAGCGGAATTGGCGGAACAAGAGGAAGAAGCCGCGGAGGCTGAGGCTGAAGCCGCAGCGGAATTGGCAGAACAAGAAGCAGAAGAAGCGGAAGAATTGGCGGAGCAGCAAGCCGAAGCAGCAGAAGCGGAGGCCGAGGCAAGGGAGGAAATGATGGGTGAAGCAGCAGAGGAAGGAGAAGGAGCTGAAGGTGCAGGTGGCAGTGCAGGAGCATCATTTAGTGCAGGGGGTAGCCAATATATGCCATCCATGGGGGGTGGATCTCCTGGGGGCTCATATTTTGATCCAACGGGAGGATTTGGTGGGTATGGTGGGTCTGCCAGCATTGGAGGATCTTCGTACGGGGGGGTATCAAGGGGGCTCGGGAGGAGTACCAGGAGTGCCAGGTGGAGCGATGGGAGCAGCAAGTGGAGCTGCCGGAGCTCCAGGAGAAGTACCTGGAGGAGGAAATATAGGGGTCAGTGGAGGAGCAAATGGAGGCCAAAACGGAGCACCAAATGGAGCCGCAAATGGTGTCCCAAATTTAGCACCCAATGGAGCACCAAACGGAGCACCAAATGGAGCACCAAATGGAGCACCAAATGGAGCAGGAAGTGGATTACCAAATGGAGGAGCAAATAGTACACATTCTGGGGCAGGAAATGGAGTCCCAATTGGCGCAGCACCAAATGGAACAGCAAATGGAGTTCCAAGTGGAGAAGCAGGAGCAACTGGACCAACTGGAGCAGCTGGTTCCCCAGCGACAGCTGGTGCTCCGCAAGGGTCAACCAGCACATGGACATCATCTTCTGGTACGGAAGGTGGTGGACAAAGCATTGGAACTTCCTTCACCGACTCCACTAACTTTGGAGCCCAAAATGAGCCAAATATTGCATTTGCACCTGCTCCTATTGTACAAACTACAGAGGTTCCACTGACTCCTGAAGAAACGGCTGCACTGGACAATACATACATGGATAAACATCTCTGTGGCGGATTCCTTGGGGCAAACGGACTTTCGGGAAAGAAAGATCTCGCTGTTCTCGCACTTGACTATGCAGGATTGAAGCAAGCCCTTGATCCTTGCAATGTGCCACAGAATGGGCAGACGACTGGGCGAACTCCTGTCAACATCAATTTCCGCGGAGGTATGGAGACTTTTGGTCAGGATCCCGCATCTGCTCTCCTTCGTGATCTTCCAGGAATGATTCAACGATATCAACTGACCCCAAAGAAGGTTCATCTCTTCTCTTGGTTTATGCCTTCTGAACATGCTCTCCGGAGCCTCCTGACAAAGAAACGTAGAGGAGGACTCTCAAACTCCTCGGTGGCTCTTGGATACGTTGAGGAAAGCAAAATGGCGCGCTATAGCGCTCTCTTGGGCGACACCACATTCACCAATCTCTTGAATCAACTCAAGCAAGCGGGCATCAGTGTAAGTCGCATTTGCGGCACGTGCCAACAGATTGCGAACCTGACAAGCTGGCAAAAGAAGCGCCAGGGCCTGGTCAACGGAGTAGGTGTGTTCAATCAGCAAGCTGGACAGTGCGGACCGGTTACGGAAGTCCCAGCTGCAGGCCAAATGCCCCTTAGCACCCCACAGTGTCAGAACTTTCAGGATTCCATGGGAGATTGTCTGTTAGGCAAGCTGGCTGCTGTCTGTCCTTGGCTGCGACATGCCCAAGCTGCCAGCGAACGACCTCTGGCTGCCATTATGGAATCATGGTCCACAGAATGCGGGAAACAACTGTCTTGTTGGCAACTCAAGGGGGCTTACTTGAGTTTTCTTGCACGCTCTGCAGCCAGTTGCGGCATCTCTCAATATGGCGCTGGTGCGGCCATCGGTCAATGCGTTAGCGCAGGGCAGAACGCACCCCTTGACCCCCCTCCAACTCCGACAGAGCCTTCTATGTAAAGAAAACCATTTGACTAATAAATGAAATCAGTTTGGTTTAAGCCACTTTGTACAGTAAGGGAACAAAATGAAGTCTTGTGTACATAGAAAGGATATGTCTATTTTTGTTCACGTTTGTTCAGAATATTATACTTCATTTGTCTTTTTCTTTTCTTTTCTTTTCTTTTTTTTTTTTTTGATTTTCATGTCATTTTCCTTATGGCTTTTGATTCCCTGATATACGGGTAATCTAATGGATACGATGCCAAAATCTTCAAGATGAGTTTAATTTTCATGATAAGCACAAACAGATGCAAGTCTCCCACTCGGTCATCATTTCCTTTTCACCTCTCTTTTTGAAATAAAATTGTGACTACTACTGTAATGAGGTACTGTCTTCTTAATTGTACGCCCTGAGATGTGTTCCTGAGCAACCGGCGTAAATCCGTTTTGAGGGTGGGGGGGGGGGGGTGGTTGAAATCTTTTGCCGAAATTTCTAGTCACACTACTTACACACGTCATTCAACTCACACACGAGTACGCGCACACCCTCACCCACCCGCACATAACACACCCTCACACACACTTCTACGCCCATACTCTCGGCACCTTCAAATCCTATCTCTGGTTTTTTATAGCATTTCAAACAGAAATTTGATTACTGTAACCGTCATTTATGATAGATTCATCACAAATTTCAAAAACTGATTGATATATTTGAAAATCTCCCCTCTCCTAAAAGTGGTGGCCAATATATACACCTCCCCCCCCCCCCCCCCCCCCCCCCCCGATTTACGCCAATGCCCTGAGCCGTGGCGTTCGGCATTTCACTTGCAATGCTCTTTTTCAAAATCTATTTCATGATTCTGCTCAAAAGTTGGGAATTTTTAATTGATGATCTTTGTAATGATGGTAATATATCACTGAGATTTGAGGATTTATATTGATTTATTTTCCTACGCTGTACAACTGCAGGACATCTCCTTTGCCTGTAGCAAACAACAGAATTTCCTTTAAATCTTAAATCAGACAAGACACTTTTGGCAATTCTTGAACCGTGAAATAATTGAAATGCTCTTTCGGTTACTCTAAAATATCATGTTATGTGAACACGGTAACTGATAGCGTAAAAGAAAACACGGAAATAATCCGTTTCTAGAGACTTGTACTGAAGGAAAACAAAACTGACATCGGAATAAATCTTGGGGAAATTGTATTAATTATCTTTTACTTTGTCATTACCGTGTCAATAATTTGATAAGAAAATGTATGCAGGCAGTAAATAGTTGATTGATTTGTTGATTGATTGACTGGGTGACTGACTGAACAATATCGTCATTTGAAAGAGAGACTCCGGTGGATTGATGAGTTCTGTAACTCACAAGATGATAATGATGATTGATTTATTGGTTGGTTGCTTGCTAGTGCGAGTGATAGATCAATTGATAGATTGATTGATTGATTGATTGATTGATTGAATGGATAATCGACTGGTTGTCTGCGTGATGAAACAAGCCAGTTCGTTATTAAAACAATATACAAAGTATGATTCTTATGATGACCTCGAATAATACGCGCTACTTGTTCAACACATGTATACCCCCACGCAAATAAAGTAATCATTACATCAAGCAATCCATAATGTGGTATTTCCCACTCAGTATAAGATAAAGGAGGAGGAGTGGCCACAAATGGATTTACTCCAATTTCAATATACAATAGAAGTTAAACTGAGGGTTTTCCAGTTTAAAATTTTACATAATATTCTATACACCAATGAGAGACTATTTAAAATGAAACAATTAGAGACACAAAGTTGCACGTTTTGTGAGACTACGGTTGAAACTCCTGTACATCTTTTTATGATTGTGAGGTTGCTGAAAACTTAAGACGAACTTTTGTTGATAAAATTGGTCTAAAATTGTCTGTCTCGTATGAAGATTTAACTAGGAAAAGAATGATGTTTGGTTTCATAAAAGATTGGAAAGGACCACATAAGATATTATTAAACCACTTAGTTATCTTATTCAAGACATACATTTATATTCAGAAATGCAAGAATTCATTAGTTACTTTAACTGGTCTCATAGCATTTATTTGCAAAATCAGACACACTGAATTGGTTATTGCTAAACAAAAGTATAAGGAAAACATCCATTATAGAAAATGGTCCCTTGTTGAGAATGTATTTTAATTGTCTACTCTAATACTGGATAATCAAAACCACAATGAGATTGTATTTAGCTTTTTGCATCAGGTTTGCTTGTCTGGTATTTTTTTGTGATTGCCGCATAGATTCATGTTTGATTATTGTTCCTTTAATATTACACACTTATTTGATTCTTGTATGATTTATTGTTCATGTAATGTTACAACATATATGAAATCATTAAAAATTTGGAAAAGAGAAAAAAAACAGTCATCAGCGATTATACCAGGTGTCCCAGAAAAAGCGGAACGGTGGATTTTTCAGTACTTTACCTTCAGAAAGTAGAATTTTTTTCTTTAGTTGGTAAAGCATCTACTACCAAGGAGAATGATACCAAGATCATTAAATTTGGTGAAGTAATTTTGATTCTATGCCCGTTTCTTAAAATGCAGTCATTGTCGGGAATGGCCTTTCATAATGTGTATGGCTTGTTTGGTTGCTGACATGCATCAATGGACTTCCCTGAAACATCGTATTATGAAAGGCCATCCCGACACAAAGCTACTCTCATCAGCCGCCAAAATTTGAAAATTAGTGTATTTTAAGAAACGACAGAATACAAATTACTTCACCGAAGTCAATGATCTTGGTATCATTTTCTTCGGTAGCCGATGCTTTACCCACTGATATAAAAGGATTATCTACTTTTTGAAGGTAAAGTACTGAAAGTCCACCGTTCCGCTTTTTCTGAGACGACCGGTATAGCGATTGCTACCATTTTAAAAATTCCAATAAAACGTTGCCCAGAACTAGTCAGAAGCGGTATTTGCCGCCGGAACGATTAACGAGAAAACAAAAGGCAAAGGAGAAATATTCGTTAAAAACGTGGCAAAGTGTTTACTGGCACCGTGTCCACTGATGAATGTGCAACTTTTCTTGTGTGCACGCACGTGTGTGAGTGTGTGGGTGTGTGTGTGTGTGCGGGGGGGGGGGGGGAGTGGTCTGTGCATCTGCTATTAATGAATACCGTATTTCGTGTATGAAGGGTTATGAGTATTTCTGAAAATGGAACAGAGGTCGATCTATTCCATTTTCCGGGTTTTTGATTCATGTAAATTATGAAGCCCACTTGATCTATTTTCAGATTTATGAACACTCCTTCATTTGGGAAAACTCGAAGCTTCGGAAAAACGAGACTAATGAAAAAAGAAATCCCCGATTAATCAGTCTGTTAAGGAAACGAACGAAAATTACATAATTATCAGTTTATAAAGATGAAGCCTCCACTCACCGAAAATAGAAATCACCATCAGTTAAGATGTTTTTCAAAAAATATAGCCAATCAGAGCCAATGAATCAAGTGCACGCACTCGCTCCTATAATCAACACATCAGGAACTCTACCAATCAATCGTTCAGAATCAATACAAATCACTCTTAAAGGGGGTACCCAATGCTGAAACAATGTTAGTTCATTTAAAAGAGCATGATTTTATTAGCAGAAAATCATCTGCCTAAATTGTTTTAATAAGTCGTGTTGCCAAGGAAACCCCCAAATGTGGTAAGATTTCAGGATATTTTTGACCTCTCAGCTGTGACCAGTTTCAACTGGGTACCTACTTTGACGTCAAAATGACGTCAAAGTGGGTACCTTGTCGCGCACTTCTAGCAAAATGCGCGCAAGGTATAATACATTTTGTACAGTCTAGCGCGCAGTACAAGTGCAATGCGCGAAGCTGGGTGCCCACTTTTACGTCATACCTCATACTCAATTTTTTTTAAAGTCAACTCTTGACTTTTTATGAGAAAATTAGCCAAAATGCATTTATTTCGATTGAAAATCATCAAAGTTTTAATGTTATTGTTCTTAGAATTCTATTCTCGATCATACATCAAAATTTTTTGTACCATTGTGTAATCACTTTAATTTTTAAAGACTATAAACTAATCTTATATAGACTGTGATAAAGGACAAATCTAAAACATAAGTTGGATTTCAAAATCTATTAGATTAAGATTTTTAATCGATTTTTTTATATTTTTTTCCAGATTCAAGTCAAAGAAATCTAAAGTGTAATCAGCGAATAAATCAACCAAACATGTAATCATTAAATCAGTCGAAATTAAGAATCATCTAGCCATTTTTTTCCTCTCTCTCTCAATTCATATATTCCAACTGGTTGTCTAAAGTAAACAAAAGAGTACCAGTACTTCTCCCCAAAAACTCATCAGTCTGGTAACGACCAAAGGTATGTATAGTCAGCTAAAAGTCATTATCAATATTCAGAAAAGTTACTTTGATTCACATATTTCATGAATGTCATCACTTTATCTTAACGTTGAAGAACATGAACCCATCAATCAATTCATAAGAGGTAATGTAAATAACAGTAATACACAAAATACAATGGAAGTGATTCAGTAAGCAGATCCCTCCTCCTCCCCTACAAGGATTTTGGCGGCATATATCTTTAACACATCTCATCATTTCAAATTGATGTCAAGTACATGTAATCACATCTGAAATTCGGACCCCACCACTGTGGAGGGGGGGGGGGGGTTCTTGTTTTGTTAGTTTCGGGCGAGGAAGTGGGTGCAAAGACCAAGAGAAATTCAAACGTGCATGCGTCTTCTTGATTTTTCTACCTTTGTCCTCATTTGAACTCGACAAGGTGGGGTCTTATTATAGATCAAGTAAATAATGAATTATTCATTATTCATTGTATATGATAGAAATCAATACAAAAATTTAAACTTAAAGACTCTGTCAGAACAATTTAAAAGTACAGCACCTTTTCCCCATTGATTGACTATCATTATAAATATCCGTTTTTACATAAATTGAACTTACCGTTTTTAAGTTTATCAGTAAAGTACTAGATTTGTAAATTCTTTACGGAATAATGACGTAATTTATTTTACACCTGAAGATTTTATTTTCTTTGAATAGAAATTTGCATGTCTTCTTTTCTGGTGACCGATTTTCTTTTCATAGCATACGCAAAATAGTAGCTTCTGTTCTAAACCCACCACTGCTTGAGTTAAACTTTCGAGTTTTTATGTTTATCATTTGAATTACAGTAAAGATAAAATGACATCATTGATTCCCTAATTTAAATCTAAACGAGTTTCCCTTTACCAGCTTACATTGCTACTGTTTTGGTGACCGTTGGTAATCTAAAAAATCTTTACTTGGCATACACGAAATAATAGCTTCCGTTCCATGTGTACCTGTTTCGATTCCACTGATTATTAAGGGCACTTGCTCCAGTACCTCGGGGCGAGAAGAAGAGTGACTGGAAAAAGAATGGCTTGGATAGCCCATTGGCAGATGGTAGCCCTCCCCCTTGTCCGCATTTACTGGTAGCCCCTGGGATGCAGGTCACTCGGTCAACTATAAGATAAGCAGAAACATATGTAAATTAGGGTGCATTATAGCTCAATTGCAAAGATTCGGTGTTTTGAAAGACAATTTCAAAGCACTGCTTTGAAACGCTTTTTTTTTTTTTTTTTTTTTTTTTTTTTTTTTTTTTTTTTTTTTTTTTACAGCACACTGTTTCTACCGGGTTTTTCCCCCAAAACAAGCAATGTTTTGAACGCACCTCTTTCGCGAAATTTGATGTTTTAAAACCAGATTTTTGTTCACAGAAACAACAGTGTTTTGTCCCAAACTTGCTAAAGGTGAATCTAGCTTGAAGAAAAGAAGCTGTAACCGCACCCGCAGTGATGATTCTCGCACGGGACTGTACCATCGTAATCAGTAATTGCAGACTCCAGGTTCATGAAACCTCGAAGTTTAAAACAACGACGCACTGACAACCTATATAGTTGTATTGGTCAGGTGTTGGTGACACGTATAGCTAACGTAAGCGTTAGCTGGAGAAGAGGCTGATGTAGGAACTGCACTCCCTCGCGCCTCATGCGGAAAAGAGAAAATTAATTCACTTGGTAACTTGTTTTAGAGAGTGAATCCGAAAAGAAAATTTCTTTGCTGTAGGAAAACTCTTGCCATCTACATGATCTAAACATTTCAAAATATTTTCAGGGAATGTTCATTTTATTTATTTATTTAGTTTTTTAAAAACGTGCACTCGTTGGTATCAATACTGCCTATAGCATTTTCATTTATTTGATGTACGATAAAAGAGCAATGTAGATAAAATGCCTTCATACCCGTGGACAGACACACCCTCACACACGCACACACGCACACCCTCGCATACACACACGCACATACAAGGAAAATATTTTACGCTTGAGGGAGCAAAATGTAACTTTTGTGAAAGGTTGCAAAATTCGGCTTGATAAGAACTGGTATTTGTCAGAATGGAAGAAGACTCTCCAAATGTCAGCCAGTCTGCAGGTCCCCCAAAAGTGGCTTCTTTCATGTAACTGGTATGAACGGAACAGGGTCTGCATATTTAATAAGTTTGAACCCGTCAGAACACTACTTTCAAATTTGCCCTTGCTGCTCTAATACTTTATTAAATTTGATGTTTTTGGTATCTATGTAAAGACGATTAAACAATCTCTTATGTCATGTATTTGAATTTAATGAAAAATTTGGGAAAAGAGGTGAAATTCTTGGTAAAAAAAAAAACGATACAAAAATGATTTTTTCGCCTGCCAAAAGTTTCCATTTTGTAAGGCTTTTTGTAAATGAGCCCAAATAATTTTCACATGGCCACAAATCTGAAAGTCTATGCTTTATGAAAATACCCATTTTAATACATGATGTAATTTAATCGGGTCAAGAGCACACTTTACACAGACCAAGTGCAATTTTCATCCCCAAACCATAAATACTGCTCTGTGATTGGTCCATTCAGACCCCACACTCATCCTGGAATCCTAACGGTCACTTATTGCGTCACTGAAGGTCACACTCCGTGTGTGGTAATCTTTTCAAAACAACCGCGCTGGCATGTTTCTGGCCTTATTCAGCCAATCAGAACACTGGATTTCATGCTGATCAAAAAATCAAGAAATCTCGTCCTGAACTTCCTCGGGAAAAGTGTGCTCTTGACCCGATTAAAAGGTGCCCCACATTAAGAATGGTATTTTGAAAAAGTACAGACTTTCAGCTTTATTTTGATGTAAATATTATTTGGGCTCAAAGTAAAAAGTTTTGCACAATCTGCAAGAGAAGTGAGAGGAAGATAACTATGTTTTGAAGCATCTTTTTCACCTTGATTTACACATATTTCCCCAAATATATTATCACAATGAATACAAGAATGTAAAAGTGTGATATTTACTCTTTTCAGTGGTGTACCAACCAATGATTTTACTTGATGATAAAGTAGTTAAATTCTTCCAGAAAGAAAGTCTCATAATTCATGAGATTTGACAGGATGGAAGATTTGGCCACGAGAGCATTTACGTGAATCTTGCTTATTTGCTCATTAGCATATGACCTGCAGACTGGCTGATGTAATTCACATCATCTTTTTCGACCAATTTTCAAGTGGTGTGCGACATGAAATTAATTTATGTAAATAAATATCTTACCACTGCCGGAGGGAAATTCAATACGGGTATGGTCATTTCCGTAATCTGGAATAAACAAGGGTGACTCCTCAAGCCAAGGGAGAGATCGAGTAGTGAGACGGGATGGGTTAACGCTGTCATCTGCCTGCATTTTGAAGACAACGTCAGTTCGGACAAGGAACCGATTGTATTTGAGATCAGTCATCTCTTTGACTTCGCTGGCGGTGATGATGTCGAGTGTGATTTCAGTTGCATTTTCGTCAACGTAGTTCCAGGTGGTTCCTTGGTTGGATCTGCCATAACGGGCCCATCCACCGCCTTCCAAGGACATCTCACAGAACACCTGTAAGAAAGAAAAACGGAGTTCGATATTTTAAAGTTTGAATATGAGTTGCGTCAGAATGACCCCTCGTGTAAAACACATTTTGATCGGTGTGAATGTAAAAAAAAAAAGAAAATAAGAAAACCTACCTTGCGGTAGAGGCCAGCAATTTCGATGTAGTAGAAGTCACTGGTAATAGGCCTACGCCTATCAGCGCACGCGTCCTTTAGGTGTTCACAGGATAACGCTGGATTGGTCGGTGTCCCCAAACTACGGCAATCGCCTTTCGAAGGGAAACAGTTCAAGATATAGTTGAGTATTAGATCATGCCAGAAAGTGTCTCAGAGCAAATGGGAAAGGTAGACTAGTCTAGTTGTACATAAAGAACCAGGTGTGAATTATACCGAGACCAAAAGCTTCAGTATCTGATATCGATACGTCTGGCTCCATTTACTCCCTATAAGACAGAGACTGATGCGCCCTGTATGGCGTATGGCTTAATGCAGCCAAACCAAGATGAATTCATATGCTATGCCGCTTCTTCACCCCTTACCACTATGAACATGGCAGACAAAGAAAGCGGACAAAATAAACAACCTCTCATTCTACCCTTCACATTGGTTCTGGTAGTCAAAAGAACATCCCTTCAAAGCTATTATGTTTAATCATGTAGTTCCAGGTGAATATGCAGCAGTGAAGGGATGTTCTCATGACTACCAGAACCATTGTGAAGGGTAGAATAAAGGGTTATCTATTTTGTCCGCTTTCTTTGTCCGTCATGTTCACAGTGTACGTCTCTAGCATATTTAGTTTTGGCTGAGTTATTTTTCTAACCGCAACCCTATGACATCTATTCACGAAATATGCAGCATGAATTCCGATGATGACACCTCTTTAACTACGTTCTATAAATAATAATATATAGTTCTTGTATAGCGCATATCACATTATGATATAACGTCTCTATGCGCTTCCAAAGGACTTGGAT
>CM057166.1:9828457-9849496 GCA_029962745.1 Echinometra lucunter | reverse complement strand
TTTAGAGTTATATTGGAGAGTTATTGGAGAGTTATTGCTACACCAAGTTTTAACACAGCTTATGTTATCCCCCCCCCCCCTCCACGCACAACACCTCTCTCTCTCTCTCTCTCTCTCTCCTCTCTCTCTCTCTCTCTCCTTTTTCCATTTCCCCTTCTCATTCTCTCCATCTTGTGCGCAGCGCGTCTCCCCTCTCTCCCTCTCCCCTCTACCCCCTCTCCTCTCCCTCTCCCTTCTCCCATCCTCTGTCTCTCCTCTATCTCTCTTTAAGTTGAAGTTCAAGATTCAGAGCACCATTGCCCTTTCTCGGGGATACCTTATTAGGTAACATGTTTTAGTCCTGGCTTCCGAAGTAATCAGAAAAATCATCATAAGAGATGAATGATCCAACCTGTTGTAAGACGTAGGAGCTACAGTCCACAGTTGCAAGGGCATATCAGGTACTTATTGTTAAGTGGGGGTCCGTGGATTTATATATCGAACTCTGAGTAATAAGACAGGCCACCTTTTTCTCTCAACAAATAACGACTTACTGCTTCCTTTTTTAATACAGAAATCGACCATCATTTCATAACATCATATCTTTGCACAAAGGCACTGCGTTCACTGTGAAGATTCCGACGACAGGTGTCTCTGTGCCACGTAATGTCGCTACTCTATTGTCCTATATTGATTTTGCAGGAGTCAATAAGAATATTCATGAAGTTCAAGCTCCTTTGAGTGCATATGGAAATATGCTTTCATTTTTATGCAATGATTTCACAAACAAAGTCCTCGATGAGTCAATCTCAGTGATCTTTTGTTCTTCCATTTCCTGTTTCAGTAACTCCACTGAAATTTACGATTTAATTCAAGTATATATACATATATGGGTATATATATGTATATATATATACATATATATATGTGTTTTTTTTAAAATAATAATTATCATCGGAGGATCACATGAAAACGTTTCCCTTCCCCCCTTCCCCCAGAAAATTTGACCTTTCATGCTTGAAATATACATTAAATTACCTCCGCCCCTAAAAGGAATTTGCCACCTAAATTACAGCTTGTCATGAAAATTTATAGCATTTGCCGTTTCCTCCTCTCCCCTTTCACCTTTCCCCCGCCAGAAAATCCTAGCTCCGCCCTGAAAATATTAAACAACTTAAGAAACAAATCTTGTTTTGGAAGAAGCGATGACGCACCTTAACGTCAATCAGCTGGTTCAGCCAACCACATCATTTACCTTGAGATCATTCAACTTCTCTTGCGTGCACCAGATAAGGGGAGGGGGCTGATCGGAGATAGGGAGGGTAGTCATGACATGAATATAAATAGATGGGACTGCACAATCGTCCTATTTCGCTGTCCCCTGCCATACCGGACGGTTCTCTTTGGTTTTCCTCTCAACTTCATTTTCTTTTGCTCCTGAAATCGAAGGTGAGTGAAAATTAAATTATTTTTTAAATCTGTTTGTTGTTGTTGTTGGTGGTGGTGGGTTTTGGGGGGGGGGGGTTTTGGGGGGCGGGCCTTCTGACGATATTTGTTTTCGTCACAAAATAATTCATCACCAAACTTGAACATACCAGTAATCTTGACTTCTTTCTCGAATCACTGTTAGAATATCGCATTTTTCTGCATTTTAATTTTTCAGTATTTCCATAATGACTTTTGATAATGAAATAATGATTAATACTTTAATACTTTTTTTCCTCCGAATGATCAGACACTTTTCTAATTTCTGTAAATGAGAATATTACAGTACTCATGTGTTTTGTACGGTTTTGTATTTGAACGTTATTTCTCTTTCTGTAAATGAAACTTATCTGACATAAGTTTGAAATGAATTCATCAATTTCATTTTCATAATTGGATGAAATATTAACTTTTTTCGCCACGCAATATCCATTTGACCGCAGTGCCCAGTTAGCCCGAATGAAATTGTATCCTACTGAGCATACCCCTTTCCTTTTAGCCCACTATCAGGTTGTGAGGCTTTTCAAATGAAAGGGGGGAAAAAATAACTCTATAAGAACACAACTGACTTTTCAACCTCGTGATAATAACTGTTTGCATTTCATTTTAAAAGGAAACAATTTTCAAAGTTTGACTAATTTTTGCACACATGTCTGTTATGTTTATTCTATTGCAAAATATTGCTGTTTCAAATTTAATATCATGATTAAAGATCGTGTTTAGCGATCTGAAAGTTGGCATTATCCTTGCCTTACATAGCAACCTCCAGATAGAAGATAAATTCCATCACGAGAGATCAGTGTGTAAAGCATTTTGGACTGAAAATAAATATTCATCTGCAGTTTTGATTTGTTTTCTAGAAGTGAACACTTAACTTGGAAAATATAAGAAAACTAGTCCCTGCCCCCCCCCCTTCTCTTTTTTTTTTGTTTTAAATTTATTTATTTATTTAGTTTTTTACAATTCTCATTTACAGAATATACGGATTTCATACTGAAATGGGCTATTTTTCAAATACGTACGCGATACTTTCCAATATGTCTAATGGCTTTGCCGGGCTAGGTAAATAAAAGAAAGGAATTAATCTTTCCAATAATTCAGACGATAGCAGGACTTCCGAGAAAATCAATTCAAGTAATTTTTCATTATAATTACTATATAAATATCATCATTATTAAAATGACTATACTATTATTTTTATAATTGTTGTTGTTGTTATCATTATACTTATATTCCAATGAAATCATGTTCGCATTACCTGCTATTTCATTGTCATGTTCGCATATTTTATTGGGTTGGAAACAACTTATTGCAGTTACTTTATTTGATTCATCAAGTAGGTCTAGTTATGATCGCGTGATCGTGTGATGCTGATGACAGCGGACTTACTTTTAAATCACTGCAAAATCAGATATCACTCATTTTCGAAACGTCAAAAGGTTTGAAGAATGTTAAATCAGTGTGAAGGTCGTGATGTAAGCGAAACATTGAGGAAACCACTTTTCATGGCCTCGGTGTAATACAGAGAGGGCCGGGAGAGGATATTGAGTATGGAGATATAAAATCCTTTTACAACATATTATTCTTAGTAGTATTAGAAGTAGTAGTAGTAGTAGTAGTAGTAGTAGTAGTAGTAGTAGTAGTAGTAGTAGTAGTAGTAGGAGTAGGAGTAGTAGTAGTAATAGGAGTAGGAGTATATCATCATCATTATTGTTATAACTATTATCATTCCTGCAGTTTTTTTTTATTATTGTTGCTGTTATTATTATTATTATTATTATTATTATTATTATTATTATTATTATTATTATTATTATTATTATTATTATCATCATCATCATGATCATCATCATCGTTGTTGTTGTTGTTGTTGCTGTTGCTATCATTGTCAGGTAATCAGTGTCACCCACCTCTGGTAAGGGAGAGGTGAACCCTCCTGTCTCTTTCCCGTGTAACTAATTGGAATGTGAATATGTATCACTACACCGGGGTATCCCCCTACTCTAGTTGCGTCTCCATTCGCAAAGTGCTTCCCTTCCCTGCTAATTACTAGTATAAAGAGCGCCACATGTTTGCTGTTCGTCAAAAATATGTTGGGAGGGCAAATTGCCAGCTTACCCCATTCAAATTTTCTAGTGGTCATAATGTTGTAAAGTTCTTCTCACTGTTCTTTTTGTGTGTGGGCGTGTGTGTGTGTGTGTGTTGTGTCTATAATATGTATGAAATGGGAATCTAATGATTTTCTTTCAAATCTCGAAAATATACAAAACTACTTTCGAGAGATTCAGTCAGCGAATTCTGAAAACTTGAAAAAAGTCAGGCATAGACCCTATGCAAAAGTTAGAATCCTGAATTATGAAAACAAATTCAGATTTTTCTGTCATTCATATTAAGATGATGTCGTATTGAATGTTGGTCTCATAGCAATTTCACACCCTCTTTTATGATTTTGCTCCTTGCTCTCGTCTTCTCTTCCCTCTGTTATATGTTTCTCCTCTTTCCTTTCTTCTCGCATTATATTGTCTCCTCCTGGATTTATTTCATTCCCTTCTATTTTATTTCTTTCTTCGTTATTTTACAGGTCTACGATAAGGATGCGTGTGACCATCGTCCTTGCTCTCGTTCTCGTGGCGATCATCGCCCCTGCCACCTGCCAAAGACCATGGTGGAGAGGGCAAGCCATCAAGCGACCACGGCAGCAACAGTGGCAACCAATGCGCCCGAACAATCAGTGGTTTCAACAGCAGGATCCCGAAGCTGCACAAGAGATGAGAGAGCGACTGGCGGAGCAAGCAGAGCAAGAGGCCGAAGCTGAGGAAGAGAGAAGAGAACAACAACTAGAAGCTGAACAGGACAGGCTAGAACAACAAGCAGAAGCTGGGCAGCAAAATGCCCCATCACCACAGGGAATGCAGGGACAGGATGCTGAAACATTACAAGAAATGCAGGAACAGCAGGCCGAGGCTGAGGAGGATTTAAGGGAACAACAAGCGGAAGCAGCGGAAGCCGAGGCTGAGGCGGCACAGAATATGCAGGGACAACAAGGCGAAGCTGCAACGGAAATGGAAGAACAAGAAGCTGAGGCTGCAGCGGAATTGGCGGAACAAGAGGAAGAAGCCGCGGAGGCTGAGGCTGAAGCCGCAGCGGAATTGGCAGAACAAGAAGCAGAAGAAGCGGAAGAATTGGCGGAGCAGCAAGCCGAAGCAGCAGAAGCGGAGGCCGAGGCAAGGGAGGAAATGATGGGTGAAGCAGCAGAGGAAGGAGAAGGAGCTGAAGGTGCAGGTGGCAGTGCAGGAGCATCATTTAGTGCAGGGGGTAGCCAATATATGCCATCCATGGGGGGTGGATCTCCTGGGGGCTCATATTTTGATCCAACGGGAGGATTTGGTGGGTATGGTGGGTCTGCCAGCATTGGAGGATCTTCGTACGGGGGGTATCAAGGGGGCTCGGGAGGAGTACCAGGAGTGCCAGGTGGAGCGATGGGAGCAGCAAGTGGAGCTGCCGGAGCTCCAGGAGAAGTACCTGGAGGAGGAAATATAGGGGTCAGTGGAGGAGCAAATGGAGGCCAAAACGGAGCACCAAATGGAGCCGCAAATGGTGTCCCAAATTTAGCACCCAATGGAGCACCAAACGGAGCACCAAATGGAGCACCAAATGGAGCACCAAATGGAGCAGGAAGTGGATTACCAAATGGAGGAGCAAATAGTACACATTCTGGGGCAGGAAATGGAGTCCCAATTGGCGCAGCACCAAATGGAACAGCAAATGGAGTTCCAAGTGGAGAAGCAGGAGCAACTGGACCAACTGGAGCAGCTGGTTCCCCAGCGACAGCTGGTTCCCCAGCGACAGCTGGTGCTCCGCAAGGGTCAACCAGCACATGGACATCATCTTCTGGTACGGAAGGTGGTGGACAAAGCATTGGAACTTCCTTCACCGACTCCACTAACTTTGGAGCCCAAAATGAGCCAAATATTGCATTTGCACCTGCTCCTATTGTACAAACTACAGAGGTTCCACTGACTCCTGAAGAAACGGCTGCACTGGACAATACATACATGGATAAACATCTCTGTGGCGGATTCCTTGGGGCAAACGGACTTTCGGGAAAGAAAGATCTCGCTGTTCTCGCACTTGACTATGCAGGATTGAAGCAAGCCCTTGATCCTTGCAATGTGCCACAGAATGGGCAGACGACTGGGCGAACTCCTGTCAACATCAATTTCCGCGGAGGTATGGAGACTTTTGGTCAGGATCCCGCATCTGCTCTCCTTCGTGATCTTCCAGGAATGATTCAACGATATCAACTGACCCCAAAGAAGGTTCATCTCTTCTCTTGGTTTATGCCTTCTGAGCATGCTCTCCGGAGCCTCCTGACAAAGAAACGTAGAGGAGGACTCTCAAACTCCTCGGTGGCTCTTGGATACGTTGAGGAAAGCAAAATGGCGCGCTATAGCGCTCTCTTGGGCGACACCACATTCACCAATCTCTTGAATCAACTCAAGCAAGCGGGCATCAGTGTAAGTCGCATTTGCGGCACGTGCCAACAGATTGCGAACCTGACAAGCTGGCAAAAGAAGCGCCAGGGCCTGGTCAACGGAGTAGGTGTGTTCAATCAGCAAGCTGGACAGTGCGGACCGGTTACGGAAGTCCCAGCTGCAGGCCAAATGCCCCTTAGCACCCCACAGTGTCAGAACTTTCAGGATTCCATGGGAGATTGTCTGTTAGGCAAGCTGGCTGCTGTCTGTCCTTGGCTGCGACATGCCCAAGCTGCCAGCGAACGACCTCTGGCTGCCATTATGGAATCATGGTCCACAGAATGCGGGAAACAACTGTCTTGTTGGCAACTCAAGGGGGCTTACTTGAGTTTTCTTGCACGCTCTGCAGCCAGTTGCGGCATCTCTCAATATGGCGCTGGTGCGGCCATCGGTCAATGCGTTAGCGCAGGGCAGAACGCACCCCTTGACCCCCCTCCAACTCCGACAGAGCCTTCTATGTAAAGAAAACCATTTGACTAATAAATGAAATCAGTTTGGTTTAAGCCACTTTGTACAGTAAGGGAACAAAATGAAGTCTTGTGTACATAGAAAGGATATGTCTATTTTTGTTCACGTTTGTTCAGAATATTATACTTCATTTGTCTTTTTCTTTTCTTTTCTTTTTTTTTTTTTTTTTTGATTTTCATGTCATTTTCCTTATGGCTTTTGATTCCCTGATATACGGGTAATCTAATGGATACGATGCCAAAATCTTCAAGATGAGTTTAATTTTCATGATAAGCACAAACAGATGCAAGTCTCCCACTCGGTCATCATTTCCTTTTCACCTCTCTTTTTGAAATAAAATTGTGACTACTACTGTAATGAGGTACTGTCTTCTTAATTGTACGCCCTGAGATGTGTTCCTGAGCAACCGGCGTAAATCCGTTTTGAGGGTGGGGGGGGGGGGGGGGTGGTTGAAATCTTTTGCCGAAATTTCTAGTCACACTACTTACACACGTCATTCAACTCACACACGAGTACGCGCACACCCTCACCCACCCGCACATAACACACCCTCACACACACTTCTACGCCCATACTCTCGGCACCTTCAATCCTATCTCTGGTTTTTTATAGCATTTCAAACAGAAATTTGATTACTGTAACCGTCATTTTATGATAGATTCATCACAAATTTCAAAAACTGATTGATATATTTGAAAATTCTCCCCTCTCCTAAAAGTGGTGGCCAATATATACACCTCCCCCCCCCCCCCCCCCCCCCGATTTACGCCAATGCCCTGAGCCGTGGCGTTCGGCATTTCACTTGCAATGCTCTTTTTCAAATCTATTTCATGATTTCTGCTCAAAAGTTGGGAATTTTTAATTGATGATCTTTGTAATGATGGTAATATATCACTGAGATTTGAAGATTTATATTGATTTATTTTCCTACGCTGTACAACTGCAGGACATCTCCTTTGCCTGTAGCAAACAACAGAATTTCCTTTAAATCTTAAATCAGACAAGACACTTTTGGCAATTCTTGAACCGTGAAATAATTGAAATGCTCTTTCGGTTACTCCTAAAATATCATGTTATGTGAACACGGTAACTGATAGCGTAAAAGAAAACACGGAAATAATCCGTTTCTAGAGACTTGTACTGAAGGAAAACAAAACTGACATCGGAATAAATCTTGGGGAAATTGTATTAATTATCTTTTACTTTGTCATTACCGTGTCAATAATTTGATAAGAAAATGTATGCAGGCAGTAAATAGTTGATTGATTTGTTGATTGATTGACTGGGTGACTGACTGAACAATATCGTCATTTGAAAGAGAGACTCCGGTGGATTGATGAGTTCTGTAACTCACAAGATGATAATGATGATTGATTTATTGGTTGGTTGCTTGCTAGTGCGAGTGATAGATCAATTGATAGATTGATTAATGATGGATTGATTGATTGATTGATTGAATGGATAATCGACTGGTTGTCTGCGTGATGAAACAAGCCAGTTCGTTATTAAAACAATATACAAAGTATGATTCTTATGATGACCTCGAATAATACGCGCTACTTGTTCAACACATGTATACCCCCACGCAAATAAAGTAATCATTACATTAAGCAATCCATAATGTGGTATTTCCCACTCAGTATAAGATAAAGGAGGAGGAGTGGCCACAAATGGATTTACTCCAATTTCAATATACAATAGAAGTTAAACTGAGGGTTTTCCAGTTTAAAATTTTACATAATATTCTATACACCAATGAGAGACTATTTAAAATGAAACAAGTAGAGACACAAGTTGCACGTTTTGTGAGGACTACGGTTGAAACTCCTGTACATCTTTTTATGATTGTGAGGTTGCTGAAAACTTAAGACGAACTTTTGTTGATAAAATTGGTCTAAAATTGTCTGTCTCGTATGAAGATTTAACTAGGAAAAGAATGATGTTTGGTTTCATAAAAGATTGGAAAGGACCACATAAGATATTATTAAACCACTTAGTTATCTTATTCAAGAGATACATTTATATTCAGAAATGCAAGAATTCATTAGTTACTTTAACTGGTCTCATAGCATTTATTTGCAAAATCAGACACACGGAATTGGTTATTGCTAAACAAAAGTATAAGGAAAACATCCATTATAGAAAATGGTCCCTTGTTGAGAATGTATTTTAATTGTCTACTCTAATACTGGATAATCAAAACCACAATAAGATTGTATTTAGCTTTTTGCATCAGGTTTGCTTGTCTGGTATTTTTTTGTGATTGCCGCATAGATTCATGTTTGATTATTGTTCCTTTAATATTACACACTTATTTGATTCTTGTATGATTTATTGTTCATGTAATGTTACAACATATATGAAATCATTAAAAATTTGGAAAAGAGAAAAAAACAGTCATCAGCTATTATACCAGGTGTCCCAGAAAAAGCGGAACGGTGGATTTTTCAGTACTTTACCTTCAGAAAGTAGAATTTTTTTCTTTAGTTGGTAAAGCATCTACTACCAAGGAGAATGATACCAAGATCATTAAATTTGGTGAAGTAATTTTGATTCTATGCCCGTTTCTTAAAATGCAGTCATTGTCGGGAATGGCCTTTCATAATGTGTATGGCTTGTTTGGTTGCTGACATGCATCAATGGACTTCCCTGAAACACCGTATTATGAAAGGCCATCCCGACACAAAGCTACTCTCATCAGCCGCCAAAATTTGAAAATTAGTGTTTTTTAAGAAACGACAGAATACAAATTACTTCACCGAAGTCAATGATCTTGGTATCATTTTCTTCGGTAGCCGATGCTTTACCCACTGATATAAAAGGATTATCTACTTTTTGAAGGTAAAGTACTGAAAGTCCACCGTTCCGCTTTTTCTGAGACGACCGGTATAGGGATTGCTACCATTTTCAAAATTCCAATAAAACGTTGCCCAGAACTAGTCAGAAGCGGTATTTGCCGCCGGAACGATTAACGAGAAAACAAAAGGCAAAGGAGAAATATTCGTTAAAAACGTGGCAAAGTGTTTACTGGCACCGTGTCCACTGATGAATGTGCAACTTTTATTGTGTGCACGCACGTGTGTGAGTGTGTGGGTGTGTGTGTGTGTGCGGGGGGAGTGGTCTGTGCATCTGCTATTAATGAATACCGTATTTCGTGTATGAAGGGTTATGAGTATTTCTGAAAATGGAACAGAGGTCGATCTATTCCATTTTCCGGGTTTTTGATTCATGTAAATTATGAAGCCCACTTGATCTATTTTCAGATTTATGAACACTCCTTCATTTGGGAAAATTCGAAGCTTCGGAAAAACGAGACTAATGAAAAAAGAAATCCCCGATTAATCAGTCTGTTAAGGAAACGAACGAAAATTACATAATTATCAGTTTATAAAGATGAAGCCTCCACTCTCCGAAAACAGAAATCACCATCAGTTAAGATGTTTTTCAAAAAATATAGCCAATTAGAGCCAATGGATCAAGTGCACGCACTCTCTCCTACAATCAGCACATCAGGAACTCTACCAATCAATCGTTCAGAATCAATACCAGTCAATTAATAAATCACTCTTAATTTTTAAAGATTATAAACTAATCTTATATAGACTGTGATAAAGGACAAATCTAAAACATAAGTTGGATTTCAAAATCTATTAGATTAAGATTTTTAATCGATTTTTTATATATTTTTTTTCCCAGATTCAAGTCCAAGAAATCTAGAGTGTAATCAGCGAATAAATCAACCAAACATGTAATCATTAAATCAGTCGAAATTAAGAATCATCTAGCCAATTTTTTTTTCCTCTCTCTCTCTCAATTCATATATTCCAACTGGTTGTCTAAAGTAAACAAAAGAGTACTAGTACTTCTCCCCAAAAACTCATCAGTCTGGTAACGACCAAAGGTATGTATAGTCAGCTAAAAGTCATTATCAATATTCAGAAAAGTTACTTTGCTTCACTTATTTCATGAATGTCATCACTTTATCTTAACTTGAAGAACATGAACCCATCAATCAATTCATAAGAGGTAATGTAAATAACAGTAATACACAAAATACAATGGAAGTGATTCAGTAAGCAGATCCTTCCTCCCCTAAAAGGATTTTGGCGGCATATATCTTTAACACATCTCATCATTTCAAATTGATTTCAAGTACATGTAATCACATCTGAAATTCGGACCCCACCACTGTGGAGGGGGGGGGGGGGGGGTTCTTGTTTTGTTAGTTTCGGGCGAGGAAGTGGGTGCAAAGACCAAGAGAAATTCAAACGTGCATGCGTCTTCTTGATTTTTCTACCTTTGTCCTCATTTGAACTCGACAAGGTGGGGTCTTATTATAGATCAAGTAAATAATGAATTATTCATTATTCATTGTATATGATAGAAATCAATACAAAATTTAAACTTAAAGAAACTGTCAGAACAATTTAAAAGTACAGCACCTTTTTCCCCATTGATTGACTATCATTATAAATATCCGTTTTTACATAAATTGAACTTACCGTTTTAAGTTTATCAGTAAAGTACTAGATTTGTAAATTCTTTACGGAATAATGACGTAATTTATTTTACACCTGAAGATTTTATTTTCTTTGAATAGAAATATGCATGTCTTCTTTTCTGACCGATTTTCTTTTCGTAGCATACGCAAAATAGTAGCTTCTGTTCTACGAACCCACCACTGCTTGAGTTAAACTTTCGAGTTTTTATGTTTATCATTTGAATTACAGTAAAGATAAAATGACATCACTGATTCCCCAATTTAAATCTAAACGAGTTCCCCTATACCAGCTTACATTGCTACTGTTTTGGTGACCCTGGTAATCTAAAAAAAATTTTTACTTGGCATACACGAAATAATAGCTTCCGTTCCATGTATACTTGTTTCGATTCCACTGATCATTGAGAGTACTTGCTCCAGTACCTCGGGGCGAGAAGAAGAGTGACTGGAAAAAGAATGGCTTGGATAGCCCATTGGCAGTTGGTAGCCCTCCCCCTTGTCCGCATTTACTGGTACCCCCTGGGATGCAGGTCACTCGGTCAACTATAAAATAAGTAGAAAAATATGTAAATGAGGGTGCATGATAGCTCAATTGCAAAGATTCGATGTTTTGAAAGACAATTTCAAAGCACTGCTTTGAAACGCTTTTTTTTACAGCACAATGTTTCTACCGGGTTTTTACCCCCAAAACAAGCAATGTTTTGAACGCACCTGTTTCGCGAAATTTGATGTTTTAAAACCAGATTTTTTTCACAGTGTTTTGTTCCAAACTTGCTAAAGGCGAATCTAGCTTGAAGAAAAGAAGCTGTAACCACACCCGCAGAGATGATTCTCGCACGGGACCGTACCATCGTAATCAGTAATTGCAGACTTTAGGTTCATGAAACCTCGAAGTTTAAAACAATGACGCACTGACAACCTATATAGCTGTATTGGTCAGATGTTGGTGACGCGTATAGCTAACGTAAGCTTTAGCTGGAGAAGAGGCTGATGTAGGAACTGCACTCCCTCGCGCCTCATGCGGAAAAGAGAAAATTAATTCACTTGGTAACTTGTTTTAGAGAGTGAATCCGAAAAGAAGATTACTTTGCTGTAGGAAAAGTCTTGCCATCTACATGATCTAAACATTTCAGAATATTTTCCACGAATGTTCATTTTATTTATTTATTTTTTTTTTTAAACGTGCAATCGTTGGTATCAATAATGCCTATAGCATTTTCATTTATTTGATGTACGATAAAAAAGCAATGTAGATAAAATGCCTTCATACCCGTGGACAGACACACCCTCACACACGCACACACGCACACCCTCGCATACACACACGCACATACAAGGAAAATATTTTACGCTTGAGGGAGCAAAATGTAACTTTTGTGAAAGGTTGCAAAATTCGGCTTGATAAGAACTGGTATTTGTCAGAATGGAAGAAGACTGTCCAAATGTCAGCCAGTCTGCAGGTCCCCCAAAAGTGGCTTCTTTCATGTAACTGGTATGCATGAACGGAACAGGGTCTGCATATTTAATAAGTTTGAACCTGTCAGAACACTACTTTCAAATTTGCCCTTGCTGCTCTAATACTTTATCAAATTTGATGTTTGTGGTATCTATGTAAAGACGATTAAACAATCTCTTATGTCATGTATTTGAATTTAATGAAAAATTTGGGAAAAGAGGTGAAATTCTTGGTCAAAAAACGATACAAAAATGATTTTTTTCGCCTGCCAAAAGTTTCCATTTTGTAAGGCTTTTTGTAAATGAGCCCAAATAATTTTCACATGGCCACAAATCTGAAATTCTATGCTTTATGAAAATACCCATTTTAACAAATGATGTAATTTAATCGGGTCAAGAGCACACTTTACACAGACCAAGTGCAATTTTCAGCCCAAAACCATAAATACTGCTCTGTGATTGGTCCATTCACACTCCACACTCATCCTGGAATCCTAACGGTCACTTACTGAGTCACTGAAGGTCACACTCCGTGTGTGGTAATGTTTTCAAAACAACCGCGCTGGCATGTTTCTGGTCTTATTCAGCCAGTCAGAACACTGGATTTCATGCCGATCAAAAAATCAAGAAATCTCGTCCCGAACTTCCTCGGGAAAAATGTGCTCTTGACCCGACTAAAAGGTGCCCCACATTAAGAATAGTATTTTGAAAAAGTACAGACTTTCAGCTTTATTTTGATGTAAATATTATTTGGGCTCAAAATAAAAAGTTTTGCACAATCTGCAAGAGAAGTGAGAGGAAGATAATTATGTTTTGAAGCATCTTTTTCACCTTGATTTACACGTATTTCCCCAAATATATTATCAAAATGAATACAAGAATGTGAAAGCGTGATATTTACTCTTTTCAGTGGTGTACCAACCAATGATTTTACTTGATGATAAAGTAGTTAAATTCTTCCAGAAAGAAAGTCTCATAATTCATGAGATTTGACAGGATGGAAGATTTGGCCACGAGAGCATTTACGTGAATCCTGCTTATTTGCTCATTAGCATAACAAATTAGCGTAACAAATTAACAAAGTTAATTCGTTTTTCTCGCAAGTTACACTTCTCAAACAAATTACAAAAGGTAAAATCCAACTCAGGAGCCACATGGAAAGTTATAAAAGAAATTATGGGAACAAAAAATGAGACTATACCTAAAGATAACCTTACTTTCAATGGTAACAAAATCACAGATTCTAACGACTATGCCGATTGCTTTAATTCTTTTTTTACTAATATTGGTCCTCAACTTGCCACCCAAATTACTACTCCGAATAATGCTCATTTTACTGAATTCTTTTCAGAACCGATTCAAGACTCTTTATTTTTAAGACCGACAAACCCGAATGAAATCATTAATATTGCTAAATCATTAAATTCTTCCAAATTCAAGGGTCTTGATAAAATTAGTACTTCACTTTTAAAGGAAATAATCCATGTCATTGCTGATCCACTAACACACATATTTAACCAGTCTTTACAATCCGGTATTTTCCCCTGATTTGTTAAAAATAGCCAATGTAACCCCAATTTTCAAAAAAGATGACCAACATGAAATCACTAATTACCGTCCTATTTCCATTCTCCCTAGTATATCAAAAATCTTAGAAAAAATTGTTTATAATAGATTACATAATTTTCTAAACTTCCATAAAATACTAAATCCAAATCAGTATGGTTTTAGAAAAAAAATCATTCCACGGATCTAGCTCTGGTTCAGATATATGATAATATTACAGAAGCCATGGCCAAAAAAGAACATATTATTGGTATTTTCTTAGACCTTAGTAAAGCGTTCGAAACTCTTAATCATGATATATTGTTTTCCATATTGTATTCCTGTGGTGTTCGGGGCCCAGCGCTCTTATGGTTTAGAAGTTATTTAAGCAACCGAAAACAGTATGTTACTTTTAATGGTATTAATTCACGGTCTCTTCTAATCAAATGTGGTGTCCCCCAGGGATCTATCCTGGGTCCACTTCTGTTTTTATTATACGTCAATGACATAATCAATACATCATCATTTTTATCTTTTGTCCTATTTGCAGATGACACTAACATATTTTATTCTCATAAGAGCCTTAAGTCTCTAGAAAATATCTTGAATGCCGAATTAATAAAAGTCTCGAAATGGTTTAAATGCAATAAACTTTCTCTCAATATTCAGAAAACCCATTTTATACATTTCAAGCACAACAATATCCATTTGAATAATAATCCAATTAATATTAACATTGACAACAATACAATTGAAGAAAAGAAGAGTTCGAAATTCCCGGGTGTCATTATTGATGAGAATTTAACTTGGAATGATCACATAAATCATGTTACACTTTGTATTTCTCGAGGCGTGGGAATTATTCATAAGTTAAAGTTTATGTTACCACGAGTAACTCTGTTTTTACTATACAATACACTAATACTTCCTTACATAACATATTGTAATATTGTTTGGGCCAATTGTGGAACTACCAAACTCAACCCTATTCTCACCTTACAAAAGCGGGCTCTTCGTATCTGTACAGGATCGTCTTATTTTTCTCATTCTGATCCACTATTCTTTAAGCTCAAAACATTGAAGGTTTCTGATTTGAATGTCATGCAAGTTGCAGTTTTTATGTTCAAATACAAAAACAACCAACTTCCCTCCTCATTTCAAAATTTATTTCATCTAAACAGTACAATTCACACATACCCTACCCGTATTTCTGGAAATTTTCACCTAACAAACCCAAAGTTATTAACAACTCATAAATCAATTAGACACCATGGCCCTGACTTATGGAACAATTTACCCGCAACTATAAAAATGTGTTCCTCACTTTATTCCTTTAAAGCCACTATGAAGCGCAACCTAATATCATTGTATTCAAATCCGCCACATTGACTATACTTGTACTTATTTTTATATTATTTATCTATTTCAATCTTAGATGAATTTTGACCCCTACTCCTCTAATGCACTTGCACTGCACTTGCACTTGCACTGCACCCTCATGGCCTCTTGTTAAAAAATGTGTAAGTTTTACATGTCGCTTTTTTACCTTGAGGCCGTCGTCAACATCAAGCAGGTCGCTCATGACGACGGTCTCCTGCGTTCTGAAATTCAGTTCAATAATATTTTTCATATACTTTTTTATATTCAGCAAGAGATTGTAAATGATACGTGTGTCTAAAATGTATATGTATAAAAATCTATGTAATAATTGATTATGTTGTATTGTGTTGAACATGTTGAACGCAGAAATAAATTTCAAGCAAAGCAAACATATGACCTGCAGACTGGCTAATGTAATTCACATCATCTTTTTCTACCAATTTTCAAGTGGTATGCGACATGAAATTAATTTATGTAAATAAATATCTTACCACTGCCGGATGGAAATTCAATACGGGTATGATCATTTCCGTAATCTGGAATAGACAAGGGTGACTCCTCAAGCCAAGGGAGAGATCGAGTAGTAAGACGCGATGGGTTAACGCTGTCATCTGCCTGCATTTTGAAGACAACGTCAGTTTGGACAAGGAACCGATTGTATTTGAGATCAGTCATCTCTTTGACTTCGCTGGCGTTGATGATGTCGAGTGTGATTTCGGCTGCATTTTCGTCAACGTAGTTCCAGGTGGTTCCTTGGTTGGATCTGCCGTAACGGGCCCATCCACCGCCTTCCAAGTCCATCTCACAGAACACCTGTAAGAAAGAAAACCCCCGGGGGGAGGGGGCACTCAGTATATAATGCGTGGTGGGTATGTACCGCGGAGAAGACCCCCATTTTTACACTCAAATTTCCGTTCCTAAGCATAGCATTTTTATCTTATTGAGAAAAAGAACAAAGAAAACCGTTCCAAAGCATAGCATTTTCTTATCGGGAAAAAAGAAAGAAATCCGTTCCAAAGCTTCGCATGTTTTTCGTTACGCCGTTCCGGCCGCATTGATCCGCTACAATGAGCTGCATTTTTGGTGAAAAGCGGCCCGAAGAGCGCTGTCCGACCATCGCCTCTGCGCGAGCGCACCCGCCGACTGTGCCGCCGGGCTAGCTGCATGCACATATGCCCGTTCCATAGGGATACATACGCACTCACACGCAGGCGAACCGTTCCAAAGACCCCCGTTTTCACAAACATTTGTAGTTCCGAAGCCCGTTCCGAAGACCCTCCTTTTCACAATAAGCCCGTTCCAAAGCCCCCGTTTTTTGTCTCGCCCGCGGCATATACCTACCACTTTTGGGGTGGAGTGCCCCCCCCCCCCGGGAGAAAAACGGAATTCGACATTTTAAAGTTTGAATATGAGTTGCGTCGGAATGACGCCTCGTGTAAAACACATTTTGATCAGTGGCAATGTTAATATTTTCAAAAACCTACCTTGCGGTAGAGGCCAGCACTTTCGATGTAGTAGAAGCCACTGGCAGCATCATGGCACGCGTCCTTTATGTGCTCACAGGATAACGCTAGATTGGTCGGTGTCCCCAAACTACCGCAACCGCCTTTCGAAGGGAAACAGTTAAAGATATAGTTGAGTATTAGATCATGCAATTTCGTCGTTAAGAAAGTGTCTCAGAGCAAATGGGAAAGGTAGACCAGTCTAGTTGTACATAAGAACCAGGTGTGAACTATACCGAGACCAAAAGCTTCAGTATCTGATATCGATACGTCTGGCTCCATTTACTCCCTATAAGACAGAGACTGATGCGCCCTGTATGGCGTATGGGTTAATGCAGCCAGACCAAGATGAATTCATATGCTATTCATCACCCTATACGTCTCTAGTATATATAGTTTTGGCTGAGTTATTTTTCTAACCGCAACCCTATAACATCTATTCACGAAAAATGTAGCATGAATTCCGATGATGACACCTCTATAACTACGTTCTATAAAGCCCACCGCACACTAAACGATCCGTCTGCGATCCGATTTTTCGAAAAATTTGTTATAGCATTTGATATGAACATTCAAACATATAAAATCTTAACGATCAAAGTTCCGAATAGTCGTATAATACTGACATCGAAATTCTGGGCTATTGTAGGCCTCCCTGGAGGAATAAAAGCGAACTCACTTCCGAATCGTAGTGACGTCACAGAAATCTTGCAGTCGGCTATGATTTTGAAGCCGATTTGGTCTTTAATCCGACAACAAGGCTTGCCGTTCACTAAAATTTCGCTTTTTGTATTCCTTTCATTATTCTGAAGTTCAAATAAGATAATTTTATTTCTGTCATCTTTCATATTTAATGCAAACTGCCATTATTTTTTTTTTCAAAATCAGAACGCAGTCGGATCGTATTGGGTGCGGTGTGCTTTCTAATTAGTTCCATTCAGTTTATTTCTCTATCTCAACTTCTTTTCCTTCTACATGTTTGTTTGTTTGTCTCTTGTGTTTGTCTTTTTTAATGTGTAGCAATATGTTCATGCCTAACAAGGTCAACTGCTCAATATATATATATATATATATATATATATATATATATATTTTTTTTTTTTTTTTTAACTTCAGCTTTATTTATTCGGGGTTGCCTCTTCAGTTTAAATATACAAACTGCTATCCTCGAGGGCCCAGAGATAAAAACAATACACACTCTTATTTAGTTTGTGCACATTGAAATGATTTTTTAAAAACCTTATTCATTTACACTATAATATTTTGCTATTTACATAATTTACCTGTAGCTGTTTGGCACTCAGCCAAGCCATTGATGTATATCTGTTGGCTGTAACCATGGTCAAGGGTACAGGTACTGAAAACGATTAAGATGGCCATAACTTTGGCAACAGACGACGCCATTTTGGTCCTATAGCAAGCAAAGATCATGGATTGATCTAACAATTAATCAAGTGAGCTGCATTTTACATGTTTTATAAACGTATCGGTAACCTGTGACAGATAACATGGATAAAGTGCTTATCTGTTGACACCTGAAGTGGCTATTGCTCGCACTTGCACTGTAAAATGACCTGATGACTAGCCATTGCTTACTACCTTGGAAAGAGTGGTTTTCGTCAACCAATACTGAAATGATTTTCACAAAGTCCTCTCATAGTATCTTGACTTCTAGCCCTCACAAAATCTAAACTTTTGCTTCATCTTTCACCGCCCTGCTTTTAGTTTGAGGTTATGCGATAGCTTACATTTTACTTTAAGCAGTCTAACATAACTCTGAAAACCTAGTACAAGTAAACACTACGAAAACGGTGTATAACCATGATAACGGGTAAACACTAAATAGGCACCAATCCTGCAGCCGTAGGCTCACAAATATTCATAGGATTAGGATTAGGGTTAGGGTGAGGATTAGGGTTATAGGGTTAGGGTTAAGTTTAAGGTTAGGATTAGGGTTAGGATTAGGATTATGGTTTCAGCTTACGGCTGCAGGATTGGTGCCTATATAGTGCTTACCTGTATAACGCATATAGCGCCTTCGTCGTTCCTCATGAGGAAGTGTGTGCTGGGGCGTATCGAGGGGGGGGGGGGGGGGACAGGGGGGGGGGGGGACAAGGGGCATGAGCCCCAGGCGCCACTTTTAGAGGCTCAAAAAAGCCCCAAAATAATCCTGTTATTTCATATCCTGCCTGCATGTATTGTAAGTTTAATCTGATGACCAACAAAGGAAAGATTCGAAATTTGATTTTTTTTTTTCATTGGCGTCAGAAGTTAGGCGCCGTTTTGCCTAGTAGATACGCCAATGACTGTGTGAAAAAAAAAAACCCACAAAAATCCGGCAAAAGCATCCTCTCAATAGTACCTACATTTAAAAATGAACGACTCTGTGGTTCAATTCGAATCTTCCAAAATCCTAGAATGATAATGATGGTGGTGGTGGTGGTGATGATGGTGATGATGATGATGATGATGAAGATGATGATGATGATGATGAAGATGATGATGATGATAATGAAATAATAATAATGACAATTATAATATTTTGTAACATTCTCACGCTTAATACAATGCTTCGAAGCACGAATGATCAGGCAAATAAAATAACTTTCAACATTTGAAAAATATAACTTTGAAATATAACATGAATTAAACATGTCCGCAGCACTGTTGGTTATATTTGCCCCCTAAAATTACTCATCAGCAACAGGCTGGCTTTCTGAGTTTTCCTCCATGGGCTCCGTTTTCGGAGTGCATGTCCTAGATTTCAGAGTTTGTAATGTTTTCCTCTTAGTTGACTTTTCCCTCATCATGTTTTGAATTATGCATGTGTAAAATAATAGAAAACTTACCCTTTTAGAAAGATTCAAGCTGCACTAAAGTCATGAAATATTTTGCGATGATTTTAAAGTTGCCTGGTCTTTTGAAACTCGATCGATCATTTGTTTCCGTGGCATATAACTATTTCCAGTGACTATCTCCGAAATATGCGACCACACCTATTATTAATGGTGTGATTTGATTTGAAATCTAAGGTCCGTGTGCAAAGTAAACATAATTCCACTTAAAGGTGGTTCAGATATGATGCGACTTTGTGCCGCCAAATTGTGCCGCCACATTTTTCGTGTTCACAGGAATACTGTTGGGCGTGCTTTATCTCAGCCACGCCTACTTGTAAATGGGAGGCAGGCCGTGGTGGTATGACCCACTATTTGATTTGCCTAGATGGCATGACCGTCGAAACAGCCCCTCCCCTTCTCTCTCACGCACTCTCTCTCTCTCTCTCTCTCTCCTCCTCTACTCTCCTCTCTCTCTCTCTCTCTCTCTCTCTCTCTCTCTCTCTCTTTCTCTGTCTGTCTTATTTTCATATCGATCTTCTAACTCAGTCCATCTGAATACAAAAAAAAACAAACAAACAAACGTACAAACAAACAAACCAAAATCTTGAAGTTTGAACGAATTTGACTGTTTGAAATATCATAGAAACAACAGCAGTCGAATTTTGGTAAAAAACTGGCCAAAAACAGAAGGTATCACTATGTTTGATTTGTCTAAGCCCGTGAATGATAGGAGTGCAGGAGTGTGTGGTGGGTACGAGGGTGCGTTGTTGGGGGGGGGGGGGTGTGCGCGTGAGTTAGTGTGTACGTTTGGGAATGGGGGGGGGGGGGGGGAGGTACAGCGGATCGTCTCGCATGTCGACTTCGCTCCTCCGGCCTCTCTTTTCGGTGTTTCTGCTGTCTGGGCAGCTTGTAACGGCATTGTTCTCCTGTTTATTTTGGGTCCGGGTGACATCTTGGTATCACTGTACTCCAATTTCGGGGGTTCTTGCTCATGTAATTGTTATAATTATAAATATTTATATGTACATGTATTCTGACTTCCCCCCCCCCCCTTTTTTTTTTCTTTTTCACTGATCTTCTTAATCATCTGTAAATATTGTAATTTGACGTTCTTTCTTTAAGCTATTATTTATATTTGCTTGTAAAGATAGTATGATGTATTGATTTTTTAATAAACATAAATTTTTTTTAAAAAGGTATCACTATGTTTACAAAGATTTTGTCTGTTTTCAATATATTTCACAGTATGTTTTTGTAGTGTAATCGGGATGGACACACCTGACTTCCTTGAAAAATCAAAATTATTTAGTTCATCACTTCATGGATCGGTCTTAAGTCTTTTGACTCCTCCT
>CM057166.1:9766241-9827957 GCA_029962745.1 Echinometra lucunter | reverse complement strand
AACCTATCAGCCTGCGTGCACGTGACTTATTCAGACCTCCATTTAAGTTTAAGTAGTTTGATCTATAATTAGTTCAGTATTAAGATTTTCCCTCATGTGCTACAGGATGAATGAGGTATACAACCAAAATTAGTCCGACATTGGTCAGGATACTTGGGCAAAGTGTCCCAACGCCCCTCCTTCAAATACGCAAAAGGGGTGCGCACGCTTTTTTTTTTTTTTAATACCACTATGAAGTTTGTTTTATGTAATATGAACAGTGACTGTTTCTGTATATCATTCAAGGTACCAATTCGAATCATAACTTCCTGATGTGCAGACGCTAAAGTTTTGTACCTGATCATTACTTTTACTGTAAAATAATTAGAGCAACATAATGACACCGAAGAAATATACAATGGAATGACGATATAAAAAAAAATCCTACGTGATTGTCACTGGTGTACTTACGATAGCTGTTCGACTCCATTCTTGAGGCTGTGTTGACTGTATCTCCAAACAAGCAATATCTAGGCATCTTGGACCCTACTACACCAGCAGCACATGGACCTGTGTGGTAGGTTGGACAAACAGGAGAAATGGAATGGTAATCCGTTCTTGCATATCTCTTGAAATAGCGTCCCTATATTACTTCTAAAGAGCTATCAACACCATGCAACCAGACTTCAACCCAGATCATGCAACGATTGTTAAGGGGAAGTGAATTTCAGGGAAAGCCTTTTTCAGCATTTTTGGGTTCACTGAGGCTCAACATTGGGTGACATTTTAGTTCAAACAAACATATCAACTACTACCAGATACAACGAATTCCGAAGATGCCTAATTTAAAAAAAAAAAATTATGTAAAGCTCTATTGCATTGTTAAAATTATAAACCTTTGAAATTAGAACCCCTCTTCATTTCTGGAATTAAAACCGTCGGAATAACGAAACACTATACCTCGGAAAAACCAAAAGTTCGGAATTGTGAATCTTCGTGAGACGACATCGTCATAACCAAGTCAAAGATGATATGAACTTCTTGCCCTTTTAAGCACTGATCCTCCCTTATATTTTCACAGATCCCAGAAAACCGTAAATACCCCATAATTTTTTTGTCCTACTGGGTGCCGATCCTACTACCGTTTGAGCACTGATCCTCAGCAGTACTTTCACAGATAGCATAAAGTCAGAGATACCCCCACTACGTTCTACCCGCATTGGCAACGATCCTGTTACGTTCTTACCAGTGTGTGCACCGATCCTCAGCAGTACTTTCTCAGACGGCAGGTGGGGTATCCTGAAGGTCTGAACACCCTGGATCATGTCGAGAGCGAGTGAGGCGATCTCGGAGGCGTGTCGATCACCGTTTCGTATGGGAACCCCGCTGACGACCATGTAGGCGTCGCCAATCGTCTCCACCTTGTAGACGTCATATTTCTCGATGCAGGAGTCGAAGAACTGGTAGAGGAGATTGAGAAACGTAACGACCTGTAACGAAAGAAAAAAAAAGGAAATACGATCGCAAAGATTTTTGAGAAATCAACTTCAGGGCAATTTCAGTACCCATTATGCCCACTGAGTATGCCGTTGAAGATGATGTTTGCATTGCGTATAATGTTCCCACATTTAAATGTTAATGGCCTAAGCTATAAGCCTTGATTTTTTAGATTAAGTAATCATGGCAATCGAAGGGGTTTATCATGACATTTACACTGCTCGTTAGGAAGTTTATAGTTTTACATAACCTAGGATGCATGGATTTGGGAGAAGAGGCTTCGGGGTATTTTACCATTTTTTGATAGTCTGTTTGAAGTTTCCACTTTATCTGATTATTCCGGTCGTCGCTCGAGGAACTGTCAGAGTACACTGAAGTTCCTTTTTTTTTTTTTTTGGTTTCAATCAATGACGTAAGATCCCTTTGACAATTGTTTGACTGAGAGTTTCCCCTCCCCTCCCCCACTCTTTCCCTCTCTCTCACTCTCTTTCTCTCTCTCTCTTTCTCTTTCTCTCTCTCTCTCTCTCTCTCTCTCTTCCCCCTTGCTTATCAAAATTTATGTTTGAAACTTATTATGTCAATGAGTGATATGTATTACAACAGAGTTAGCTGATTACCTTTCCCGGTCATGTAACGGTTACAGGTGTCATTACCCATTCTAGTGTGTTCGTATCAATATTGGCAATACATTCTCGATGTTTTCTTGTTTGACTCCACAGTCCGCATATTTTGCTGAAGCAGTGGAGCTGCCGAGAGCCACATACATTTCATGCATGAGGTTTGTCAATGTATCATCGGAGAGAGTTGATGGAGCATGCCTGCAAGGCAACTCTATCAATTTGCTCTCAGCGGCTTGACGGCCACGCTTTTTTCTGCTACTACATAATGCTGCTGTGGCAACAAGTCGCCTGCGGTCTGTATGTTTAGATGCAGCATTTTCTAGAGTGTCAGGGCGATCTTTGTTAAGTTTCAGCTGCCTGTTCAAGGTTGCTTATAATTATACCGAAAAAAGGTTCATCCAATAGACCTATTGCCCGTCTGTTATTTCCCATATACGAATATGTTACATTTTCATGGATCTGTTATCAATATTAGGGCCGGATCCAGATGTTTTCAAAAGAGGGGGGGGGGGGGCGGTCGGGTTTTTCAGGTGTCTGTTTTACCGGAAAAGGGGGTCCTTGGCATTTTCACGTGTATTTTAGTGGAGCTGCCGAGAGGGGGAGCCTAACCCTTTATCTTTGACGAAGCTCAGCAAATGTTGTCGCAGTAATAATAATGATAATAATAATGACGAAATGATAAAAATAATGATAATTTTGTTCACCCACCCAGGGAAGCCTAATGAATAGCAGTGTCTAGTGTTGTTCTTCCAGGAAGCCCCGCAAAATAATATTACCTCAGCAATGCCAGGTCCCCACACTCCCTATTAAACAAGGGTCGACTGAGACAAATATGGGTAAAACATTTTGTCCAAGGACGTAAGCACCCAGCGAGGATCGAACCCAGGACCTCTCGTATAAGAGTCAAGAGCCCTCACCAATATACCACAGTGCTCGTCCCTTCACCAATGTAAAAGAGCTCTGCCGTGGTGTCTTATTAAAAGTTTAGAGACTGCCCGATACTCGTGTGATTTCATTACTCAATCAGCAACGAGAATCATACTACTCTACTCCAGCTGATTCAAACCAAGGAGGAAGGGGTCGACCTAATTTTTATTTTAGAAACGAACCGATACTCATTTTGCTTTGCGTGCTGGGAGTCGCTCCAATATGTTTGGAAAGCTTAATTTTTGTCAGACATTATACCAAGTGTACGGTCCAAGATATAGCGATGCGTCAACTAATTGCTTGCTTACGCCTGACAAAACTGACTCAGGTGCACTCAGGGTACCCTAAATATATGATCCTATAGATCGATATAAAGCCTCAGTAAACTGCTCGACTCCCAGTCATAATGACCATTCTGACTAGTCGATATTTTGACATATATGATTCCATAGATGTATCCAAAATATCCCCACATTTCTCTCGCATTTCTACGTCATACAAAACGCTCTATTCCTATCTCTTTGTTGTTCCCTGGTTATCTCTCTCTCTCTCTCTCTCTCTCTTTCCTTTTCTCTTTGCCCTATCACACTCTCTCCTCTCCCTCTCTTGCTTTCTCTCTCTTTCTGTTTCTATCTAAGTGTGTCTCTTTATGTCTGTCTCTTTTGGTTTCCTTATGTTTATTAATCTAGCACTACTTCCGTCTATCTCACTCTTTCCTCTTCTTCCTCTTCTTCTTCTTCTTCTCCTCTGTTTACATTCCCTACGATTCTTTCTGTATTTCTAGTCACGTCTCTCTGTAGCTCTTACTTCTTATACTAATGTCATATCAACTCTGTATTCCTCTTACTCATGTTCTATATCACCTCTTTCCTTGACGTCCGAATCTTCTCGTTCTTCGATTTACGTCATTTTCAGGGTGGTTGTTTATATATTTCCTGTCACTAGGCTACAGCGTATATGATCTTGTCTCATTCAAACAACAGTCAAACAAAATATTCATGTACATATGTGAATGACGTTTTTCAAATAAATACAAAATACAAACACCGTTATTATGGGGTAAGGTACTTTCCAAAAATTGTCATAAAAATGTGAAATATCTTAGGAAGTTGTTCATGTTGTTGATCTGAAAAGAGACGCGGTCAAGATGGATTATTCAACCACATAATTTCAAAACCGCTGACGAATCGCTTCTCGGACTTTTGGCTAAGATCATGTATAGAATGTGTATTGATAGACAAACGACACTGGTTTGATGAATAATTTTCGCAAATCATATTTAAGACCATTATTTATTTGTTTACTTTACCACGAACCAGTGGGCCATTGGTGAATCAACACTTTTGGTTCCGTAGAAACTATACATTTCAGACTGTGATGATTCATAAAATTTAGTTAACATCTTAAGAGCTCTTGTTCGAGAATGTTTAGTATTTCGTCTATTTCTGCCAGCAATCTGAAAATAATCCACTAACAAATATGATAACCTAAATCTGAGGTTGCAGTTTTCATAGATGCAGGGATTCGTTAGGAAAAGAAAATTGCTCCCCCGCCCCTCCCTCGCGCCTTTCTTCAAATATGCTTGTGCTACAACTGCCAGTGCTCGACTTTTGCTCTATTTTGACTTTTCCCCTATACATAATATACATGTCAGAGCTACGAAACTCATCAATATTTTCGTCCACCAAAGTCTAGAATTATTATCTAAAGTGAAGAAATGTAGGCCCAATCTGCACATGCTGCAGTATACATCTGGTATGAAGTCTTATCATGCTTAAAGAGGAAAGGCAAAAATTAAAGTATATACTAAATATGTAGCTCAATCGCCCCCCCCCCACGTTTTTTTTTTCTGCGTTTCCAGAGGTTTAACACATGATATTAGCTCCTTTTGTTCATCACATGTTCAAAAAAGGCTCAAAATACAACCTTTTGTGGCTGATCAAGTACATTTACCCCATAGATTCCCTAGTTAGGCAAAACTGGTACCGAGCAGTCATATCTTTGCGAACATCGTGAAAATGCGACTCATTTCAGTGAGTTACACTGTAAAAAATCTAAACACTTTTATAAACGCTTTTCTGTAACACTTTATAAACACCTAAACACGTTTAAATGGAAATCATAAACACTACTAATTAGAAGTTATCATTATCGCCTGTATCCCCGTTTATTTTTGGAACTCTTCATAAACACTCAAACATGTTTACATACACACTAAAACACGTTTAATATGAATATTTTGGAACACTTTGACACGTTTAGACACGTTTAATATGGAATCATGTGTTCATAAACTTATCGTCTATAAACATCTAAACACACATCTCAACGTGTTTAAGTGTTTATGAAGTGTTCAAGATTCCCAATTAAACATATAGGATAAACGTGTCTAAGTGTTTACGAAGTGTTCCAAAACTAAACAGGGACTTTTAATATCATACAGGCGATAATGATTACTTCTAATTAGTAGTGTTTATGATTTCCATTTAAACGTGTTTAAATGTTTATAAAGTGTTACAGAAAAGCGTTTATAAAAGTGTTTAGACTTTTTACAGTGTAATGTTTTGCTCTTTCAATTTTTTTTGTATTTACAGATCCTCGATCATCTCAAAGATTGTAACCCTATTGAAGAAATTTCTTTCATGTATATACAGATATATTGTGATATGATACCAATGGGGCTAATTTACCTATCTGGGCCATGAAATTAGTCAATTAATTAATTACATTAAGCAATATATATAGGACAAAGAAAAATGATGCCGATCAACATGATAAAACCTGTTTCCCTTTCTATGTTCATCGTATCAATTTCATCTAATCATGCAAGATGGGCATGCATGATAGAATAAAGAAAGGCATGGTTCGTTGTTTCTTTCTTCGGCGTCTATTTTGTGTTTTGTGCTTGAAATACATATCATCAAAAGTTTGAAGTTGGACAGGCCGACGGTATATTGTCCAGAAAACAACCATCCCGCGCAACTGATGGTGTATGTGATGACTGGATTAATTCCATGGCCCCATAACCTGGATCAGGTGCTGTGGTATAGTGATTCATTCGCTTTAATAAAACTTAATGAGGGTTCACATCCCACCCTAGAACTAAGCTCCTTAAGGTGCTCTCACACTAGAGCTACGGTCTACCAACAGCGATGACGGTTGAAGTCGGTTACATGACCGTCCCGGAAAGTGACGGTCCGGTGTTTGTAATGGTCTTTTACGGTCCTTAACTACCGTCGATAACGGTTTGTGACGGTCCTTATTACTGTTTATTACTGTGTTAACGGCATACTCGCCAACATTGAAGGATGAAAAAGAGGAAGATTTTTTTCCCAGGTACAGTGCAGGGGCAAGGATCTGGAGGGGTATGGGGGAGATTTTTCACGGCGGGAAGGGGGCGACATCTGAATGAGAGAATTTTTGTATTTTCACAAAGGAAACTTAGCGTTTTAGTGACGCTTTTAGAAAAGTACTGTTTTTTAGAATGCGCAATCACGTGGCGACCATGAGAGAGAAAAAAACCTTGCATTTTAAAGCACTTTCTATACACTTGTTTCACAGTCTGATCGAAGCATCCACTTATTTTCTCTGTTTTGTTTTAAGTGGGGTCAGTATTGCTCAATGTAACTGTGATATTTATAATTTATAGACTAATTTCACAACGCAAGAGGGCAGCAGACTGTTCGACACAGTTCGACATCCTGCGGTGGGCGCTCCAACTTTTATAGTACACAAGTCAATAGCGCGTTATGTACATTCGTTCGATATTTTGTCTATTTTGACTAGTATATGCAGATTTATTTTAATATTTGCAATGAGAAATTATCAGGGAAGTTCAGGTCGCAGCTGTGCGGTGCTCAAATGCCACAAGAATTAGAGAAAGTTAAAGAATTGGAAGCTAACTGAGTGCGAAATTCCCTCGCTTTTGACTCATGAAGCCTGTTTGTGTGAGAAGCCGTACTCCCTACACAGGTTTCCGTAAGCAATGTGAAGGAATTCGTCGCCAGTGGGTAAAAACATCAACAGAAAGGACTTTGAAGTCAAGAAACATTATCATTACGTACTTTGGCGTAAAATGTAATGAGTGAAAACATGACTTTGTAAACAGGGTAAGATTTAGGGCTCCCGTTTACTACGGCTTCTACGCTGCAATCGAACTTTTACTGACAAATTTAAGTTGAAAAACCATCGAAAGTACAAAAATACATCATACCTTCATCCGTCAGATATGATTGTCTTACCTCATTTACCCATGTATCCATGCTTTATTTTATTGATCTAGAATAAAGTAAATGGAACAATATCGGGGCATATATATCTCATATCTTACATTCATTTTGTACACAGAGCCAATCGCGGTCAGCGCGCTCGCCCACTGCAGCAAAGGCGTCGCCGATAGAGGGCCAAATACATAAACCGGAGGTGAAATTGGTCTATACAAGTTATAGATTATCTTTTTCTTTTCTTTTCTGGGAAGGGAGGACCCCTCGAATATTTCCTAGATTATTGATGACCCCACATTTCGTTGTGTAGTTCCAATTAGCACGGATTAGTATTTTGCATTCTCTAGCTCTTGCAGGCACAAAATAGAATTATGTCTAATCACTAATGTCCTTTGGCAATTCAGAAATAAATCAACATTTTGCCACTCTCCACCTAGGTAAAATGGGTACGGGCAGGAAGGAATTCCTAGAATGCTGTGAGCACTGAAACTGGCAGCCTAGCTGAGCCGGGGTATAATTGCTGGGAGCGCCTTGAGCATCTTGTTTAGTGAATATGCGCTATAATAAATATCCAATACTGTTATTATAATACCTGGAAATTAACTGATTACCTTCTTCATCATTATGCGAGGGAGCGTAGCGTAGTAGTCAATGTATTTTAGAGCACTTTATGAAAGTCTTCACAGTCTGTTGTCCCGATCTGTTGTAGCCTTTACTCATTATTTTCAACACTTTTGTTCCAAATTTGCTTCTGGACAATCCTCTGAAAAATCTCCGGGGGAGCCGCCTTTCAGAGCGAGACATTAATTCTAATTTTGAACGATTTTCTGGCACTATTTCCTTTAAAAAGGATTATGTATATCAATCCCATACATAGCTTTGGGTACTGATTACTGAAGCACTGAAACTAAAAGGTACCATTTCCTCATCTCCCTTTTCCGCTTTGATATCATGAACATGTTGAAAGGTAATGTAAGTGACTCTTCCCACTTTTCCCAGAAAACTTAAAACAAAGTTTCCAAAAGTATTTATTTCTCCCTTTCGATATTTGGAAAACTAATACTGGGCCTCATGATGTACATTAAATTCTTGCTTTTGAAATGTGATTAAAATGACACCACTCTCGCTTTTCAGCTTTGAAATCTATTCTCACTTTTCTAAGAAAAATGAAAACAAAGTTTCCAAAGGCATTTGTTTCTCCCTTCCGTGTTTCAAAGCTATCGATAGTTGGAAACTAATAGTGGAGGTTATGATACACGTTGAATTCTTGCTTTCAAAATTTGATGACACTGCTCTCGCTTTTCAGCTTTGAAATCTTTAAAGGTATTGTAAAAGAATATTCACGATTTTCAAAGAAACTGAAAACAAAGCTTCCAAACATGAAAAGGTATTTTTGTTCCTTCTGCCTTTAGAAAAGTTCGATATTTTGAATCTTATAATGTGCGTCATGATGCACATAATTTTTTTTGCTTTTGAAAGGTGACTGATATGACACTGCTTCTACTGAAACTAAGATAGTTTGGAAAATTTGTAATGAATATTTTGGAGATATGAAGTTAGATGACTTCATATAAGTGGAAATAAAAACAAAAGAACCCTTCAAACTGTGGTAAATAATGGGTGATGGAGCCAGTAATTAATGAAAAGGCATGAAAATAACCTTTTGCCCATTAAATTATCGGGAGCGGTAGTTTCTAGTGAAAAGAGATTTCAGAGTCGGTAGTTGATTAAATTCCATGAAAAGCGGTATCCTACCGCCTAAATCGGTAGAGTTGGCAATAATGTAACGGTCGGTAACGGTTTTTAACGGTCGTTACTACGATGTGTAACGGTCTGCAACGGATTATAACGGTCGTTATTACGGTCAACTACGGTCTACAACGGTCTACGACGGTCTCGTACGGTCACTGTGCGCGCGCAGCCAGATATTCGCGCCAGTTTCGAAGAGAAACTACTTCTGTACACTTTTGCAAACCTCAAGCTCCTGACATTTTTAAAGCCCATGCGGTTTTATCATGTGACAGTCTGTTGACCGTATTGGGCGTAGCGATCCGAAATAGTACCTTGCCAATCGTTGTACATCGCAGCAAGACGGAAGCTCGACCATTATGGACCGTAACAAACATCATCACGACCGTCATGGACCGTCTCAAATATATCAATGACCTCCACGGTTGGACTCGGCCAAAAACTAACCGTGGCACATGACCGTACTAGACCGTCGTGGGTCGTATTAGCATGAAGTAAGATGGTCACTACTGCAGTCAAGTACGGTCCATAACAGTCAAGTACAATCCATAACGGTCAGTGTCGGTCTTATAACGATTGTTGTAAGGTCGTTGTACGGTTTACTTTGGCGTTGTTGTTTTTGTTGTTGGGTTTTTGACACTATATAATTGACACTATATTTTTCAGGGCCTGAAAAATCATTCATCCATTTGAAATTAATCACACTTTTAATTAGCCAAAACAACATGGCGTAACTCGAAGGGTCTTCTAAACCGACTCCATAGGCTATTTATCAACAAAGACCGATTCTTTCTTCTCCGTTGGTTTTGATATTATTGATTTTGTTTTGTTTCTTTCTTTTTTTTCATGATATATTAATGTTTGATTAATCTCTCGTGTTTGAATCCTGGCAGTAGAACTATGGAACCGTGAATCTGTGGTATAGCAGTAGAAAATTTCAAGTATTCCATTTAGTCACAAAACTGAATGGGGTACTTGTTTCTTGTCTCTGTAACTGGGGAGTTAGATCTAGAAACTGTGATCATTATTGTCATACAATTACCCTTGATTGTCCATTGTTTTACTCCTCCACCCCATTGAGTTGCTGCAAATTGTGGGGCGTGGGACTTTTGGTTGTTTTTGTTCTTGTTGTGGTTGCAAAGTTTGATAAAAACTTTAAAAAAAAATCAAGCGAAACTTATTTCCCAGATAAATGAAATGCATTATTACACAGGCTTACATGAAAGATTAATGGAAACTTTCACTGTGTCTCATTATGTTTACAGGGAAAAGCAAATGAGAGAGCATGAAAGGGGGGGGGGGAGGGCTGAGAGGGATAATGATAGTTTGTGAGAGAACTATCATGGTTTTTATAACCTACTAAATTAAGGTCAAGGCATCGCTTATTATATCGTATGAAAGTCTAAATATACAATATGTTTCTATTTTCTTTGAATCATTTACAAGGACTATAATAAGTAATGGCGGGCATCCAATCTGAGCACTAAATCAAATTACCTTCAAGGTAAATTCATGTTTTATTTGAATATCATGCGGATATTCACGCGGAGTTATCTACACAATTAATTCACAGCAAATGGCAAATGGCAAATGGCATATGGGCTTGCATAAGCAAAAATGATAGCCGCGTTCACATGTGACGCGCTAAACAGGCCCAAACAACACCCCACAACAGAATAAATTATTTGTTAGTGTGAATACGTGGCTGTGGCAGGTGCGGTGAAAAAAAAGGTAGATGCACACAACAATGTGAATTGTGTGTGCCTGTGTTACAGGACACAAAGTGCTAAGTGCTGTTTCCATTTGTTTACGTTTAGTTTGCCACTACATTTCTTTTTGTAACATTGCAAAAATGCATGCATTTTTCTTTAATCATCTATGAACTGAAATCAGGACCCCGTAGCACAAAGCTTAGCGACTGATCGTGCGATTGATTTTTACAATTGATTGCACATAGTGATCAATCCTACGATCAATTGCTAAGCTTTGTGTTACAGGGCCCAGTTCTAGTTTTGGATATTCATTGTTTTTGTTTTTTCGTGTAATTGTTGTTACCTGCCATTAAATCGATTTAGAATTATTAAAAATCCCCGTGCAAGAAAGTCACGTAATGTGATGATATGGCGGTGTTCGAAAGTTATTATCAGTAAAGGATAAAACAGGAAATCAGCTTGTTTCATAAGCCATTTAAGAATCGAGGCAAGATGTTACGTCATATCAAAAAGTCTGCCACTAAAAGCATATTTGCAAAGAACGTGACATCCTTTGAAAAAGTCTTCTTAATTACTTTGGCCTGTGCAACACCTCCAGATATACCAATAGCAATTTGGGACATTGTTGTTATATTTATTTTTTTATTCCTACAGACACTTACTACTATTATCTGATATGTCCTCCATCCCTCAGAATCATCCCTCACTTGAATTTAGGTAAGGGTCGATCTATACTACTTCCGATTACTACATGGTGCATTACACAAATCTGACTCCTTGCCAGAAACTGAGCCAGGAGGCCGCTTATACAACATGCGTGATTGCGTGTTCTTTCATCTATTATTTTTATCGGCGACACCGTTTTTTTATATTTTTTTACCTTGATCTATACCCTACATGAAGGTTGATCCTGTATACCAAATAAATCGACGTGAAGATCCACGTGAGATGCGAATTAAAAGGAGAAAATGAAATTTGCATTCGCCCTTGAAGAAAATTCGACAGGTTGGTTTTCTGGCTCTTCGTTATTCTCCAGAGTCAGGCAAAAGGCAATTCCTGGATACTCGGCCTCTCGGTATTAATTTGAAGACGTTCACCCAAACACGAGCTTCAAAATAAGTCTCCAGGCTTTTAAAGCCTGTCAGCAATCCTTTAAATCCAATTATTTCTAGGTTGATCGTGAACAGGTAATGATGTTAACAAGTTATGCACTTATCATGCTTATCTGCTCGTGTGACACACCACGTGTCCCTATTCTTAACGCCAATGTATGGATGCACTGTGAGGAAAACCCGCGATTTATCTAATATTCAGAAATATCGTGGGAAGCTTCTTTTAGTTAATTTACAGGAAATTTTTCCAGGAGAGGTCATGGCGTACATGGAGTAGATGCACAAAATTGGAAGTCACGTGGCAGAATGCATGGTGGAGTCTCCACCAAAGGGATACACAAGGCATTCCCTTGAGAGCCTGTTAACCTTTAATTTTTGTATTATGGAGTCGGTGCGAAATTGCGGCAACGGTACAGCAAGGGTTAATCCTGCTAGAATTGTAAAGCCTTCTGAAATCATCTATAGAAATAAGATTTTAGACAATATACCGTATATATTTATGTGTGTGTGTGTATATATATATATATATATATATATATATATATATATAGTGAAAATTAGTCTGCGTGGCATCTGGAAAGTACAGGAATCAGAGTTGGTAGTAGAATGCCATAAAAAATCATAGATTTTAAAAGAAAACGGAGCATAGCTCTCAAAAATGAAAGGTGAAGTCACACTCTTCGTCAGTGCCCACGGTGTGACAAAAAGATGTAAATCAAAATCCGTTTCTGAAACAGACATGACAACGCGTCTTGGGATGCGTTATTTACTTCGCGCCATCTCCATCTTCAGCGCGTTGATTTCTTTTGAAAGGTGAGTTTCACAATCCGTCTGCCCATTAACAGACGTGTTTTTTCGTCTGTTTCAGAAACGCATTTTGATTTACATCTTTTTGTCACACCGTGGGCACTGACGAAGAGTGTGACTTCGCCTTTCATTTTTGAGAGCTATGCTCCGTTTTCTTTTAAAATCTATGATATTATTTTTTATGGCATTCTACTACCAACTCTGATTCCTATATATATATATATAAACCCATATATATATATATATATATATAAACCCATCCTCGGATAGACCAGACGACGTTACTATCTTACGTCTTGCAGAACTAGTTTTGGATCTGTCATCGTTTCAGTTCAACGGTGATTTCTACAGTCAGAAGAAAGGTGTTGCTTTGGGAACCAAAATGGGCCCATCTTACGCCTGCCTCTTCATGGGGTACATGGAGAACCAGATGCTGTCTTCTTATGAAGGTCCTAAACCTCTCTTGTTGAAGAGATACATCGACGATATTTTTGGAATTGCTACTTGCTCCAAAGATGAACTTAGTCTCCTCATCCAGCACTTTGATACATTCCATCCAGCGTTGTCATTTACTCACTCCATATCTGACACTTCTGTAGCTTTTCTGGATATCGACATCACTACCAGGGGAGGTCGCTTGGATACCAGTGTGCACTACAAACCAACCGACGCTCACAGCTACCTAAACTATCAGTCTTCACACCCGCCTGCCTGCAAGAAGGCCATACCTTATTCTCAACTGACAAGACTACGACGCCTGTGTAGTAATCAAGATGACTTTGAGAAGCGCTGTGAGGAAATGAGAAATTTCTTCTTGAACAGAAGCTATCCCCCACATGTCATCGATCAGTCTATGAGGAAGATCGCCGGAGTGACCAGACAGGATACTTTGTCGCTTAACACTACCAAGAGCAGCTTAAATAGGACACCCCTCGTCTTCACTTTTGATCAAACTACGGCAGAGCTATCATCATCTATCAGGAGGAACTTCAAATCTCTACTCGACAACCCCACTACCTCTTTGATATTCAAGGAACCGCCGCTGAGAGCATTCAGAAAGGACAGAAGCCTTGGGGATTTGCTGGTACACACTCATTTCAGCAGTCAAAGTACAGAACCTACAGAAAAGGGATCTACCCCGTGCAAGCGACCACGTTGTAAGACTTGCAGACGTATCGACAACACCCAGGTCATCAGAGGTCATAAAGGGAACTACAGAGTGAAAGGATCTTTTTCATGCATTACAGATAACCTGGTATACGCGATTTCTTGTTCCGCTTGTAAGAAGTACTACATAGGAGAAACAAAACGCAGACTGGCTGATCGCGTCACCGAGCATCTACGATCCATTCATCTGAACACACAAGGACTACCAGTAGCTCGTCATTTTAACCAACCGGGACATACTATTGACGATTTCAAGGTGTGCGGTGTTCTCAAGTGTAGAGGAGATGATGCCATCAGGAAGCAACAAGAAGAGAGGATCATCTTCGAACTGGGAACTTTATATCCATTTGGCCTTCACGCTACTTTCCGTTCATTCCAGATTTCCTAGGCTTGTTTTCTTTCCTTCCGTCTTTTCTTCCTCTTTTTTTTCTTTTTTTTTTTTTTTTTTTTCTTTCTTTTTTTTCTTCTTCCTCTTCTCTCTCTTACTTTTTCTTTCAATACTTTTTCTTTTTTCTTTTTCTTTTTTTTTTCCCTGTCTTCCTGGCTTCCTCTTTTTCCCCTTTTTTGTTTTTGTCTTTTCTCCTCTTTCACTCCTTTCCCTTCCTTTTCTTCCCCCTTTTGTTCTCTTTTCTCAGCCTTTTGCTTTTTTTCTCTCTCTCTCTTTTCCCCTATCTTTTTTTCTTTTCTTTTGCTTTTTCTTTATTGCGCGTTCCTTTTGTTACGTCATTTTCTCTCTCTCTCTCTCTCTCTCTTGTCCTTCTCTTGGTTGCTTGGTTTCCTTGGAGTTTTTGTGCGCCTTGCGCTTCTTTGTTACTTTCCTTCGCTTTCCTTCCCTTTTTATTACGTCATCTTTACCTCCCCTTTTTTTTCTCTCTCCCCTTCTCTCTTTCTCTTCCTTTCTCTCTCTCTCTCTCTCTCTCTCTCCCTTTTCCTCCTTGGTTGGCTTGGTATCCATGGAGCTCTTTGCGCTTTTGCGCTCTACGCTTTGTATGTTTGATACTAAATAAAATTTTCATCATTACCTGATGAAGGCCTATGGCCGAAAATTTGTAAATTTCACGTCTGACGGAATTTGTTTATTTATTGGCATCTTTCATTTTATATATATATATATATATATATATATATATAAAGTAAAGAAAAGAAGTTCACAACATCATACAGGATACACGCAAAACGAGCAGGATTTTTACTTCACAAGCGCTTTCGTTTTATTCTCTTCAGGTCCTGAAGAGGATAAACGCAATAGGGATTTGCTACAACTTTTATTTGGGGGCATATTTGCATATGATTCGCCATTGTGCCAATATTCTTTATTCAATTCAACAAATGTAGTGTCAAAATGATTGGAATTAAATTTTCTTTCAAAATCTGTTAAAAGTTGTCCGATACAACACACCATATTTGAACTATGATCCAAAGACAAAGTGGTTAGTTACTTTTTGTGAGGTGTGTATATATACATGTACATACATACAATCCTTTGTAGATATAAATCTACCTAAACTGGCCTTCTAATGAACCACAAATAGCGGGTTGCAATGCCGGGAGTCCAATATTTGCTGATTCGTTTTCAAAGATGTTTAGCTCCATAAGAGGATGCAAGTTTTTGCGTTTTGTATTGAAAACTGCATGCCTTTGATTAACCATACAAAGATGATTAGGTTGTTTATCTGATTTCTTATAACCTTCTTTGCATCTTTTGTTAAATGTATCATTATTTCCCCAGCTCTGAGTATCTCCTTTTTCCGTCACTTTTCTCTAACCCTTTATGTTATTCGACCTCTCTCCCTCATTCTCTCTCTCTCTTTCTCTCTCTAGCTCTCTCTCTCTCTCTCTCTCTCTTAATTGTCAGATCAGATCCATCATGAACATATCCCCAGTTTTGCATCTTTATAGTCAATTTTCCTGTCACACGCTGATAGAAAGATCGTCGTGAGCCCTAGGAATCTGTGATTTATATCTAATTTTCGTTGATTATGTACATAAAATGTAAACTGAACAATTTCAGCCTTCGAGCTGCATGTTGTTTTATCTATAATAAACCAAAGAATGAAATGAAATGATGTGAATATTCTTGTTCAAGTTCAAGTTTTATTTCCAAAATAATAAGAAACATATGATATATTCTTTGCTGGCAGTAATTCGTAAATAGATATACATTATTTTCTCTCTTTGACATCAATACAAAACAAAAACAAATGTCTCCTTGACACAATGTATTTTAAAAAGAAAATTAATACCAGTGGCGGCACCAAGGGGGGGGGGGGCAATGGGGGGGGGGCATTTGCCCCCCCCCACTCAGAAGCTTTGTCCCCCCCCAAGTTGCCCCCCCCCCCCATAAATTTTGAGGACTGAAAAGAAAAATTATACAGTAATTTGTAAATAAGTAGATGTTGTCATAAGCATCAATACGAGCTGTGAAGTGCTCTAAATACCATTTTCCGCTCTTCAAAACTTCGATTGAAAACAAAAAAAGTGGTTATTTTTGGCTCGCTCGCTTCTCTCGCTCGTCATATTTTAAAATTTCTTTTCTAAAATGCGATTAAAACTAGAAAAGTAGCCATTTTTGTTCGCTCGCTTCGCTCGCTCGCTAAATTGATATTAAAATGTGTGTAAGAGGAAAAAAAAATCCAAAAATTCAATTGTCCCCCCCCCCCACTCCTCAAAGTGGATTTACGCCGGCGACTAAAACTCATGCTTCACGCTCGATTTTCCCATACACGCAAAAAAAAAATTGACTGCCCCTGCCCCCCCCCCCAACTTTTTTCTTTTGCCCTCCATTTGCCCTCCCCCCCCACTTTAACAATTCTGGTGCCGCCATTGATTAATACTGGAAAAGAGAAATCCAAAAGAAAGCAATGCTCGTAATTACGTTGATTCCTCAAGAAGGGAAAAGGAAAGTAAAGAAAAGAAAACAGCCCTATCTTGCGACCCAACATATCTTTTTATCAGTTATCCGTATCATTTCTCTTTTAAGAAGTCTCTCTCCACCTATCTCCTCTCTCTCTCTCCCCCCTCTCGTTCTTGCATTCTTTCTCTCTCTCTCTCTCTCTCCCTCGCTCACCCCTATCTCTCTCATTCTCTTCCCATTGACTCTCTTTCAATATTTTGACCATCGTCCACATATGAAATCTCCATTTTGTCCGGTTCGGTGTAAAAATGCCAGAGGTAAAAATGCCAGAGGAAAAAATGTCAGAGGTAAAAATGTCAGTGGTAAAAATGTCAGAGGAAAAAATGTCAGAGGAAAAAAATGTCAGAGGTAAAAATGTCAGAGGTAAAAATGTCAGAGGTAAAAATGTCAGAGGTAAAAATGTCAGAGGAAAAAATATCAGAGGTAAAAATGTCAGAGATAAAAATGTCAGAGGTAAAAATGTCAGAGGTAAAAATGTCAGGGGAAAAATTGTCAGAGGTAAATTTGTCAGACGTAAAAATGTCAGAGATAAAAATGTCAGCTCTGAAAATGCCGAAGTGAACGTGTTTCAGGTAAGAATAGTGAATTTGAAATTAGGAAGAGCACGAGATATTAAAAAAAGAATTCATACTGTATAAATGGAGTGATCACAATAATACTGCTCTCTGTAAAAGTGTGTATGTTCAGTCATTCGACTGGCCCTCCTGTCTTACTCATTTGATGTGAAAGTGATAATGCTGCCCCATTCAACCACCTAATGAGACCAATCTTGTTTTGGCCGGGAGAACATCCTGGTATGTGCGCGTTGCCCAACAGTGTTTTGAACTTCCGAGCACTCCAAATATAGCAGCAAACGAATGCCCAGTTCCCTCTCTGTGTTTTCATGCTAGGAGTCCACTGGGCCGGCGCCAGTTCGCGCCAGTTCGCGCCAAAGACTATGTGATTGGCGCGTAGTGGCTCGCTGTGGCGCCGAATTAATGTCCGCTCGGCATGTTGTGCGTCGCCAAGTGGAATAAACTAGGTGTCACATGGCGTGCGCCATTACATTCCAGTGGATTCCAATAGGCGGATTGTTTGCGCCATTTGGTGCCACTTGGTGGACACTTCGCGCTGATTGCTCGATGCAAGTGGCGCGACGAAAATTTTAAACATTTTGAAATTTCCTTGCCGCCAAATTCAAATTTGGCGCCGTTACGAGCCACCACCAGCCAGTTGGGAGGCAGTTTGAGCCACTGCACGCCACTAGGCACCTTATTGGCGACACTAGGCGCCACAGCAAATTGCATTGGCGCGAACTGGCGCGAACTGGCGCCGGCCCAGTGGACTCCTAGCATAAGATTTGGCCGCTTGACACGATTGCACTGTGAAACATATTTATGACAATTTCAGCAAGCGATAAGTAATTCGCACGTTTTGGGTAAGAAATGTAGCATGGGATGATGTTCATTATTTTCTTTGTGAGATTAATTAAGTTACAGGATTATATCTAAACGATTTAAGATCTTAAGTGGAATGACAGAATGGTAGATGAACTTAAGAAGGGATATCCACGTTTGATGTTTTGCATATGCTAACATAATTATCTAATTGAATGATTCTCTTTAAAAGTTGTAAATTCCGCAGCGTATCGGATGAAATAATACAAAAGGTCGAGAAATAGATCGAATTAACGATTCAATTTTGCTTACTTCCTATTCTTCCTTTCGTATAAGGACAATAATATTGAAGCATTCGTTCACGTATACCACGCTTAATTGAATAATTCTTTTTAAAAGTTGTAAATTCCGCAGCGTATCGGATGAAGTAATACAAAAGGTCGAGAAATACAAAAGGTCGAGAAATAGATCGAATTAACGATTCAATTTCGCTTACTTCCTATTCTTCCTTACGTATAAGGACAATAATATTGAAGCATTTCACGTATACCACGCTTAATTGAATAATTCTCTTTAAAAGTTGTAAATTCCGCAGCGTATCGGATGAAGTAATACAAAAGGTCGAGAAATACAAAAGGTCGAGAAACAGATCGAATTAACGATTCAATTTCGCTTACTTCCTATTCTTCCTTACGTATAAGGACAATAATATTGAAGCATTCGTTCACGTATACCAAGATTTATTGGAGTAGGAGGGGGGAAGCTTATGAAGAGGAATGTACATATTAAAATCGCGCAGTCGTGTGGAATGTGTGTGGTCAGCTACTCCTGTTACCAACCCAGGTTTTTTTCCCCACCATCGTTTTTACAATGCCCGTCCCCGCGGTGAAAACGAGGGTAATGCGCGCATACCAGAACGTTCACCCCGCCAACGGCTTTTACTAAACACTGGGCTCGCTGGGTATGGGGCACCAAGCGTTAACTAAATTATTTGGTCCAAAAACTGCACAGTTTAGAGTCAAAAGTTCACTCTAAACTTTATTTCTTTATAGAATTCACGAACAGTGAACCATTTCGTTACAAAATGAATTGCAACAGACGATTTTGCAACAAAAACCTCCCACCAATATGAATAAACAGACAGGATTTATATTTAGGCCTATGATCTCTCATTTAGCCTGCTATATTCACTTCGCCTTGGCATTGACTTTGTATCTTTACAAACACTATGTGCATCTGACATTTTTACCTCTGAAATTTTTTCCTCTGACATTTTTACCTCTGACATTTTTTTCCTCTGACATTTTCAACCTCTGACATTTTTACCTCTGACATTTTTACCTCTGACATTTTACCTCTGACATTTTCACCTCTGACATTTTTACCTCTGACATTTTTAGCTCTGACATTTTACTTCTGACATTTTTACCTCTGACATTTTCAACCTCTGACATTTTTACCTCTGACATTTTTACTTCTGACATTTTACTTCTGACATTTTTACCTCTGACATTTTCAACCTTTGACATTTTTACCTCTGACATTTTTACCTCTGACATTTTTACCTCTGACATTCTTACCTCTGACATTTTTACCTGACATTTTTTCCTCTGACATTTTTACCTCTGACATTTTTACCTCTGACATTTTTTCCTCTGACATTTTTACCTCTGACATTTTTTCCTCTGACATTTTTACCTCTGACATTTTTACCTCTGACATTTTTACCTCTGACATTTTTACCTGGCACCTTTTGGCCATCACCCAGTGTTCTTTTTAGATTCAAGGCCGACTAAATAGAGAGCATTCGTAGAACAGTAGTTTTCACTTTTTGTGACCTACTCTCTCTTGAGTTAAGCTAGAAAAGCATTTTATTTTGGTCTTCCCTCTTTATTTTTTTTTTTCGTTTGTTTGTTTTTTGGGGTGTATTTAAAGAATGTGCTTTTTTTCATAAGCTTTTTAATCGTTTGCTAAAAGATTGACAAATACATTTTCGAAAGATTCTTTCCTTTCAATCAAAATCTTGTTCTAGGGAAACGATTGTTTTGTTTTAGTTTTAGGTTTTTATTTTTCTTCAGTTGAGCAGTTGAACTGAAATGTCACAATTCTTAATAACGCTCTTTCAAGCATATCTTTGACTAACAAGTTCAAAATTCATTAAGCATTTTCACTTAGTTTTATTTATGAAGATCAAAAGTAATATGAGGCCTATATCGAAGTTAAGAAAGACTGTAAATTGAAATAGAGGTATCATTAAATGCAATAATTGGGTTTGCTCACATGCCCGTCTTTTTGATATGCGGGCGGAAATATATAAATATACTAGTCAATAATGATCAGCTTTTATTTACATACTTTTTTTTTTTTATCTGCGAACTGAAAGGTTTCGAACACTTGTACGCAAAGACCTTCCGATGGCAGAAAATGTAGAATCGTACTGGATGGCGAGTACCCGTACCCCTAGCCCATCCCCTATTGGGAGTTTTATAGGGTAAATCAGCGGATTCAGAATTCTGTTTAACAAATGGTTACAGTGCTGAAAAGTCTCTGACAAGGAAAAGTTGTGGCTTTAAGGAACGCCAAAATTTACAGGACACTTGTTGGTCCCCCCCCCCCCCCCCCCCCCACCACTGCCTGTCCGATATCAAAGAATTAATTTGTACCCTCTTTTCATCCGTTTAATCAGTTTTTACCGAGAAAAAAAAAAGGTCCAATAAAATCTGAAGATTTCCTTACTACAGGGCCTTTTCCAGCACATTAAAATAAAACGATTTGTGGTCAATGTACTTTCCATGCCTTTTTCACTGCTCCTGCTGCTAGTATATTTTAGTTAATTACGGTTTTTATATGAACAGTATTATGTTTAAGCACGGTCAGAGTGGGAGTAATTCTGTTTTGAGCTCCTAATTATATTGATGATTATCCAATTGCCGAGATATTCAACTGTAGGCAGAGGAAGAATTCACCAAAACATAAAACTGCGGTATAGTGCAACAGACACAGGACGAATTGTGTTTCGCACGTTCTTACAGTACAAATCCATTGGAATCGTAGGGGCTCCGGAAAGGTGTTACAAAAATTTCAGTCCCTCATCCTGCAAATTGAAGAGCTTTCTGAGATACCTTCTTCACATCTTAAGTATCCGACGAATTCTGGAACAATTAGACTCTCACGTTTTCGCCTCCTTTATTGGCGGGAACGAACGTGATATTTATGAGCCTGATCGGTTAAGAGTGATATTTTTTTCCGTCCGTGACATTGATCATCTTATGGATTCCAGTTTAAATAGAAAACTGGGCACCAAATTTTATTGGATTTTAACTCATTCAGTGATATCCTTCACAATGGAGCATTAAAAAGCACAACAAATTTCATTACTTAGTTTTCACAGGCTTTCAAATTTTCCAAACTTGTCAAATGTGCATGCGTGACAAACCGATCAGGCTCATTGTAGGAATTAGAAACGAAGCCAGCAGCATGCAAACATGTGGAAAAAGTGACGTGCGTGACACATTATAAAGAGTATCCCTGACAATTGTAGAGACATGCAATTAGATTGGAATGGTATACTAGTTTAAGAATTATTTTTTTTACATTAATGATAATGATGATATTTAGTAATAGAAGTAGTAGTAGTAGTAGTAGTAGTAGTAGTAGTACTAGTACTAGTACTACTACTACTACTACTACTACTACTACTACTACTACTACTAAAAAGATAATGATAGTAATGATAATAATAATGATTATGATAATGGTAATAATAATGATAATAACAGCAACAATAATGATGATAAAAATAGTAATAATATCGATAAGAATGATGATAATCACGATGATTTTAACAATAATGATATTAAAATAATAATAACATTATTAATAATATTAATAATGATAATGATGATGTTAGTAATAATGATAAGAATAAAATCGATAAAAATAATAATAGTATCAATGATAATAAAAACGATCCCTTCCTTTACCACGTTATATTTCGACCTATGGCGTCTGTGCACTTCCAAAGTTCCTTTGTAAGTTGTATCATACCTGGATGACAAAAAAAGGGGGAAAGGGGAGGGAGGGAGGGTGCGGAGGGGGGAGAGGAGGAGAGGGAGAGGGGAGACAGAGCTACAAGTTGTTCTGGTCTTTTGCTTTTTGAATATGTTGAGGGGAAAGGGCAAAGTATATTTTTACAACCATCTATAATTTCTATCATTTTCAAAACGAAAGCAGTTGGATTGGCCATAAATCTACAATTCTGAACATTTCTGTTGGAAAGTTCAAGTGGAATGACATTCTTTCATGAGTATCAAAGGGAATAATTGCACATTCATATTGAGAGTAATCTTATTGCTCTGTATTTTTAGTTCCTTTTTACACTGCATGAAAGATGTAACTAATTATTCCTGAATTATGTACTCTTCGTAATGTTTTTTTTTTTCTCAGTAATTTCTTGCTAGTTGTACCCCAACTGATAATCTGCTTTCATTACAGACATGAAATTCCTTAATGTATTTCATGTCGGTTTTGATATTTTTAGAACGAAATCTGATCATCAGGCCACAAATTATCATTCGTTAGCTCTGGTGCAAATCAATAATAGATTCCGCCAAGGAGGTTTCATAGTTCTCAATCTCCTTGCATGATCTTTACGAGTCAAAGAGGTCGTAGAGTAAATCACGCTATGATATTCCCCTGTGGTAAAGCCTGTGGTGCTCTCTCCATCGTTCTTCTTTCTCCATCTATCTCTCCCTCTGTTTGTATGCTAGCCCCCTCCCCCATCTCTCTCTCTCCCCTCTCTTTCTTTGTCTCTTTCTTTGTCTCTTTCTCTCTGACCATCTTGCTTCCTTTTTTTTTTCTTCTGTTTCCTTCTATCGATCTCTGTCTCCACCTTTTGTAGTCGACCCCCTCCATTTCTCCTTCAGACTTAACTTTCTGTTTCTCTCTCCCTTTCTCTCACCTTTACCCTCATTCCCTCTCCTTCTCTAATCCCCTTGCGTCCTTCACTCTAACTCCCCCCCCCCCCCCCCATGCCCCCCTCTCTCTCTTTATTTTTTTTTTAACAACACATGCACACGTTGGCATCCATATGCATATAGCACATCACTTTATTTGATATAAGATAAAACAGCAATGTAGATAAAAATGTCTTGCTGAAGGGCATAAGTGCCGTGCCGGGGATCGAACCCCGGACTTTCGCGTCTCCAGTCAAGCGCCTTAAACCACTACGGCACCTTTAACACGAGCGGGCGCGCGCGCGCAACACACACACACACAAGCACACCGGTAGCGCACCCATTCTCTCTTTGTCATATTCATTTTTCAATCGCCATGACTTTGGAATCATATTTATTTTACAAATTAGACTTGATTTCTATTATCACGCGATTTTGAAGAATGTAGGCTACCTATTTCCTTCAAATAAACGTTTCCATGTCAACCGTTGAGACAGGGCAAATTCTCACGCATGCCGAAAAACAATTCACGATAGTCCATAATCCCAGAAAAATTTCCTTCGAAAATATTCCACGTCTCATGAGATCGCTTCGAACCACTCGATCAAAACAATAACTGACTCTAAATAAAACATATGAAGATTATAGCGTGCTAACATACCGGAAATGCACTGGATACCTCGACAAGAAGGTTTCATAGCGAGAATTTTTTTCTGGCAGAGAGAGACAAGAACAGCAGAATGCATGTCTAAATTCGTTTCCCGCCCCCCCCCCTCCCAACGTTTATACTTAAATGTATATATGCTCCCCTTCCCAGAATTTGAGCTATATCATTTTTTAACGATGGAGGGATACTGATTACAGTGATTATAACGAATCATACGTAAAATCAGTACTCTGTTTAACAAATAAATGTTTGATCTATTGTTTTTCATTGCATCATCAGGATTATGACTTGCACGCAAAGTCTGTATTGTGTTTAACAAATAAATGTTCAATTTACCATTAGGTTGCAGAACAAATTGCATGCAAAATTAGTATTCTGTTTAACAAGTACCGTAAAGGTTAAATCTACCATTAGGTTTTAGAATAGATTGCAAGCAAAATGAATATTCCGTTTAACAATTAAATGTTGGATCTACCATTAGGTTGTACATCACAACGCATAAAGATTTATAGACGTTTTCTTCGCTGATCGAAACATAAAGTTAAAGGCATTGGTCAACTATTGTTATGATTTTAAAAAATCTTGTTTTGTTACTTGAAAATGGGATAAACATAAGGGTTATAGTGTAAAAATACCAGTCTGAAAGTTTCAAAGTATAATATCCACAGGAAGTATGTTTAAATATCAAAAATGTGAACCAATGTTTGAAAAATATACGAGGGTCGGTTGCACAGAATAGACATAAGGAGTGCGCATGCGCGTATGACTCACCTTACCGTACTGTGTGTATTGGCGTATCACGCGGCGGGAGGCACATAATGGCATTTTCAAATTCAAGCAAAGCGGTCCTCTTAGTGAGGGTCTCGTGAGACGAAGGATAATAAAATTGCCGTTTGCGTCTAACTTACACTTTTTCATTCCAAATTATGGTTGATTTCAGGGGTTTTGAGTACAAATACAAGTACTCATACATATGTTTCATCTTAGTTTGAGAATTTTTAAAATCAGCTACTTACAAAGTTAGCCAATGTCTTTAAGGTTTCTGTGCTTCTTTGTTTCCATTTTTAAGTTTCGAAAACCTTTTTTATTATTACGCGTCAAAAGGACACGTGGGATGAATTGAATTGACATGCATTGTTTAGTATACCAGGGGAAAAATATAAATCTTTTGCAGAGTGTGCACACATGAATCGTATCTTAAGTCAAATTCGGCTATTCAAATATTTACAAATGGAATGTGTAATGTACAGAGGGTGTTTTAAGCAGCCCACATCTTTCATTTCTTCACGCATACCTTTGTTCATTGCTTCACATGAAACACAGTTCTATACAAATTTTCAGCTACTTGTAGCACGGTCAGTAGATTACTAAATCCTTTATTGAAAAAAACACACTTTTTAATTTTTTTATTTATTTTTTTTTTCATGTCGAGCTTGCTTAGTCGACTGAGAAAGCATGCCTAACCTTCTAAAATTTCAAAGTGTACGTGAAAATATTTGACATTTGCTTCTCCTCCCCTCCAAAAAAACATTTTTGGAAATGTAGGGTTAGATTTTAGATTTTGGTAAAACAAAACGATACAGATACAAAGGATAGATTAAGACGGAAATAAGCTATTGTGTGATCACGTATTAAATGAAATTATTCAGTTGAAAAAATATATACGATTATAAAGTGTATACGTTTATTAAGTATTAATGGGGTATCAACAAAGTCCTTACCTGCATGGGGCTACTGATGGCCGAGAGTTTGGTAAAACCAACAATGTCGCTGAAGTACACCGTGACACTGTCGTAATTCTCGGCTGGAACCGTCATGTTGAGTTTAAGTTGCTGGGCCACCGTTCTTGGCAGCATTCTGTAGAGCAGAGAATCGCTTCGCTTCTTCTCACTTGCCAGCTGTTTGGTCTTTACCGTCAACCCGAACGCATAGGCCTGGATCTGCGAGGTTGTCCTGATGGCGAAGAATATGATGATCGGTGCCACGATGGCAATGATTGCGAACAGTATACCGTCGATGATGACCTCGTTGATGTTTGTGCTGATGCTTTCATCGATGATTTGGTCAATGTGATCAATGACGACGTTCTCGACCTCCTTGAGGCTATTGAGGTATCCGCTAAGGTTCCCAAACCAGTCTGATGACGATAGAGTGATGATACCCGACGAATTTGCACTGAGGGTTTGAATGAATTCATCCCGCATGTCTTGCACCGTGCTTTCGATCCCAGAACTAACAATAAGCTTGTCATATTCATTTTTTGCATTGGAATCGTCTCCTGAAAATTTAAAACATGACGCGAGGTTGTAGGTGAGGAGAATGTCATTTTGCATGAAAGAAAGGAAGTCTTCGGTTCGAAGGGTCCGGTTCAAAAACGCCTCTTCGCCATAAGCCATAAGGAGTCCCACGTTCTCTTTTGCCTGGACCAGGAATTGATAGGACACAATCTCATTCCAGAGACCTTCGTGGACACTGCTGCGAATAGCCTCAATGAACCAATCGATCAAGACCTTGTTAATGTGAGAGTAGAACATGATTTCCTCTGCCACATCGATCGAACCTATGATGACCCTCTCTTCATTCAAATAGGACTGGAACATTACCTGCGATTCGTAGACGATACTGACAGATTGGCTCCCGTCCCTCAGAGGCCATTCCGGTAGCTTTTGGAGGGCTTCATCTGTTCGGTTAAAAGAATTATCAAGCCTTCTTTCCCAATACAGGGATTCTGTTGGCGTCAGGTTTTTAGATTTCACAATGAAGAGAGTGACTTCCGAGCGTTCAGTCTGAATGCTATGAATCAGTTCCCCAACCCTCTTTGTGAGGGCTATTTCGCTTCTGGACGACTCCAGTTTACTGCGTACTCGTAAGGTACTGTCCAGTTCCACACTGACAAAAATCAGCAAGGCAGCAGCAGGGAGTAGAGGAAACAACACCATCTTAAGTATCTGGAGGTGCTTTCCGGCCCGTGAATAGGGCGAGATGTTGCAGAGACCCATTTTCACGGAGACCAGTGCAGAATGCTTCTTGTCAGAACTTGCCTTGTGGATACTGCCCAGTGATACATGGCTGAGGTTGACACTCAACTTCTTCTGCGTCATGTCATACCCATCATCGGGTAAAGTGAGAGCTGTGCTTGCCATCTTTAAAACGGAGTGTTAAAAAAAATTTAAAAGGAAAACTGTCCAACTTCTAAAATATTCTGGTATCAAACAGTCATTAACAATATGACAGAAAGCCTTCTCTTTGTTCTGAACTGTCTATTTTTTCTGTGAAAGTGGAAATTCAGCTATCCTCCCGAGAAAATATACTCATTTTCCAGAATTCATTCAAATTCAAGTTCACTTGGGAAAGCTCAAACACAAATGTGACAATGCTGACTGCGTCAAATCAAAGTTGTCTTTGCTGAGAGAACTGAATATCCAGCTTGCCCGTCAAGCCGTCAGCAACAGAGTGACAGGAGTTACATTTCGAATGGTCTACCAGCATCTTCTCCAGTCTCACTTTCTGACGCTCAGCAAATCAATCCTGGCAGCTTGTCGGATAGCAGCCTATTAATTCCGCGGCGACGACAATTATACGACTAGCGTGACGCAAAGACGTAGATTTGTTTGAGCACGAACTCTACGCAAACTGAACCTTTCGCTCCCTGCCAAGGATTCGGCGTCTATGTTCAGGTGCGCGCACATTAGCCCTATCTTCATGTGATTACACCCTATTCTCCTTTAATGTCAACAGAATGAATTGAAAACTGCGTATTAGTGTTGGTTTTGAGAATATTCTCGAATAAGCTGATCGGAAATCTCGGCAGTGGGTACGTATCTAGAGTGCGTGCTCGCCGATTCAACATTCCATGTGCTGCATTGTAATGCACTCGATTCTGCAACGTCAAACTCAAAGCAAAGTATGAAACCATAAGTAGTACTAGGAATTGAACTTGTTGGAATGGATATGAGGTGAAAAAATGTTTATTCATCATTGTGATTACGAACCATCTCATGACCATGGTTTGTTATTCATTCTCTGAGATTAATCAATTCCTAGAAACTAGAAATTAATGACAATGGTACGTTGTTATTTCTTCGTTTTGAAACTTCGTGGGCAGTATGTCCTACAAGTGCAGCGCTATTTATCCAGAAAGACCCTTTTCTCAAGACGTAGAATAAATGGGCTTCTACCTTTTTAACTGCAAACTGTGTGTTATGCAAATATCAAACTGCTTTGGCACTTATATCTATCCTTCCCATTTTCAAGCCTCTATTGCTGAATCACATATGCAGCTTTTTCTTTTTCTTCGTTTACTCAGTGTAGATTTATCTTTTAAAAAGCGAAAGAATCATAGTCCTAGGATTGCCATTGTGTTCATGATGACGTCATCATAGATATATACCTATATACATCAGTTATGCTGAAAAAATTAGCAAATGATTACTGAAAGTGAGTTTTTAACCTCTTATTCTTCATATTTATCATGTCATGACACTTTGTTATGGAATTAGATAGAACTCGCTCTCCGACACCATGTTCGATTTATATCTACACTCCAAACAATGAGGCAAGAAGTGATTCTTTTCACTGGACACCCGCATCTAAGCAAAATTTCAAAGATTGAAATGTCACCACTCGTGTGTAAATACGCCCCCCCCCCCTTCTCTGCCATTGGAAAGTAAATGCATTCTCCTTTCAAGTAAATCAGAAAGATAGCAGTTCACATAGGAATGGGAAGAAAGAGGAGAATAACGAAGGATTATTCACAACAGGGTTTTTTTTTTACCATATGCATGATATGTCATACATGTAGTTGAGGATTCCATACCAATGCTTATTTCTTACAATCAATCTTTAACCTTTCATTTGCCAACAATGCCAACTGGCACAGTCCCTCGTTTGCCACACATGACAATAGGCACAGAACGATCTGCACAAACTTGTGGAAGGATTCTGAAGCTGCTATATGTTCTCCAAAAATGTTTTGCAACCCTTTCCGGGCTTTATTTGCTTCATGACAACCTTTTAGAAACCTTCTGCAGATTTATTATTTCGCTTTATACCGTTATTAATTTTCAAGCCTACATGGTAAATTTCTGCCATGAAAATTTTAGTGTGGCAAAGGGAAATTCCTTTACGTGGCTCATAAAGGCTTAATCAATTATCTCGCCAATGTCATGTCTTACTGCCTTTGTAAGACTTGACATCTGGTATTCCTAGGGGCGTCGCTAGACCTTTTTCAGTGGGGGGGGGGGAGGGGTGTAAAGGCCACTGATTGCCGACAAACAATGCCACCTATTGCCGACGACCGACGTGTATAAATTCATCCGTATTAGGCCCTCTAGGCATGTTCAATTGTGTGCCTCTATCATATATTCCTTCGTCTTTCCTACACATTTCAGTCGATTTCAACCAGATTTGGTGGCTTTTATATGAGCGAGTGCAGCGAGCCAGGAAAAAATACATATACTCTTTTTCATTCTAGAAGTGATAATTCTTTATCAAAATACCTGATGGGGATATACGATATCTAAATTATATATTTGGTCACCTCTCTTGCCTCATTCATTCGCTTTGAAAGAGCATCCTAAATCTTAATATCATACGAGCGAGCGCAGCGAGCGAGGAAAAAATACATATACTCTTTTTTATGGTAGAAGTGACAATTCTTCATCAATATACACGATGGGCCTTTAAGATATCTATTCTTATATATTTGGTCACCTCACTTGCCTAATTCGTTCGCTTTGAAAGAGTATCCTAAATCTTAATATTATACGAGCGAGGGCAGCGAGCGAGGAAAAAATATATATATTCTTTTTCATGGTAGAAGTGATAATTCTTCATCCAAATACACGATGAAGTTTTTTGAGATATCTAACTTATATTATGTACAGTTTGTCACCTCGCTTGTCGAATTCGTTCGCTTTCCCATACCACCTTGTATCTAAATATAATATGAGCGAGCGCAGCGAGCGAGGATACTCTTTTTTATGGTAGAAGTGATCATTCTTCTTCCAAATACACGATGGACCTATAAGATAACTAAATTATGTATTTGGTCACCTCTCTTCTCTAATTTTTTCTCTTTCAAAGACCGTCCTGTATTTAAATATTATACGAGCGAGCGCAGCGAGCGAGGAAAAATATAGCCTACGTACTATTTTTCACGGTAGAAGTGATAATTCTTCATCAGGATACCTGGTGGGCCTAAGGATATCTAAATGATTATATTTGGTCACCTCACTTCCGAAGCATCGTGTACCTAAATATTATATGAGCGAGCGCAGCGAGCGAGCAAAAAAAATATACACTCTCTTTTGTGGTACCAGTGTTATTTCGTAATCAAAATACACAAGCATATAAGTAGTACTACATAATAATATGACTCTATTTGGCACCTTAGTTCTCTTTTCTTTTTCCCTCCTTCCTCTTCCCTCTCCTTTTTTTTTCTCTCTCTTTTCTTTTTTTTCCTACAGTGATCGCGAATTTGCCGACAAGAATTTTGAACGGGCCTTGTCACCCCCCCCCCCCCTTCTAGCGACGCCCCTGGGTATTCCAATATACTTTCTTAGCGCAAATATTCCAGTAAACAACCAAATCCTGCGAAAATATTAATTCACGATGAATCAATCTACTTGTCGTTCGTGGTTGGGTCTGCAGGACATATTTTAAATTGGGGTATTTGAGAGACGGCCATGAAATACAAAAAACCATGCAAGCCTTTTAAAAGAGTCAGACAATTTATTCATTTTGCCATAACAATGATATACAAGTAGTTGTCATTAGAAAGGGTCTGAAAATATCAGAACTTTCCATCATATAGCACCCTTTCAAGGACAAACCAATATTAACGCTGTTGCTAATTTCTCCAAGGAGTTGTTAATAACTCCTTGATTTCTTCTACATCTTTCGGTTTTTCATTACATGAACATTATTCTCTCTCAACTAGCAGCTGAAAGAGTCATTTTGTGTCAGTCAACATGGGCGTATTGTTAAACCCACATTACGACCTTCGGCAGCGGAGTTATAGAAAGCACATTAATCTGTGTGCCAGGAAATTGTAAACCCCACAAAAACATCAACAACAACAATACCAACCAAGAAATGAATTCTTGACGCATTTGTAAAACCCGCATTAATATGTGTGCCAAGAAACTATAAAACAACAACAACAACTACCAAGGAATGAATTCTTCAACTTGACGAAATCTTTTGTTGAATCAAAGTCATTACGCAGATGGTCTCAATTAGTTTTAACGACGACTCTGCATTTCCAAACATCCTCCTGCACTGCCCTATAGACAAATCCCACAACGCAAGAGGGCAGCAGACTGTTCGACACAGTTCGACATACTGCGGTGGGCGCTCCAACTTTTATAGTACACAAGTCAATAGTGCATTATGTACATTCGTTCGTTTTTTTTTTGTCTATTTTGACCAATATATGCAGATTTCTGTTAATATTTGCAATGAGAAATTATCAGGAAAGTTCAGGTCGCAGCTGTGCGGTGCTCAAATGCCACAAGAATTGGAGAAAGTTTAAAAACTGGAAGCTAACTGAGTGCGAAATTCTCTCGCTTTTGACTCATGAAGCCTGTTTGTGTGAGAAGCCGTACTCCCTACACAGGTTTCCGTAAGCAATGTGAAGCAATTCGTCGCCAGTGGGTAAAAACATGAACAGAAAGGACTTGAAGCCAAGAGACATTATCATTATGTAAATTTGGCGTAAAATTTAATGAGTGAAAACATGACTTTGTAAACAGGGTAAGACGGAGGGCTACCGTTTACTACGGCTTCTATGCTGCAATCGAACTTTTACTGACAAAACTAAGTTGAAAAACCATCGAAAGTACAAAATACATCATACCTTCATCTGTCAGATATGGCCATTGTCTTACCTCATCTACCCATGTATCCATGCTTTATTTTATTGATCTAGAATAAAGTAAATGGAACAATATCAGAGTATATCTCATATCTTACATTCATTTTGTACACAGAGCCAATCGCGGTCAGCGCGCTTGCCCACAGCAGCAATGGCGTCGCCGATAGAGGGCCATATACATAAACCGGAGGTGAGATTGGTCTATAGTGAATCTCATCCATTTTTTTGTGTTTTCTTTTGAGAACGACGAAGAAGAAGGGTTTTCAAAAATAATTTCTTCACGGTACCGTAATACAATACTGTATACTAAGTAGACCTGTGGCCAATGGAGGCACTGATATGATCTAAGTGATCTGGAGCTTTGTGTTGTCTTTCGACTCACAGGATTATAAAAAGGTAAAATTATTTTATAGCGTTTATGGTTGACAGGTTGAGGGCAAAGTGGTGTAGTGGTGTAGTGGTTCTTCACTTGCAAACAAGAGACCCAGGGTTCAATCGTTCTCGGTGCTTACATACCTGGACAACTTATTTGTTTTCGCACATTTGTCCCATCCGTCCCGGATGAAGTATCTGACAACCCTGCTGGAAAGATCACAGTGTCACACAGTGTGTTCACATAGTGGACTCTGTGAAGATGTGATTCACAATGTTAAAACAGTGTGAAGATAATTTCACACTGTGGACACCTCCACAATGGGAGTGTTCACAGTGTGTTCACATAGTGGACTCTGTGAATATGAGATTCACAATGTTAAAACGCTCAAATTTAACTGTGAAGATGATTTCACATTGTGTTCATAGTGTGTTCACATTGTTTTCCACAATGTGAACACACTGTAAACACAATGTGGGACACTGTGTTCTTTCCAGCAGGGAATGGAGGCGTAAAGTTAATTACAGTACCCTAAAGAAAGGCAGTGTTAATACAGATGAGACTGTTTTTTTGATAAATGTGACCATGTTAGTAATACCACCAAGATAAAATATTTGTCCGTCCAAGTTCATACGGAAGAATGAGTAATCAGGCTAATTGTAGGCATCACTTACACTGCAAGCAATTTTGTAGATTAGTTTCAGAAATCATGGTGCTCATACCAGTATCATGCAAACATCTCATAACGCCTCCACCATGTAGTATCTTGTATTATCTTTTCTCTTTCCCATTTAATTTTGTTTAATTCTTTCTTCATCTCATTTTGAATATCTCTTTATTTGCTTTCGTTCTGTCTTTTCCTTGTTTCTCTCATTTTCCTTTTATTTATTTCTTTCTTCGTGTCGCTCCGAATATCACTCTATTTGCTTTCGTTTAATCTTTTACCGTCTGTCTGTCTCTGTATATGTTTCTCTCTCTCGCTCTCTCACTCTTTCTCTTTCTCTCTCTCCCTCTCTCTGCATTTCAGTCACCGGAAATCAATCAATAAACAGGCAAGTATTATCAGTCGGGTCCTTGGAGCGACTTTTAATTCATTTCAGAAACTAGTTCAATATCATTATCGATGTATTTTAAATTTGTTCCTAAAGTATTTGTAAAAAAAGAATAGCCTTGTGAATGATGAGAGTTTCTGTATGTTGGAAAGTTTTTCACCTTGTAGATGAGCATTTTAAGTGTGGATATCAAACGGGACGTTGAGACGAGACACGAATACCTCAGCATATCATACTATATTTTTCCAACTGATTCATTTTTATTGTATTCAAGTGATGAAATGAACTCGCTTTTTTCATGAAGGCAGAGTCGGTAAATAACGCAAAGGGGAAAAAAGCTTTACTTTTCTGAATCATATATGACGTGCAAGCCATAAATTATTGTATTATGGACGCTTGAAATTAGCTGAATAAAAAGGAAGAAAGTAGAGGCATGATGCATGTCTTATCGATTGAGAGATTTCATATTCAAACAACGCGGATTTTGAGAATCCTGAAATACATTTTCACGATAGGTATCTACTCCTGTTCTGAGTAGACGAAAAAAATTACGGTTGGTTAAATATCCATCTCATATTAAGGAGGGAAAAGGGCTGCTTCAAAAATTCATACTCCCTGTCTTTGAATTGACATAAAATAATGTAAAAGAGATATTCGATCTTCTCGATGCTGCGCCCAAACAAACAAGACACATTGTAGAGGGGTAACCTATATATTTGCCAACAAGGTGTATACAAGAAGATAATTTTTTTTTTAATCGTGCAGTTTGGTGCATAGGATGATGCAAACGACTTTTTTCATACTCTCAACATTCAAGTTTGTAATTGAATTTATTTCAAATTATGGTACATTTTTCACTTGATGAATACTAAATGAAGCCTGGAATGTTTGCATGTGTGGATCATGTGATGAGCACGTGTACATTTGTAGTATAGGAAGAATTTCTTAGTATTTGATTTGACTGATATGAATTTGAAGAGCAGTATTGGAATTCACAATCCATTAGTCCAGAAAGGGTGTTATATTTAGGACCAAGTTTGGATTTCTGAAGATACAGGGAATCCGTCTTCTTACTCCAACTATATATGAGAAAAGAAATAGGAGAATGATAGCAGCGTACTGCTTAAATCAAAGTTCCCCAGAGCTGTCCTCTGCTTTTGAAATTTTGCAAAGATTGAAAAACTGTCTCCGCCGGGAATCGAACCCAGGTCCTTGCATGGCTTTAAACGCCAATAGCCCTTAGACCACGGAGACGAGCCAGTGGTTTCGGTGACTCGAAATTCGCTTCACCGACAGACCGACAAATCTTCAACCTTCACTTAATAATTCCTTTATTGGTGTACGCTGGTGTAGATGAGTTTGAACAACGACAAGCCCCCATGCCTCAGCTGGATTCTAGCGAATGTTTTTGGGTGCATGTACATGCATATTAGAATGATTAACATTTCTTAGGAAAGTAATACACACACACACACACACACACACACACATAAATAAATAAATAAATTATATATATATATATATATATATATATATATATGTGTGTGTGTGTGTGTGTGTGTGTGTATATATATATATATATATATGCAGCAATGGAAATCCACACCTAAAAAACACCTGGGGTCGGGACACTTGAGGTCGAGACATCAAGTCGACAACGGGACTTCGAAAATTTTTGAGCAAAATAGAGCCCGTACTATACTGTATACGTGTCTGTGCAGGCGCGGATTATCGTACTTCATGGCAACCTCAAGTCGACATGCACACCTGAAAAACCACCTGAGGTCGTGACACTTGAGGTCGAGACACCTCAAGTCGACATCGGAACTTCAAAATTTTCGAGCAAAATAGAGTCCGTACTGTACGTATGCATGGTATGGGGCCTGATATACCGGCCTGCATGTTACTGAACTTTATTGTAAAAAAAAATAATCTGTTCAACCTCTCTAGCTGTCGCCCGTATCATATCACACCTTTTTATTTTTATTTAGAATAGTTAACATTAATATCAATTATGTTTCAATCCTTAACACTTTTCAACTCATATTTTGTACATTGTACAGTGGATAACAGGAAAGGGTTGGTAAATAAATCGGAGGATGGTTGCTCAAAAATTCCCGTTGTCGACTTGAGGTGTCTCGACCTCAAGTTGTCCCGACCTCAGGTGGTTTTTCTGGTATGCAATTATTATTCTCCCATTTTCATTTCTCTCACTATATATATGTAAGATCAATTGAGAGAATAATAGCGTAGCATGAATCTCAATTCTCTCAATTGATCTCACAGGTATTTATTTCCACGAGAGTTGCCAAAGCTGTTGTATATGTTACCTGATCAAAAATATATATATATACATGTACGGATGTATTGAAAGAAATAAGATGAGAGAATATATATACATATACACATATACAGCGAAATGAAAAACTATTTGGTGATGATGATGATGATGATGATGATGATGATGATAATGATGAACAACATAGCACCATTTATCTGTAGAACATTCAAAGGCGCCCGGCTTGCTCATTGTGTCACATGTTATTCACATAGTTGCCGGAAAAGATAGATTTTAAGTTCTGATTTCTATTTCCATAAGGATTTCCAAAGCTGTTGCATGTTTATTTCATCATAATTCTTTACAATTATGTGTGTGTATACATGTATATTGTACGAGTGTGAGTATGTATTTCTTAAATACAGCTTCATTACATTATTGTTCTCCGTCCCCTCCATCTTTTCTTTTCAATAGATCTGTACGAGTACAAAACAATTTCTATACGTTTAGTATAGCACTTTCATTTGTAGTCGAAACATGTTTTGATAATGATGGCGACTAAAATTATTTTAATGTGTTTATAGGCACGCTACCTGGGGTGATTTTTTTTTTCGTTTACATGAAATTTACTTTATTTAAAAGTAGTAATCAGGTTAATTGCCTAGCGACATGTATACCATCTCCCCATGTTCTTAAATTAATTATCTTTAAAAATGATGTTCCTCAAAATTTCCGCACTTACTCATTTAAATGCCACCTCCCTCTTCCTATTATCGCTTGCTCTCTCTCTCTCTCTCTCTCTCTCTCTCTCTGTTACTGTCCTGTCTTCCTCTCACAATTGCTATTTGTCTACGTTAATTTTCCGTATCATCCTCTCCCTTAACACAACACACATATACACAAACCGTCACGCGCACGTACACCATACATCTACTGCCTCTATTCTGCAAATATTTACTAAAAGATTCCTTTAAGAGATAAATTGGATTCATTTTTACATCATGATAATTTCATAATATTCTTTGTTTCAGAAAAAAGTATATTGTAAATGAAACTCTTATGTTTGTAACAGCAAAAAGCACGTTGCTTCCATGAATTTTTATTAAATATAGAAAAAAAAATATTGCAAAATAAATTCCAGTGTAAAAATATTCATTTTTAGGCCTTTGGTCAATCCATTTCCTCCATTATGCTAAGAGGCATAGCAAACTTTGACATCTTTACGTGATAAATTTAAAGTTTTTATGAATTCAGGAACGTATTACTACCCCTAAAAATCAATATACGAAAGTGACCGCTCACAGATTTGCTTTCAAGAGTCAGAGAGATTGGATTGATATCTATAGAGAATTGATATGTAAAACTGAAAGCAAACAGAAAAACGACGAAAGTGATCGATACCTCGTCATAAAATACCAATCACCGTCAGTCTTGTTTGATTAGAAAGATCAGATTTAAGAATGATGGATAGTTCTCTGGCATTTTCACCCTTTTCTCAAAATTAAACATCTCTTTATTGAATGTCAGTGGATTGCAGGTGTTTGAAATAGCATTTTCATGATTGATATATTGCTGCGTTAATGCCTCATAGACAAAGCAGTATCATTCTGTTAAATGAGTGAAGGGGCAGAGTATTTTGCAGAAAGAGAACTATCATGTTCGTTAATCTGTTGATGAGGTTGTATGGGAATTGAGGAGCGGAAAGCAGTGTACTACAAACAATATCAGAGATTGCGATTTCAGGTGGATAACTTGCTGGCATTAAGTTCTCGACTATTGTATCTTCCGATCATCAAGCGTTCATTTTCCACTTATATTTTACATTGCGTTTGTGTGTAAGACAATGTATGTATGACATGACAATGGTTGTCGATAACATTATTGTTCTGATCAAATTTCTAAGATTTAATCTACCAAAAAATATTGCTACAAAGACTATTTCGTTTAAAAAAAAAACGATGATGATTTCTTTTTTCTAGATAGTTCAGTACAAGGGCCTGAATAGTTCTCAGTATACATTCGAAGATTTTCCTCTTTGTTGCAGGAAATGATTCATATATACAAATGACTGTATATTGCGATGTCAGAATATGGGAGTCTTGCTTGAAAACTTTGTATAAGGCCCGAGAATAGCACTTAAAGAATTGAAAACCCTTTTCCTGCATTTGCTGTCGGAAGAGAAACCAATTTAAAGCCCTTTAATGCACAGTAGCCTTTAAAGAGCAAAACCGATACTTTGAAAAATTAATACATGAATGACATTGTTTTGAGTGTTTATACATATTACTGCATGTACGGAATATATTCTGTGAAATATTATCGATTTCGATAGTGATTTATGAGCAAAGGATTTCCCTGTGCCCAGCATTGCGTTTCTCATGGGGGGGGGGGGGTTTACCAGATCTTGATATCATTATAAAAGTGAATCTTTACAGACATTCTTCTTCTTCTTTCGAGTCCGACATCTTCTTTTGTCAAGAATATTAGAATACTATATTTTTACAGAGTATCTAAAGGGTTCTCACGTAGGTAATCGAGCCCGGAGACGGGTAATTTTGCAAAGCTTTTGTGTTGAACAGAGTAATCCTGCCAATTTATGCAGTCTTTGTCCCGTTTGTGCCGATCTGCATGTACGGCAAACGTGCGACTTTCTCAGTCGGCATTGTTGGCAAATGAAGGGTTAAGATGCTCCTATGTCATGTATGTGAAAATCGCAATAAATACGGATTTTGCAAGGCAAGAAATGAATTTTTAAAAAGCCTAATGGTTGTATTACTGAAACCATTATCAGCCATCCAGCGCAAAGCACATCAATCTTATCTTATGTCACTAAGACGAAGTATAAATACTGCAACGTATATACGAAAAATAAGCTTTGTAAGTTGGTAAAGGCGCAAATCATTTTGTACACTGTCATGACTATTCCGCAGATCGGTAAGGTCAAGTCCATGGTTCATTTCTGATACAATAAGAGGAACACTTCAAAGAGTGGGCCTTTGACAGTCTTAACATATTGAGGCGGCCAGCAAAAATTAGGAGAAGTGGAGACAACCTTGGACTATGAGACATATGTCAAGTCCCTTTTCATCCTCTTTCACTCTCCCTCTCTCTCCCCCTCACTTTCTCTCTCTCTCTCTCTCTCTCTCTTTCTCTCTCATTCCCTGGCTACATTCTCTCTCATTTTACCTACCCATTTCTCTCTTTCTCTCTCTCTCTCTATCAATGTCATGAGTTAACGAGTTACAAGATGTTAACGACAAAAACGCTAAGAATTACAAGAAATGAATTCGAAAATGAAATGTCGATTACTTTTCTCTCCCTCTTCCCCTTTCTCTCTCACTCTCTCTCTCTCTCTTTCTCCCTTTTTCACTCTCTTTATAAATTCATGTCTTTCTCTTTCTTTTTACGTTTTTCACTCTAGTATGCACATGATCCATCTGAGTTTAATTTAGACACGGATTTATAATGAGTTGCAAGCGATCCTGAAGCACATGAGTAATGCATCTACCATGCCTTGTATTTCCCGATGAAGCTGAGGAATGCTCAGTTAATTGGGGGAACATGAAACGCCAATAGTTTGTATCCAGGTCTCACTAAAGAGGCAGTCTCACATTGTCAAAAGACCGATGAAAAACCACGCATGACTTCGAAGCGGTAGATTTGAAATCGGTGTGCTATCGATCTGCTGGTGTTACTGGCGTATTTGCTCCCTTTATTTTCAGAGGGCGTGTCCAAATGAGGTATAAGAGACATTTCTGGAGGAAAGTCTTTGCACAGGCTTATAGAATTAGGTTTGCAAGGAGGAATCCTCAAATTGAGGTATTAAATGGTTTGATTAAAATAGATTACAAGTATTTTGGCAAAAATACGTCCAGGAGGTGATGATAGAGGGGATGATACACCAACAGCCCTGCTCATGAAATACGTGGATAGTGTGTCGTCAATTTGTCGTTCATCAACATGGTGTGCGCGAGTGTTTGTGTGTGAAACAGATAGGAAAAAGAGAGGAAATGAAAGAAAGAAATGGCAATCTAAGTAAGAACTTTTCTTAAGACATCTTACATTTGTAAATTTATCTACCTATCATATTTATTTAAAGGGAAAGTTCACCCCAGAAGTTTCACTGTTTCAATAAAAGGAGTTAAACAGGTTAAATTTGAACAGCATTTTAAAAAAAGAAATGAGCAAAATCGGTCAAAGAATAAGAAAATTACACTCATTTACATTTTCTAGTAAATTACTCTCGGCTCTGCAAATTGGCAACACTGATGACATCACATGCGAGCAGCTCTCCATTCACTTTGTACATGAAATTTCACATTTTCTCAATTTTCTTGGAGGCTACACATTTTCTCACCCCATATTCAAAGTATGTTGTTTAAAAAGCAATTCTTCTGAACATACTTTGACTATGGGGGTTATAAAATGTGAAGCTTCCAAGAAAATTGAGTAAATGTGACATTTCAGGCACAAAGTGAATGGAGAGCTGCTCACATATGATGTCATCAGTGTTGCCAATTTGCAGAGCCGAGAGTAATTTACTAGAAAATGTAAATGAGTGTAATTTTCTTATTCTTTGACCGATTTTTCTCATTTCTTTTTTTAAATGTTGATCAAATTGTACTCCTTTTATTGAAATAGTGAAAGTTCTGGGATGAACTTTGCCTTTAAAGAAATTTAGCCTTCGGACATTCCCGGACTTCACACCCTTGGAACGCTCTCCTATAGATGATTTAACACTAAACTGCACCTTACGAAATGAATTAACCTTTTAGGCTACAGACCCAAGAAAAATGGGTGTACCTCGCTCACACCACTGCACACCACCCATTTCTATTTGAAGCAACTGATGAGCATGTTCTCTCTTTCCATGTTAATGTGCAAATAATTTTGATCCTTCCTAACCCAAATCTTGGATTCCCGGGCCCCCTTTCAGCTATTAAAGTGCTGGTGAAATGCAAATAGTTATTCAGAGAAAATTATCGGTGTGCTAAAAGTAAAATGGACGGGAATAAAAGCTTATCATGAACGCGATTGAGAAGCAATCACCAAATTTTGCATTAATTTAACAAAAATATTCCCAAATATGGATTTTCTAAGCTTCTAGAGATTTTCCATCAATTATTTTAGGTTGGATAATAGGCTTACTCTGCGGGGAGTATACATGACATTGTTCAGACAGCCTTTCGAATTATGGCACATTACTTCACACTAACTATGATTCCAACAGTAGAATTATTTAGAAAATCAATCAAAAGTTTCCGCTCTCTGTTAAAATTAATGAACAAGATAAGACAACAAACAACAAAAAATAAATTATAGCCACTACATGTATATCCAAAACGCCTTCAATTGCAGCATTGTAAAAGCAAGACAATGAAAGTAAACTAATAAACTAAGATACTAATTAATCAGTCATTAATTGAGAAAAATTATTAGATTACCAAGCAGACCAAACTGACAAGTTCCAAGTTATTTGCCATTATACATTACGCCTAAGATTTTATAACAGATACTACAGCTTGAATCAGACCAAATATGAAATATATTGATTCTATCTATGTCAGTTAAACCAAAAAATCAAATACATGTACCCTGGACTAGTTCAAAAAAATTCCCTAAAGGTTATCAATGACATACTGAACTTTTCAGAGATTGTTTTTTCAACCTTCAAATAGCGGGCTTATCTCAAATATTTGATCAAGCACAGTATTTTATCATGTTTAATGTGATGCTATGTACAAAACATTTCAGATTAAGTTCAACTTCAAGTTCATTCTTCAAATATTAAACAGAGTAAGCTATCACGCAGGATACGCATGCACATTACCATCGTTACAATCCTTAACCTTCTCGAAAAGGGATGAAGTCCGTATAGTGGTTCATTTTAAAATATTCCTAATAAAATGTACATAAGACAGGATGAGTAAGGCAGGTATACGCCCTTTTAAAACACATAAAATCAATGAAACTGCCTTTGGACAAGACGTATACGGGGCAGTTATCCTCACTCCCCCCCCCCCCCCCCCCCGCCATATATGCCACAGGCACAACACAACAATATATTATCATAAAGCAGTGAACAGCAAACTCTTACTAGGCCTACATGTATTTGTATAATTATACTATAGTATACCATGTGCACGGCGGAATTCTAATTGAAGTATTATCACGATCTAATACAACGAATCTGCTAGCTATACAAATTCATTCACTGCACATTATTGCTTTAGAGGGGAAGACTTTTCAACTTCTCCGCGAGTGAAGTTCGGGTAAGGTCGGTCCCAAGATGTCGCGCACAAAGAGCCTTCACGGATAGCTCTGGAAGACTTACGCTATCTTCACAGCATGGATCTGATAAGCTTTGGGCTGGTTGGTAAGACCGAAATGGGTCGACAAATGTGTCGTGGTGCCTTCGGCCAGACTTAGGGTAAACCGCTGCAGAAGGCACGTGAGGAGGAGAAAGATCTCAGTCCGTGCCAGCTGCTCTCCTGGACATACTCTTCGTCCTGCAGGTTGGGGAAAAGAAAAACTGATATTAGCTCGAGTATAGAAGAAGGATCGTGTGTGTAGCTTCAATGGGTTTATTGCAGAGAAGTGATGGGAAGCTTATTTACATTCTAAAAAAGGGAAATTGAATGAGAATGGTACTCAATATGCTTAAGGTCGGACCCTTTAAGAGAAAAGAATTGTTACTATTTTGGCCCGCTAAATTCATACTTTGGCACTGTCAACGTAATTGCTCAATTTTCTTTCACTCTCTAAAAAAAACAAAACAAAACACTATTTTTTCCACCATGTATTCCAAGGAAACCGTCATCTTTGCAGGTTAAAAAGACACAAGGCCCGTTCTCCTTTACCTGTTCCAAAAAGGAGCGGATCGATTTTTCTATCAAACTCCCCGTCCTCGTTCAGGAACCTCTCAGGTCTAAACTCCTGAGGCTTTTCCCAAATATTAGGGCTCTGGGCCAGATACCACATGTTGAGGGTTATCAAGCCTCCTCTGGGGATGTCGAACTTCCCGATCTTACAATCCTGGGTCGCGACGTGAGGAATGTGCACGGATAAGGTCGGTCGGAACCGCATGCATTCTGCAATAGTCGCCATCGTAAAGGGCAAGCTGAGGCGGTCGGAAAACTGCGGAACGCGGTCCATACCGATGACGTTGTTGATTTCTTCACGAACTTTACGTTGAGCATTTGGGTAGGATGCTAATGTGTGGAGAGCCCAGGCAGTGTTAGTAGACACCGTGTCCCATCCCGCGGCAAGCAGATCGAAGGAAGACACAAGAAGATTAACGTCATCACAAGATTCCGGACTTGTCTGCAGAAAAATAAATAATTATATACGTTAAAAATTTTGAAGATTGTTTTTTTCAAAATACATTCATTCAATGATTTAACTTTTCACAAGTTTAAACCATATTATGTTTTCTTCTTTTACACAGCAAAAGGCTTTTTTTCCATCTGATATGGATAATTTCTGTGCATAGTACAGACGTTCTAAACATGGTAAAGGCCCTAGCCCGTGTCATGATGAGACCCTGATCGCAGATATCAAGGTACGTATGGAACAATAAATATTCACCCGGTCCTAGGCATCACATACCTCGGTTGCTTTTCCGGACATTTCCTGCAGAAAACTCCCAATAAAGTCCGTCGACTCTTGACTTTCACCAAACCTGGCTTTACGCTTTTTAATAGCTTTTCTCAGGAAGACATAGAGCTCTTCCCATAATTTTATAATCTTTCTTTTTGTAGGTGACGGAATTGCAGCGAGTGCTGGGACTGAGGCAAGAATCCCAGCTTCACCTAACAAGTTAAAGATAAGGCTCAAGGTCGTCATGACTCCGTGGAAATCGGAGTCATCGTAGTCAAACGTGACCCCTGTGAGGATCTTCGTAACAACGTTGCCGACAGACTTAGCTACGACTTCTCTTGGATCGAATCCGAGTCCGTTGGTCTTTTCGAATTCTGACAACATGCGTTCTGCCTGTGACACGATGATATCCTCAAAGCTGTTGGGAAAACGTGAATCCCATTATTCATTTTCAGATTTTAAATCGATTTTTTTTTTCTAAACTGAAGGGAAACAATTTAATATTTATATTTCTAAGATTCAAAATACATGAAACTCACCCACGAATTTAACAAAACATTTTAAGGTAAAGGAAGAGAGATTAGGTTGAGAAGAAAAGAGAAAAAAGGGAGACAGGGTAAGAAAAAATAAAAGTAGATTACTAACAAAATGAAAGATGGATAACCGGTGCACTGCCAGACTAAAGAGATGAAAACAAAAAATGTAAATGCCCTTACCTGTTACCGTCAACATCAGCTTTCTTCAAGACGGAGATAAGCAAACGCCGTTGCTCCTTCCACACTTGCCCATTGGCAAAGGCGACTCCTGCGCCAAATCAAACACATAGAACGTAAGATCTCAAACGCTGGGAACTAATTCTGGCTTAACTTACCTATGAAACAAATGGCACTGCAGAAGACGACGAAAAAATTTGCACTTAATTTTGACATTTTGGCCTTTTCAACCCACCCCCCCCCCCCTCTATTTTTGTACATAATTCCTGATCCGCACCTTGTTTGGAGACATGGCTACGAAATACAAACCTGCTTTCTCATAAGGTGGTGTTTTCTTGAGCCTTCCCACTTGATGTAGGAAGACCTTGGATACTGAATTATTCCAGTTGTTTAATATTTAGTGTCGATATTCTTCAGCCTGTGAAATTTTTAGTTATCAAAACAAATTCCCAGCCACAGAACTATCAGGGTAGTTAATTATTTTGTTTCGTGAACCTCACGTATACTTTATATTCATGATTTCATACTCGAGTACCATGTTTATCACATACTGATTTGCTTGTCCCTAGCATCATTCTTTTGCAGATCCATTTTGGGATTTACGGTTTGCGATACCGTCCAGAAGCTTGGTAAATCAATGATAATGATAATAATGATGACAATGATAATAACCAATTGTGTAGAGCTGATAGCGGTCACGATGTGGCGCTCATGACATTGTTCCCCCGTCATAGCACAGCCGCCGAAATAACTATCACTCAAGCATATCAGGTACCCATTTAAACAAGAGAGCAGCAAATGCAGACGTGTGTCCTGCCAAAGGATATTAGAGCCGGGCTGGGATTCGAACCCCGAACCTTTTGATCTGCATGCAATCTGGAAACAAATCTGCTGTAGACCAGCACACCTCTAACAACTTACCAGCATTCTTCCTTCCTGTAAGAGTCTGTATGACCGAAGCGGGCATCCTGTCCATCGTTTGCGGACTAGCCATGATGTCATGACCCAGTCGAACATCGCTCACCACGTACAATCGGCTGTTCACAAGTTTGATGCACATGACGTCGCCATATTTGTTCGTCCATTCGTCTATGACCTTCGCAATGAAGATGAGATCTTGTCAACATAAAATCATCAATGTTTACGAGATATAATTCCCGTATTTATCTTAATGAGATTCATAGTTTTTATTTTGTTATTATAGTAATGATACTAATGATGTCATAAATATAACTGATTACAACGACAACAACAACAACAACAACAACAACAACAATAATAATAATAATAATAATAATAAAAATAATAATAATAATAACAATGATGATTAAAATAATGATGACAATAATAACAATAATAATAATAATAATAATAATAATAACAATGATGATTAAAATAATGATGACAATAATAACAATGATAATAACACGAACTAAAACCCCGGATGAAATACAACTATTACTTTCCTGGATTACTTTTGAAAAGAATAAAGCCAGGAGCAATACTTTTTGCCCCCCCCCCCCCTAAGCTCCCATGTTTTGAACTTACCTCATGGGGATGTTTCCTGGTAGAAAGCAGACTCAAAACACTCCCCAGAATCGGTAGACCCTTTGGTCCAGGGGGGTATTGGTATTCGCCATCATGTTGGAAATATTGGTAGATGAAATAAGAGCACAGAGCTAAGGTTGTTGCTTTGAGAATTCCACTCACTAGAGGAAACTCAGTGATCAACAAAGTCTCAACCGCCATGTCTTCAGTCTGTGTGGTATCTACTGATTGCTGCAGCCGTCAAGTCGTTTGGGTTAGATAAAGAGTCACTTAACAGGGGCGTCGCTTACCAAGTCGGAGTTGAGAAGGTAGGCTACAGAAACGAGACGGCTTACAAGCTAGTTGCAAATTTTGAATGAGAATTAAAATGTTGTGATTTTGGCGATGTGCCGGGAAGACTCTACATATTCAGAGTTTGCTGATAGAAAGTGTTGAATGTAGAATTTCAACACGCGCCCCACCCCTTCCAGTCTGGCGATACCCCTGGAAGTCTTGTGTACTTGGGTATTGTGCTGCTTGATTGTTCAGATTTATCAGACATATCATTAATTAAGAATTATTGTCAACATGGTCAGCAGGTCAATAGCCGTACTCTTTTCGGTCGAGTACAAACGTCTAGGTTATGGCAGATAAGTGTGACGGTGTCGAAGGACATAGACCTGCCCTACCTAAGTGCTGAATGTGGAATTTTAACACCCGCCCACCCCTTTCAGTCTGACGATGCCCGTGGAAGTCTTGTGTACTTTAATAAGCATTGTGCTTCTTGATTGTTCAAATTTATCAGACATGTACCATTTATTAACGAAATAACATTCATTTACATTATCACGATTACTGTCAACAGATCAGTAGTCGTACCCTTTTAATTGTCGGTCACGTACATACTTGGTCTAGTTTATGGCAGATATGACAAATAAGTGTGGCGGTGTCGAATGGACATAGATCTGACCTACCTTAGGCATACTGCCAAAACTAGCCTACTATTAACCGACCAATCAGCACTAGTTAATCTCATCTGCTGTCGATCTACGGACTAAAAATTTGAAGTGTAGTGTAGCAAGCAAGGTTTAGCAAATACCATAAGACATTTTACTCTGTACGTTAGGGATTCAGTATGGTATACAAATATACTTTGCCTTGGGAGTTTCTGGAATTTTCAACATTTAGAATTAACTTTTCGAGAATGTAAAGTTTCACTGTTTGAAAATGAAACCCCTCTCTTTCAAAATGTCTACGTCTGCCCTCCGCGGAAAAGCTGTAATGAAATTTATCATCAAACTTTGATCTAGGCCGGTTATCATGGTTATCAGGCACATGTATTCAAACAATACTCTTAAGCTTGCTAGGGATTTTTGACGGAGACTATTCAATCACAGAATATGAATTGTTAAGGTACTCTCTTGTGACATTACAAGTAACATATCTCCTTTTCCCTCTTTTATTCAAATCTGTAGCAGATTGGACTCTATCCGCTGGCTACGGAAAGGAACCAAACTCTTTTCCGATAGAAAGAATTTAAAGCTCCCATGACAGTTCCAGTGAATTAACATTTGAATTTTACAGCTGAAATTCTTAGCCTTTTTCTTCTTCGCTTAATATTTCCTCATATTCCTTCCACGCCCATCATGCCCATAGCCCTGCCACTGGCTATTGACTTGACAAAAGTGAAATCTTAAAAGCTTAAATATGGCTGAACCATCGTAGGTTAAATTCGGTAAAAGCCCACTGTCCTACTCCCACCTCTCACTCGCACGCACATGACACACGCACCCTTTTCTCAGGCTCGGGAAATGATATAAATGCAGAACTCTACTGGCTGCACACCGATTCCCGTCGCTGGAAAGAATCCCGCCCCGGACCCCTCATGTTCATGTTCTGATACCTTCAGATCTTTGAATTATCATCATAGCGTATGATGTTTTAAAGAAGTTCAAGATGCATATAGTTCTGTCTCATGGTTTATTCCATATCTCCACCTCTCCCTCTCCCTCCCCCTCTCTCTCTCTCTCTCCCTCTTTCTGATTCTCGTTTTCGTTTCCTTTCTATTCCTCTGCCATTCCCTCTTTTGCTCTCGCTTTCTCCTTTCTTCCCCTTCTCTTTCCCGACCCTCACCTTTCTAACCTGCACATCATATTCAGAGATCCTCCAAACGTTATAGCGCTATGCCAGACTGGTATATTATTTTGCTTCTATTGATCTAAATCCCGCTCCTTGCGAGGGCTTATTAAGAGTGATAGGTATCGATTGCCCGCCGCGAGTCACCGATCACTGAAGTAAACACCCTCAGATACACTTAAGTCCTTTCCGTCATCTCTTTAACAACTGCGAGGAATCATGTGACCAGTCTAGAATAAATCAAAACATATCATGCTGACGGAATGCTTTTTGTACATAGCTTACTTGGCTTTCAAGAATGAAAGCTGCTCACGCTATATCGGAATGATCTGAGAGGTAGATTATTTGGTTATGGCTAGAATCACTGTGATTTTTCTGCAATGTTTTTTGTTTCCTTCCGATTGATTCCCATTATTTTTTGTTTAAATCTCTTTTTTCACATTTCTGTACTTAACTAGATATTTAAAAGTTATACAGATAGTAATTGAAACGTAATATACTACACCACTGCTGCTTCTACTTTGTCTACTTCTGCCACTATTTCTCTACCATCATTTCTACTACTACTACTACTACTACTACTACTACTACTACTACTACTACTACTACTATACTTCTTCTTCTTCTTCTTCTTCTTGTTCTTCTTCTTCTTGTTCTTCTTCTTCTTCTTCTTTTCTTTTTTTTCTTCTTCTTCTTGCTACTACTACTACTACTACTGCTACTACTGCTGCTGCTGCTGCTGCTGCTGCTGCTGCTGCTGCTGCTGCTACTGCTACTACTACTACGACTACTATCACTAGCCACTATTTCTATTACTAGCCACTATTTCTATTACTACTGCTACTATACTGCTACTAGTGACTGTTGGAATATTCTACCATTTTTTATTATCATCATTACATTTAGACTTTCTCTCTGTCAATCAGGGAGGGGGTCTCTCTTTCTCTCTTTCCCGAAAGATTGTCTTTTTAATTTTTTTTCAAACCTTAACTCTTTTGATCTCATTTGCTTCCTTTTGCCCCTTAAACGTAATTTTATAAAGTCACATACTAGATGCGATGTATTCATACATCTTACAAATTTTTAACGCGGTGCATTGAACACGTCATTGAATTGTACCAACGTGACTGGAAATATTTCTTTTCGAAATATGCATAATATACATAACTTCACGGTATACATAAATGAGTTCCCTGAAACCCAAGCAAGGTAAGGGATAGCTTCAGTGAATGGAAATGCGTTTAAAGGAGTGCAATTCAATAAGAATTGACCTCTATTCGCGACATTTATTGCGTCAGGATTTGTCTTGATTAATTTCCAAAATCATAATGCAATAGCTACGATTTCATCGCCTTTTAACCAAATAAGAAATAGCAATTTTCCGTACTCGTGACAAGATCGTCACATGCCCGCTAAAAGCCTGTAAACGGAAGTTAATTTCCTGAACGGAGAACATAAATATGGCAAATAATATATAAGGGTAGATTGACAATAGTAATGACGGCTTTCATATTTTATGCATGACATTTCTGTGTCACCTTGGTGCCCTGGATCCTGAATTTTATTGGAGGTTGATAAAAGAATGATAGTGAAAAGTGAGTTTTCAGACCCGCAAGTTTATTTCATGGAACTTTTATCTGCTTATTTTCAAGCAATGAAAGAATATAATAATTGACTAAGTTTGTGTGACAACTTTGTAGATTCAAATACAGTATGAATACAGCGTGAAATATATTTTGAAAAGCCGGCAACTTTTTAATACGTGTGCCCGATTAAGACTTCCTCAGTAGAGTTTGTGAAAATGAAGTAGTAAAATAATAGAATTTAATCTTGACGTGAGGTCGGCGTGACTGGGGAAACGAATACGGGAAAATAAACTTCTAATGAACCAAACTTATTTTCGAGTGTCTAACAAGCAACGAAGAATAAACGTTCTATGTTGATGTGCTAATCTGTTAAGTCTACATGTTGGTTCATTTTGTCATGAGTATTTCAAGACAAAGCAATTTTGCGATGACAGCTTATTTCAAGTGTTCATCAAGACCATGCAGCATTGCATGAAAAGAATTCATCTCTATATCCCAAGGTGAAGTTTTTCATTCCTTTTAGCAGATGACAGAACACATAAATGGATTACTATAATTCAAAAATAATGACAAGCATGTGGTCGTCTGTCGTGTTAGTATAACATCGGCATTAATTGACTTAGGCAGGAATATAAACATGAATTTCTGTCAAAATATAGTTCGTCCAATTGGGAAGAGGTTGTCACGAAAGTCTGAGCAGCATTTTGCATCTTGGCGACGATATAGATATTAATGCAGATGAAATAAGATGGAAGAAATTATATTTGCATTATCCTCAACATGAAAGCCATGAAAGGGGACAAGAAATGTGCTTTTTTTTTGGGGGGGGGTAAGAGAAAATACTTTAATAAGAGGAAATACTCTAAACCTTCAATGTGATGTAGTCACACGTGCAAGCAGAAAAAGAATAAAACAAAGCAGGTTATGGCTCAAGTCGTAATGGCACTATGAACATGACGGACAAAGAAAGCGGACAAAATAAACAACCCCTCATCCTACCCTTCACAATAGTTCTGGTAGTCAAAAGAACATCCCTTCACTGCTATTGTCTAAAATATGTGGAACAGGTGTCACATACATATTACACCTGGAACTACATGATTAAAAATAATAGCCTGTGAAGGGGTGTTCTTTTGACTACCAGAACCATGTGAAGGGTAGAATGAGAGGTTGTTTATTTTGTCCGCTTTCTTTGTCCGCCGTGTTCACAGTGTGGAGTTGACGTTTGACAAAGGAACGGCTCGCAAATGGTTTTGTGATAAAAATTATCAAGTGAGAAGGAGACTTACATAATTTTGTAAAGACTGGCAAAAGACTAAAGATGTAAGTTTTCTTTCTTAAGAATGTTCTTTCTTAAAAATTGCTTACCTGTTTAAGCCGGTTGAAAGATAACAGAGTGAGAGAAAGAAGGGGGATGAGAGAATGCATTACAAACAACAATAGTAGTAATAATGACTAAAATAGTGATCAACTTACAGTGTTTCAGATACACTGTAATGTATTAATACCTACCATACCTTAGAATGAGAAGTAAAGAAGTGGAAAGATGAAGTTTCTTATGTCAAGAGAAAACAGAGGGGAAAAAAACAACAACAACGAAAACTAAACTCAGTGAGGGGAAATGTGACGAGATCGGAAAGTAGGTCCATAGGATGTGCATACTACCATGATTACAGTTTTTATTTCCTTTCATTCTCTTTTGATGAATAGAGCGAAATGACAATGCCACATGCTTGTCATAGTTTGTTGTAAATAGGGCACCTAATTTTCTTTATAGTTCCAAAATCGTGAGTTTCCTGATATAGCATTGCTACATTAAAATAAGCTTCTCTCCTACACCGTTTTTGATGGTTTTAAGCCTCTTCTAAGTAACTTTACCGTGTCAGTACAGTCGCGATGCTGAACAAGTAACGCAGACTACTTTGATATCAGGGGAGCGTTTCATGAAGAGTCTTGTCGGTGATTTTCACTGACTAATTTGCTCTCAGCCAATCAGATGCAAGAATTTTCAGTAGCTTATAACAGTTGTCGGTGAAAATCACCGACAAAACTCTTCATGAAACGCTCCCCTGATCGGCAAGTTGACATTCTGCAATATTGAAATACATACCTGTATTAATGCTTGAAAAATACAGAACCCTTAGCAATGACAAAGTTGTTCATGAATTTGTCTTTGAAAATCAATTTCAAACGTTCTGATATTAAAATAGATAGTGATATTGGGAACGGTAATATATCCATCAACAGGATCATGTAGGCTCCGATGGAATCAATCCACCGCTAATGTTTTAACAATCCTACAATGTCATTCTGAAGGATAGAGGGGATTCAATTTATTGGCAAGAAGGATTATCATTTTGAGCTCCTCATTGATTCGAAACCCCATGCTATTAAAAAGTTCGTCTGAAAGTAGCATAATGTTCGTTTACATGAAATAGCTATAAACTGTAGTTAGCATGGATATGCTCCCAGGCGCGGTTTTACGGGGGCTTTGGGTGCTGAAGCCCCCCCCCCCCCCCCCAAAAAAAAAAAAAAAAAAAAATGTTGACGACATAAGTGCAATTTTAATATCATATAGATTCTAATGTAATGTCCTTGTATTTAACCCGCATATCAGAATAGAGAGGGAAATTGAATGGATAAAGAGGAAAAAGGTTAATGGAAAAACCGGGGAGCGCTCGCTCGCATTGTAATGATCTTAACCAATACCGGTTATATTACTGTTCTTAAAAAAAAAAAGGAAATAGGTTTGCATCTTGCATCCAAAGTTTATGCTATTTTTCTACTCATTAATTGTTAGTTAGGCCTATTATAACTGCAATGATTCCGGAGCGGCAATGGGGGTTGACTTAGATGAATTTTCAGGAGATAAAGGCCTGTGACCATAAACCTATTCGCAATACCCTCTGTGAGAACGAAAGATGCCGACAAATATCATTATGCGTTACTGAATCACGAGAAGGGAATAGTATAGCCATGATAACCCGGTCTCAGTATTAAAAAAACATTGTTGCTCGCTCATAAATTCTAGAAACGAAAAAAGATGTTTTCGATCAGCAATTACTGCTTCGCTCGCTCATAATATTTAGAAACGTTTCTACTTATGGTTTTGGACAGGAAACAATTAACAGGACCAGCGAGGTTTTCAAACTTTGTTAATGAGGTAACCAAAATAATATACCATTCAAATATCTTATAGGCCTAGAGTGTATTTTGATGAAAAATTTAGATGTCTCTTTTAAAGCAAGATGTGGTTATTTTTGGCTCTCTCGCTTCGCTCTCTCGCTTCGCTCTCTCGCAAAATAAACAAATAGTATGTATTTCGATCAACCCTCCCCCCCTTCCTCGAAACGGATTTACGCCGGTGTGTATTATATTTTGTACATTTATTTTCTCGCTCTCCTCGCTCACTCATAATAATAGCTAGATAAAAGAATTATTTCGGAAGGCAAACGAATTGCAAGGGAGGTGACCGAATGTACTTTTTATATTTTATATAGGCCTGTGGAGTCTATATTTCCTTGCTCGCTTCGTTCGCTCTTTAGAAACAGGGTGGTTTTGGACAGCAAAAAATCTGCCAGTGAGGTATATCTAGCGAGGTGGCCAAATAGACCATTTAAATAAGTCAGTCTAGGGTGTATTTTGATGACAATTACAGCAAGAGGTGGTTATTTTTGGATTGCTCGCTTTGCTCGCTTGCAAATTAAAAAAGTAGTAGATGTGTATTTTCAAAGTCCCTCTTGCGCGTGCACGAGTGTGTGTGTGTGTGTGGGGGGGGGGGGTTATTTCCCTCCCACTTCTCAGTCGCTTTGCTCTAGCTCTGACATATACATATCCTCCAAGCCCCCAGTAGCCTCCCCCCCCCGAATCCTTTGCTCTAGAACCGCGCCTGTACGCTCCATAATAATTTGCGAGGCATAGCCGACCTTCAAACATTTCAAGGTGTTACCGCTAAAACCGCGATAAAACAATTTTTCAGTTGTCATTAGGGAGTTTTTCTCTTGCGTGCGTCTAATTTGGCGTTTTATTGTATTTCAAGGTTTTAATACGAAGGCATTGGTTATGATATCATTTATTTTCCTTCTCTCACTCTTAATTCCCCCTCCCCCTCTCTCTCTACCTCCCTCTCTATCAAATATATATATATATATATATATATATATATATATATATATATATACATATATATATATATATAGGAATCAGAGTTGGTAGTAGAATGCCATAAAAAATAAAATCATAGATTTTAAAAGAAAACGGAGCATAGCTCTCAAAAATGAAAGGCGAAGTCACACTCTTCGTCAGTGCCCACGGTGTGACAAAAAGATGTAAATCAAAATCCGTTTCTGAAACAGACGAAAAAAACACGTCTGTCCATGGGCAGACGGATTGTGAAACTCACCTTTCAAAAGAAATCAACGCGCTGAAGATGGAGATGGCGCGAAGTAAATAACGCATCCCAAGACGCGTTGTCATGACTGCAAGATGACAATGGCGAATCTCCGGCTCCAAAACAGGAAAATCTGAAAAGGGCCTCACCGCCAACAGTCATAGAGTAGCAGTAAACAGGTAAAAAATACCTAAATAAAAGTGAAAATTAGTCTGCGTGGCATCTGGAAAATACAGGAATCAGAGTTGGTAGTAGAATGCCTTAAAAATAAAAACATAGATTTCTCTATCTCTCTTTTGCGTTTCCTCTCTCATACTGTCTGCCCCTGACAACCTCACTTGCTCTACTGTCGACAGGTACTTCTATTATTGCAACCAAACTACATTTTTGCTGAAATTTATTATCTAGGTCACAAATTAAAGCACTCCCAGGCCATGCAGGCAGAAATAAGCTTATGTTTTAGTTACATTCTTTGCAATTTTCTGTGATTAAGTATGGAAATGACATACATCAAATTGAAAAAAAAAATCCATTTTCTAGTCTCCCTCGAGTCCCTATCATAGACCTTCTCTGAAGGTTACGTGTATCAACATCATAATTATGAACCGTTTGAAACAAAATATGCTTGGATGAAACCCCCTAGCATTTCTGACGACCAAACAACGTCATTGACACATTAATACTGTTTTTTATACAGTTCGTAAAATTTTTATTTATTTTCTTTTTTTTTTAAAAGAGAAGCCCGGTCAGGTTACATGCTTAGAAGTTATCTGTCCAGACTCGGATATAAAAAATACAAAATGAAGAACACATGCGATACCTACACGCTGAACTTGATCAAGGTGACACATATCGATTACGGCCCTTTAAGTGAGAGAGTCCAGTTCATAAAGTTGAACTGAATACCACCTCCTGGTTTTAAGGATAAGGCATTACTTATGATTCAACTTGTAAAATTATCTTTTGTATGTATCATTTGGTTCTTCGTTTAATACTACGCTGCCAAATTGAGTATACATTATTTTAATACGCTCAGTAGTTTGACAAAATATATTCACCTTTACGGCAGATAAAGCAGACAGATGAGAAGAGAGGATGAGAGCAGAGCATGAAACATGGCGGAGAGGGAACATGCAGAGAGATATCGAGAAGTGGAAATTGAGAAAAAGATTTTTTTTTTTAAAGAAAATAAGAGAGAGAGAGAGGGAGAGAGCACAGGAAAGTGTACTTTCTTAAAGGCTGTTTTTCCCCAAAGCACAAAAGTTGAAGCACTAGTTGTTCACTTTCTTTTTAATTCTATTTAAGCGCTATAACTTTTTAATCGTTTTCTCTTGACAGCCTTCATCGCTTTTCAAAGACAACATAATATGCATCCCTGTCCCAGCCTTTAACTTTCATCATCATAATGTGAATCGTAAAACATATAAAGGCTGTCGGGAAGGTACCATTTATCCCTTCTTCGTCTCGAAAAATCCAATAGCGACCCATATTTTATGCTTCATTTTTGCATTATCGGTAAACGATGGTGAAGTGTCAAACGTCAAATTTGACTGAATTATATGCGAATTTGTCAAGGTACCAACGCTTCAACTCAATTTCTTATCGCCTATTGGAGACTGAGGCACTCATGCTTCGGGATTTAGTGGCCTGTGAAATGTATCCTTTCATGTGTATAAGAGTCATCTTTTGATATAAAGAGAAAGAATCGGTTTGTTTGTTTGTTTGTTGTTGTTGGGTTTCTTTCTTCTTTTTTTTTTTCTTTCTTCTTTGCGAGTGCCATATTGATATATATGATACATGCTAACTTAAAATTCATTATATTCATTTTGAGGATAACAGAATGTAATGATAATGATAATAGTAATATTAATAGTAAAAATATTGAGATTATTTTGTGGTCAATACATTTCAAAACTTGCTTAAAGGTTTAGAATCACATGAAAGATTTGTCTAAAGCCAGGCCATATGTGAACGAGGTGTTATCACTAATTCTTTGTCAACATGTTCAAAGTACATATATGGTCGCCCTGTGGAGAGTACATAGGGTTATTCCCTCTGTGGCTGAGAACGTGACATGCAATATGGGTAAACTATATTTTGGCCGTTCTCGTTTCACTATTTTCACACTCAACATCCACTGTGAATTCTATGAAGTATGAGAGCTTGTCACAGCGTGTCACGTACTGTGTCATATGATGTGGAAACAGTGTGTTCCGGTGTGTTGCTTTGCCAGCACCATAGAAGTTTTCCAAATAACCTCCGTATTTACATTGCGGTATAGGCCTACTGTGGTACATAAATTTTGTGATTCCCTGAATCATGTGTATTTACTTAAGGAGAAGGAACAAAGAGACAAGCCGAACCTTGAAAGATAATAGAGAAAATCTGAAATTTTTTGTTGTCTACAAAAACCTGCTATTTTGAAGCGATATTGCAAATTTGAGGATCGCCATAGAAAGTAAATCAAGACTTTTCAAACTTTCACACTTTTTCATTTCGTATCCGATTTTGATTTGCCTTTTTTATTGCTTCTCTCTGTCCTCTCTTTGCTTAAAACTGACGTCTTGTTTCCTGGGTTTCGTTTTCCTTCAAGACTGCATCAACACTGCATCAAATATTGTATGTGAACAGAGTGAGTGCAGTGTGCCTACAACAACGTTTTTTAATCGGGGGGGGGGGGCGGGGGCGAGGAGGTGTGTACGTATGAGGGTGTGTGCGTGAGGGTGAGTGAGTGTTGGGATCACTGTCCAGTGTTCATATTGAAATGAATATTGAAGTGAAATTCACTTCGCAGGAGCAGATGAATCGTATTAATATGTGATGGATACAACGATAATATATGATGACATCTTACTATAATAAACAATTCTTAATGGAAGGAAAATATCAAACGATCGAGGCGAAAATTCTTAATTGCTGTGAGCAGTTTCAAAAAAGATAATTACTGTGACCTATTGCGGATACTTTCATCAGAATCTGATCTAAGATTTGTTCAATTAATTTAGAAAGTTGATTGTCATTTTATCAAGGGGGAGAGGGGGTGGGGCTTGATGAATTTTGCTCTCCTGTATGCCTCAGACCGAAAAAGGATTTTATCAAAGCGTGATAATACACATACGCACACACCATCTCACTTGCAATATGCCATCGCCTTGTGTATATAGTGCAAGATGAAGCTTGATCACTTTTTGCCTGGTATTAAAAGTGCAGAGCCTATACATTTCTTTCGAATTTGTTTTCTTTATTTCTTTATATTTCCTTTCTATCTCCACTTTTCAGTCGGTATTTGCTAACTTTCCGTTCTTCTCCTCTCTCTGCAATGTGCAAACAAATTTGTATTGAAGAAAATATTACCAGGGTCGATGTATCTCCTCCATACGTCATAATTCGAATCAAAAGCTGTCCTTGAAAGTTTGCGCTTCGCCTTTAGCTTTGAAATTCCAATATACTGAATCCAAATACGATTAGAGAAAAGACGATTATTACTTTTGTCAGTCAAGCATGGTTTTCATAGACAGGAGTATTGTGCAAATAAAAGGTTGATCCCGAATGAAATTGACGTTTATTTGCTCTGTATTCTTAAATGAAAGAGAGAGGGGGAGGAGGAGGGGAAGAGGAGGAGGAGGAGGAGGAAAGAGGAGGGGTTGGGAGTAATGCCAAGGCGAAAGTAGTATACATACTGCCATTTCATAACATGAAATTTCGAATTTAAAGATAAATTTGAGTAGTCGTCAGGCGATTTCATTTGAAAGAAACCGTTTCAAAAATTGGAAAAAAAAGGTTTATTAAGCAGTAAACTTTATTAGTGTATTATGCTGAGGTTTGGAAATCATAATTGCAAAGCACTGTACACTTACATGAAGGCAAATGTTCCGGCCGATTAACACTCGAGATGTTTCTTTTCATACTTCAAATTTTAGGGCATTTGAAGAGTGATCCTTTTCAGGAATATTATTTTCTAATATGGTTTTCTTCCCAAATAACATAAAAATAATGAGGAAGCTCACGATTAATTATTTGTAACCTTTCCCAGAATTCATGCTTCTCTCTACATCACGCTTTGATAAAATCCTATTTCGGTCTGAGGGACACAGGAAAGCAAAACTTACCAAGCCCCCCCCCCCCACCCCCTCCTTTCCCTTAATAAAATGACATCAGCTTTCCGAAATGAACAAACCTTAGATAAGATTCTGATGAAAGTATCAGTATTTATAGGTCACTGTAATTATCATTTTTATTTTACTGCTCAAGAAGAATTTCGCGTCAATCGTTTGATATTTTCCTTCCATTAAAACTTAATTATTATAATAGTCAATCAACAAAAAGTCATAAATTTGCAGATAAATCTTCATCAGTTTTGCACCTTGTTTTCCACTTCTTCTAGATCATCTTCTTTACCCAATAATAATTTTCAGCTATAGAGCTGGCTTTTGTGTGTCTGTCATAAAGCAATTTTTTTCAATCCTATTTTTCCCCTTTCTATGTGTCTACTGTTAAATATCCGGACTATATTCGTTGAAACACACAACATTGCACAAGCATGTCTGAATGTAATACAGTTATGGCAAATGGAAAAGTTGCATAATCATTTAGCATGTTTAGGATACGTTACGATGTACATGTATGTTATGTGACAAGCTGAACTCTTTGGAAATGAGTGAGGTTGGGTCGCGGGGGGCTTTAGAACCTTTGCGCCCCCCCCCCCCCTTCTGCTGCCCACGTGACACCCATATATCCGTTCAAAAATTGCATTTACAAGGGAGATAATAAAAGAATTATAAATCGATTAATTCAATACCGTACATTAATTTTCCCTGCCTATCTTCTCCACAATTTGCACTCAAACTCGTCCCATAATTTAAAAACAAAGCATGCACATTCAGTTACATGCATTCAGTAGGAACCGCGTCATACAACAGCAATGCAAATAAGTCGCATTGCACACTATACACCCTTTTCATTTTTTAAACAAGAAATAAAAAGCTTTTAGTCATATCACTTTCTGTTTTCACTTATTATTCCCCAGTATTATCCCGGACATACATTAAATTCAGATTTGTAGGGGAAAGGCAAGTGCTATATCAACCTTTGTCATGGTTATTGTTAATCTCACGGAGTCATTATTTTTGTAGTATCCAATAACCGTCACACAAGCATGATGTGTAATGAAATATTGTTTGAATTTGCTTGGTTTCGTAGTTCCTCTTTGATCGAATCGTTATTATAGCTCAGTCTTTTGAGTGATATATTATATTGATATGATCAGTGTAAAGCTGGCATTGAGAGTGACTGAACTGACAACATGGACAAAGAACTCGTTGAATTCGAGTACAAATGTATTTTGTCCTTCATATACTGCAGAAATATCCTGGAATTTGTATTTTCAAATCAGCTGAAAAATTTCGCAATCAGAAACTAATTTGACTTAAAAATTTAATCAACATACCATATAGAAGTAGAACATATTTGCTGTCAATGAGATATGAAGTAAAGGAATCGAAATATTGCATGTCGTGACATGCATTTGCCAAAGTAATTTGAGGCAATTTTGGAGAGCCTTCAGTGTTGACAATATTGGTAATTATGCTTCTCATATTTCGATCAGGTGTTGAATAGGAGGATGTTAACAACACAATAGCCGTGTAGTATGTCATCAAGGCCCTCCTTATGAACATAAACATCAAGCGCGGCTAGCTTATAATGATTTTGATTTAACGACTTTCACTGTGATTTATTGAAACTAAATCACAAGCACTCATTATAATTTTATTGCTTTCTCGTTAATGTATGACGCATGAAAATATGTTCGTACAGGCTGTTTTAGTTAGCGATAGCCTGAAGTTTTAAACAACGACCCTTATGAAACCCACCAAAAAGGACCGCCCAAAGTTTCAGAAAAAGGCTCGTTGGTGTCCCAATCGCAATAGTTCAGTGGCTCAAATCATTGGCACCCGAAAAGCGTGACAGAATATCTGAACTGCAAGACTTACCCTATTCCATGTACTGCATGCTCCTGACAAAGTAAGGCTCTACTCAAAGATTTTCTCCCTGGAAGTGCGTTTATAGAGTTTGTGTCTCCAGACCACAAAGTTACATACGCACTAATCTACTCTATAGTCCAGACTAAACACAACAAAAAGTTAACTCCCCACCCCCCCCCCCCCATTCAAAATAACATAATTTTTTAGCGAAAAAGTTTTGAGCAAAATATTTTGGCAGGGTGTTCCTACAATCATTATTAACTTATGTGTGAAAATGAGATTGACCCGCCAATATGCACGAGTGAACAGACATTCAAGGCAAAAATGTCACTTTTCAAAAGTCACAAGAGTCATTGGGAGGGGGGGGGGGAGAGTCTGTGAAACAAAACTTTGGCGAATTTGGTTTCTTCCATCGCTTGACCTATCCCTGACACTTTTCATGTTTATCACAGTAGGGTGAACACAGTTTTTTTTTTAGGGAAAAAATGATGTTCAGCCCTCCTAAAACTACAAAATCCATTCAGTTTATGGAAAGAATTGGCATCAACCAACAAGAGTTAGCACATATCGGGTAGTCGTTTTTTTTTCCGGCATTAAATAGTAAATTTTTAGCATGTCTTGCTTAATCGTTAAAAATGTGCTCACTCAACCATGACACAACCATGACATAACCATGACATAACCATGATAAACATCAACAGCACTTAAACATACACCAAAAAAAGCCTGTTTCACAGACCCCCCAAAATGGCTTTTGAAAAGTGACATTTTTGCATTTAGTGTCTGCTCACTCATGCATGACTTGATAGATCAAGCTCATTTTCATATAGAAGTTCGTAATTGTTGAAACACTCCTGCCAAATTATTTTGCTCAAACAAAACTTCTTCGTTAAAAAGTTATGCTATTTTGAATTAGGGGGGGGTACTTTTTTGCTGTGTTTAGAATCAAAAAATCATCTTTCACTGCCCGTAAGTGTTCGCGTTAACATTAAAAGCTCGCTCGTGGTTGTGAAACGAGTAGGCTGAAAGTTACGAAACCACGAGTAAGTCCACACGATCTGATACTACAAAATAACATTAAGATTTAAAAACCAGGCGAGGAAAGTTCAACTTTAGGGAATCTCGTGAGAGATCGAGGGTACTGAAATGGATCCCCACGAACTCATCATCTGAAAGCTATAAAAAAGGCTTAATGTACATGATGAAGGAACTTAGGGTCCATTCCCTTTCAATAGAGTTTATCTAGAAGTTTAGATGCCGGTGTAATCATGATAATGTCAACACTTGGCGTTATAAGATCATTATGTTTCAGGCAGAACTTACTGTGTTTACTTAAAATGCATCGTGTAAAGATGTGACAAAATTTACAAAGGAAAGATGTTTTGAAAGGTGATTTATTACTGACCAAGAACCTAGTGTGGCATTTCCCCTTCATAATATACTACATTAAGGGGGGGGGGGTGCATAGCAGCTTCAGTGTTCAATACCATCCTGTTTACATGCAGTAAATTCATAATCATATCAAAAGCATTTTAGTGCAAACCAGAAGTTCACATCAGGCGGACAGCGATGGAAGGTAACAAACATTGTTGGCTGATTTTATTTTCATGTATCATTTCTATGTGAACCACTGAAACGCGAGACATAGAGGAAAGTGTACGAAAATACATGCTAATGACAAAACACAATCAGTATACATACACCATGCAATAACAATTTTAATTATTCGCATCACATCGTGAAATGATTTTCTCTTTCCTTTAACATGTTTAATCTATTTTACCTCTGATTTATGGAAAGCTTCACGTCACCCAAGAGGCGAATTTAACGTGTCGTTCGAGTTGTAAAGGGACATATCCGACCCTTAATAGTCCTACATTGTTTGGAAACCCTATAATCAGCCCGAGAAGAAATCACACCTAATCACAAACATTTGGACGTTTTGTTGTTGCTGTTGCTATTATTGTTAAGTTTTAGTAATACAAATGATATAGTGGCGTTTCTTCTGTGGCACTTGCATCCCCCATTAGATTTCCAATAAGGAAAAAGGGAAGGGAGAAAAGGGGAATGAAGAGAAGAGAAGAGGGAAATAGAACGATTCTATACCCACCCTCCCTTTGAATAATGCTCAGTTTACTTCGTATTTTATTTACCTAACTACACGTACCCCCCCCCCCATCCCCCCCCCCCATTCCCCCCCCCCCCTCCCCCCCCCCCCCCATCCCCCTTCAGGTGCCGGTGCCTCCTTTCCAAAATTCCATAGGCTGATATCCCGGTATAGGTGTGAATATATAGTATTTAGTTTAAATTATTGAGATTAATTCTGTAATGGTATGGAGAGTGGTTTAACAATGAGCACAATACCCACTGAGTATAATAGTGTAGAGAGGAACAAAGTGCGACATGAAACGTGAGCATCTGTAAACAGGTTAAAATAGAATCGTACTTTTGGTTATTATTTCGATATTCAAAGGTCATCCTGCAGGCCTACAAGAAAGTG
>CM057166.1:9746908-9765741 GCA_029962745.1 Echinometra lucunter | reverse complement strand
TGTTTCATGAAACACCCCCCTAGACTCTAGATTCTTCTACTGTAGTCGTAGACTTTGCAGTCACACTTGTAGTCGTAAGCTCATGTTGTATGATGAGGGGCCCTATAACTATGCGCACCTAACATTCACTTGAAATTGACAAGCTTTTCCTTTCAATTTCCTCTAATGGCTGACCTCAGTTTAATCTTCATATCTTAGAGTCTAATTGTGCCGAAAATCTCATTAAAATTTGTGTAAGAACCAAGAACAATATCATTTTCACAAGAAAAAGCGACGATGTTTCATAATGTCGGAACGTTATTTGCCGCTAGTTAATAGTAGATGAATGCACGATATGCCTTAAAGGGGATACCCAATGCTGAAACAATGTTAGTTCATTTAAAAGAGCGTGATTTCATTAGCAGAAAATCATCTGCCTAAAATTTTTTTAAAAAGTCGTGTTGCCAAGGAAACCCCAAAATGTGGTAAGATTTCAGGATATTTTTGACCCCTCAGCTGAGACCCAGTTTCAACTGGGTACCCACTTTGACGTCAAAATGACGTAAAAGTGGGTACCATGTCGCGCAATTCTAGCAAAATGCGCGCAAGGTATAATACACATTGTACAGTCTAGCGCGCGGCACAACTGCAATGCGCGAAGCAGGGTACCCACTTTGACGTCATACCCCATCCTCAAATTTTTTGGTCAACTCTTGACTTTTTATGAGAAAATTAGCCAAAATGCATTGATTTCGATTGAAAATCATCAAATTTCTAATGTTATTCTTCTTATAATTCCATTCTCGATCATATATCCAAAAAATGTTTACCATTGTGTAATCACTTTAAGGCCTCCACACACCGGATCCGACATTCGACAAAACGACACGACATCCGACACCCGACACGATAAACCAATAAAAATTGGTGCACACCACTCACGACATAACCTGAAAAAACGTGCCGGTTAGCAAATTGTGTCGTTTTCGAAGATGAGAATGTCGTGATGGAATTCATTTGAAAATCATCAAGAAATCTTGAAAAAAAAATGCAAAGATCAAGAAGGAAATGAATCATTTTGATTTGGAGATCACTCATTAGTTTTCCCTAAAAAGTTTTGAATTGCATCATGTGTACCCCGATCGCACAAGTGCACAATGTACGTTGAGAAGATAATCCCTATTCGTCGCTCCCTCCCCCTTCTGTTCCTTTCCGTCTGTCTGTCTCTCTCTATCACTCCCTTCATTAAAATTCTTTGCTAAGTACCCGTGTTCCATAAAAGTTTTAATGCGTCATCTTTACTCCCATTCAACACTTGCACAATTCATGAACTCATGGTTGAGAAGAGAAAATATTTCCCAATCTCTATATCCCCCTCTCTTTCTAGGTTCTCTCTATATTTCTCTCATTTTACAACTCTCTTCATTTAAAAGGAGTCCAGTTATGATGAATATGACTGTAATTGAAATAATAACAATTCTTCACAGAACAAAACCTTTTTTTAAATACTGCTATTCAAATCGTTCAAGGACAAGTATGAATACTGCAAACATCTTCAAAATTCAAATACCTTTGAGTACACACAAAATGCATTATTCAAGCAAACATTATATCAAGGAGAGGACATGTATGTGTTAGGTACTCACTGTGATGTATAAAGACACACACTTCATTAAAGTGCAAATAATTTACCCCCAAAGGGTCTATGATGTCAAAGCAATTATACAAAATACAGCTTGCCAAATCCCCCCCCCCCCCCAGACATCCGGAAATATACATGTGTACCTTCCAAGACTCAATCGACAGCAAAGGCCAAATGGTTATGCAAAAAAAAAAACACATCATATTGTTTTTCTATGACAGAAAATTTAATTAAAAAATGAAAGTCCCCACTCATCAAACTGCAAAAATACAGAATTAACAAATTACAGGAGCAGTAACCAGTTTACAGATGTGTTGCTACAATAAATAAGGAAAGCAAAGCACAATAATATTGTGGAGCAGATTAGGTCAGAGCAGACAGGGGAAGAATATCTGTTTGGGTGATTAGTACCCAAGTGACTGGCAAACAATATCAAATGAGCAATGTCTGAATACACTGTCTTTCTGGCATTTCATGATCTGCATGAAATTCAAGGGAAGCAAGATCTTAACAGTTAAGTCCTGAAAAACTATGGGGATATTTTGTTCGGAAAAAAAAAATAGCAAATTGAAAAATATTTAGTCCTTGAATTAAATATCAGTAACATTTCAAGATTTCATAATAATTCATTGTCATATAAAATACACAAAATGTGTCTTTGGGCATGATAAGGTGCATAAATGAATAAAAATAATACAACATAAAGTAACCTATATACTGACATACATAAGACACATTTCAAGATAAAGACATTTAATCAAAATGGAAAAAAATGCTATAGAAATCCAATGTATTATCATCATTATTATTATAAAAACACATTTGATTTGATATATGATTCGAGTTCCTGTTCTTAGTATGCCCATGACAGGGGCCGCAGAACATTTTTTGAAGTGGGGCTGTAGCTTCCTGACAGCCTGAAGATCTTGGGGCTATATGGTTTTGTAAACTAAAATGACCAATTTACAATTTAGAAACAAGTTCGTTTTGTTTTGTCTTTGTTTTCTTTTTGAATTGTGAGCTAAGGAGGGCTGCAGCACCCCCCCCCCTCCTTGCTTTCACGACTCCTGCATGACATCGACAAGTTGATTTTTAATTACTAATAACAACCATGTGATTAAACATCAAAAAACGTGTGGGCCGTAGGACTCGTGGCGTGTACTTAAACTTGTGACACAATGGCACATATGATTTCATAGATATAATGTAGAAATTCGCTCAGACTCAGGTGTTGTAAAATTTGTCCCACTGTAGAAAGTCTTTCTTATAACTCCAAGGTAAAATTCAGAATGCTGAAATGAAAAAAAATAATGTCATTTTATAGTCAAATGCCTCTTTTGAAGTCTGATTTGTGATCATCTGCTTAAATTCCTGATCTGGGGAAGGGGCGTGCCGCTGTAAGAACCATCATGACCATGGGATGGGTTTTGGTGGCACAGATGATAATGTTGGATACTGATGGACTGGGGAAGATACACTGCCATACGACATGGGGGACTTGCATTTTCTTTTGTCTCCCTTCAGCTCTTCAGAACTTTTTTGTCTATCAGCCTGAAACTGGGTCATGAATTCTGCATTCCACAGAAGATGTGCACAGCTCCCTACAAAAAGAAAAGAAAAGAAATGAAACAGTGACACAAATACACCAGCCCATCAGCAAGCATTACAAGGATTTTTTTTTTTCAAACCAGGCTAAAATAATTATCAAATTGACTTGTATAGGACTGCTGGGACATAATATCTCTTGTGAAATAGGCACAAGGTAGACATGGCAGAGTTAAGGTAAATCACTCTGTGAATTCTGACACCATATTACAGTTCCTGAAATCTACTTTAAAAAAAAAAAACATAACTATAATATGATGACAAAGCGGCACAACTTGGCAAGTAACTATCAGCCATCCTTTATGATCTTTTGGTGATGTTTTCATATATTTCCAAATCAGAATGGTTTTCCATAACCAAGACAAGCTTTCATATAGTTAGGTAATATTGTTTGAGTTCTTAGGAGATTGAAATGTCAATGATTTTCCCCCATAAACTAACTCAAATGATTTATAAGATATTCAAAAACTTCTTTACAAAGTCCTGATTCCAAAAAGGGGATGCCGTGGTAAAATAATCATTCTGTGCTATATAATTAATTACAAATAAAACTGAAAATACACTCTTAAAAAAATCAGTAAAAAATGACTAGATAAAAGGGTCAGCTGGGTGCAACTAAAATACTAGTCCTTTTTTTTTTTTTTTTTTTACTATATTTCAGTCATTTGTGACTATTTTCTAGTAGTATTTTGACGAGAATGTAGTAACTTTTATGACTAGATATATCAGTTGCACCCAGCTGACTAGTCATCTAAGTCATTCTGACTGATTTGTTTTTAGAGTGTAGCTTACTCTCACGCATGCTGCATATAAGTGAAATGAAGACCACTGGTACATCAGTAAGTTTTTTCCAAGGGGTTGGCACCACTTCAATTTCATACTTTCCATCCTTCTTTCTCATGTAGCTGCGTCTCTTGGAACAGTCTTGATCTTAAATGGCTCATCTCCTGATACATTTAGCACCTTCTACTGTAAAATAAAGAAAGGAAAAGGATACTGTATTTTGCAATTTATTTAAGATGATTTGGCAAAAAAGGATATTCTTTGGTCAGGACAAGAAACAAAAATAAAAAAAATCAAATGAATAAAAAATAAGAAAAATGGCAGTAATGATTAGAATAATTATGATAATGCTGTCAATAATGAAAGAAAAAAACCGTGAATAATAAAATTAATGAATGAATGGTGATAATTGTTACAGAATTAATCTAGTAGCAAAACAACCTTAACAGGAAAAAGCACGTGCTTGCCTTGATATTTACGCATATAAAAAAAAAAAAAAAAATTGTTTTTATGGGGGGGGGGGGTGTAGCTAGTGGCTGTGTATAAATATACCTACAAAAGTGTCAAAAGTGGGTTTTTCATTTCCTATCTAAAACTGTGGAATCTATAAGTTCATATCAGAGTTGAAGGAAGAAGAAGTAAAAAAAAAAAAAAAATTACCAGATATGTCAGGTTTGCTGGCCACCTCTTGAATCTTGGCTTGTGTGTCTTTGTAGACAGATTCTTACTGTAAAAGACCTCATGCTGCAAAAAATAAAGAGGGAAACTGCATATCAATACACAGATTCATTAATGCAAAAGATGGGGAGAAAGTTGACAAAACCAAGGATAACGAAATAAATCACCCCCCCCCCCCCCCCCCCGCCTGGTCATTTTAGACTCTTCCAATTAACAATGACATACCAAGAGAAAAATACTGATTATTTATTCAAAATGCCAGGGTTTTACTTCCATGGAACACTTTGTCTAACATGCATGTAGTCACAGAGACTCTCTATAATCCTCCCCCCCCCCAAAAAAAATGTTCTGTTGTGCTATGTCATACTCATGGACATGTTTCTAATTTTGCAGACTTGTCTTCCTACCCTCTCTGTTTCTTTGAAAATGATAAACACTGCTAACTCCGGGTGCTCTACATGTACATTTTAACTTTATAGGCTTATTTAGCAAACTGATTGATAAATGGTGGAAAGAATTCATTTTGTATTTTTGTCACCCCCCCCCCCCGATCTCTAACCCTAACTGTTACTGCTAACGTTATAGGGAAGAGTTACTCGTCCCCTGTCTCTAGGGGGCCTAACCGTTATAGTAATATGGCCTAAATCCTACCCCCCCCCCCGGGGGGGGGGGGGGGGGGCACTCACATTTGGAAAGGGTAGACTAGGGGTGTGTGGTCCCAAAATCTGAAACCATACCCTTATAAGATTAAGAACTGAAGTTGCTTATGAACTGAGGGGCTTAAGAACTAGATCTACATCCCTGATAGCAGACGTACGTCTTTAAGACGTCATAAAATGGTCTCAAACTGGTCCACACGTCATACGTCGTATAGACGACTATTTTGCGACGACAATATAACGTCTTTTTTATGACCAATATTTCCCCACTTTTTGTTTGACCATCATATGATGTATATTTGACGTCGGCTATTTACCACTTTATTACGTCTTCTCTAAGACCAGAATAAGACGGGGTTTTTACGTCAATTATTTCCCACTTTTTAACAGCTTTTTAAAGACCACAATATGACGTGTTCTTTACGTTATTTTTTACATCCATTATAGGCCTATTGCTAGGCCCTAGCAATTTCTTATGGCTTGTCCAATAATTATAATCAACAATAAAAATCATTATCAATATCATCAGTAGGCCTAATTAATTAATAGGCCTAGTATTAATTAATCAGTATCATTAATTATCAATATTATTGCTATTGATAATTATCATTATCAATAACAATAACCATTATAAACTGCATTTTTAAGACATGATATTAATTCAAAGGAGAAATTTTTAATTTGTACCCCGAAATAAGGTAAGCGTTCCATGAAGAGTTTTGTCAATGATTTTTATTGACAACTGTTATAAGCTACTAAAAATCCTTGCATTTGATTGGCTGAGAGGAAATTAGTAGGTGAAAATCACTGACGTGACTCTTCATGGAACACTCCATCATCTCATTTATCATACTGTGCACGTGTGGCCGTGGTATGTAGCACTCGACGCGAGTCGAGTTATCAACAACTCAGACAAGGGGACAACTCGGTCCTACTGTGAATACGCTGACCGAATTGTCCGACCATGACTGAAAATTTCATGAAGTTTTTAGGGTTGATTTAGGGTAGGGTTTAGAATTAGGGTTAAGGTTAAAGTTAGGTGATAGAGAATGCCGGGAGCCCGGGACAACAGTCAGACCCAAGACCGAGTTAACCCGGATCATGGCCCCAGCCCGAATCCTGATTTGGTCGAGGCGCTGCTAGCAGTATGCATAAAATGCCTCGTGTAAGTCATCATGTTGCATGTTTACCGTATGCGTAGACCTATTTCCATCAGTTTTATTGTCAGTGTTTGTACACGTACGGTCGGATGAATCAGACGTTGGACAGATGACTGGATTTCTGGCTTACGACAGGTATGAATGCATTTTTTCTGTAGATAATTATGGGTATAATCGTGATCCAAGTCCCCCTCATTCACCTTGCACAGTTAATGCGGCAGCTCGAACGCTTGCACATACCATTACCAGTCATGTCATGACAGTAGCCGGTACGGTTGCCTATTATACTTTTATAGCCTGGCTAGCCGCTAGGACGGACTTCCACCTCACCTCATCACCCTCACACGTATGTGTGTTCATACACACTGAATGAGAGACTGAGAGGGGACTTATACACGATTAGGCCTACCTAACTCAGTTCTATCCAGTGGCGGTACCAGGATTGTTGAAGTGGGGGGGGGGGGGGGGGGGGCAAATGGAGGACAAAAGAAAATGTTGGGGGCAGGGCCAGGGGCAGTCAATTTTTGTTTGCGTTTATGGAAAAATTGAGCATGAAGCGCGAGTTTTATCGCTGGCGTAAATCCACTTTGAGGAGTGGGGGGGGGGGATAATTGAATTTTTGGACTATTTTTTTTCCTCTTACACACATTTTAATAATATCAATTTTGTGAGCGAGCGAAGCGAGCCAATAAAAAATAACTGCTGTCTTATTTTTAATCGCAGTTTCAAATGAATATTTTAAAATATGACGGGCGGGCCAAGGGAGCGAGCCAAAAATGACTACTTTTCTTGTTTTTAATCGCATTTTAGAAAAGAAATTTGAAAATATGAGCGAGCAAAGCAAGCGAGCCAAAAATAACCACTTTTTTGGTTTTCATTAGAAGTTTTGAAGAGCTGAAAATGGTATTTTAGAGCACTTCAAAGCTTGAATATGATGCTTATGTCTTTTGACAACATCTACTTATTTACAAATTACTGTATAATTTTTCTTTTCAGTCCTCAAAATTTCTGAGGGGAGCAACTGGGGGGGGGGGGGGGGGGGGCAAAGCTTCTGAGGGGGGGGGAAATGCCCCCCCCCCATGCCCACCCTTGGTGCCGCCACTGATTCTATCACTTACTGTCTATTCACAGACACAGCGCTATTGTGAAGTGATAGCGCCGTGATCTAAGTAGTACTAGTAGATCTCTGTTACGCATGACACGGTACAACTACATCTCAAACGGGCATAGGAAGCAAATGGTTAACCATGTTGATTAAGCTGAATTCTCTCAACTATAAAAGTGACATTGTAAAATTGAATGTTTGGTTGATGTTTTGGCATTATCGTGAAATAAGTCACCAGCCCATTCACTGCTGTTTATTTCGTCAGTGCTGGTCACAGCTGGTGATGGTGACTTCTTTCCACTTTCATAACTCTACTAACAGACGTCTAGACTTTTGAGCGCACATGCGAGAAGAGAAGTGACTTATTTAACATCAAGGCCGATGTTTTTTTCCACTTCTTTATTTTGATAACTTAGAACTTACCCAAAACGATGATTTATTGGCCTTTATTGTGAAATACATCACCTCTCTTGTTGCATGTGCGCTCGCATTGCACATGTACAAAGTTTATGTTTATGTTTATTCAATTTCCAGGATGTATAATGACATGACAAACAAATTTCAAAGGAAACATAACGGCATACATTATAACATAAGCAACAACCAATGCCTAGGGATTACCTGAAAGAAATTATAATTTCTGTCTGAAGGCTCCCCTCGTTGGCTGTTGTTAAACAAATTGATACAAAGAAGATCCGCAGCGAGTAGGTGACAGAAGTAAAGGGATAAGAAATCTCAATGGAAAACAGTAAAATCAGAATGAAAATAGGAGGGCAAAAAGTTGCATATCCATGCTGCCATATTAAAAAAAAAAAATGGGAGTGGAAAGAAGTCACCAGCACTGATGAAATAAATGGCAGTGAATGGGCTGGTGGAGTATTTCACGATAATGCCGATTTATCACTTCATCTGCACTTGGGTATTTTGTTCTCTCCGCCAAAGGTCAACCGGTTACTTTTCTGTATTCCGAAGGTTCACCAAAATTTTGTGTGTGTCCTTGTCTGACGCCACTGGTTAGATCATGATTGAAATGGTCTGAGGTCAGCCAAATGGCGGGGGGGGGGGGGGGGGGGGTACACACAGTATATAATGTGTGATGGGTATTTTGGAGAAGACCCTCATTTTTACACTCAAATTTCCGTTCCACCAAAATATAGCATTTTCTTCCTATTGACAAAATGAACAAAGAAAACCGTTCTAAAGCATACCATGTTCTTCTTATCGAGAAAAAACAAGAAAGTAATCCATTTCAAATTTTCGTTTTGCTGTTCCGTTTCGCATTACGCCGTTACAGTGGGCTTCATTTCGGTGAAAATTGGCGAAGGCGAACTGTTCCAAAGACCATGTTTTCACAAACATTTGTAGTTCCGAAACCTGTTTCAAAGACCCTCCTTTCCCCTATAAGCCCGCTCCAAAGCCCCCATTGTTGTGTCTTTTGTGATGTTATTGCACAGCTACGCGCATGCACAAAAATTTTTCAACATTTCAGCAAAAAAAAAAACAAAGGCTGTACATATGCTACATATGATTTAATGAAGTTGTTGTTAGACCCCAGTCAAGGATGCTTTAGAGCCTAGCGTGTTGCCTGTTGGACTGTATTGAACATGAAAGTTTGCCATTGCAACAAAGTGACATTGTTAACGTACAATATTTCATTCTGTTTCAGCAGAAACTTTTTGTGTAGAAATAGAGGTGGTGAAGTCAGAGTTAAGGGAGAATAGAAAGTTGCTGAGAGCCATTCTAGAGAGGCTGGAATACAATGGTGCAGTGGAAGATGCTCAAGTACATCGTAGGGCTCCCCGACAACAAGCCAGCTCTTCCTTTCAATATTAAAGCAAGAGCACTTAGAAGAGCTGGACAGAGTCCTTCAGCATATTCCTGAGAAGAGAAAACAGTTAGTATCATGTTTTAATGAAAAAAAAAATCATACAAACTAATAACCCTGTTTTATTTCTGGAAAAATGAATAGGGCATAGTTCCTTGCCCAATTACCTTCATGTAATTAAGTGCAGAACCATCGTTCATGCGCTCTGACCAGTGCAAAATGCAAAGTGCAATATCTCACCCTTGTGCACAAACCTGCATGTTTTGTTTTGCAAACTTTCCTGGTGCAGCAAATGATTATGAAGTATTAAGTATGAAAAAGGCTCCTTTTTCTGATTAGAAGTTGAGAATATGTATTGTTCATGAGACAGTCCCCGTAGATAGGGCACCCTAACAAAGAATTGAGATAGTGAGAAAGTAGTAAATAAACAGTTAAATTGCACACAGAAAGTGAAGGAATGTTGGTAACAATTTGATATAAACAACAGCTGAAATACTGGTATCCGAAAGTATGTTACCTAAAAGGAATGTTTATTCTTTTAGTGAATCATAAGTAAAAGTAATGTGTACCTTAATTTATTTATGAAACCAAATTAGAAGGCTCTAAATATTAAGTAATTTTTGCTGTATTTCTACTTCCATTCATAATAAACAATGAGAATGTCATCTTGAAAGCACTAATGACTGGTCCCTTTACATGACAGTGCAACAAACTTTGATTCCTTGCTTTCTCTCCTACACATAGGTGAGTCACTTCAGGAGGATGTGCAGACACTGTGGAGGGAGTAACCCAGATAATGAAGAACCTGATGGAGCCTGATTGGCAGTCAGATACAACTGGAAGAGGCAGAGGGGTACAAAGAGGAGCTTTTCTTCTTTAAAGTTCATTACTGATAGGTAAGGATCCTTTTCTTACTGTGATACAGCTTCTGAGTGTGTTCTTTCTATAGGCTTCTTAATGTTAGCAGTTTGCTCATCTTGACCTCACACCATATTTTTTAAATTATTCTTTTAGATAAAAGTAAGTTGATGGATGTCCTGTAGACCTGTCAGTATTCTATTACAACGATTATAATAACTGTAGTTAAATCGATAAAGCTCAATCATATTAGGTACTTTATGAATTGAAATTGCATGTATAATTACATGGATGTGGATATGTCGTTTTCAAGGTAAAATGTGATCTAGCCAATATGAGTAAAGTTTCAATTACTAGTACATGCTCTTATAAATATATATATGGGCCGCGACGCGACAAAAGGGCCCTTAGCTCTCCAAATGGCTTACGCAGTAAAACCGCGCTAAAGTCAGCGCATATCATACAAAACGTGCAGAGCGCACTGGAAAAAAACATAACACACCAAACCGAAACAAAAAACACACGTGCGGAAGAAAAATAACAGTGACTCAAGACCTATGTTACTAGTCCGTCGATTAGCGATTAATCTGGCTCTAGCTGATGATCAAATGTCATTCCTTGGATGAATCGGTAAGATCATTATTATAATTTCTTCACACAGTTTGTTCCAGTAGAAATGACTGGTTTTAAAGGCATTTCGTGCGTTTAATTCAGTTTTAATAATAGGTGACTGTCTAGTTACCTCGTTTCGTAGTGCCAGCTGCAACTTCAAGACTGCATGCATGCATGCATAGTTTCACAGATAAAGTTGTTAATACCTGTAATTCCGACATGTAACTTGTATTATGAAATATCCTTCCTCTGTTATTTATTTTTCATATTACTGTATAATCTTTAAATATCAATTTTTGTATTTTATTTTATCAGTACTATGGAAATTTCTTTAAACCAAGATTTAAGCAGTCACATGCAAGAAAAAGCGAAGATGTGTCTTAATGCTGTAACGTTAGTTGCCGCTAGTTAACGTTAGCAGTTGAATGCACGATATGCCTTACCCTTAAATTCATTGACGTTTTTGTGCATGTCTATTCCACTACAAATACAATCATGGGACTAGAGTAGATCTTAACTTCAGACCTGCTTATACCAATCCTTGAATTTGTTGATACATATTTGAGGCCTCAATTTTCCCATGCTGAATTTACCAGTCAGGAATTCATTAGAAAATTTTAGCAGAGCTCCAACAAGTTATATACATGTACAATGTATTTCCTGCAGAGTAAAATAAAGTTAGGCCTCGGCCCTAGATCTAGGCTAGCATATTCTAGCTGATTTAGGGCCAGACTAGGACCTTGCCCTAGCTCGGGCTCTGAATAAGGATGGAATTAAAAATAACTGTTTATGTTTCACAACCCTGTAAGCACAGACCTGCTTTTAGAAAAATTAAGAAATCAATAGAAACAGATGAAGCTGAAATGGAGGGGGGGGGGCAGGACATTGCTTATAATTGAGAGAAGGATGGGAGGGGGCAGATCATTATTCACAAAAAATGCCTCCCCCACCTTTCCCATTGTGTATTTGCTTGATTTGTCTTCGGTTTTGAGTGCATTCATTACCTCTGTAGACTTTCTTTTTTATTAAAGCAATTGAATTACAAACTGAATTTCAACTATTAGGCATAATGGAATATTTAATTAAATTGCTTTTAGATTAATCAAAATTGAAACAATACTAATCACAAACAACATTACTTAATGGATTAAATGTTATTACTGTCTAATATTTCATATTAGAATGAATGACACTTTGTATTCCATACTCATTTAATGCTGTTGGTGTACTTCAGATTTTCTAAAACAATAAATCTGTATATCAGTGTGATTTATCTAAGCAGTTGGCTGCTTCTAGTGCCATTTCATGTATAATTGAAAGGGATTTTTTTTCTTTTTACAGGCCATTGATATGGAGCAGCTAAGCCAGGTCATGCTCGTCCCTATCATTCTTGTCATCTCCAGGCAAATATAGGAATGTTAGACTGTAACTTAGAGGCAAAGCTGGAAGGAGAGGGGTAGGATATGAAAACCACATTTAATTCAATGATGCTGGAAATGTCAGGTCACTGCATTCATATCAGAGGAGGAAGCAGAGGTGATCTAAGATCTTGAAACAATAACTGAAGTTGGATTCTCTTTGCGTCAACCCAGGATGAACTTCACAATGATGGAGATCCTACAAAATAAACATGGGTATGGCTGTACATGGAGGATGTAACTAGAACCAGTAGTGTTTGGAACTTTGGATGCCTTAATGGTCTATGATCACATCCTTTCAGTGGGTGAATGAACTTACCAAAGCCATGAAAGCTGAGCATGACCTCTATATTATGTGAGAACTGACTGACAGCGTCCAGCTGTACTACAGTTGAAGTTATGAGGAAGTGATATTGCTACTACTTTAATGAACAAAGTGCAAAAAAAATGCTTTTTGTATCTTCATAATTTGGGTGACAAGTGCCCTAATAACTCATGACACATGTTTCAATAGGAGCAATCTCACTTTCATGATGATATTACCTTTATTTCATAGATAATATTTAATTCCAAATATCCACTGCGTTTGTGTGCTTGCAAGAGCAGACGACTTGAAAAGTAAATTTAAAACTAACAAATTTTTAATTATTGGATTAACAATAAGATCTCTTAATGTCATATAGGATTTTTTTTCTTCATGAATTATGTCACATGTGCAATGATCTTAAAATTTAGATAGAATTGCTTCCTTGTATCTTAACTATACCAACAAAAAAAACAAAACAAAACAACTACTAGCTAAACTTTGTAAAAGAAAATAATGGGTAGATGTGAAGAGATATTTTGGGGTACGTGATTTTATTTTATTTTTTAGTGAAAGGAAAGGAAAGGATGAATTTTATTAGGAAGACAGTACAAACATTCTCCACTCTTAAATTTATTAGAAACAGAAAGTATTTAACATTTTCAGACCACAGCTTAATAAAGAGCACCATTCCAGTTGGATTTAAATTCCTAATTTGAAGTATAGTGTATGTCAACTCTTGTTTTGAATAAAAGTTACTAGTGTGACAAGTGCAATTAAGGAAAATTTCATTTCATTCCATGTTGTACTGACCTATTATGTATTTCAAAGTTCACAGTTCATATCTTTAATTGATCCATATTTGAAGAGAACCCCCCCCCCCCCCCCCCGAAAATTGGACCTCCACTGGGAGTGCAAATACAAAAGATACTCAGTAGATAATAAACTGAACGATGAAGTAAGACAATATAACATAATTTAGGCACACACTTGAAATAACTACCCATGATAAGAAGGTGAGTGAAAATAAGAGAGATATAAAGAGAGAGAGTGAGAGAGAAAGAAAGCAATCGAGGGAGCTGATGGAGAGCTTGAGAAACGAAAGATAAGAACGGTGGAGCAGAGAAAAGGTGAGAAAACTAGAGATGGTGGAAATAGAGGGCAAAGAAAGAGGGAGAGAAAAAGGAAGAGGAGGAAAGATATAGATCGAGTTGGAAGGTATGAAGGAGAGAAAAGAGCTAACTGACAGAAAGAAACCTGAACATGGAAAGAAGCACGGGAATGAAAAATAATTTGAACGTTGATGCCTTCTGAATGACTTTTGATTGAGTGGATGATAAATGGTTGATTTTTGATGGTGTTGTAATAATGAACAAGCGTGCTTGTAATTATTAAATTGATTTTCACTGCATTTTCAACACAAATATTATTTAACAGCAACATAAAATCTATGACACACGTTTGCCAAATAGGGGCAAATCCATGCAAACTTTAAAATTCTGAGAATACCCCACCCCTTCCCCCAAAAGACCACGAAAATTGAAGGTGAATTAAAGATGACATTTTTGCTCCAAATTTCACTGTAAGACAGACAGATGTTTCATGAAAAATATATGGTGAACAAAGGGGATTTCGCCCCTATTCCTTTCTGGATCCGCCCCTGGTGAACTCTGACTCCTCTCTGATTATTTTTCTCTATATATATCTCCCTGTTAATATGAAAAAAAGAAGCAATCACAAATTTATTTTCGTAAATTTGTGATTGAAATTCACTCAATGACAAAAGTGTATATTTTACAAAGATTTATGGTGAGCAAAGATGATACGGGCCCTTCCTCCCTGGATATGACGCCCCTGAAATAGAGGCGGCGGAACATCGGGCTCGGACAAAGAAAGTGGAGGGGCGCCTTTTGTCTGCCAAACAATAGGTGCCCCTCTACTTTCATTGTATGAGCCTGACGTTCCGCCGCCTCTGCCCTGAAATATGACCCCTCTCCTTTTCTATAATCTTTGCATAATATAATATTTTATACTCGCAACAGAATAGCTTTATTTTCTATTTATATCTTTCTACGTAATATAATTGTTTATGAAAAAAAATTGATTTAAGCTCAATTGTGATTGGAAATGCAAGCAATTTGAAAGCCAATTTCAAGGCCGTCTCACGGACGTGTACAAGGTCGTTTCAAGGTCATTTTAAAGTCATTTTGAGGTAATATAGGGTTTAGAGAAGACAAAGATAACCAGGAAAATAATATTCTCTCTATTATATAATGTAAATATCCGTCATGGTACTAGGAGAACGTTTAAGTAGCCCCTTAGACACGTTAGGAATCTTGGCGAAAATGGTATCACTGAGGGATTGACTTGTTTAACCTTGGTCACGCGCGAATGTCAGAATAGCGCGCGTGGAGCAAAAAACATGCTTTTTTCAAATTCCTCGATTTATACACTTAGGGACGGAATTTTGGAAAGCCGTTTGCATATTCAGATTCTGCAGCATTTATACTACAAAATAGTGTTCAAATCTCATTTTTGAAAAATTTTGCCCTAAGGGCCCTTTTGTCGCGTCGCGGCCCATATATATATATATATATATTTATACACTCAAGGTTTTTATCTACACCCAACAACGAAGAGAATCACGGGACCGTCAGATGTGCGAGAAGCAGATGTAACACCTGCAACTTTGTGTCACAAGCAACTAGCATCAAAGGCCCTAAGTCAACCTGGCATATCAGGGACCATTTCACATGCACGACAACCAACTTGATATATGCCATTGTGTGCACCACATGTGAAATGCTATACATCGGTGAGACTGAACGGAGGATGGCCGATCGCACCAATGAACATCTACGCTCAATCCGACTGCACACGACAGGGCTTCCAGTTGCACAACATTTCCATCTCCCTGGGCACTCCATCAACAATTTCAAAATCTGCAGCGTGATGAGATGTTCTGGAGCGAGTGATGAGGAACGCAAGATCCGAGAAGAACGCATCATCCACCGCCTAGGATGTCTCCAACCTAACGGTATCAACGCTGCTTTCCGCTCCTTTCCGATGAACTCTTAGTTTTGTTGTCATTGTCCTTGCTTTTCATTTTTTCAATTTTCTTTCTTTCTTTCTTTCTCTCTATCTCTTTTCTCATCTCTTCTCTCCCTTTTCTCCTCTTCTCCCGGTTTTTTCACTCTTTTTCTCTCTTTTTCTCTTTCTCTCTTTTTTTTTCCTTTCTCTCTCTCCTTTTCCTTTTTCTTTTCCTCTTTTTTCTTTTTCTCTTCTCTCTCTCTGTCTCTCTCTGTTTCTTCTTCCAGTTTCTTTCTTTCTCGCAGGCTTCAGCTTTACTACTTCTTCTTTCTGCCTCCCTCTTTTCTTTCTTTCTCTCTCCCCCTTTTTTCCGTCTCTTTCACTTTATTTTAGCTCATGTACTTCTTTGCTACGTAATGTGCGCCTCTCTGTCTGGTGCGCCTTATGCCTAGGACTTCAGCAGAGTGTGCGCGCTGTTATCATGATAAACGACGCATTTTCAAATTGACATTAAACACTTGATAAAGCCCTATGGGCGAAAATTCGTGAAATTTCTTTGGTTTACGGAGTTTTTTATTCGTTTTTTAGTTCTTGATATCACCAACTCCGAGCAGAACACTATCTACTTTGTTTATATATGATATATAATATATCTGTAAAGCGTTTAGACACGTCTCAGAGAAATGTACTAGGCGCTATATAAATGGAGAATATTATTATTATTATTATATCCATTAAACATTATTGTTCTGACAGATGCATTGATCGAGGGCGAGTGCCTCTTGCACATCCATTAAAGATGTTGAGGGGTCATCAAATATGTGTATGTACCAACGGATGTCACAGAAAAGGATATAGGGATACAAGGAGAGAAAATGATCTCAAAGATTTAGAGGTCAAAGGTCATAGAAGTTTTTATGTACATAAAAATGGTTCATTCTTGCAATAATTCAACCATTTGACGGATAAACTTGGCTTATGTACATGTATGCATATGGTTGGGACAATGATCTAATTACATTTTGGGGTCTCAAGGTTAAAGCTGAAATGTCATAGAGGTCTTTATGTAAATAGAAATGGTTTGTTCTCACAATAACTGCACAGCCATTTGACGTGTGAACTTCAAATGTGGCTCATGATGCATATGGGAGGGACAATGATCTGATAAGGTTTAGGGTGTAAAGTTCAAAGGTTATAGAGGTCATATACATGAAGATTGCTTTTTCTTGCAATAACTTATGAACTCTGTGCTGTTCAACTTAAACTTAGCTCATTTATGCATATTGGAGGGACAGTGGTCTGTGTAGATTAGGGAATCGCAAGGCCAGAGATGTCATTGTTTGTATACATGAAAATGAAAATAAACAACATAAATGTGCCATATCATTTTCAATTATGGCAATGGCATGGGCATAAATTTCGATGTGGTTGAGGATTCATATAGATTGTGTTATCTAAGCCAGGTGCTCTTGTTCTTTATTGTATTTCTAAATTCTAATTTCTGTAGATTCAAATAATATACTGATGTCTATCTTTTTCAATTTTGCTCATAATCATAATGTGTGTGTGATAAGCGTTGTCAATGCAATTTGTTATACTCAAGTGTTTGTATTATTTATTATATTCTTAGTTCTGATTGAGTTTATCCTCTTAGTCTTTCCATTTTTTTATAGACAGGCCAAAAATTTGTAATACCTTTCCTTCTCTATGTACCTTCACTTTTTGAAGTGTAGAAGAAAGTTTTATAATTGAGGAAAGACACATGTACTAAGTTTTGAAAATGCAATTCTGTGCAATGTTTCTGTCAGATTCATTAAATATTCTTTTTGTCTTGGCATTTGAAAATAATTTTTAACAGGTTTTTTTTTCTGTATTTAATGGCATTGTACGATTGCTCTTATATACATGAAACTGTATGTGCCTAAAATGACAAGTGAGGAGTAAAACATCACATCTAAAGTATGTCTTTACAACGTCTTGAACTATCATGAAAGGGAGAGACAGCCCTAGAAGTTTTACTGTTTCAATAAAAGGAGATGAATTTGAACAGCATTTTAAAAGCAAAATGAGCAAAATCAGTCAAAGAAAAAAGAATATGTCATTTACTTATGTCTTAAAGACATTAGTTTGCACCTGCACAAGACGTAAAATAAGACGTATTTTGACGTCACTTACACTCATTTACATTTTCTAATAAATTGCTATCGCCTCAGCAAATTGGCAACACTGATGACTTCATATGCTAGCACCCCTCCATTTACTTTGTACATGAAATGTCACATTCTCTTAATTTTTTTGGAAGTTACATATTTTCTCTTCCCATACTCAATTTAGGTCCTATGTTATGTAAAAAGCAATTCTTCTGAAAATACATTGACTGTGGGGGTTAGAAAATGTGTATCTTCCAAAAGAAATTGAGAAAATGTGAAATTTCATGTACAGAGTGAATGGTAAAGCTACTTGCGTATGATGTCATCAGTGTTGCCAATTTGTAGAGCCAAGAGTAATTTACTTTAAAATGTAAATGAGTGTAAATACGACGTCTTATTTTACGTCTTGTGCAGGTGCAAACTGACGTCTTTAAGACATAAGTAAATGACGTAAAAAAGATGTAAGACATGACGTGAAAAGACGTAAAAATGACGTGATTTTTACCGGTCTGAGAGCTCCAAGGACGTCTTAAAGACGTCTCCTTTTTACCAATAAGACGTAGAAATTACGTCAAAATATGACGTTACTATGACGTCTTCCACTGTTGCAAATTGACATCTTTAAGACGTAAATCAATGACGTAAAAAAGACGTGAGAGAAGTCGTAAAAAGACGGGAAAATGACGTGAATTTTACCAGTTTGAGGGCATCTGCTTTGGTCTTAAATACGTCTCAAAGACGTCTTATTTCACCCAATACGACGTTAAAATGACGTCAGAATATGACGTCTTATTTGACGACTTGTGCTGGTGCAAAGTTTCGTCTTAAAGACGTGGTAATAAGACGTAAATAAGACGTACGGCACGACATAAATAAGACGTAAATATGACATATTTTCTACCAGTCTCTGCTATCAGGGATGTAAATGGCCCTCTCCAAATGGGGGTCTTTGGAACCCTTGGGAACGGGATCTAAATGATTTAGAATCTATACGTGAGTTCCCCCCCCCCCCCCCCCCCCCGGTC
>CM057166.1:9586450-9746408 GCA_029962745.1 Echinometra lucunter | reverse complement strand
TTCTTCTTCTTCTTCTTCTTCTTCTTCTTCTTCTTCTTCTTCTTCTTCTTCTTCTTCTTCTGTTTTCCCTTTTTAAGCATTTGTTTTCGCCCATGCCTCCGACGCCCCCCCCCCCTGCCCCGGTATCGACGCCACCAGCATCTTTACAATCACGGACAATATGAGAGCATTATGGATAAACCTCTACCATCCCGGTGACACAAAGGCAAGAACAGGTGACCATTAAAGAATTGATGATCATGACGCCAATGAAATTAAAGTGTGTCGCGCGCTGCATCATTATCGTATCCAGGGGTGAAGTGGCAGCCCTCATGAATTTTTAGCAAACATGAAAAAAGTGGGGAGAAAAAAAAAACGTGTTCGAGAAGATTGTGTATTTATCCACATTCACGTCGAACACTACTTTAAAATTAAAAATCTTGAAAAGATAAATGTACGAGCGTTTTTGTTAGGAAAAAATGTGAATTTCTTTAAACAGTTCCCCCCCCCTCCCCCCCCCCCACACACCCCAACTAAAACCCCTTTCTTGACGCGCCTTGTTACACATGTAATGTACTTCCCATTCATCCATCACGTACTATGCCGATGTGTACAAACTGTTATATTTCGATCTGTCTCTATTGAACATGCATGTCTCGAATTTCCAAGTCCACTTATTTTGTTCTTTACTCGATCTCATTACGTCACCACCGTTCTTAATTCAATATTGTCTGTTCTCAAAGATATTTCCCTGCCAATTGCAAACATCCATCATTTCTGTCTTTCTTGGTATTGTTTGTATTGCTTTGGTAATGTTTTATTTAGACTACATGTAGTTGCAATCATGATTATCAGTGCATTATTTCTAATGTAATTTTCGTTTTGTTTTGATATGACCGTTTTGTTACTTTATATGAATTACATTCTATGACTGCTTGTAACATGTATATTTATTGCGTTAATGTTTCTTATCTTATTAGTTTGGACCCCTTTGAAAAAGGCTAATAGCTAACGAGCAATCCAACCCGTGAGCGGAGAATAAATCAAATCAAATCAAATCAAATCAAATCAAATCAAATCAAATCAAATCAAATCAGTTCTGATTAAAAGTCACTAATTCGTTCGACGGTTGTGGTTCCTTCTCCTCCCCTCACCCCCATCTAATTCAAATGTCCATGATTGTGCAATAGAATTATCCATATTACCTTTTTTTTCTTCTTAATGGCAATATTTGCTTTTGGGAAGAAAAATACAAGTACATCCGGGAAAGAGTATTGTATATGTTCACTTGCCAATCCAATTACTGAAATAGATTATATGCACAAATGCTATCCAAGAAGCATTCACCTGGACCCTGTTTTATTGCGATTGATTCAAATCAATCGCAACATTGAGAAGGAGTTGAGATCAATTGATTGAAAATGATTTGAATCAATTGCAACTCTAAGATTTTGAGATTGATTTCAACTGTGTACTTAAGAGATGGGAGTTGGAGATCAATTGATTGCAGTCATTGGCATAAATCCTGGGGGGATGGGGGATATAAATCCCCCCACACTTTTTCGAGGGGGGATGGCATGTACAAAATAATATCCCCCCTCCACACTTTTTAAGGAAGAAAAGTTTTTATTAATCAGTTAGTAAAAGTTTTGATAATCTGTCATAAAGACCATCATATTTTAGAATTTCTGTTTGAGAATGCGATTAAAAACCAGAAAAGTGGTTATTTTTGGCTCGCTCACAACGTAAAATTATAATGTGTGTAAGGGGGTCCGGTGTGGGTGGGTGAGGGTGTGTCTTTATACTTAAGTGTGAGTTCGACAGAAAAAAACTAGATGAATCCTCGACCACACGTGGTCGAACTTTATGCCTCCGCCATTACTAGATCAGAAATATATGGCACTTCATGTTGATTTACAATGTATTTCGGTTATTTCCATTTATACAATGACACCTTTGACCTTGACCTTTGGCCGTGTGACCCCTAAATCTAATGAGACCATTGCCATGCATGAGCCAAGTTTGAAGTTGAACCGTCACAGAGTTGTTGATTCATCGCAAGATCAAGCAAGTTTCATGTATATAATGACCTCTATGACCTTTGACCTTTGACCTTGAGACCCCAAAATCTAGTCAGATCATTGTTCTTCCCATGTGCATACATGAGCCAAGTATGAAGTTGATCCGTCAAATGGTTACTGAGTTATCACAAGAACGAACCATTTCTATGTACAAAATGACCTCTGTGACCTTTGACCTTGAGACCCCAAAATCTAATCAGATCATTGTCCCTCCCATATGCATACATGAGCCAAGTCTGAAGTTGGTCCATCAAATGGTTATTGAGTTATTGCGAGAATGAACCATTTCTATGTACATAATGACCTCTATGACCTTTGACCTTTGACCTTGAGACCCCAAAATCTAATCAGATCATTGTCCCTCCCATATGCATACACGAACCTACGGTGGGCGGAGGCATAAAAATCAAAAGGAATAAAAACTTACAGATCTTAATCGATGTATTAAATAATATTTTCGCAGAACACTTGTTTGGGATGAAAGGAAACAGACATTTTCACTATTTGTTATGGTGATAATTGGCACAGGTTTAGTACAATGCACCCATTGTAAACTAATATTTGAGCATTTTATATTTCACACTCCCCCCCCCCCCCCCAATTTTGCAAAATTTACAAAAAATAATAATAATCTAGTACTTATACATGAACGTGCTTTGATTAGAAGCCCATTTTGCATGATACTGACCCATTACTTGTGCTGGAGGAGTGCTTGACAGGTGGAGGTTGGGGTTGTGGAGGCTGACTGCCTGTACTGCTGGCTTGAGAGGAGGAGGAGGCGGATGATGTGGAAGAACTCGACTGGTTGGATGGCTGGGCTTGGCTAGCCACCGGCTGAAAGAGAAACAAGGTGGAAAACAATGGTATGGTAGTCTAGAAATGGTGCTGACTTAGTTATATACGGAGAGTTTGAATGAAGAAACTGATATATCCATTTTTTTCAAATTGAGATATTTGCATTTAAAGATCAAGAAAAATGAAGAAAATAATAAGAAAATTTAGGCTACCTTTGACAATTCCAAAAATATACCTTTATATGTAATGAGGAATGTATCATTTGAAAAGTATCATTTTGTATCATATGACAGTGAACTTACTTAAAATTTTTTTTTTCAAAAATGACATATATCGGTTTCTGAATATAAACTTTTCATACGATGAGCATAGGTGGAAATTGGTGGAGAAAACATAATAAACATGAGAAATTTGCTAGCTGGAACTAAAAAGAAGGACAAGGACAAACAAAAGAAGTGGATGCAGTGATGCCTCGGCTTGACTAGCCGCCAGCTTAAAGAGAAACGGCGTGGAAACAAATGGTAATAGCATAGAAATAGTGCCGACTAAGTTCCATACAATGAGAACAATTATTTGGTGGAAAGAAATTATATTCAAGTGAAATTTGTTGACTGGTATTGAAAAAAGGACAGAGATAAGAAAGAAGAAAGAAACACTTCAAGGAGGAAGAGGTATACTAGCCTACTAGGATAAGAATAATTTTGACTTATGGTGTATATAATGAAAATGATTTTCTCACTGTGAAAACACAAAAAGAGTTACAAGGAAAATTGCTGGTTTGGGAAGAGGAGGAAGGTGACAAACTCTTTGGATTGCTGGAAAGAAACAGCAAGGAAAATGAGCTATGATAGGACATAAATAATTTCAACTCAAGGTACATGTCACGAAATGGGAGTCTGATTGTCTACAAAAAGACAAAAAACATTGGAGGATGCTCTTTGAAGGTGGAGGTTTGGAGGAAGGAGGATGATCTTTGAACACAGGAGGACTTGAAACTTGTTCACTTATTTGGGTAGGGCTGAAACTAACTCCTTGCAAGAAAAAAAATTACAACAGGGAATAGTGAGTGACTAGATTCAATACTTATCAACACAGCTCTACCCGACATACAAGATGGATATGTCACTACTGTCATGGTCAAAACAGTCTGTATAAGCAGATTAAAGAGACATTCACATATGTAGAGCTAAACCCTCAAAAGAAAAAAGACATGTGGAAGTTCTTAAAGAGAAGTTTCAGTTCTGGAAGGAGGTCACCCAAGTAGCCAGGGGGCAGTAGGGGGAAACCCCCCCCCCCCCCCCAAAAAAAAAAAAAAAATGTGAAAAAAAAAAAAAAAAAGAGAGAAAAAGGTGAGAGAACGTAGGAAGAGGAGCAGACAAGGAATGATGACAACGAAAGGTCATAGCTTCTACGCTTCGCACTTTGAAACTGTTTCTTTCACAATGTAGTCACAAGACCTGAAGTCAAGTTTATCTTTTGGGTATACATATGTCACATTTCTGGCTCTTTTAACACACAGGTGAGTACACATACATGTACAGCACCTTGCATCACTCATAATAACCTGCTATTCATTTAATACACACACAAAACTAGATGAATCTTCGACCACGCGTGGTCGAACTTTATGCCTCCGCCATTACCAAATCAGAAATAAATGGCACATCATGTTGATTTATTTTCATTTATACAATGACATCTTTGACCTTGACCTTTGACCTTGTGACCCCCAAATCTAATGAGAGCATTGCCCTTTCCATATGCATACATGTGCCAAGTTTGTTGAACCGTCAAATGGTTACTGAGTTATCACAAGAACGAACCATTTCTATGTACATAATGACCTCTATGACCTTTGACCTTTGACCTTGAGATCCCAAAATCTAATCAGATCATTGTCCCTTCCATATGCATACCTGTGCCAAGTTTGAGGTTGATCGGTCAAATGGTTGTTGAGTTATGGTGAAAACGAACCATTTCAATGTACATAATGACCTCTATGACCTTTGACCTTTGACCTTGAGACCCCCAAATCTAATCAGATCATTGTCCCTTCCATATGCATACCTGTGCCAAGTTTGAGGTTGATCGGTCAAATGGTTGTTGAGTTATGGTGAAAACGAACCATTTCTATGTACATAATGACCTCTATGACCTTTGACCTTTGACCTTGTGACCCCAAAATCTAATCAGATCATTGTCCCTTCCATGTGCATACATGAGCCAAGTTTGAAGCCGATCTGTCAAATGGTTCTTAAGTTATCGCGAGAACGAACCATTTTTATGTGTATTATTACCTCTATGACCTTGACCTTTGACCTTGAGACTCCAAAATCTAATCAGATCATTGTCCCTCCCATATGCATACACGAGCCAAGTTTGAAGTTGATCTGTCAAACGGTTCTTAAGTTATCGCGAGAACGAAAACGGGACGGACGGACGGACGGACGGACGACCCGAAAACATAATGCCTCCGGCAACCACCTACGGTGGGCGGAGGCATAAAAATCGGCAAAAAAAGTTGTTTATCCCCCCCCACTCCTCAAAGTGGATTTATGCCGGTGATTGCAATTCACTTAATCGATTGCAACTTTTTATAAGATGAGACCTAGGTTTACACATATCACAAAAGAAAATAATTCACATTCACACAGTCATACGTGTACATAGTCATCCTTTAGCCATGTTTGCAGATCAGTATTCATGGATACCTCTGTAATTTCACTCCACTGTCAATAGATTTTATTCATTTTTTCACTTGCTCCGTTAGTCATACTGTACATGTACATCATACAATAGCATCAATATAATACAGTGTTGAGGCTAGGATAGAAAATTACTCTATGTTTATAATTTTCTAAAAATATACATCAGTGATCATGAGAGGACATGTGAGCAGTTTGTCTTTGTAAGAAGAACATGTGCAATCCATGCCCCTCCTCATGCCCCTCTCCCATCTACCCTCCCCCACCCCTACCCCGAATGCTACTGCACTTTACAAATTAGTGCTAATACATTACGTGTAATTTATTGCTATCGTAATTAAATTCAAGGCCTGAATTAACATCATAACATTAAGTACTGCACACGATACAATCAAATCACCTTGGAGGTTTAGGCATTTCCACAAACAACCAAGTAAACATTACAATATGACTGAAAATGAACAAAATTAGCCTCAATGTTGAAATATGACTGAAATGAACAAAATGTTTGATATTAGCCTCGATACTGCATGTATTGCAACCAGATTGCAACAATACAATTTTGAAGATTCACAACTACAATGTGTAAACTAATACAACACAGTCCTAGAGATTGCTTTGAATCATTTTGGTGCTATTCATGATTTCACCATAGAGAGAGAGAGAGAGCGACAAAGATCCTTTAAAGGAGAATGCAACCCAGACATCAGTGTGCTTCCAGTGAATGAAGAAAAACAAGAAGAATAAACAGTGAAAGTTTGAGTAAAATCAGACATTCTGTTCAAGAGTTATGAACTTTGAAAGTTTGAGTAAATCCTTATTATGGGGATACTTAAAATTGGCAACATTACCAGCATCTGTGATGTCATCATGGACAACTCTCCATTCATTTTGTACACAGAATTCAACATTTTCTTTGTCTTCAAGAGAAATAAAAATTCTTTTGATTTATTATTTGAGTATGACTTGGCTATATCAATTCTGCAAGCATATTGGGAAGAATTATGTTGATTCCTGACTTGAAAGTTCATACAAATCAATTTTTTTGAAAAATTATGTACAAAATGAATGGAGAGTTGTCCATGATGACATCACAGATGCTGGCAAAGTTGCCAACTCAAGGATCCTCATAATAGGAATTTACTGAAACTTTCAAAATTCATAACCTTTGAACAGATTGTTCGATTTTGCTCAAACTTTCACTGTTTGTTCTTCTTGGTCATCTATATTCACTAAGAGCACACTGATGCTTGGGTTGCATTCTCCTTTAATGCTCTCCTACCTGTACAAACAGGATACAATTTGATTTTGGTTTCACACACATTTTCAATCAAATCCAGCCGAGTTATTTCGGGCTCTGTACTTTACGAATAAGCCCACTACAGTTCACACTTTTACATGCTGTAACACAAAGGGAGGTGAAAATGCACTGCTTATCCTAACGCTGGTTTCATTAATTACACTGTTTTTGTTTTCTTACGTGGTTCAGGCATGCCTGAACATACCTTTAAACTACACATCCATATGGCTACTGAAACCGAGTGACCCCTGTATTAAGCCTATGGAAAGTTTTGAATTCAGCAGTCAACAGGTTGAAGCATATGTAAACTAACTTGTGACAAAACATGTTAAGTGCATGTACAAAGATTTTTTTTTTTAATTACGAATAGTATTAATACTGTTATTCACTGATTATATACGATACATGTATATTCATGCTATATCTAACATTACAAATTAATTTTTTTTTAATGTACAGAACACTGATCATACTACATACAACACAATATCTACTCTTTAATATAAATACTCAAATATAGACATTTTCAATTTCTGAATGAAAATAGCAATAGTGAAAATAATTTGTTATCAAAACTTCAGAAGAAATTAATTTCTTACAAAAATGAATTAAAAATGTATCAAAGCTGATTTCTATAAATAAGCAAGGCATTATGACAGTACCAGTAATCAAACAAGATAAATACACCTCTATCTATATTCAGTTAACTTCATGGATAAAACTGTTCATAATTATGGTGATAGCCCAAATAATTTTTTTTTAAAGTCCATAATTACATGTCACTTGACCTCTCTGGCCTTCGACCTAACAACCCCAAAAGTCTAATCAATTTGTCTCTTTATAGTGATGCGTACAAAATAGTTGAACATAGTAGTAACAAAACTAACAAATCTTTGATTTCATGCATACAGACTACCTACACATACCTTACCCATACTTCATGGCAATAAACATACCATAAGAGAATTTTAATAATGACAAATATAAAAATAAATCTGACACACATGCAAAACAAGTCTCATTGCAAAAACAAGTCAAGATTAGATATAAAGATGTATGCAGGTCTATCGATTCTTTCATGTGATAAACATGCAAATTTATTTTCTTACTGGTTTAGTACAAAAAAGGTTTAGTTGTACATACACAGAAATTTATATAATGGTAAGTTACTGGTATTGTATTTTGTTATCAAAATTTTTGCAGAATTTTTTTTCATAAAAGGGTACTCTTGAACAATATTTCAAAACTGAAACATGGATTTCAGCCACAGCCATATTAATACAAGGAGGATATCTTTCCATAAGAAACAAATTCAGAGAAGAGTGAAAGCTATGGAACAGAACTAAAAGCTAGGGAAAGAAACAGAGAGTTGTAGAATAAAATGACACACAGACGGACAGAGTCCCTGCTGCCGTGGCAGGGATTGGTACCATACGAATCTACATTTGCCACTCTCTCCACTCAGGTGTTCAGTGGGTACCCGACAGGATGCGAAAGTCATTGTGATTTGTTCAGCCTTGTGAGCGCCTGTAAAATGGCACCTGGCTGGAATGCTCTCTCGGGAGAGGAGAAATTGCATACATTGTGTGCGGGCAAGCCGGAGTCCGATGACCGGGGTAATAATATTGCTGTAAAGCGCTTGGACACGTCTTAGAGAGATGTATTAGACGCTATATGAATGCAGAACATTATTATTATCAGACAAACAAACAGACAAACAGACAGACAGAAAGATATAATTTGAGATTTTTTCCTACATCCAGCTAGTGTCTTGCTGGTAGTTGATGGATCATGTGAGAAGAAAAATAGAGGACAGCAGACTTGTCTTTAAATATTACTCGAACATAAACGACACAAGAATATATTTATGTCACAGCAAATTCTTTGGTTGAATCATAAACATTTCTAATTGTCCAACCCCAAACATGATAAGCACTTGAAAAATACCATACTACACAAGACCTTGAAACAGCATAATGTGAAATATTCCAGCAACTCCTTGAGTATGGTGAACTGAGCAGTCCCTTGTATTCAAACTAATGCAAATGAGGGAATATAACAGTTAACAGGTTAAGCTTCTCTACAAGCAGCTGAAGACAACTCGATATGAAACCAAACAAACCAAAGAAAATGCAACTTTGAACACATCTCACTGTCTCTGACGGTAGGATGAGTTTGCTACAGGACTTAAGGAGATAAAATAAATTTTCTTTAAATATCATATACGTCAAATAAATAGCACAACATAAAAGCATCAAAGAATATGTTAGTGGAAAACCCTTCACCATATCCCTGTCATTAGACCTACATGTATAATAAAGATCCAGTAAAACATTGCAAACAATCCCTCTACTAGTTTCTATAAAATAACACTTTAAAAATGATATCCTGCTACTTCTCCAAAAATATACATATTTTAAAATTATATATATATATATAACTTTTAATACATTTAAACAATGTTGAACAATCTGGGGGTGTTGCCACTTCATGTATGAACAAGCCATTTTTGTTGTTGATTTTTGGTGAGTTCTGACCAAGCCCTCTATCGAAAATCATGCGGAGTTGATGCTTCCATTGAATATCCTATTGGTGGTACTTGTGGTATGTCCAACAGGGGGCCACGAAGGGTCACTCATAAGGTCAGCTTCTACAAGCTTGTAGCGGTTTTTGGGTCTCCTTTTGCACTGCAGTGGGCGGATGGACCGTTTGAAGGCTGGCGAGTCAACCACAAACGTCTGAAAAAAAAAAACATAGAAAAAAGGGGGGGGGGGCTTTAACATCCTTCAGTGAAAGAAGTAACTGCTTGAATTTAAATTACGAAAATTTGAAAGTGATGAAAATTGTAATCTCTCTAAGGAAAATGAACATTTCATAGAAAGCTGGTTTCAGGTACAGGGTACAGATGTAATTCTCTCTATCCCTCTCCCACGCTCCTTCTCTCCATCCTCCTATTCAGTTCAACAGCTATCAATGAATGCACTACTTTTTGACTCTCTCACTCTCGTCTCTTTCTCTCCCTCCCTACATCTCTCACTCTTTTTCTATATCACTCTCTGACCTCCATTAAAAAAAAGGATAAAGGGCATTTAAAAAGGGCACTAATTCAGCAATGACCATGTTTTCTATCTCTCTCTCTCTCCCTCCCCTCCTCTTCCTCTCTCCCTTTTTCTATTAAGCACTCTTTAACCTCCATTAAAAGGCATAGAGGACATTTTAGAGTGCACTTATTCAGCAACAACGGTAAGTTATGTAACTAAATCTCGCTCTGTCTCCCCTCTTCCTTCTCTCTCTCTCTTTCTCTATAGAACTCTTATGCCCTCCATTAAACAGTCATGGAGGACATTTTAAATATGCACCGATTCAGCAGTGGCAATGGTATTAGTTACAGAACTGCATCTCTTTCTATATCTCCCCCTTCCTGCTCTCTCTCTCTCTATCTCTTTCTCTATAGACCTCTCTGACCTCCATTAAAAAGGAATGGAGGACATTTTAAGAATGCACCAAATCAGCAATGACAGTGGTAAGTTATGCAACTATATCTCTTTCTATCTCTCCTCCCCCTTCCTTCGCTCTATAAAACGCTCTGACCTCCATTAAAAAGTCATAGAGGACATTTAAAGCGTGCCTTAATTCAGCAAATGACATAGTTAAAATCACGCTCTCTCTCTCCCTTTCTATCTCCACACCCAACTCCCATACCTCCATGATGAAAGCAAAGAGGACATTAAAGAGCACCAAAGCAGCAATGATACAGGGGAAGACACGGTTGACAGGAGCGATCTGCTTCAGTTGAAGGAAGTTGGTGAAGACTGTCCACTCCACTGGTAAGAAGAGCATTACCATGGTTGTAGAAAGCAGGATGATGAGAGATAGCAGGAACAGAACTGTTTGGGGGAGACGAATAAACAATGATTCATTACTCTGGATGAACAAATTCCAACTTACCGATCTACCACCTATAATGTGCATTCACATAGTCATAAGAAATATACAGCTGCCAAAATAACAATTGGCAATGGTTCTCAATTAAGCTATATGCATTCGCAATCACATTTTCATCCCAAAATAGAAGACCCTAGACTTCTGCAGTTATGCTGGTATTTCTTTTTTTATTCATTGACTGAAAATTATGCTACATGTATGTGCAATATTTTCTGTTTAAAAATCAGCACTTATCTTTCTTCCAACATCCTGTTTTCATTCAACAAGTCTCAAAACAGAAGCTTGAGTTTTGGTAAAGAAGAGAAATAAAGGCTGGTGTGAGCTTTCTTATCATTTTAATGTCCGTTTAGAAGAATGTTATATTAGAAAGGCCCCTTGAAAAGGATTGATCTTCAATGCCTTCATAATCAATCTATGACAACACACAGACTGAGTGTTTGGCCTGAACAATTCTGTGTAGTCAACTAGTCCTATACCCATTTCTGTGCAGTTCATCCGCTCTTTAGCAAGATTGAGTTTTAAAACCTCACGGAATACACTAATTTTCATGTAATACTCAATTAACCTATCCTTCACTTTGTAGTCTCATGACCAGAACTCAAGTTTATTTCAAAATGATTCAATTTCATGCCATATACATGTACATACCATGATGAATGAAAATGGTTTCCTACTTTATAAAAGACAATAGTTTCTTTAACCTGGTGAGTGTGATTGATATCAGTATAACACTCGATTTCCATAGACCCTAGCCCAATTTCCACAGATCCTAGCTTGGTGTTGAAGGGCTTAATACTCACCATTATTCCAGATTGGAAGACGATACGGTGCCCCCTTTGAGAAGGCAGCAGCTAAGGTGATGTACTGGAATGATGAGATGAGGAATATTACCGAGTTCTCGTAGCACAAGATGTTGTCATCAGGGTCATGTTTGGGGACCAGTGGTTTAAACCTACCAGCAGAAAAAACAGCCAAAAAATATGTATAAAACAACAAGTTTGGTAAGGTCTATCTCTAAGAGTTTATTTACCCCTACTCCAAATTCATTATTTTCTTTGCCTAATAACATTCCAGCCTGGCTCACAAGGATCAAAACAATCATATCAGACAATCACACATATTCATTAGCAATTCTCTCTCCCTCTACGCATCTAAATCCTCCTCCCACTCCCCCTTGAATCTCGCTCTCTCCCTTTCTCTTTCTATCTCTCCCTCCCCCTTCCTGTCTTTCTCCCTATCTCTCTACATTTACACCCCTCCCTCCCTCCCTCCCTCCCTCCCTCTTTTCCTCCCTCCCTCTTTTTCTCTCTCGCTCTTTCCGCCTGTCTCTCTATCTCTCACTGTTCCTACATTCAAACATATACTGAGCAAACATGCAGTAATCTTATAAAAAGAAAAAATGAAAAAAAGAAAAGAAAAGAAGAATCTCCTTACCATGACTGTGTGAAAAGAAGAAAGTATCCTGTTGTCTGTATGATAGCAACCATCAGTATCTCACATATGATGGAGAAGAGGATAGTTGGGTTGGTTATGCTCCCAGGGGGGCGTTGCTTCACCAGCTTGGGGTAAGCTTCATTCCTCCCCACTGTAAAAAGATAAGCATGCTAAAATGTTATTAATGAGGTCATCAATCACATAGAGTAATTTTTGTATTGTCTGAAGACATAAAATCAACCCCCACCCCCTCCACCACATTATAAAAGCTTCAACACATTCACATTCCTAACCTCTTCAGTGCCACTTAACCAACTCTGAGGAGACGAATGAGGGTTTCAACTTTTTTATTAGTAAGTTTGGCTTTAAAATATCTTCATAATAATTGTAACTGTTTCTACTCCAGGACCAAAAACTATAACAAATAACTAGACATTTTCTTCCAATTAAGAGAATAATGATTTGCTGTTCAAGGCAATGGAGAAAAAAAAACAACTTCATGCCAAGGCTGACACAGAAGATTTGTTTGACACCATGACAAATTCATTTGCTATCATTGCTAGAATTTAAAAACTGGATACATAGCAAAGACAGCGTAAAGGCTCATATAGATTGGTTAACCACTTAAAAAAAAAAAAAAAAAAAAAAAAAAAAAAAAAGCATTTGTGTGTGTGTGTGTGTGTGTGTGTGTGTACCAAATTGAATGTCAAGTGGACATGAATGACGCAAAAAATGAGCAACCAGGGTATCCGTATTCACTACCAATGTGTTTTACAACATACGAAAAATATGGAGCACAGTACTCTCCAACCACCTCCACCCCCCCCCCCCACAACCCACCCTGCGTTTCTTTCTTACTGCTGCATGCGAATGAGCCTTGAGAACTTACTGAGCACAGCAACTGTAGTGGTGATGACTAGATCCACATACAAGAATTGCCAGTCACCAAGGTTGGAGTCAATCTGAGCAGATACAAGTAATATCAAATTGTCAGTTCTATGCTAGAAACGTGCTCCAGTTTTGATCATGTGTAAATTGAAAACTTATATCTGACATGCAGACAAATACTGCAAACCAAAAATATCAGCATTATTGCTCAAAGGCAAATCTAAATGGAGGTACTTATATATTGCAAGAAGCCTAAAACTACATATCTGAACAGATAAAATGGAGATTCAACTTAATTCTCATGAGCTGTCAATTTTTTTCTTTTCTGAAAGGCTTCATGAAATTAACAAAGTGAAGGCTTATCAGAATCACCTGATTTGTCAACTTAATTACTTTTAAATGGGTAATGCTTGGTAACATGCAAAAACCTTTTACACAGAGTAGTTTCCTGAGTAGGGCATATCCATATTTAACCACCAGTATGACGGTTACGATATGACAGTTACAAAGTACAGTTGCAATCATAACCATACCTCAGCATGAAGCTGCCAGGGTTGTAAGATGCACACTCCTTCAATAATGCATTAATTCTGTACACAAACAAAATAGAGAACTTTCGACCCTGGACCTATCAAACACTAACCAAATCCCCACCCTAACCCAGGGATTGACACTAACCGGCGCCCAGGACACAAGGGCCCCCAAAATTTAGGTCCGGACCACCAAACTTGAAAAATCTTAACATAGGGCTCAAAACATTCTGAGCCCGGAATTTCAATCTGAAACCCCAACGGGAAAAGTTAGTGTGGAACCCTCCCTAAGCCTAAGCCTAAGCCCAAACCCTACTGCAACATTGACCCTAACCAGGTATCCTTGACAAATTAAAGCCTAGGCCACCTGTACCAAGAGCATATATCAGGTCACAAACTATTTAGACAATAGTAGTTTTAGGTGCTGCAAGATTGTTAACATAACTCACCTTGTAGAGTATCATGACAGATGTGAACTGAATGACACTGTAGAGAGCCATGTACTTGAAAACACCAAATGATGTCATTAGAGCAGCCCTTCCCTCTCTGGATAAATGAAAGGAAACAAAGGGAACTTCACAAAGTAAATAATCAGACAAGGAATTCAGTCATCATCATAATCATCATCATCATCATCATCATTATCATCATCATCATCATCCTCCTCATGACAAGAAATAATCCCTATTCCTTACCTGATAACATTAGGCACACATGATATATCAGGCACCATTGAGGTGAATGGGGATGCAACAGAAGCCTCCGCCTCTGAGAGAGATATCCCTGCATGAGCCATCTTCAGAGCTCCACAATCATTGGCTCCATCACCGCACATCCCTACACAGTACCTGCAGAATCAACCAAATCAGTGTCATTCTCATAAGATCATTTGTATCAAATGTACCCATTAACTACTGTCATTATTATTTAATTCAGCATCTCCCCTCTTGCAAGGGGCCACTGACTTTCATGCCATGATGACACCCCATCCCTCTAATTTCCCTTGCCTTCAGCATCCTCTCATTTTAGCCAAACCCCCCAGCTTTCATTCCCCACCATTTCTTTCCGACTAGTCCTTGGTTTCCCCCTTCCCCTCATGCCATCCACTTCCAGATCCCATGCTTTTTTCACAGGCTCATCATCTTCCCTTCTCAACACATGACCCATCCATCTCAACCCACTTCTCTTGAACACTTCCACCAGAGTTTCTACCAGACCCAACCATTTCATCATCATGAACTCCAAAATATCGCACTGGCCAAATAAAGAGATTATCCAGTTCCACAAGCTAATGCTTATAGTGCAAGTCATGTAAAATTCTACTTTTCTTGATAAAGAAAACTTGTACTGATTGGAGTTCTTGTCTACTAGACCTAAAGGTAGGTAGAAGTTCAAGCCATATGTAAATTAACTTCTCTGTCATCTTGATCATTTTGGTTATTTTTGTTGTCTTGCTTTTCTCTCCCCCCCCCCCCAAGAGAAACTGTAAACTATGCATGTGTTGTTTAGTTTCAAAACCATCAATCTATAAATATTGCTTACAAGGAAATCAGAATTGTTTCAGTTTCCTTTTTGTTCATGGTTAGGGGCTAATAAGCAGCAAATGATATGCCAAGAGCGTTACTCTAGTAAATTTGCTGATTTGAAATTATGTTTTCCCCAAGTGCAAAGCAAGAGTAATCTGACAAAGATATTTTGCATAATTCTGACATTTCAATTTTCCTTGAAAGTAAGGAAAGGCTGAGTGCATTAACTCCTTGAGCGTTCTTTTCGCATCAGTGCACATGCACAATTAAATAGAACAATCATAATAATTAGTTTTCTCCTCTACTATTGTACTAGTGAAACTAATATATAGCTACTGTGCTTTAGTGAGATCTACAGAATAATTACCAGTGTCAATAGGGAAGTAGAATTTCAAAAATATCAAAAGAACAATTACATGTATCATTATTGTCTCCTCAAAATTAATCCAGCTTGTGCAGAGTTAAACACTTACCCTAAACTTTGCAAAGATTCCACAAGCTGTGACTTTTGATCGGGTGACATCCGCGCATAAACTGTTCCTCTTTGCACAATCTATATAGTAAGAGCAATAAAAAGCAAAACAAAAAAGTACAATCAGAAACACACCTACATGTAAAATAATTCAGTAGCATGATTTACTCAAAAAGACAGTAGATAATTAAAGATAAGGCATATTTTTGCCCTTTTTTTTGCAAATTCAAATGCTGTATGATATGATGGGAAAAAATTGATTTCAGTCAAGTACCCTACTTCATACACATGAACATACTGTGAGGGTAGTAAAAAAATTGCTTGAAAAGTCATACACTAAAATATTGAATGTTCTTTTTTTTTCATCCTGACAGGTAGAGTCTTTAGGAACCTTTGCATTACACAAAAATAAAATGAAAAAAGGGGGAATGAAGAAAGAAAAAGGAAAAAAAAAAGAGACATTCAAAGTGAAAAAAGAGCATACACCTGTTTAAAGAAGATATATTTGAAGTAGATATTTTGAACAAAGTAAGCTGGAAGGAAACTTTAGATGTACAGAAAATATGATTTGATTTGATTTTTTTAATTCAGATTTGACAAAAGCATTACAATAATATGTAAAAACATTGCAAAAAGCATGAAATACACAAATATGCCATAGAAAGGTGAATAATTAGAGAAAACTATTATGCTTTGATTACTTCTTGAAATGCAAGCAAAAAAAAAATACTTGAACTAAAGAAGCTCACCTTGTCCATAAGTTCTGGAAAATGATTCTTAAGAACAGCAAATGATTTTCCACTGACTGCAAAGTGATATTTCTCATGCTCTAGACTGATTGCTATCTCTTCCTGGTAAGACTGAATAATGGAGAAAAAAAATTACAAACATACAAAACAAAACAAAAATAAACCAGAGAGAAAGTGAATTTCAATGTCCATGTCCTAAGGAATTAATTATTTGGCTCATTTGATAGAGCTTCTGCCTCCTAGCCAGGTGCTTGGCATATAAGAATGGAGAAGGGTACAGGGTTCTCACTAGGAAAAAATCCACACACGGTTCCCACTCTGCGCAAAGCGTGGAAGTTTCGGAAGTTTTACAGAAGTTTTACGGAATAACACCAAAGGTTAGGTGTGGCGGCAGTATATGCTATCGTAAAAGGATGAAAAATACTTCTTGGTAAGGAGGAGTTGTCTACTAATGGCATAAAAGTAAAAAGACATTGCCAAAAAGCAAAACAATCTGTGACATTTATCATTATTGTTAGAAATATATACTCCAATAGTTTTTTACCCTTGTTGCCACCCATGGTGCAGCAATTTCACACATGGTTCTTCCTTGTCTGAAACCCTTTACACATGGTATTGGAACCATGGGTGTTATGTACTGGCGAGAACCATGGAAGGGTAATAGTAACATATTATATTATGCAGGGCCCTGTGAAAGAGCAGCTTATAAATGCTGAAGTGACTACCCTGGGTAAATAAGACATTATTATATTACTATATTCACACTCCAATACACATTTACAATATATGAAATAAAATATTCATATGCTTGGTTGTTGGTGAATAAATAGAACAATGTTATAAAGGAGGTGTATAAAGTCACAAGTTCAATGAAATATCATAGGGCACTTATATGATAAATATTATGTAAGACATTTCAGGGGCTACAGCCTCATGGTCTTATAATATGGTAAAAATAAACCTGAATGAAATGGTTGGTATTTATTGTATGAAAAGCAGTTTGCAACTAAATCAAAACAGCTACCACTTTGTGTTTTCGCAGTCACAATTCAAGAACTCCAGAACTTTCTTACTCTATTTTGAATTTCCCTCCAACTATCACTGGCATGTTTTTCTCATTTTCTATAGTATGATAAAACAAACTAATATAAATGTACATGTAGGTGGAAAGAGGAGGAAACAGAGTAAGAAATTACGTAATACAGAAATGGTTGGGAAGAGAGAAGAATAGAGAGAGAATAAGGGAGGACTGGAAATATAAATAAGACACAAAAAAGAAGTACTCTACTCACTTCTGAGTTTGATGAAAGGCACTCTGAGTTTATATCAGGCATAGTATCATAGCTCCACTCGATACGAGCAGGCAAGTCGGCATGGGGCGGCAGGGCATTGATGACGATGACCTTTGACTTGCGACCTACCATCCCACAATCTCTGGCAACGCTGATCGCTGTTAGCATGTTGTCACCTGTATTGACAGCAGTCAAGTTGGGTAAATTTGTCATATTGCTTTAACCCCAATGAGAAATTTAAGGCCATAATACCCGCTCTCCCCTACAGAATCTATTACTTCAACATCACCTTCAGAGGTGTGAAAATACTAAAGCAATAACTGACTCTGGGTAAAGATCTTGAAAGAATTTTGCTTTCTTAATACAATTTTGCTGTCCCACACAACTACAGAATAAAACAGGATTTCCCTTTTGCTCATTGTCTGAGCCAATCTCACAAAATGCAATGAAGTAATCAGTTCATTTAATATATGACTTCATGTACAATAATTCTTACTCTCACAGGAAACAAAATAATTTCATTATTAACTTCTAAATTCATCTATCCACTCTATTTCACCTTCACATGACCTTCACAAGGGTTTGAAATCACTGCCAAACTTTTAGGACAAGGGATGATGTCAAATTCCTTTATTGCACATTACAGGAGGCAATCAACGCTGGACTGAGAAATCAACAAGCACAATCAACACTGGACTATTTCAGATGAGGAAATCAACAAGGAATGAATGCTGAGGGTAAATTGCACTTGTAGATTACATTGCACATATGTCAGCCCTGGGGATGAAATCAACAATCTCTTGGTAAACAAGTTGGAATGCACTACAGGGCAGGACATTGACCCAGCTATCTTTTAAAAATATCATTAAAAAAAAAAATCCTGCAAAAGTTGAATAAACTTTTCTTTCTCTTTTTTTTCTGAGGGTGGGGATATCTTTGCCATGTTAGAACATGTACATTAAGGAGCAAACAAATAAACTGATCATACTTTATTCAATCATTCTCTTTAGCCATACAGTGCTCACCTTTTTATTCAACCATTTAAGGAAAATATGACAAATATGACAAATAAGGTACACTCTGGAATACTTGTAATAGGTAAAAAAAAAAAAATAATAATAATAAATAAGCACAACATTAATTATGTGTGAGTCAATGGGAAATCATTCCAAAATCAAGGAAATCTGTTGGGTCAAACAAAACCAAAATATTTCCATGCCTGCTAAAACAGTTTTTTCAGGTCTGTAAGAAAAGCTACCATAATGGTTTTAAAAGCTTTGTCTTTGATAATAATAATAATAATAACAATAATAATATATAATAATAATAATGATAATAATAATAATAATAATAATAATAATAACAATAATAATAATAACAATAACAATAATAAAGATAATAATGATAATAAACAATAATAATAATAATAACTTGCATACTGTACTGAAACAAATATCACTTGCCAACAATGGCATTTTGTTTGGTTTCTGACAGGTAAACTGTAAATCTAATCAGCTCACAAGATTTCACTTGTACAGTACTCATAATTTTTACTTTCCATGTAGATTCTGAACAGCAGTATCAAATAATTGTATAAGCAACTGTTCAAAGGATACAAAAGTAATGTAGCCAAAAATGTGATATCTGAATTTCAAATATGATTGTGAGAAACCTCAAAAGAATTGAACAAATGCAGGTATTACTATGATAAGATTACCTACCAGTAACCATTACTGTGCGTATACTGGCATCATTGAGTTGCTTGATGATCTCTGTTGTGACAGGTTTAAGAGCGTTCTGCATGATCAGCAGGCCCAAGAAGGTCAAATTACATTCGACTTCCGTTCTAAAACCAAAAGAAAATAATAATATAATCATTATTAATAATATGCATCATCTGTGCTTGAGGAGAAAAGTGAGCTGAATCACACTAACTCTGGGGCCTGTTTCTCAAAACCATCATAAGTCTAAGTTCTTGAACATTTCATAGAGACAGGTGCTACAGAATTAACATAGTTTCAATTGGATGACCAGGGGAGGGGCAGTACTGGCTTTGATCATCTGCCTGGGCTGGATTCAAATCCACTACCTTTATTTCAACAAGCCGATGCTCTAGCCATTACAAATATCATAAAAGAGTTGTTTTTGTGTACTTGTCCCTTTAAGTAAAATGAAAACTACAAAGATTTTAACTATTAACTGAATTATTCAGGGTTTGGGCAGAGGAAGGAAGCATTTTTTTTTTTTTTATTACCTCTGTATTTTCTGAGCATGATGCCAGGAGAACTTTGGATCCATCTGTCTCCAAGCCAGGGCTAGAACCCTGAAGCCTTGCTGCGTGTAATTCTGTAACACTTCCTGGAAATCATCAGGTACTACCAGGGAAAAACAATCAAATAGATACAAGATCATCAAACACATTTTACAAATGTATTCATTTTCATAGACACCCCTTACCAAGAGCCTAGGGAAAACTGAATGTATTCATAACAAGCAAACTGTTATAACGTATTTAAACAGTCTTTTCACTAGAGCTAGCACTTGAAGTTAGAGAAAGCCTTCAATTTTTAACATTCACTCACCATGGGAACCAACAAAGAACAAAGTAGGCAATTACATGTACATTGTAGAAATGTTGAATAGAATGCACTTATACAGATTTTTCTGTAAGACATTAGTTTATATTTCGATAAAAAGGAAAGTATCTCCATACGCTGCATGACAACTGAAAGGTGTTTGTTTTTGTTATCACCATTAATGAGCACATATTTTTTTCCCCATCAGTAATATTGACAGTCAGAAGTCTAGTCAGTAGTTTGTCCTTATGTTCTATTCAAAATAGCTACCAAAGAAGATAATAAATTAATAGTACTAAAACAGAAAGGAAATAAAGAAGAAAAAAATGTCTTTTGAATTTCAACCCAGTTTTAAAAAGGTCTGTAAACAAAGTAAAACACATGGCGAAATTTTTAAAATAAAAGAAAAAGAGTAACATCTAGCATACCTGTACTTGGATCTGATAATGAAGCAATCATTTCTGGGGCTCCTTTCACATATACATCCATATGTTTAGCTCCCATTGTCCTGGTGATGACGCACATTCGCTGCAGGCTGGATGTGAATGTAAACTGACGTACTACACCAATCTCAAACTCCTCCTACCAAACAAGTGCATCAGAAAAGTACTTAAGCAACCTTGGAATATATTATGATGATACTTTGTAGTTGTGTATTTTTTTTTCCTCTTTGTGTTTAGAAATGTCAGTAAGTTTGTTAGTGATTTATGTAAATATGGGGAGTAGCCTTGACAGGCCAATGGCCTTTGCTACTCCCCCACATCCACTGCATCACTGTAATTTTCCTTTCTTGTATAATTATTCATGTATCTCAATGTATTCCTTGTTTTTGTAATTTTTTACTGTATTTGCTATGTTTCTAAGAGATGTGAAATAAATGAAATTAAAAAAATGAAATGAATTAATGATGATGGTCTTTAGAAACCGGTGAAATCATTATGTCATTATCACTAAGCACCACAAGAAAAAAATCTATGAGTACAATATGGAGAAAAAAAATGGTGTAAGCAACACAGTAAGAATATACATGTATCTCAAAGCTCTATGTATCTTTCTGCCCTGTGTATCACATACACATTCACCCCCCCCCCCCCAATCTCTTTGTCTCTTCCTCTGTCTCTCCTGTTCTCTCCCTGTCTCTCCCTCTTTCTCTCTGTCTCTCCCTCTTTCTCTCTGTCTCTGTCTGTTTGTCTCTCTCTCTCTCTTTGTTAGTTGTGCTGTTATTATTTTAAGAATGTAAAATCATTACCATTGTATAAATAATAATTATTATGTCAAACTTCTGCAAATCATATTTCTTTACTATGAAGCACTATATGAATTAGAATTCTTTTGTTTCAAACCTACCTCTCCTTCTGCACTTGCTGCATACAATGTGTCATTGGTTTTGGGTTTGACAATAGTCGGTATAAGGGTGTCAAAACGGCTGGTGTCAGGCCCAGGTTCTTCCAACTCCTAAATACCATCAATAAATATCAGTAAAAAACAAAACAGAAGAATGAGAACTATGATACAGAGTGTTTTCTGTTGATTTCCACAGCATAACATGCAAGATACAATTTAATTTGACAGTTTTTACCTTGCTTTCACATCTGCATAACACTTTCAGTTCATACAATGTCTTTGATACTGTCAGGCTAAAAGATAAGATTTTGTCATTCTAGAAAAGAAAAAAGAAAAACATGAAAAATTGGAGAGAAAAAAAATGATGACACCCTTTGTAGTGCAAAATACAACTTACCCAATTGGTAGCCTCAAACATCTTCAGATCTAGTGGGTCTCCCACCAGCTCCCCATCGATCCTTGTCAGCGAATGACAAGTGGCCATAGCAGCTAGGAATGGCCCTCTAGGAAGGGTGCTAGCTATCTGCACCACCGGTAGGAATGTCCGGTCCAGAAGGGGTACCACACCCCACAGGTCCAAGGAATCCTCAGTCAAGGTACCAGTCTGCAGGTTTAAATAAGGGATGCATGGACTTAAAGATTTAAAGAATGCATGGAGTTATGCTTTTTATGACTTAAAAGGCAAACAAAAGGCAGCTTATATAGCCCTGGAAATCTTCTGTCAGTGTTCCAGTATACAGCTCGTCATGATTGAGAAGATACATAAAAAAACTAACAGTAATAAGCCCCATTTAACCATCATTCCAATATAAAAACCTCAAAACCAGTTAAGCAGGTAAATCTAATCAGGTAGCTTAGTGAAATGGAGTGGTGCGTAAAGATGTGTTCAGAAAGCAAAATGCATATCTCTGTGTAATATTGTTTGCATTCCGGATGCGTCTTTTCGCACCACTCTGTTTCGCTAGGCTGTCTTACCAAAAATCAAAACTTCCTATAGCCTAACAGACACAGTGACAGTTTATTTCTTTTCACATCTGATAAGTGCCCTAAAATCTCCTAAATGGCCATATACCTACACATAGCTCTAAATAACCAGAGAAGTTTCAGGAGCTAAAGCCTCATGGTCTTATGTTCCCCATGGAAATTTAGCAGCATTATTGGATTCATCTAATAACAGACATACATAACCTTGGACTTAATTCTTAAAGACTGACAAATCTTGAATCATACACAAACTCAACATAAAAAGAACAAGAATCGCCCATGCATTAACTGGAAATTCCCGAAAGTCCAATGTAAGCAAACTAAGAAGTACTGCACACAAAAACTGCTGTCTTAAACCACTAACCTTGTCAAAACAGACAAGTTTTAGCTTTCCACAAACATTGATCCTTTGTGGACTGATACAGAACACCTTGCCTTTCTTCAACCTCTGCTGAGCATAGACTGTCCCTACCGTCATGGCTGCTGGCAGGGACGGGGGTACAGCCACGGTGATGATGTCCAAAGCTTTGTAGACAATGTCTGATGCCTCAGCCTAAAAAAAAAAAAAACAGGGAAAAATGTACCATCAGGGTCATAAATTGCTCAAAAAGGAAGAAAATGTAATTTCTCAAAAAGAATTGAAAGCTGATAGGCCCGATCTAACAAATTACCAAGTGTTCTTTTAACAAAGTTAGTAGCATACTTCAATGAAAAATCTTGATAACCAACTGCACCAAAGACTTACAGGACAGAAATATATTCTAAGATCAGGCAAAGCCAAAAGCCCAAGATAGAACACTTTGGAATGTCCTCTCCATGGATGATCAACCACAGGTTTAGGGTAAGGACTATGCCTGCAGTAATTGCAACATGATTGTCATTGTGTAGCAGTGGTCTCTTTTAAGATGGCTTCAGGGGAGCATTTCATGAAGTGTCTTGTCACTAATTTTTTACTGACAACTGTTAAAAGCTACTGAAACCCTTGCATCTGACTGGCTGGGAGCAAATTTGTCAGTAAAAATCACTGACAAGACACTTCATGAAACACTCCCAAGGTGTCATGCTTTGGTCGGTTTATACTGTTACAGTGCTTTATGAGAAATCAGTATCATTACTGCTATTACTTACAAAATAACAAAATAGAATCGAGAATGGCAAAAGCGACATCAGTATCAGTTTGCATTTGTATATGGATCACACAAGCAACACAATAATTTTTATTTCTACTTAATATACCTTCTACTCATACTTACATGGTCTAATGTTAAAATTATCACTGTGTATACAATCCCAATTGTAGCTGCAGGGAAAACAAAACATGAAACAAAAGATGATCATTACTCATAATGTAAGAACAATGAACAGACCTACCAACCATGATTGGAAAAAAATCCTATTCTTTATTAATCCTATTTTCAAGCCAAAAATCCTGTTTGGGCTTGAAATTCGAAACATTCAACAGGGTGATCCCTTTGCCATTCTGCATGATGTCCTAACTAAGATACAATATCAATAATATAATAATAATAATAATAATAATACAGGGTTTACTTGATTATTTTGATCCTCAATCTTCTGCATTGTACTTCTTCATTTAAAATGATCTTAAGTACATGTACAGAATACACAGGTAGAATATACTAAGCACTGGGGTAAACTTAATTGTTGATAATATAACATGGAAATAGATGAATAAAAGGTAATAAAAAGTCGCTGTTAGCATTTTTGAAAATTGTATTTTAAATGGGAAAAACCCTAATAAATAGAATAAAATCCTACTAGTTGGCAGCTCTGACTGAACCATGATTGAGTTACTCTTACCTAATTTTGATTTTGGTTTGTTTGCTCATTTGTTTGTTTCTTTCTTGCTTTTTTTGTTTTGTTTATTCTTACACAGAGAAACTCTTTAGTTTATGATTCCTACTGGCAATTGGTCCCCATTAACCCATTGAAATCGACCCTTAATCAGTCTTATCATTATAACACAAACTAAATTTTCGATAATCTTTAATAGATAGTGTGGAACATCTTTCACATACTTATAGCTTAAAAGTGAGGGGGGTGGCTGTGTGAAGAACATGCCCAAAAGGGAGGGGGGGAGATAACAGAGAGGAAGAATCATCCAATTTCATTTTGAGTATTAAACTGTCTATTCAGTACTGGGTTTCAAAAAAAACATGGACACAGACAAAAAAAAAACCACTTACCTAATATTGCAAGGATCCCAATGAATTTCATCGAATCAGAGTAGAACTTGAATCCAACTGGTTTTGGGAAGAGGATAGACCTGACAAGTTCACCTTTCATTGTAGAAAAGCCTGATAAGTACAAAAATAAATATATAATAGTCAAGAATACTGATTAATTCAATATATACTTTAGGAAAAGCACAGCTGAAAATTTCATAATCAAGTGAAACGCTCCTGGCAGTCTCGCCTGCATCATGCAAATTGCCATGGCAGCATTCTGATTTAGTGAAAATTGTGGTGGGAGCACAAGAAGGGGGCTACCCCTGACCTTGACTTTGTGACTTGAAATTGGTTCCAAATTATGTGTTATTCCTGGAAACCCCTTTTAAGAAGCTTCACAAAATTTGAATGACCTTTGACCTTGACTTTGTGACCTGAAATCCCTTCCACATGATCTTTGATACTTGATATGCCTTGTGTACCAGTTTCATAAAAATTGAACCAACACTTTTGAAATGAGGGGAAAGTTTTTGCAAAATAATTTAAGTTTGGGCGGGAGAAAAAAGAAAGAAACACAGCTAGGGCGGGAGAAATTCAAACTCAAGCGGGAGAACGGGAGATTTTGTGAAAATGGACTCAAAGCGGGAGATCTCCTGCCGAAAACGGGAGAGTTGGAGTCTTTGGAAAATTGAACAAACACTTTTGAAATGAGGGGGGCAAATCAAAAACTTAACCTTGCGGTTAAGTTTTTGCAACATAATTTAAGTTTATTGACCTCAAATGACCTTTGACCTTGACTTTGTGACCTGAAATTCCTTCCACATGATCTCTGATACTTAATAAGCCTTGTGTACCAGTTTCATGAGAACTGAAGAAAAACTTTTGGAATGAGAGTATTTCTTAAAATGTTGATGCCGTCGCCGCCGTCGCCATTGGAAAAGCAGCGCCTATATCTCGCTTTTGGCGAGACAAAAACAAACAGGCAATAAAAACACGAAAATTAAAATATATATATTTCTATGTCAGTCTTGCAAATGCTAAACATTTTATCTTAATACTCTAGTCTATATTTTGAAATATAATTCAAGATTCTTTGATTCAAATACATTCATGCATTGATTATTAGTAATTTGCTTAGTTAATTTTCTCTTACTGTTACATAGCACATTTCCTGCTGAAATAAATCATAAATCATCTATATAACCACAAAAATTTTTTTACAGAAACCTCCACATTCTACGACTCCACTCCCACACAAAAATGATATAATAAAATTTGTAATTTTTCATTCATGTAACCCATGGGTTTCTTTGCTTCCATTACTTATATTCTTCTTTTGTTATGTGATCCATATTCAAATACATTTTAGCTGGCATGAAATGTGACATTGGTTCAGTGCCCATCCCCATACCATTATCCTCTCTGCATCCTTGACTTGCCAAATAATTTCATGCATTCCTTATCTTATGTTCCACAGAGCTAGGCTAAGACTTAAAGTATACCAATCACCAAAAGACATTTTTCTCTGTACATGTATGTTGTGGACTCAATGTCACTATACTATATTCAAAATATAAGCTTTAAATATTACTTCTATTAAGGAGATATTGCAAGTTCAAATGTACTCTCACTTAACATAAGAGTAATCAGTGAGGTGGATTAGTCAAGGTACGCTCACATGCAGGCATGAACTATGGCGTTGATTATGGGGATGGGTGTCGACCCACCATAATGCTGACACTTTAGCAGCAGTACTGACATTATTAGCATCACCACCATCATCATCATCACCATCATCACCGTCATCAGTACTCGTACTCATCATCATCATCATCATCATCCTCATCCTCATCATCATCATCAGTACTCACCTGTACGTACAACAACAGCCTTGACTTTCTCTGATCCATAGTACCTGGTCTGTATGACCTTGGTCCCACAGAACAGGGTGTGTCTCTTATGACCCTCAGGAGAGTAGTACTGTGGGGGCTCCCCCTCGGTGGGGGGAGGACAGGGGAGGGGTGTTTTAGTGACTGGTACACTCTCTCCTGAAAGAAAAAAAATCAATTTAAAGAAAGGAAAAATGAATCCTTTAAGAAGACTTCTTTAAACAGACTTCATCAAATTCCATTTATTCCTCATGGACAACAACAGCACTGAACTGACAGAAGAAAAAAATGCCAGATGGGGTATTTGGGCTGAAGAGGTCATAAACCCTTACCGTAGCATGGCAGTCGATACTGCCAAAATTTTTATATTGCATCTAAAAAATTTTTGATAAATGCTTGTTCTTGAATTTCACATTTCATGAAAGGAGAATTAAAGTATCACAGAGCAATACTTGCATCACTACAATAAGAGCACTGGATGAACCACTTTAAGCTCATTCAGATATCCACTAGAAAACTCCCACATTAGTTTCAGTGTTCACGTTAACAATAAACTGTGCCACTTATGACAATGAGACCTGCATTAACATATCAATTCAAATATGAGAGAGTTTTGCCAAAAGTTGTCCAGACAAACTTGTTACATCATGTATGCGCTAACTTTATAAGAATTTGATTAGTCCACACCTTTTCCTGCCAGGAAGCAAAAATATGCCTCTTGCCTCAGCGCTTTTTGTTGTGTTTTTTTTTTGCTGCCTCATATCTCCTTCAATTTTTTAAAAATCTTTTTTTTTTTTAATGGGAGTTTACCGTGGGGATTTTCCGCTTCATACGTGAACAAGTCTTTGAGAGCTTACCTGTTAACATGCTCTCATTCACTATGCAGTTTCCGCTGATGAGGGCAGCATCACAGCTCATTATACAGCCATGGGGTGGGATGTGAATTAGATCTCCAGGGACAAGATCACCAGAATTAACTTCTTTTTCTGCAAAAACAACATGACATTTGAAATATACTTTTGCTATTATACCAAATAATTAAAATGTCTTAAGGTACTATTCTATATTTTTGACACAAAAATAAATATGTAAGTGAATATGTCTCAAGTCCCTGTTCCATATTTATTGACACCTCACAACAATCCATATTGTTCTTCTCCATTGAGTATATATTGAACTGTGCTTCTTTTCATATGGCCTGCAGCACTAAGAATAAAAAATGACTCTCACAATAATTTATTTCAATAAGTTCTCTAACTTTTGAAGAAAAAAAGAAACCTGAAGATTTGTACAAACACAAGAAATATTTACATAGTCACAGGTGTAAAGAAAATATAACAAAAGGAAAGTTTTGAAAATGTTCTGTCACGTGGTTAGACATGGAAAATTCAGTATCAGAGTCTTACCTGTTCCATTTCTACACACAGTAACAGTAGATTCATGAGCGACCATGTCATGTAGAACCACCGATTGCTGAGAAACAAAACAAAATAAATAAAACGAAAGAGTACAAAATTACAAAATTACAAAGGGACAAGAACATAATAACTGAATAATAGCTACATCATTCACCACTCAAGGTGAAAATCATTTTGGATACTCTAAATTGCTCTTTAATACCTTACTTCATTATACTTCTCAGAAACTTGCCTTAAACATCCTGCAGATCGTCTACAACAATATAGGAATACTAAACATCGTCAAAATAGATCTTAAATGGAGATAAACTTCAGAAAGCTGCACTTCTAGTACAATTTCTATACGAATGATATGACAAGGTGAGGTTTGAAGTGATTCACTGCTTTTAATTTACTTTGCTGTGACTATGCCTCTAATGGCAATACTATATATTTATATTCTTACTCTCTTTGTCTCATAGTGATATTCTCAGTGATATAATTATGATGACAAGAACACATACAGTAATACCTAATAATTTACTCTGTATCTCACTGGCAGATAAAGTCAATGATATGACTTTGACAAAATATATTTCTATAGGTCTACTCCGTCTCACATTTTGTTCAGATCCATTAGAAGACCGACCTAAGCACCCATCAATATTTATGAGCAAAAATGAATAATTCATTTTGTAAGATGATTCCAAGGAGTTGCGTGCGTTTGTGCACGTTTTAAAACATTACGCCCATCAGCTAAAAACATGCGCAATGATGCACAATCAATGCGCATTAAATCAAAGTATCATAATAATAGTGATACGCGCCATACGCGCAGTAGATATGAATAATGCAACATAAATGGGTGCTTAGGTAGACCTTCAAATGATCCAAAAGAGACGGGGTCTAATGCCATGATGTACGCACGTGCTGCTTTTCGTCTAGTAAATTTATTATATGTCTATGGTTCTTACTCTCTTGGTCTCATAGAGTGATACACTCAGTGATATGATTATGATGACTAAGATGCAGCCTCCATAGACAAAATAATTCTCCAGGATCCACAAAATTATGCTGAAGATTTGAAAGATGTAGAATGGATTCAAGATCTGAAATAGAAAAGGAAAAAAGGGGATGTGTGAGATTCATGGGGACAAGAAACAAAGGAGCATCATACAAGACATGTGACAATTAAGTGCTTCATGGCCTTTAAAGGCATTGGCCAACTTTGTGAGCAGCCGATTTAAAAAAATTCTCAAACTAAGATGAAACATGTGTATGAGTACTTGTATTTGTACTCAAAAACCCTGAAACCAACCATAATTTGGAATGAAAAACTGTAAGTAAGACGCAAACTGCGATTTTATTAATTTTGGTCTGAGAGGCAATAAAATAAGAGGACTGTTTTGCTCGAATTAAAAAAGACCGTTATTTGCCTCCCTCCACGTGATACGCCAATACACACAGTACAGTCGGGTGAGCCATGCACGCATGCGCACTCCTTACGTCTAGTCCGTGCAACCGACCCTTATATATTTATCAAACATCGGTTCACATTTTTAATATTTAAAAATAAAAAAAAAAGATACGCCAATACACACAGTACAGTCGGGTGAGCCATGTACGCATGCGCACTCCTTACGTCTAGTCTGTGCAACCGACCCTTATATATTTATCAAACATCGGTTCACATTTTTAATATTTAAAAATACTTCCTGTGGATATCATTCTTTGAAACTTTCAGACTGGTGTTTTTACACTATAACCCTTATGTTTATCCCATTTTCAAGTAGCAAAACGTTTTTGTTTTTTTTAATTATAACAATGTTAACCAATGCCTTTAATACTGTGTTTTTATACTGAAATGTATTTCTTCTTTATCTGAAAATTTCTTTTGTACACTCCCTTCCCGTATCTGAACGTTTCTATCATCAAAGCACAAAAATGAAAACGAAATTGGAATTGTTGAACTATACTCTGCTTATTTCTATTTTCATCATTTGTGATTAAAAAGTGCATGCAAAGAGGAGGCTACACAAAAGCACCTTCTAAAAGAATCTACCAAGTTATAATTTCACTTTTTTTTTTAATTTCTTCTTCACTTATTTCATCCCTGAATAACACAATCATTTATAATATCCAGTCTTGCCTGTAACGACTGGATATCTTGCCTGTAAAGACTGAATTTTATGCCTGTCTTGCCTGCAAAATTGAAAGATCACAGAAGCATTTTTTATATGCTTATCCCCACAAGGTTGAGCATTACAAGAAATACCTTACCTCTATAACAAACAGCTTGAAGTAGGAGGGAACTTCTACATCAATAGCGTTTCTCCCGTAGATGTCTTGCCTATAAAATTGAAAGATCATAGAAAAAATAAAAGATGGGCAGTTGGTAAGGAATTGGCAGGATAAGAGTTATCAATGTAATCCCCACCCCCTGGACAAAAAGAGTTTGTGACAGGAAAGTTCTTGTTACATGTACATGTACATTCTAACCATACCATATAAGTACATTGTAGATGATTTACAAAGGGACAACATGTCAGCCTCCTCAGTCAACACCCCCCCCCCCCCTTAACTTTTTTTTTTTTTTTTTCTTTACTTTATGAAACATGAAGTTACAAATTACACTCCACAGGAAGCAAATATTTCATTTTTTTTCCAATTTCAATCCACCCCCAACTTCCTCTTCTGGTAATCCTCAATACCCTTGGCCTAATAGCTTTCACTATCAATGCTCAAACTAAAATATAACTTGACATGACAGAGTACAGCGTACTCCAGGATGTAGAGAAATAGCAATCTGTAACAATCTTCAACAAAATTACATCCGATTATTATTCAAATAAATCCAATGATTTCCAGAAACAACATTTTCAGAGAGTGTTGAAAGTGTTAAAGGTGTTTTCAGAAAATTCTAGAGTTGTAGAGAGTTTTAAAATCCATTCCCATATAAGATATGAGTACTATTTTCTTCAAGGTGAGAAGGAAATCACCTTTGTTCTATTTGGTCACTGTCAAACCCTTTGAAGCTGTAAATGGATGAGCAGGGCATGTTTTCTTCTAGAGCATACAGTCGAAGAAAGCTGTCGCATGACTCATTCCAGTAATAAGTCAGCTTGTGATATTCAAAGTATCGAAAAAGGTTGTCATTCTGTGACGAGATAAAGAAATTATTGGTTATTTAAATGTATTTACTTTTATAATAATTAGCTTTTCATTTTTTGAAACAGAAATTACTTCAGTGAAAACATGATATACACTAACTAGAAGGGACATGGAAAGTTATACTTGAAATCACAGGAACTCATTTCTCTATGCACAGTTGCTTAGCACAGGAAAATATGACTGGTTTTCATTAAAATGCAACTCTGTACATGCTTTACTGGATACACAAGTACAATAACTGTGCACTGCCAATAAACATGGATAATGCCTTTATACTACATCAAAATTTCTTTTCAGTTTACACTGCAATTTATTTTACATGTATTTCACCTCGGTTCACAATTCTATTATTAAATATATATCTTTGTACAACTGTACATGAGCAATTCCTGGGTGGACAAGAGAAGAGTTTACTTTACCCCTTTCTTTTTCACGTTGATGAGTGCCCTAGTGTCATCGATCTCATCATCAGAATCCATGCTGGAGTATGACCAGAGATGCGAGTGTCTCCCATTGTTGATCGTGTTTCCTCTAGCCGTGGGAACGTTGGTGCTTCCAGTGTCCTCGTGGTGTTCTGTGCTGGTGCTATAGAAAACGCTGACTTGGTTTGGATCGGGCTCACACTCTTGTGCCAATGGGGTCATGGAAGCGGTGCTGTGGTTAGTGTAATGGATGGTGTTGGGTGTAGTGTTGAGTTTGAGCATTAGGTGTTAAGAGAGGTTGAATGGTGTGGAAGGGTGTTGGGTGTTATAAATACATGTACAGGTAATTAACATAACATAGACAAATTCAAGTGTTAGGGTTTTAGTGTTTTGATGGTTTCAAGTGTAAAATGCATCAAATATATTGTTCGATGCATAGTGAAATAGATGTAATTGGATATACATGTACATGTATGTATACAATATGGGGGATGTGTAGAAGGTGTAGTCAGTAATAAATAAATGAAAATGGACGATTCATTGTTTACAAAAAGGTCATATGACAGAGTTTTTTTAATACATTATGTATTCACGTTATATTTCAACGAAACGTATCAAATCAAAGGAATTATTAGTTGCAAAAGCAAAGCACAGAAAACGATTGTATGAGATGTTTAACTCATAGACGTGAAATGAGAAAAAATATAAAGGGCATTCATTTTCAACAGAATTTAACAGAGATAATATGAAAAAATTGATGGATAATTGCAGTACGTGTTTTGTTTGGATAACATGGGAGAGATTCATGTTTTCCATGAAGAGTACAGTATATTGGGGAGGGGGGTGCAATTGTTTTTGTTCAAAATGAGAACACATGTATCCATGGGAGTGATTGGTACATGTATTTTAAATTTGCAAAGCAAATCATAACAGGTATGAATGTTGCAGGTGTGAAAAGAAACAAGAGATGCAGAGAGCAGAAAGAAAAACAAGATATCAATGATGCATGATTGAGCACATAATAGCATAAACATTAGGGAATTTTATCAATTTACACATGCATGAAAGGCATGAAAGCATATAGCTAAGCAGTATGAAACGGTTTGTGTAGATTATAGGTGGGGTTTTTTTTTTGAAGGTTGAAAATGGGACACAGAATTAATGCAAGAAAAAGCATAATAAAAGCACACATTACAGATAGGCACAGAAGCACACAATACATTGTAGTTATGATACATGTAGATTAACTCATTTTTTAAGGATTTTAAGAAATAGCTTGTGTATATCGAGATTTTTAAAAAGGTTTAAAAAAGAAAAATTGAAAGAATGCAAGGAAAGCATGATAGCAGAGAATACAGATATACATGTATGAAGGCACAGCAAGTATAGAATACATAGTTTACAATACAGGATTATGGTAACACATTTTTAAAGAATTGTAAGAAACAGTTTGTGTGTAATAAATTTGTGGCAGTTATAGGCAAGACAGGCCCGGGGGGGGGGGGGGGGGGGGGGAACAAAGGAGAAATGGGATGCAAACCAAAACACAATGAGTGAATGATATACATGTAAACCAGAAAGCCCCTTTTACTATAAAATGCAACAAATGTTATGTAATCCAAATACAGACAGTGTATGATTTCTAGGGGATATAAGGTAAAAACGCCCATGGGTTGTGGCTTTTTTCTTTTCTTTTTTTTTTCTTCAAGATTTTTCAATCATCTTAGGTACATGTAGATTAGTACAAGCTCAATTGCCATGCTACATGTACATGTACATGTATATGACAACTGTATGAATGCTAAACAATTATACTGATGAAGCATCATTTCACGTCAAAGGAAGGGGGGGGGGGGGGGTAAGCATACATACATGAAAATTTGCCAATCAACCAAACAATACTCCTACGTGTACATGTACATGTCTGTGCACAGGAGAGCCCATAACTTTACAAACTGTAAATGTACACCTGGTAGAAAATTTGCAGATTTCCTCACATTTTCATAACTTGCGTATGACTTGCCTCAGGGTGATTTTTAATACTTGATCTCGATACAGCTGTACTACTATGTACTGCCTAAAGACTTGTTTACATAGGTCCTTGCATTTTTTATGTATAAATGAAAGTTACATATCGGGTGGTTAAAAAAAAAAAAAAACGTAATGCAGGGGCAAAAAACATATTCTTTGCCTCCTGGCAATTTGAAGAATAAAAGCTGATCAAATTAGGCTTTAAATAATTCCTGTCACGAATGGGTTAAGTGCAAATAAGACATTACTAGTTTGTCTGAACAATTTTTGGGAAAAAAATATCTTCTATTTGAGCATGAACTATTACTGATGGCTGCATTTAATAATGTGCATCTCATTTTCATTAACAATGACTTTTTTTTTTATTGATTTGACATATTTGAGGCATAAGACTGACAAAACCATTTCTGGTTGTCACAAATTTGACCCATTTCAGAAATATCTTGGTGAGTTGGTGGCAAAAGGAATCAAGTACACAGAACAGCAAAACTTGGGGAAAAGGAAGCAAGTTACAGCACATAACATTAAATCTTCTCAAAAATTTTCATGTTGTATGGCCTAGTCAAAAAATAAAATTTCTGCATTTTTGGCATTTGTCCTTTGCTTCTTTTTGCCAAAGTAGGGCAGTATGAAGCAGAGACTCAATTTGTCTGTCCACATGTGAAGTAAAATTGGCAGGAATGAGTGAAGTTGTGAAGATATGAGAAAAACAGTATTTCTGCCAAGTGTGTGTCAGACATTTGAGCCCAACTGTTAGTACATGTCATGTACATCATATCTTTAGCCCTCAAAAGGATTATCTCAGCTTCAATTACTGCAGGAAGATTTGCCAAAAAAAAAAAAAAGAATTGTGTGGAGTATGTAAAATTTATCAATCTATAATAATTCCAGAATGCTTTGACAAAAGACAACAAATGATAGTGTTTATGGAACATGCAGGTCACAGAGAAGGACCCCCTTCTTAGTGTGCTGCAACATGGCATTGATTTAAAGTCATGAAAGTAATTATTAATATACTTCCAAGAATTCAAAAAAAAAAACTTGGAGTTGTAAATCTCTTGCTTTATTTTCAAATTTGGCCTCAGATATCTTTCACTAGGAAAATAACAACAAATTAAATGAAAAAAAAAACAAACATTAAAAGTGCAGATGATACTGTACATTATTTATCCATTTCTATAACAAGAAGAAAATGAATAATTTTTTCATAGTGTAAACCTACTGCAGAAAATGCATGTGTACTATTTCAGGCATCGTTTCCCACACATGGCATAAGTGCAGGTTTAATTACCATTTATTTGCAATGTCTCCAACAGGTTGTGTTCCCAGTTTAAAGGCAGATGGTTCATAATTGCTATTTTATAGGGGCCATATGTCGGTAAGTCACATGAAATTATGTTATCAATACAGGTAGCTCCTATTAGTAAAGATTAATATAACTTCACCTTGAGCACAGGCTGCATGCACTGCAGTTATTTACATAAAAAGCACAGCAGGTGTACATTTAAAGCAATTGGTTTTCTATAGAGGTTGTGAGTTGCGTAATTCAAAAATTGCATAAAGCTATTTATTCTAAGAACAAATTCCATTATGCTCTACAGAAAAGACATTTAGAAAATGCATGTGTACATGTCCAGGTACAGGTAAGCGTAAATGAACATGACTAATATTTAAAGGGCAGCTCGGCTGAGTGTACAGGTACACTGGAAACTCGGTATAGCGAGGTCCTTGGGACCATCCAAATTACCTTGTTATAGCAGGAATCTTGTTATATCAGGGTTAAAAAGCAATAAAATATAAAGAGCTGGGACCAGAATTTTACCTTGTTATATCAGGAATATTGTTATATCAGATCTCTTTATACCGAGTTTCCACTGTATTTCAGAATATGAATCATTTACTTTTAATTAGAAAAAAAAAAAAAAAAAACTACTGACCTAAAACTTTATATTCAACAAAATAGTTTTCATTTTATGAATTTCCTATATTTAGACATATCAACATCATGCATATAAAACCTGAATTATTTAAATATACATGTATATGTACATGTAAGCTACAGTGTACTTTTGTGTCAACTTAAAATGAACTGAAATGAGCCGTTAGTTTTGAAAACCATACTACGCTAAAAATGCTAAACGCATACATGTACATATACACCCATACATGTAAAATAAAAGCAGCATGTGTAACGTGAGCATACATGCATGCTGTTTCTTCTACTTCATTTGTAAGCAAGCAAGCTGGAATAACTTCAGAAGTGTATATTGGTGGTTATACAAAAGATTTCTCTCCATCATATTCCACATGCCAGGAAATTATTACATGGACATACATAGAACAGTACAGGGCTAAGAAAGGCTTAAGATTATACCTCATAACCCTCTAAAGATTTATTTTTCTCCACATAACGAAGGGTACCAGTAACTCTTTAGCAAAACTAGACCATCACTTCAGTTGAATACTAAAGAAAAGCATTATAAGTACATATGAAAGTCTGGTCCTAGGTCCTTGATGTATGTACATGTATGTGAGCTCTAAGGGACCTATGGCTTAAGGCAAGGACTTCAAAATAACGTTTATGTAGATGAGCACAGTGGCAGATTCAAGGGGTGGCTAGGGGACAGGCGCCCTTCCTACAAGTTGTACATTGTTATTTTTTCCTAGGTCCCACAGGGCTGTGGAGGTAAATCTCATATAAAACAGCAGTATCACACATAATACCAGCATAATGGCACTGCTGCCTTACTAAATTAGCAATTTAGCATGCTCCGCTTTGCCCTGCACCCCCCCCCCCCCCCTGCAATTTTCAAACCCTGGATCCACTAGTGGTACAGGTTATTCTGGGAAAATGTCTAGCTAAAGTAAGTGTACATAAGGGTAGTTTTGATCAAACCCAAATCATCTTATTTCATCCATTGGCTCCAGCTTTATGAACTATATGTACATGTACATGTACATATTCTTGGTAACATGGAGATGGACATATAGATCTGCTAATTAAGGAGAGCTAAAGATTGTAAGCTGGCTGGCCCTGTAACTTCGACAGGTCCGGATCCGTGACTTCACTGTTGACTGTTTGTTTGGCTTGTCTATTAATGAGCTTGCCAGATCTACATCAAATTCACTCATTTCCTCTTGCTAGTTAGTACCTGGACAGAATTTGAGATCATTATGGTCCCTATCTATTAAAACTAGGTGGGGGTGTTAAATTATGATCACATGATTTTTAATCACAAGTCACTTAATATCAACTGCAATCACAACTACCCTTGACTATAGCCAATGACACTCCACAGGAACAGCTATTAAGCCAGGGTATTAAATAACCAAAGAACCTTGTGTGATTGTTTTAGTGAAACAATAGCCTTGTGATATGGGGAAAAAATCCAATAGCAGATTAATACAGAAGGCTAAAACACACTATATGCCATACATGTACATGTACAGGAATAGGCCTACGGTACTGCTTTCAAGTACACTGTATGTATGCACAGTCTGCAGAGTATAGAATCGATTTTACTCATACATGTAGTTATTTTTTCTACTTCTTTTTCTTTGTTATTTTTTTTAAAATCTACAACAGTGTAAAAACAATACTTTTCCAAATATCAATTTTGTATTTCAAATATCATCCACATTAATCAAATTTCAAAAATACATATAGATATTAAAGGTTCTGTTTCTCTTGCACAAAATGATTTTAAAAGAGATTCAAAATGAAAATTATGCATGAAAGCAAAGCATGATCATTCCAGACATTGCATTAATAAGTTTTTACAAATCAATGATTATTGATTTTATTCAGGTTAATGTACAAGTACACTGTACATGTACATAAGTGTATTTACATGCATGAGCAACTGCACCTCCCTTTCACCACAAAATAAATGTGTTTGAAAATATAAAACTCGCACTGACAGAAAACAGTCATTCCATTATGTACTCATTTCCATCAAGTTTTAAATTCTTAATACGCACTGTACTGTCAAAAGGAAAGTCGTGCAATTGAAACTGGAAAGGCTTTTAATACATTACTAGGAATTTCATGTGCAAAATAATTTTCATACATACTCACAATTGTAGATCCCATCACTGTTCTCCTACAAACTGTTTTTTAACCATTTGATTCTGGTATAATCAGAGTGGGCCATCTTATAAAGATCTGCAGTCGGTCTTTAAATGATCAATAAGCTCTCAAATCGACTACAAACTAAATGTAGTTTGTACAGAAAAGCTAATTAATTACAACTCTCATATAAGGCAGATTTGTTATAAATAGTATTTTGAAAAAAAAATAATAATATGAGATGTAGTCCCACTAACCTGTCAATATGTAGGCTATCCAAGGTTGATGCTGAGAGAGGTCTTGACTTGATTTTTGCAACACATAGCTCTTTGTATTGATCCTATGGTATTCATGAAGAGTAATCAGGAAATAAAAGTTAAACTACAGTTCTGGCCATGTTTATTACATTGAGAAAGAAACTGTTTCAAAGCAATTGGAAAAGCTTGATGAAGTAGTAAAACATATGGTGTACAATAATAAATATATTCATCTACAGTAACTCCCTTCAATTTGACGTATGCATCCTACCACGTATCCATTTAACACCTGGGTGGAGAGTAGCAAATGTGGATTAATATCTTGCCATAAGATGGTAGTGCCAGGCTAGGATTCAAACCTTTGAGCGAGAGTCAAGTCAACAACCACTACACCACATCACCTCCCTGTGAAACCATGACACGTGTGGAGATGGCATGGTTTTGAGGTTGGGAAATCATGAATACATAAGAAATCAATTTGATCTTGTTGAAAAGCACAGACATGTCATGCACTGCACACTGAAATGGGACTACTTGTATGTAAGTGATAGAGCTAAATAAGTACTACATGTACATACTACTTTTAAATGTAGAATATGAGGACATTTTCATGATACATGTACATGATGTACATTTATTCTTCCATACTGACAAAAACAAAATTATGAGAAAACTCATGAAATTATTTTTCCTCTTTCCCATAAGTCAAGTTTCTCTTTGATTAAAAACACATGTCAATGCCCAATCTATGCTAAAGCTAGAGCATGATGGAGGGCATGATACATAATAATGATAATAATAATAATGAAAATGATAATGATAATAATTATACCTGTAATAATGAAAATGATAATAATGATAATAATAACGCTAATAATAACAATAATAGTAATGATAATAATAACAATAATAATAATGATAACAGTAATAATAATAATTGTAATTTTATACTGCGCAATTTCTATAGAAATATACTCAACTGCGCAGAACAATCCTTAGTAAAAATAGGAGGGGCAATACCAACAATAACATAACCTGGGAAGCCTACTGTCTCTACAAAAATGCCTTACAACAAGCTTATCTATGGAAACAGGTAAGTTTTCAGGTTTTCGAACAAATTAATTGATGTACTGCAGTCACCATAGTCATACATCTATCATTACAAAAATTAAGAGAGAAATTCAGAAGGGAAATCAAAGAGAAATGTTTGTAACGAATAACCACAGTCATTAAACTGGCAGGGACTTCGATATGGATGTAGTTTCAGCTAAAATATATGCTCTATGCAACAAACTACCAGTGATGATGAGAACTACAACATCCATTGAAACTTTCACATCCAAGGTGAAAACTTATCTCTCAACAATACTTGACACAAGGACATAGCACTTAGGGGACTATCAATTTCTCTTCTATATTTTTCTTGTATGCCTCCAAAGGCACTCTGTATATAAGTTTCTAGATCTAGACAGCACCACAAAAACACCTATTATTACTGTTGAACACACATCCTACACTGGAAAATGATGATAGGCCTGATGAATTTCTCAAGTGCCATGTATGCTGCACCATTAAGCCATATATGCAGGTACTAGGTTATCACGCTTTCAAAAATGTTAGTAAAATTCATTTTCCTTCTAAGTATCCCTTCATTATTCAAACTGATAATCTCACATGTATTCATCCTCTGCATTTTTTAATAAAAGAGGCTATACTCAATAATAAAATTGATCATTTCAGAGTAAAATTGAATTTAAAAATGAAATTGACTTCACCTGCAGAAGGACTTTCGTAGCTCTCTTCAGTTCGCATTTTGAAGAGGTGCACCAAAGACGCCATTCTGGCTTCCAGTAGAAGATGAGCTGAAGTCCCCCTACTGTGATTACTGACAGTATGACACAGAATATGGTCCTGGGGATACTACGTCTGTACCCTGTGCATACCTACATTCATAGAAGGATCATGATATGGGGAAAAAATTTATCAAATTTGCACTATGAAGAAATTTGTTCAAGATATATCAATATTATTAAGTTTCTTAACATGCATGTACAAATAACATTAGAACAGTATTTGAAAATGAATATGTGGGAAAATGCCCCCCCCCCCCAAAAAAAAAAGATATATATATATATACATGTATATACATATTAAAGATCTACTGTGGTAAATTTACTATGATGCATGATCTTTTCAAGCATTTATTTGAAAACCTGTCTTTTCAGATCATGAACTACGCAACATACAAGAACTGCAGTACAATGTACTTACCGTTTTCTAACACTTAAATTTCCAATTTCAAAATTATAAACTACACCATCATATCCAGACATGAAATGCAGGGAAAGGCTTATTTATAGTCTGTCTACATGAAGTTCTTTCCTTGAACAGGTTAATTATTTTGTGTTATTCTGGATTTTATTCACTATTTAATGATATGATGCATCATAATGCAGGAACCTGCTTTATTTTTCACCATATTACTGATACACACAATATTCAAATTTGGGCAAAATAAACCAACTACAAAGAGGGCACTGTAAGAATTTATGTCCTGATTCTTGAACAAGTGAACAAAATTTGTATCAATTGTATCGTAAATGACCTGGCTGATGACACTATTGTGTATCATCATGTGCTGATAAAGTTCAAAGGGAACTTCCTTGACATTTTTGAGTGGTAGCCAGCCAGATAACATGGATACAATGCAATAGTGCACGTTGCCAGATTCAATTTTAGCCTACAGTGTAGGTGTTCATTCATAGGGTATTTGTTACAGATCATATGGGGGGAATGGCAAGACTCTTTTATCAGTGAGAGTTTTTAAAATACAAACCATAAGCTGATGTTTAAGGTTTACATAACATATCACAACATAAGTTCAGGAAGTGCATAGACACCAACTGCACATTACTATTCAGCTGAAATAGTATTCTACATGTAACAAAATAACGTTTGTGTGCAAATCTCTGCCAAAATGAATGTACATGTACATGTAAGGCTAAATAATGATGCAAAAATGAATTTACTATCAGCTGGTTGTTCAATTAATCAATTAAAAAATCATTCAGTTATTCAACTGCACTTACCAATTCATCCTCTGTGCCATGATTCAATATGTTTATGTGGCTTTTCTGCATTTTGCAGAATGAACAGGTGGTGTTATCTATTGGATGCAAAATGAAGAAAAATAAAGCAAGTAAATACAATGCTATGCATACCAACATTTCAAAGGAAATTATCAGGGATGCCAATCTTGCAATAAGTATTGCAGTATTTTGAAAATGGGTATTTTGGGTGGAAAACAGTATTTTCACCTTTTCTGCAACAGACACGTGTACATATAGTACTACAATTTTGAAAAAAAAAAAGTATTTCCCATGAAACCTGCAGTATTTTCAACGAAAAATAGTATAAAATGCAGCAAAAAAAAAGGAACAGTTTGCATCTCTGTAATTATACTATTTGGATTTATTTTGCACCTCTTCCAAGAAGATGCAATATCTCACCCTTAGTCAAAGAAAAGAATGAAGGACTTAGAACAGAGAAACCAGTGACAAATCTCACCAAGGACAACACAGTCGACAGTCAACCTCCTTCAGCCAAATCTCTAAATAAAAGCAGTGACAAAATCCTACTCAAGAATGAAGTGACAGATTACAACCCTATACATGTAGATCTGTCTTGTCTTTCGACAGAATGTTATAGATCGTGTAAGCATTTCACAGATACGATTTCTACAGACATGATTTCCAGGATGTATTTCCATGTGGATTGTTCTGAAGACTGCATGCCAGGCATACACTGTACATAATGTGAAGATATTCCACCCATGTTCTCCCTGCGTCCATCCTACCACCTCCTGTACCACAATGTGAATATGGCTCAAAGTACATGCCCATTTCTATATAGTTGTGTCCATGTACATCAGGAGACAGAGCTCTTCAGATCACTTTCAAGTTCAGTTCTTACCGAGTACCACTGTTATCACAAATAAAGCATGAATTGGCTCACGTGACCAGGCATTAAAAAAAAAACTACCAGATTATCAGAGCAAGACACAATGAAAGTGCTCTGAGATCATTCCAAAGCTTCTTATTCAAAGAGTAGGAGAGTAGGTGCACACTGAAGATCTGCATGTATACTACATGGAAGCCATAGGTAGAGCAAACAAAGTGAGACAGACCCCCCCCCCCCAAAAAAAAAAAAAAATAAAAAAATAAAAAAAAAAAATAAAATAATAATAATAATAATAATAATAATAATAATAATGATAATAATAATAACAATAATAATAAAATGCATAAATGAATAAATAAAAATTAAAATAAATATTAAAAAAAAAAAATTAAATTAAAAACAAAACAAAACACAAAAACAAATGAACAAAAAAACAAAATAAAGAGATCATTCACAACAACATTAAAAATTCACTAAAACTGCCCTAATATGGTAAGTGGGTGAAAGACACAGGTATATAAAATGTCATTAGAATGAAAAGTAGTAACTTGAAACCCTGGCTATACCTGTAGAGAAGAAGGGAGCAAGGAAATATGCTGCCTATGAGGTGCTCATGCAAAAATGTTCATCTTTGTAAATGAAAGAAAGGGCTCTATAATCACACATATTCTTGTTTCCTTTCTTGGGTTCATTATTTGGTGGATCCGGAAATACATTGTAACTTTGTAAGTGGTAAAATCTGAACTCTGAAGAAACTCCATTTACAATACAGTGGAAACTTGGTATAACAAGGTCCTTGGGACCATCAAAATAACCTTGTTAGCAGGAATCTCATTATATCAGGGTTAAAAACAATAAAACATGAAGAGCTAGGAACGGAATATTACCTTGTTATATCAGGAATACTGTTATATCAGATCTCTTTACACCGAGTTTCCACTGTATCACTAATTAAGCAATTTGATCATCTTCTACACTGAGTGAATTAACTCAATAATATTTAATATCATTAGTATTGAGCCAGGGATCAACATCAACAGGCACCCTATGTCAGGGACCCCCAAATTTTGACCATGAAGGAATTCAGGCATCTGGCCGTACTCCATATTAATCTGAAAGTGGGTGTCCACATTTTTTTTTTTTTTCAATGAGTATTCAAGATTATTGGCAAAAATATATTTTTAAAATATCTTCTTGTGATGTGAAAAAGAAGATTTCCACCTCTTTTACAGCACAGTTGTGACCCTCCACCACAAAATGATCAATAAATCAGAAATTTGACATTTTTCAATTTTAACATAGTTTGAAAACTGGAAGTCTAAGCTAAATCAAATGATACACAATATGTCTTGTCAAGACCATGCAAACCCTTTGAAATATCAATGAGAATGAGAGCTTGTCAGATGGCTAATCAAGAGAATCACAGAGAAAACAGGATGTAAAGATGGAGTCCCTTACTGGTGTCCCATTGTCTGTCTCACTAAAAGGTTGAATTAAAATTCTCTAGTATTGACTACAAAGGGATTATCAGATTAGGCTCAAACTTGGAAGAGTTTCAAAAGAGATCTCTCCTCAAGTTAGATTTTCAAAGCCACAGAGTGAATAACTTCTGAGTTAGGTACACATGTTAAGGTGAAGGTTTTACACTGCATGCTGGCATACATGTACTTTAATTTCAAAATTCCCACCAAATACTAATTTTAGATCAAAGACTAGATGAATCTTCGACCACGCGTGGTCGAACTTTATGCCTCCGCCATTACCAAATCAGAAATAAATGGCACTTCATGTTGATTTATTTTCATTTATACAATGACGTCTTTGACCTTGACCTTTGACCTTGTGACCCCCAAATCTAATGAGAGCATTGCCCTTTCCATATGCATACATGACCCAAGTTTGTTGAACCGTCAAATGGTTACCGAGTTATCACAAGAACGAACCATTTCTATGTACATAATGACCTCTATGACCTTTGACCTTTGACCTTAAGACCCCAAAATCAAATCAGATCATTGTCCCTCCCATATACATGTACATACCTGTGCCAAGTTTGAGGTTGATCGGTCAAATGGTTGTTGAGTTATGGTGAAAATGAACCATTTCTATGTATATAATGACCTCTATGACCTTTGATCTTTGACCTTGAGACCCCAAAATCTAATCAGATCATTGTCCCTCCCACATGCATACCTGTGCCAAGTTTGAGGTTGATCGGTCAAATGGTTGAGTTATGGTGAAAACGAACCATTTCTATGTACATAATGACCTCTATGATCTTTGACCTTTGACCTTGTGACCCCAAAATCTAATCAGATCATTGTACCTTCCATGTGCATACATGAGCCAAGTTTGAAGCCAATCTGTCAAATGGTTCTTAAGTTATCGTGAGAACGAACCATTTTTATGTGTATTATTACCTCTATGACCTTGACCTTTGACCTTGAGACTCCAAAATCTACTCAGATCATTGTCCCTCCCATATGCATACACGAGCCAAGTTTGAAGTTGATTTGTCAAACGGTTCTTAAGTTATCGCGAGAACGAAAACGGGACGGACGGACGACCCGAAAACATAATGCCTCCGGCAACCACCTACGGTGGGCGGAGGCATAAAAAAACATACTTCTACATTACAGATCGCTTCTGAATCTGGGGGGTGTAACATAAAACATACAATCAATCTTACGATTGATATCAATCGTAAGTCTATGGCAAACCATGTACTAAAGAGATACAATTGATTGTAAGATTGATTGTATCTCTTTATGTTACACCCCCCTGGTCAGATAATAGATCAATAAATGAACTATCAGAAAATATAAAAAACCTAAAGTCAACTTTTCAACCACAAGCTCCCTACTTTAGCTGTTCACTCGAAAACTCCCATTGCGACTTACATGTACATGTACTGTCATTTTGTGGTGGAGGCTCATAGTTTCACCAGTTTTTTCTATAAAAATGAGCTCTACCACCACAAGAGACCAGCAAAGCTTTAAATGATACACTCTATGATTGAATTAGGAAAAGTACAGATGCCATACCCAACTTGCCCCTCATGAATACTTTTCAGTGCACAACCAGTTTAAATATTTCCCTGAAAAAAAACTATTTCATAATTCCTTTGAGCACCAAATATTCCATGAAAATGTACAAAATGAATGTGAAAGTGGAGGTCCTCAGCACTGAGCGATATTTATCACAATAAATTACTTGAGCATATAAACTTTCTGCATTTCCACAGTGTTTAACTGTGTATGGAAACATTTCATGGCTTTCACTTATCAATCTACATACAGGTACCTCATATAAATTTCAATGTTAATTCTTACTGTTGGTTAAAACTGTCCAGAGCAAACTGAAACTCCATGGATGATCTTATAGAAGCTGATGAGGCGTAGACCGGAAAAGTTAATTTACTCTTGCACAGTGAGGTTTCTCACAAAATCCTATCAGACACACAATCTGGGTTTAGTCAAAACCACTCACCATCTCATGCTCTACTCATGTTCCTGGATAAAGTAATACATGCTTTCGATAATATATTTCATGCTATTGGTATATTCCAGGAATTGGATCAGGATGCCAGACAAGGTTAATCATTAACCTGTTCACAACGGCATTTTTAGGTACCGACACTCCCCTCAAATAAGATTAATTTGACAAAGTGTGAAAACTACGTTGTTCCGTTAATCCATTGTCCAGCATGTGTGAGCGGCTTCATTACCTAAGCGTGTCCACCGTGCACTGCTCCTAGTAGTTTCAGTGCGCTTATGATAAATAAGTTCATGTAATAATTTGTCCCCATCAATGCATGTTCAAGCCATTGTAAATTCTGCTCATAGCAAGATGGCTATGTTTCGCCGTTGTTTCACAAATCTAAATGAAGAAAAGATAGTGACCCTTTTTCAAACCATTGTGCGACCAGCACTGAAATTTTCATCATCAGCTTGGAACCCTTACCAAGAAAGATATAGAGGCATCAGAGAAGGTGCAGACGAGGTGTCTACGTCTTTGAAGTAAGGAGACCAAGACGAAGATCGAGTCCTTACAGGAGAGGAGGCAGAAGATAGATTTGATTGATACCTACAAATATCTTAATGATATATATCAGAGTAATTCAGAAAGATTCTTCTCTGCCCCTCATAAAGAATTAAGAGGTCATACTAAAAAGCTCTTTCAGAGACGTACCCACACGAAATTAGCTGGCCACTTTTTCTCAAATCGAGTGGAACAGCCCTGGAACAGCTTACCACATAACATAGTGACTGCACCCTCCGTGGCTACTTTTAAGAGAAAACTGAGAGCCCTTCCCACAGGACAAGAGGGCTAATCAACCAAGTATACCAAGTAAGTATACCAAGTATGTACATGCAGGGTTGGCGATTTTTTTGATTTTTTTTTTAAAATCAAAAAAATCGGATTTTTTTTTATTTAAATCAGATTTTTTTTATTTAAATCGGATTTTTTTTATTTTTTTGAATTTTTTAAAATTCATTTGAAAAAAAAGTTTAATTACCAAAAGACCTCACCCAACAATGACATCAATTTTAATGTTATCATACATTTCACTCCTAATATTTTTCTTAACCATAATGATTTGTAATTAAATCTAGTCAAAATAGGCAAATAAAAATCAATTTGAGGAATCATGTATATGAACTTAATTCTATCATACATACATGTAGGGCTATGAAGGAAACTTCCATAAGGAATTCCCAGTGAGTAAAGAATATTCCCCTCTGTGAATTTCCACTCAGTATTAAAAAAAAAATCCCAGAGGAAAATCTCCAGACACTCCTCAGTGAAAATTGTATCTAATTGTATCTAAAATTGTATCTAAATGTGCACTCAACAGCTTTGTGACAGTTTTACAAATTGGTATTAAAGCTCATCCATTGCTACAGATAGAGATGCAAAACTGTCAGTGTTGGAGACCAATATAAGAGACAGCTTGGTCAAAGGGTGACTACACTACATTATGTTACTGTGATTTTTGCATTAATCTACAATTCTTATTCACATGTTCTCTAAAAATCTCTTCGATACATGAAGTAGGAAAAAAACCTTTTGACCCTATACAACTGTAAGGTTGACTTAAAGGATAAAACCAGCAAAACTGCTGATATTACAACATATGTATTATAAAAAGAAGTATTGTATTTTAAATCAGACACAACTTACAACTGTAATTGATTGTAACTTACATGTAAGTACCTACATCTTAAGATTTAAATGTAGTTTTAAAAGTTTATGTTGAGTTTTGCAAATTGTTTTTATAGATCCTTTTTCCATTGCTACATGCAAATACAAAACTTCCATAACATAAAATAAGCTAGTGATTAAAAGGTATATGAGAAAGCTTTTTTCAACAGTCAAGTTGTGACTGTACTACATTATGTTAATTGTATGATAAATGTAACAAGAAGAAATACGCATAAGGAATCTGTTGATTAGATGATTTTTTTTTAAATTTCACATGATAGAAGTATAACTGTGAAGGATCAAAACTGGAAAACTGCCAACAAACCTTTTGTCATTGACTTTTACATATTATATTTTTTACACTACTGCTCTCTAAAAAGTCTTGGATTGTGTGATAAATGATAAGAAATAAACAAGAAACTTGTTTCACTATTAATAACTGACAAAGAATGTAAAATTTCAGACGAAAAACTTGACATTTACAAAAAATGGAGTAACTGTTGACGACACAAATCTCTAATTTTTAAGGAATCAGCTGATTTTATTGACTTGATTTTAATTTGTTTTAAGTAGATAGAAAGGATTTGTTGATTTTTTGTTGATATAAAGTTAATTCAAAGTTTTTCAATTGATATAAAGTTGATTCAAAGTTTTTCAGCTGATTTGAAGAATTAAAACTGCCTTGAACAAACAATTTGTCAATGATTTGTACATTTTTCAATGGAAGTGATTTAAATCAATGATTTTTTTTTTAAAATCATGGTGATTTAAATTGCGATTTAAATCATGATTTAAATCAACATGATTTAAATCCGCCAACCCTGTGTACATGTAGTACGTGGATCAGCAAAACTAGTGTTGCCAGCCGGTTCCGGGATCGGGAACAAATTCCGGCGGTCTGAGGCCTCGAGACGGTTCCGGGACGGATCCGGTATCAATCAATTGAGACCGCATCCCAGCAGAAAAAAAAAAAAATAACTGGCTACTGATTCATGTTGTAAAGTTTCAGCATAATCGTGTTAGTACTTATAAAATACGAGAGAGCTAATGCTTAATGTTAGATCTATATTTTGGCTTTCACTGCGATTGCATTGTGCAGTAATCTGCTGCTCCATATTCGTGTCTATTTCTGTAATTCGTGTTCGCTTTCCAAGCGCACATAGCTGAAGACACCATACCAGCCAACGCATTGCGCCATAATCCGCTGCTCCGTATTCATGTCTATTTCTAAGATTCGTTTTCGCTTTCCATGTGCATGTAGCTGAAGCATCAGCGAACGCATTCCACAATAATTCGCTGCTCTGTATTCTTGTCTATTTCTGTGATTTCCACCCGCACGTAGCTGAAGACACCAGCGAACGTAATGGTATTATGAAACTGTTGCTTACTTCAGTTGACAGTGAAAAGTTGCAGAGAAGAAATCCCATAGAACCGTACAGAATTTTCTCTTGCAGAGCCATTCTTTTATACATGTTGAAGTTATCGCTTATTTTTCAAATTCTCAATTTGAAGAGTACTATGTACGATTGCTGCACAGCGCAAGTACATCTACCAATAGGACATACATTAATAATTATTGAGGCGATCCTCGATCTTCAAATTGGCTTCGAAAGGGCTGCTATGGTCCGATTATTGGAGAGAGCAAGCCAGTTAGTTATGGTGGCATTGCCGACCGGGGTGACTTGTTTTCCTTTCCCACATTTTGAATGAATGCTAACAATTTGCCGCCGCGGCACGCTTTCATTGTTAACAAACAAAAGAATCAAGTGATTTTCCAGGGGTTGTTTTGAAGTACCAAGATGCTTGCTATGTACAAATAAGGGGTAAAAGCACTGGACGTCAATGGGGAGTACTAATAGCGTTAGCAATTTTTTTTTTTTTTTTTTACTCCCCCGACGTCCCTGGACTAGGAAAACCTAGACGACAAATCAAACTGCGTCCGGCAGGTCAAATTTCTTTTGTTGTCAGATCATGTGTACAAGAAATTTTACCAAGTGCCGACGCCTGCCTGGAGCTATCAGAAGAGGAGCGAGAAATGGCCATTTAAACTAAGATTTTCACCATAAATGGCAAATTGTACATTCAGCCAATGATTTAAAAAGGATTCCTTCAGAAGATTCATTAATGGTAAGAAAATTTCATCATTTTGATTTATGGGAATAATTCAAATATTTCGTCGTGTGTGCGAAGTTCGTCACACAAATAGGTTAAGTTGTCCCTAGTATGAGTGGGGTGCTCTGTTGATTTCGATGTGGCGTGTCGAAAATGAGACAAGCACAACAGTACACAAATGTCTTCATATGGGACACAACGTTGAAAAGCGATATGAAGCGATTGGATAATTCTCTATAGACATGCACTTGAAGAACGAAAATAAAAGTTATCTTATTTACCTAATTGGTGGTTCGTTGTAGAAATCTACTATGTCGAATTTCATCTTAGCAACATCTCGTTAAGGCCAAATAATGCAAACGAAGACAGCTGGCACAAGCAAATACCACGAAAGTGAGTCTACTATAAAAGTAATGACGTCACTTCAGAAACTTTTGATGGCGCCCGCACGTACTCAAATCTGTTAATGTTGTACCCACTTACATACCACAGAAATAGAAGACGTCTGTGTTACATACCCTTCGGTTGTTGTGCCCATTGGCCAGTGCAGTCACGATTTCAGCTTTTGATGGTCTTCTTAGTTCTTACTTTTTCATAAAGAGTTCTGGTATTCCTGCCCCGCCCTCACTATTGGATCCGGGGTTTGAAAAATAGTGGGGGCTCACCCCTTCTTTTAAACTACCCTTTATCCTCCTCTCCTCAGTCTCCTCCTTCTCTTCTTCTACTTCTTTAGCTACACTTTCAGATGGTTAAAATCGTTAGGTTGGTAATAATATGATCCTTCCAACAGTTGGCTTAAAAATCCCTGTAGTTTTACATACAAAATTATTAACCAACAGTCGGTAGTTTCATATTTTAACCAGCCAATGCTTTTTAACCAACTGAGAGTGCATAGATCCTCCTTTCATGCAACTTGATGCCCTTTTCCTTTCACCTTTGTTCACATTTTTATTCAAAAACAACGAAAAGGAAATGGAGTCACTTTGCTCGCAAAAAGTGATTAAAAACCGAAGAGATGATATTCGGGTAAAAGGCACAGCCCCTTGAGAAAATGTGCCCTTAACCTATGCTGAAAAGTGAATGATGGGCAGGCATGGGGCCGAAATCTATATGTAGGCCTAATTTTTGTCTCGCCCACCGGAGGTGAAGGCGAGACTAAGGGATCCAAATGTCGTCCGTCCGTCGTCCGTCCGTCGTCCGTCCGTCGTCCGTCCGTCGTCCGTCCGTCGTCCGTCCGTCCGTCACAAACGTTATGAAAGATAACTTGGCAACCGTGACTCACTTTTCAACCAAACTTGGGTTGTAGATGCACTAAGGGGACCTGCATGTTATGGTCCAGTCAGAGGTCACATGGTAAGGTCAAAGGTCATTTCAGGTCAAACGTTAAAGTTTACGTGCAAGACTCTCTTATGACACAAAACTCTGCAACCGTGACTCACTTTTCAACCAAACTTGGGTTGTAGATGCCCTAAGCGGACCTGCATGTTATGCTCTAGTCAGAGGTCACATGGTAAGGTCAAAGGTCATTTTAGGTCAAACGTTAAAATTTACGTGCAAGACTCTCTTATGACACAAAACTCTGCAACTGTGTGACACTGTTCAATCAAACTTGGGTTGTAGATGCACTAAGGGGACCTGCATCTTATTGTCCAGTCAGAGGTCACATGGTAAGGTCAAAGGTCATTTCAGGTCAAATGTTAAAGTTGACGTGCAAGACTCTCTTATCACACATAACTTTGCAACCGTGACTCACTTTTCAACCAAACTTGGGTTGTAGATGCACTGAGGGGACCTGCATGTTATGGTCCAGTCAGAGGTCACATGGTAAGGTCAAAGGTCATTTCAGGTCAAACGTTGAAGTTTACGTGCAAGACTCTCTTATGACTCAAAACTCTGCAACCGTGTGACACTTATCTATCAAACTTGGGTTGTCGATGCACTAAGGGGACCTGCATGTTATGGTCCAGTCATAGGTCACATGGTAAGGTCAAAGGTCATTTCAGGTCAAACGTTAAAGTTTACGTGCAAGACTCTCTTATGACACAAAACTCTGCAACCGTGTGACACTTATCTATCAAACTTGGGTTGTAGATGCACTAAGGGGACCTGCATGTTATGGTCCAGTCAGAGGTCACATGGTCAGGTCAAAGGTCATTACAGGTCAAACGTTGAACGGTTAAAGTTTACGTGCAAGACTCTCTTATGACACAAAACTTTGCAACCGTGTCACACTTTTCAGTCAAACTTGGGTTGCAGATCACTAAGGGGAAGTGCATGTTATCATTCTGTTGGACTTCACATGATAAGGTGAAAGGTCATTGGAGGTCATATGTTACAGATGTTTTCAAATTCTTGAATTTGCTTTTCCTCTGTCATTTCTTGTATTTCAAACGTTAAAGTTTACCTGCAAGACTCTCTTATGACGCATAACTTGGCACATGTTGCTGCAATAGCAACCAAATTTGGGTGATAGATGCACTAGGGGTACATTCATGCTATTGTGCTGTCAGGTCACATGGTAAGGTGAAAGGTCATTTTAGGTCAAACTTTACGACCTGCAAGACTTTCTTGTGATATCAAACTTGGTTAGGGCAAGGGATGTACTTGGGGAAACTTTCGTGTTATTTAGCCACGGGTGGGCGAGACACAATCTTCCTTTTGGCTTGTTTAACACAAAGATTCGGTGACAAATAAAACATCCCCCGCTCCCCCCCCCCCAAAAAAAAAAATGTAATAATAACAACAATAATAAAATAACTAGATAAACGAATAAATGAGCAAATGAATAAATAAATGATAAACAACTAAATAAAAAAATAATTAAAAGTGAAAAATAAATATAAAAAGATCTATAATATCATTTTGAAGAAACACACTAGCTATCCACTACCCCTCACCACCCCTCTTCCCCTCCTGCTTTCTAATAACTGGTAAATGAGCACAAAAATATTCCTTCTGGCCTGATGTTTGTCACTGAAGAGTTGTTTTTGTTGTTGTTGTTGCATGGCCTTGGGTGTAAAGGTAGGAAAAAGCACTATGAAGACACAAGGGATGAAAACGACCACTACAGTAAGATATCTCATTTCTGAGTTATCTTCTATAGAATATTTTGATGTGCCAAGGGCCCTCAATTGCATGACACGACTCCATTTATGATTCTGTCGTCTATAAGAAGAATGTACTAAAGTATGTGGTGAGGGGAAAATGTTTGGGATTATATGAGTGACAAAACGCTGAAGTGTTTTTGTTTCCGAATAGAAATCAAAGCACTTGAAATATATGGAGGATAAATCAGCATGGCCGGCTAGGCACACGATCCATCAGCTTGATATTATTATGCATATATCTCAGTCACAATAACAAGCTCGACCACAGACCGACAAACAGACTGAACAACTATATATTACAGCCCATCGCCCCCATCACTGGCGAATTTAGGAGGCACATCTGGGCCCTCCCCCCCCCCCCCGGCATTGAAACCAAAGTCGCATACCTTAGGTATACACACCTCTAGGTTTGACCCCTCCCCATTTACTACAGGTGATGATTTTATTTCATTCATCCATTATTTCATTCATTTATTTACTTATTCAATTATTCATTTATTCATTCATTTATTCATTTATTTATTTATTCATTCATTCATTTAATTTGTTTGTGTTTATTTATCAATTCAGTCATTTAATTTTTAATTCATGCTTATTCATTTCTTCATTTATCCACTCAGTGTATTTTCAAATCTATTTATTGCACATCAGAAGATGTTCTCGATAACGGTGCACCCCCCCCCCCTTCTACTCCCTCTCTTTGGAAAATCTTTGATTAGCCCCTGTCCGGAATGGCTATGAATCAGTGTACACGTATAGGTGTTTGGTTCAATCATGTGTCAATGGTTAATGGTTGTTTATTTTACCTGACTGCTAAGAAAGCATGTGTATGCTAGTAGGCAACCAGGGGACCGACGGCTTTAAGTCCCTTCCGAATGACTTTGTAATAAGGATAAATACCTTACCAAAGGGCATTAGCGCATCAAATTAGTTTCGAACCCGGGTACTCCCGGTTACGAGACCACTGCTCTACCACTGAGCCACAGCACCTCCTCTTGACTGGCTTATGTCGAAAGGGTGCGTGCGCGGAGCGGGATGGGAGCGGGGAGGGAACGGGGATGGCCGCACCCTTTCGAGAGAAGCCCCCCCCCCCTCAGGTGATAGCCGACCGCCTGTCTCTTTTCCTACTTTGTCTGCTTTTTTTTTTCTTTTCTTTTTTTCTTTTTTATATTTACATTAACAAAAAACGGCTGGTACATCAGATACTCAACACACCCTTTCGAGACAAGCCCCCCCCCCCCTCCGGTTTCCACCAATGGGTGCGTTAATTTCACTCCCCACACGTAACCCACCCTTTCGAGACCGGGGGGGGCTTCTCTCGAAAGGGTGCGGCCATCCCCGCTCCCATCCCGCTCCGCGCACGCACCCTTTCGACATAAGCCCTCTTGACTTGCAGTCGGTTTGACTTTCTGATGACAGGGTATGCTTAGGATAGGTTGTGTTATGAAACGGCCTCCCGTATAAATGTTTCGGGCTGCTAAATAATTTAGCTCTTTTTTTTTTCTAACCCACCTCCTGAGAAACCACAATGAAAGGTTATCAGCAGCTGTGGAAATGGTCCAGTCATAAAGAGGGCCAGAGCTTATTGGGGCTCCCTAAATTAGCATTGGCATGATGAAATTCGAGACTGAGTAGGGCCACAGTGTGAGAAGAGGGCTGGAAGATTGGGAAAGACCGATATCACCTTTTCTGCATTCCCTCCCGCCCCTCCTTCTTTGTTTCTTCTTCCCCCCCAATTGTAGAGGTTTTAATGCAATGCATATATTGCAAGGAAAGTTTTGCCCACTTATCCCCTCCCCCTGTCATGACAATGCTAGATCAAAGAGGCACCTTCTTGGCTAAAGATCACCCACCAGCTGGCAGCTTTTCTATCTCGTTTCATAAACATTTGCTGTTTTGTAAGATGCCATGAATATTCAAGCGACTTTGCATTGTGTAGGACTATTAAAACACTAATCTTACGCATGACTGAATTTCATGTCCCGAGGTCGACTTACAAAACAAGCCGATATAAAGAGAGGGGAATTTCATTTTAAAGAAAGGCTATACTTAGAAACAATTCCACAGGCGATATTGTTCTGCCTATTCTTGTGCGATTAAGCATGATATCGTATAATTCGTGCGTGGTTTGCGAAAGCTTTGTTTACAGCCTGTTTTGTTTCTTAAAAATGTACTTTGGCGCAAATCGTTAAACGATAGACCGCTGTTCTTTCAAAGAATTCCCTTTCAGTTGTGATTGCGGTACTCTCTAGTTTTAGACCCATTGTCAGAATGCTCAAGGCGGTGTGTCGGACGTGACCGTGGTAACTAAATTTCTTTCATATCTCATCACTTGATGATTTGCTTTTTGAAGGTATTTTTAAAAAACTGTTCTGATCGAAGGGCACTTCGACTGAGTGACTATTTCATCTGAAATAGGGCACGCCCACTTTGCTGATGAGTGAAGCTTATTTTGGGGTCATGGAGCGATACAATCAGATCATGATTTTAATACGGAGTGTTGGAATGTTTGAGCTTGGAATATTCTTTGCGACATAATCAACACCACTAATAAGTGTAAGTGTAATGTTTCCTTATTTTGATACCGAACATTTCCCATTCGACTTGCTTCAAATTACTGACATTTTATTGTGATGTATTTATACAGTTTGATGATTTTAAAATTAACTGCAAGTAAACCCATAATTCTATATTATACGTGCTTGTTTTCATGGCAAATCCATTTTGTTCAGTTTAAGTTCCATTTTTTCACTTCCGATTAAAAGTTACAGAGAAAAAAAAGAACTCACAAATGCACATTTGTTATATACATTTACACAGTTAACAAAATATATAGACATTATACTGAAATGAAATCATCAATAGCATAAATAAAAATAGATCATTCAACAGAATGAGCAAAAGAGGAATTAGGGAATAAAAAAAAACTTAATGTTTTTGTTGCGGCAGTAATTATAAGTAAATAGACTGAAATTATATTTTAAGTAGAAAATGACAAAATGTATGAAAAAGGACATGTAAAGGAAGTTCAGTGATAAGGCAATGAAAGCGATAGAGGATCCAAATTATTTAGGAAAAAGGACAAAACATGTCAATCAAAAAAATAAGACAAAATTCACTTTTAAAAAAGAAAAGAAGCGGTTTGGTTTTTCTCAATATGCAACTTAAATCTCTGTTTGTTATCATTTTGATTATTTTCTCATAATTAAGCGACAATCAGGGAAAGAAGATCTTTGATTTTTTTTCCTTGATATGGAACGCACAATGAAATATAACCTCAACAAATTCAATGGTGAAGGGTAAAAATCCAGTTTACCCTTGTCACTTTGTCAAAGTTAATTAGCGTATAAAGTGATTATCATTCTGCATAAGATTTTAAAAATGTCCTTTTTCAGTAAAGGCGTTTCTAGAGACAGAATAGATGAGGACTTTGAATTTAAAACCGCCCTATTCTCGCCCAAAATCATTGAGAAGATGAAAAATCCAAGAGGTTAAAGAAGTCTTCTTAGTAGTGTACAGCATTATAATGATGAAAAGTTTCCTATATTTGACTGAATGTTGGGGCACGCTGTTAGGTCGAATCTTTATAGAGTACCGAAGTGTGACGTCATCAAATTTTGTTTTTTTGCATTTGAGCATTTTCATGCTATATTCCGGCAGAGCATGATGAAAAACCTCCACACACCAAATTTGACGTGAATTGGTTCAGTGGCCCAAGGTATGGCCACATGAATGTCTAAATATCTCCATTGAAATCAGTGTAAATTGGCCTGGTTCATAACTGTTTAGAACCAGGCTAATTTACACTGATTTAAATGGGGCTAGGTAGGTATTCATGTGGCCTCATATAGGGTCCCCATGAGCCGATTCCCATAAAATCTGGGCTGTGGATGTTTTTCATCATGCTCCATCGAGACATGGTATCCGAAATTCTGAAATTCCAAATAAGTTTTTGTGACGTCATCGCTTCGGTGCTCTATGTCCCCTGCCCCTACCCCCCCCCTTTTTTTAGCTCTCATTATTTATCTCTCTTTATCTTTTTTCTTCCACCGTTTTGATTAAGAGAACATACCTCTTTAAGTGCATGTACCTTCTTACTAAAAAAAGATTGACATTAAAATGAATCATGTTTTTCGTGGGGAGCAATCGTTCTGGATTTAGAAACTGATCATTGATATTCTTTTCACAACGTTAATGTTTTCCTATTAGATATGATTACATCGCTCCCTAGCAACCTGACATGCACGAAAACCGTTGTATTCAAACACCATTTTACTGGGACATAATGGCGGACTTCATTGTTCGTCGAGGTCGTAGGTAACCCTGTTGAGGTAAAACAAATAGCGCTTGTGATGTGCATGATATTTATATCGTTCTGTTTAGTTAAAGGCGTCAAAAGACGTTTGCATCTAATTTCAAAATTCTATTATAGCCCATTACTGAGCACGTCCAGCCATTACTGGGTAAGTCCAAGGTATATGGTCATTTAGTGTCCAATAAGTTACTAAAGTATTGTGGAGTTGTGAATGTCAACTGACTTCAAAAGTGTCATTATCTTTGACATAATAGTCTGCTCCTTAAAGCTCGAGTAGAGCCATTAAACTGATTTAAGGACCAACAGGGGCGGACAGGGGCTGAAATTGGTCATTTCCATGTGATCGACCCTCTAATCATGCTAATCCATTAAGTTAACCCTCAAGCCAAAATAAAGCCTATACTTGGGGGAAAACTCCCCAAACCCTTTATCATGTTCATGGCCAGTACGCCCCTACAGTGGTCGGTAACGTGTGGAACAAATACCTCAGACCTGCTCAGTTTTTTTTTCCTCTTGCAAACACTTTTGTATATCTATATTTTAAGCAGTATAGGATCCATTAATTTTTATAAGATATGGGTTTATTATTCAATAACATAAACCCTATGAAAACTCCGCCCCACATACGTTTATATTTAATTTACCATGGTCTCATAGATTCATCTGTTGATACAATGAATATAGCAAACATTTACATGGTCATCGATTGGAGTCCTAGATTTTACAGACATTGGCTGAGCTGATCCAGGGGCAGCAGGGGTCATGCATCCCCTCCCACCCCCTCCTCCGCCCTCCCTGCAAAATCTAACATGGCTACATCAAGTACTGCACTTCCACGCATTGTATGGTTTGCTGTAGTTGTGTTTTGTGTTTTGTTGTGTTTGTTTGTCTGTCTGTTGTTTTCTTTTCCTTCCTCATTATCCCCCAAGCCACGGCCAGGGAATCCGTGATCTGCCAGTGATGTACATCTCGTCATTGTCACGGAGGAGAAAAAAAGAGAGAGATTATGAAAGAGAATAAGAAAAAGAAAAAAAGAAGAAGCAGAAGAAGAAAAGGAAGAAGTAGAAGAAGAAGAAAAGAAGAAGTAGAAGAAGAAGAAGAAAAAGAACAAGTAGAAGAAGAAGAAGAAGAAGAAAAAGAAGAAGAAGAAGAAGAAAAAGAAGAAATAAGAAGAAGAAGGAGGAGGAGGAGGAGGGGAGGGGAGGAGAAAAAGAAACAAAGTGATGAAGTAGAAAAAAAGAAGAAACAGAAGAAGAAGAAGAAGAAGAAGAAGAAGAAAGAGGAAGGATAAGAGGAGAAGGAGGAAGAAGAAAATTATGAAGGAGGAGGAGCAAAGGGAAAATTCAAGAAGAAGGGAAAATGGTATTCTTCTGTAATTCGAAATGCATTACCGATAACCTATTTTGCAATGTTTTTGTTCTGACCAAACTGAGCAAATACCGATATGATTCTAAAAACAATGGGTATCTCTTAAGCAAACGAACCACTTGAACCAATCATCCTGGTGGCCCGGTGACACAGAGTCAAGTGCAATGGAAGAGCCTTTTTGTCTATGGCCTCTTATACTTTTCAAAGTTGTTGTTGTAACTGCAATTTTTTTCTAACCTTCAGTTCGCATGGTAAGTTTTAATTGTATTTTGCGAAGTAATTGCATTTTTAAAGTAACTAATTAACAACAGCATATGACGTCACCTAGAATCAGCACAGCGGGATAATTATGTTTGAAGGAGGCACAGACCGGAATGGGTGGGGCATGAGTATACCCATGCAGCGCCAGAAATTAAAGTATGCTAGGGACGGTCGAAAAATTATGCCAAATAAAAAAGACCTATTAAAACTGTAGGAGATGGGGAACACGTTTTGAATCGTGAGGGGAATTTTCAGAAGTGAAAAGAAAAGTCCTCGGCTTTTCGGTTGTTTCTGAATCTGTTTATACCCCCATATTTTCTGACAAGAAACAAAAACAGAAAAAAAAAAAGAAACTAAAGGTCCTCGGCTTTTGGGGTGTCTCTCAGTTTACCACAAAATTCTCTGACAAGCTAGAGAGAGAGAGAGAGAGGGGGGGGGGGGGGGGAGGTTCTCAGCTTTCTCGGATGCCCTTTCTCTTACCCTTTATACACTCAGGGCCCCGTCGTACAAAGAGTTGCGATCGATTCGAATCAGTCTCAACTTTGAGATTGATCTCAACTGTGTACTTAAGATATAGGAGTTGAGATCAATCTCAAAGTTGCGATTGATCCGAATCGATCCCAACTCTTTGTAAGACGTGGCCCTGATGTATCTGATCGGATGGAAGTCGCAGCACGCTATATGGTTACCATGGTTACGTAGGGTTTTATTTAAATGAATTTCTGATAATCAACGAATCGCTATTCTACTTTTCCAGTTATGTCAGAATATTTTTATTTTACATTTGTATGAATTTCATCATCAGATTTCGAATTTCGTGCTTCTGCAAATGTTCATGTGCAAGAGTTTTACATGTGCAATATTTGCTTTTTTTTCTTTTTTTTTTTCTTCTTCTTCAACTTCTCCTCTCTGCTTTTGATTCTATACATGTCTTGTACTAATCTGTTCTTTACTTCCCTTTTTTAAATTGTCAAATTCTTTTCCCCTTGATATGAATGTTTAAAGTTAATTCTGGTGTTTGTTTGTTTTTTTTTTTATTGGATCAAATTTTATCATATTGCATTTTGATAGTAAATCCAATTTGTTTCAGCCTTTGGCAGCTATTTTGAATGTTTTGATAAACAAACCCTGAAACTGTCCATCCACAAAAAAAAAAAAAAAAAAAAAAAATCAGCCCTCCCAAATTATGCCAGATTGTGTCAGATTATGCTAAGCATGATGCTAGATGCTAAAAAGGGCCAAATTGTGCCAGTATTTGAAGTTTGCCAGCTCATAAGGGGAGGGAGCACAAAATGAGAGTCTTTTCTTGATATTTCCCTCCAAACTCCCGGGATAGAGGTGGGGGAGGTTTGAGGTATTGAAACCTAAGTCCCACAGATGATCTTTTTTTCAGCGTATGTCATGTTCCCTTGTCATCCCCCCGCCCCCCCCCCCCCCCCCCCTCGCGGCCTATTCCATTGTTCACAAAATTGCCTTATTTTCACCAAGCCAACCGATTTTCAAGCACGTTGTTGCATTTCAAATTTTTTCAGCTAAACATTATTTTAACAATCTTTTTTTTTGTGAGTGTTTACAATGAAAACATGTGTAGAGTTACATTAGATATTTTAGTAATTGGAAGTACTCTCGTAGATCGAAAGGAAATTTCTGATGTATTGTCTATTGTTATTGATCATTCCCATCACAATCAATAACTATACACGTTCATATCGCTGGTAACTTGGTAGCACTGCTGTATATGACGCGTGCATAAGATTTTCATTTTATTCTTACTGATGATGATTTTTTATTATTGACTAATGTGTTTGATTTCTGTTTACCTGATGCCATGGAGAATATTTCCTGAATAGATGGCATGCCATACCGTCCAATCCAAAAACATGCATGACCGTAAAATGAAGCCGAAAAAATAATGTTTGTGTATGTTTATGTCTACAAGTAGTTCGATCGTGATGATCGTCACAGTTTTTCATTTGACGTAATTGGAGAGGTTCATCAAAGCATGTACTTTCCTTCCTCTCTCTCTCTCTCTCTGTCTCTCTCTCCCCCCCCCCCCCTCATATATCAAACTGATTTGCAAAATGATTTATGGATAGATAAATCATCTGACTGATTATTGTTCGTTTTCATATCGAACAATTTCAACCTGAAAAGGATGAAACTCTTTTCTTCTCCGTTTATACATGAACATGAATACCATGACTACTTAGCTGTCACAAAGGAAAATCAATTCAATATTGATATGTAAAGTGGTCTCCTTTGAAGTGCGCGCATTCAATAGGTGATGTCGCTGGCAGGTCGGCACCATGGTCGGCACACTCAGTCCGACTACATCCTGCCCGGTATATCACGCCCCTAAAGCATATCGTTCGCCGAAACATTCGTACTCCCGCGTCTAAATTTCGGGGATCCTTGCTACGAATGACCAATCTAGTTGGTTCAGTTGTCAATATCGTATCGTGTTTTGAGGTAAATTTTTTACTGCCATGAGAGGTCAACATGAATATTTGGACGATCGCAGAGGTAAGGATATATGACAATTTTTTTGTATTAGCTATTTTACTCGGATTTATCTAAATTCTTTTTCTAGAGACTAACTTTCGACCTGCTGTACTGCCATAATTATGCGTCTTTTCATTTCAGTAGCAAGCTGTTTAAGATTTTTTTCTCTTTCGTAGGTCAAATGAAAAATAATTTAAAACAAATTTAATAGTTTTGTCGTTAACTGGTTAATAGCCATAACTCGAAAGTTAAACCTTTAAACCAATAATTTTTGATAGGCCTACCATCCTTTGAATGGTAATTTAGGGTATTTAATTGGGTTCTCATTTTTAAAAAAAGCTGCAGATACTGTAACCAATGCAGAACACAACGATGCCGTCGTGCAGTGGCATAAGTTATTCCTGCTAACCTTTTACGATCCTGTATAATAAAATTACTCATGACTCCTGCCTAAAAGGAGCGCATTGGAATGTTTTTAGTTTTGCAATGCAAAAGAATAAAGATGGCATTGTTTTCTTCCAAATTTAATAATGGTACACTCATCTTGTATAGCATTCGGTTTACATAAAGTGACGATATCATTATTTTCTTAAAATAGTATTTGGAGATATCGACAATATGCCATTAAACTTACTCAAGACAAATATGACATCTTTCAATTAACTATGTGAAATTTCATTTAATTTTCAGCATGTTCAGCGCATTATTGTATCAGAAATATTTGGAGGAATATTATTTTACAGAACTTATTCAAAACTAATTTGACATTCTTCAGCTTTACAAAAATCCTCTGTCCGATATGAGTAATGTTTTTTTTTTCCTGATAGTTAATGATGAAACTAGCGTCAATTGTAGACTAAGCTAAAATCCAATCATTTTTAATTGAAATGAAATAGCTGAAAACCTCAATTCATTTCACACTGAGTTTTTTTCCTATTGTAAAGCTGAAGGATATCAAACTCATTTAGAGTATTTCCATGATACTTCTTCGAATATTTCCATTGGAATAATGCGCTCAATATTAAATGAGAGATTTGGGGGGGGGGAGGATGGTATTTCAAGCTACAAAATTCGAGTATATCATTAATCAATTCAGAACACAGCACATCACACTGGTCATTTCTTCAAATTGTTGCTTTCCAATGTCATTAATGATTAATAAGTCTGGATTTAAAGAGGAACGCTGGATATTCAGCTGCAATACAAAATGACAATGTTGTGTTCTGAAATATTCATTGTGTATGAACCTTTATCTCTGATCAATTAAAAATCTAATTAGATATACTGAAAGCATTACTTTTAACAGTTTTCGAAAAAGAAAAACTATCAAGCCTATTCTACATGAATTGTCATCTTTGACTTCATTATGGAAACATCTCATTCTAATATGATCTATATGATTGGGGGGGGGGGGGGGGGGGCTATCAACAATCAGATGTGCCATTTGTTACGAACGTACATGTATAAACAGGTGAGCACCTCAACCGATGGTGTTCCAGAGAGAAAAATAATTTTCATTGCCCTATTCTGGAAGGCGGAGGGCCGGGACAGTGCGACAGATTTTCCCTAATCCATGCATGTCTTCTTATATTTTTCAACGGTTTTATGTTTGATAACTGAAATGTATCAGCAACTGCACTTCAAATTGATATCTCCTTTGCAACAATTTTTATGCAATTGCCTGCGGAGGGGGGGGGGGGGGAGCTGCACTCGGCGGTGATATATAGAATCAATTGCTAGAACCCCACAAAATCTCATATTATTAAAAGTGTATTTCATCTTATTTATGCAAGCGCCTGAAAACGGAGGGTTGGGGGGGGGGGGCTTTTTTTTTTTTTACTCCAACGCATGGTGGATATGCTTCTGCCGAGTAACAGAGCAAAATCGGAACAAAAATTACTGAAAGTTACTCGATATAATTACAAATAGTTTTGTTTTTATTTTTTGGTTCTACGGTAATGCGATAACATCGTTACATGTTCCTATATCTGCCACCCATAGGGACCGCTTTGACGTATTGGTTCGTATCTACTTTCAATAATTTTATCTTCTTGCCACGGGGTGGAAATTATTTCAAACATAAGCAAAAATGAACCCACTGAACCTCCAGTCATATCTCATCATCTAGAAGCACACCGAACGTGGAAATATGTTACATACATTACGTTCATTTATTTTCTAACCTGGGGTACTAATGTGGATGGGTGGATGGGTGAGTGGGAATAGTAATATGAAACATTATGTATCTAAATATAGTCAGACTGTATCTCATTGCTCGATGGTGATAACATTCTCTTTAATTCTTCTCCTTCTTGAATGAATGAATGAATGAATGAATGAATGAATGAATGAATGAATGAATGAATGAATGAATGAATGAATTTCCATTTCCACATCGTTTACATCAGAATCTAAATAAATAAACATAAACAAACTACATGATGCATACGTGCTTATCGGGATAGGACAATTACAATTGAGTGGAAATGAGGTGACCAACTAAAAGCATGGCTTGTAAGATACTGTAGGCCACCCGTATAAATCATAAATAAAGAACATAACGCTAAGTTTGTATATTAACGAAAAATATAAAATACAAAACGAAAACAAGAAAAAAAAAACCTAAATGCTAGGGAAAATCACAATACTAAAAGAAAAAAAAAACACTAATGGGGACTATGATCTCATTATCTTCTTCTTCCTTCCCCTATTATTTCATAATCATTATCATCATCATCATTATTATTATCATTGATATTATTATCATTATTATCATTATGGTGATGATTTATATACCATTACTAAATTGCTGAAAAAAATATCGACCGTTTAGTACTTGTTACATAGAAAGGCCTTCTCCAAGCACAGTCCTTTTTGCACGTATGATGTTACCTAATTACCTCCTCATAATTTAATTAGTATTTAGACAATGATTAATTAAATCTTAACCGATTAATATCTCCCAGATACCATTAGCTCTGCATAACACGCGTTGTACTTTGGAGTCTAATTTGAAATTAATAGCTCAATTGCGTTAGATGTAATGAGTGGGTCCCTCTTCAAAAGAATATTTGTTGCAATCCAGTGATATTTTTATCGCTTACTAATAAGAAAGTCAATATTTGAAAGATGATGATATGATGACCCCGATAGAGCCTTATACAATTATTTCAATCCAAATCATTAAAGATATACAACAGAATACCCCCATCATTATAAGGATATAATTTGACACCATGGGTCACGATATTACAGCTATAAATATTGATAACGCAAAGACAACACGAAAGACATAGTTACATAGTTATGACACTAATTTCACGTAGAATGTATTGCATTCACCATGGTTTTTAGTTGAACCCGTGCAGTGAAGCAGTAATAGCAATCCAGGGAAAGGTAGAATAAAGTCAGGAACATTATCTAGAAGAAAGAATAGCTCAAGGAGGGAAATATAATCTATCAAAACATTAATTACAAACATATTAGGTCGAACCAATATTGGGTCGAACCAATATTGGGTAAAATCTACAATAAATTGTGACTATATTTACACAGTATCGAGCAACAAACATGAATGTTCCTTTCTTTTCTTAAAACCAAATCCAAGGCACGAGACACATTCCACCCATGATTTATCTGCCTAATGGCCCTCGTATCCAATGAAACCCACAGGCAAGTAAAGCTCCACCCATATACTGGGCGTTACCGTCTCAAAAGTCATGAATAAATATGTATATATTTATATGCAGCAATGGAAATGCACACCTGAAAAACCACTTGAAGTTAGAACACTTCAAGTGGTAACACTTCAAGTGTTTTACGTGACTTAGAAAATTTTACAAACAAAATACTAGTAGGCACTAATGCATGGCTGGTGTAGTAGGATCCATACTGCCTGTAAATAGATTATCTCTAAGCAGATGAGGGAACTCAAAGTCAACTAAATGTCACCTATTAATGACTTCAAGTCAACTGTTTGACCTAAATGTAAGATGTACCATTAAAAGACTGTCAAACCTTTGTTAATCACTCTGCTGCTAGAGTACCATATCGCATGATCCCCCCCCCCCCCCCCGAAAAAAAATCAGTATATCATATGACTTGTGATAACTTCAAGTCATCCTGACTTTCAGTCAACTGTTTGATGCTGGATCCTACTACCACAGCCAAGCATTGCCGCCTACTTTAGTATTTTGTTTCGTAAAAATTTCGCGTAAAACACTTGAAGTATTCTAACTTCAAGTAGTTTTTCAGGTGAGCATTTCCATTGCTGTATATATATATATATATATATATATATATATATATATTGCCTTTAATAATTCAATCGAACCGTGATGCTAGCAGATATTGGGAGCTGAATCGATGGAAAATGATAAACAACGTACATGAGAGCCGAATAGGAATAGACGTAGGCCTAATGAGTTTTATACACAAACAGTCAAGAGTGACCTTTTTCAGATGGCAATTCGTATGCTCACATTCCTTTGTCGTTTCTTCAGTCGAGTAGAAGGTGTAAATTAGCTCATTATCTAGTTGCTATATTTACTGATAAGATTGTTCTTGAGATTTATATGTTTACAGTCCTTTATAAAGACAGTATGAGCATGATTAGGGGAAAATATACACGCGAATGTTTATTCACATTAGCGTTTCAGTGTTTATGTTTCTCCCCCCCCCCCTCTCTCTCTCTCTCTGTTCCGTCAATATTTGCTCGAAATTGAGAGATTGTTTTAATTTACATTTTTAGTTCGTGAAACATCTTAATATAATGAAGAAAAAAAGTGATTAATCTTTTCTACAGTTAATTCCAACCAGAAAGAATATGGAACGCTACTTGACTTATATAGTTTTTGGTGATCATGGTGATATTATTTTATTTGATTTACTCATTTCTTCCTGGGTTACTTTCTGTATTTGCTTCTGAAAATAATAAACAACATAATGAGCTCATTCAGTAGAACACAAAAGCGTAGTAGCTACACCGTATAACGTAAAATCATTTGGTTTTAACAGAAGGAATGTTACATTGGCTGAAAGGTGCAGCAGTCCTTAACAAAAGAATATTGTTATTAATGCTGCTTCAAAAAATACAGACACTCAGATGGGGCTCATAGCCATGATAGTGCAAACGGTATGGGTCCAAAGCAGAGAAAGTGGGCTACCCCATAATGCCAACCTAGATATCCAACCTAGATAGTACCCATACGCCGGCCCAGTTGTGACCAGATTCAACATGTTTAACCCACGTGGCTCTAGATATTTTGCTAGCTGGGTCCGAGGCAGAAAAGCTTTTTAAAATAGGGCAATTAAGTCGGGTTTTTCAGGGGAATGCTAGACTCCTTTTCCGAAGTCAGATTTTTTTCATGTTTTGGAAGCCATACCTCTTCCTTTTGACAACTTTTGGTCGATAAGCTTTGACAAGTCAACGCACGAAGAGTTAAGGGTAAATTTTACCCCATTTTTAGGGTCAGTCTCTGACAACACATCCCTATACGGCTGCAAACATTGTCGGTGTTGTGTTTTCGTAAATGGTCATACAACTTCCTTTCGACAAAGTAAGGCGAGTGATGTTAGATTGGGTGAAATCAATCCGACTTTGGTGCCCTTTTTCTGGGGGACGGGCATGGGGACCCTCCTGTCGGCTACGTTCAGACTGACAAGCTGTTTGTGAATTATATGGTCTACATAACTTTACAGGCTCTGGCTCTATGATATGTGAAAAGGATGACTATTTCGGGACAGGCAACAGGCAACAGGCATAAATATAGTATACAAATATACAATGACACTCGAGGATCTTGCTCAAACTATTCGCATCGAAGGAACATCAAACGGTGCTATGCTCCCTCGGGCCGATCGATGGCCCTCGGGAGCATAGCACCGTTTGATGTTCCTTCGATGCGAATAGTTTGAGCTTGATGCGAATAGTTTGAGCTTGATCCGAGAATGAGTCATTGCACATTTGTTTTATATCCCTAATATCGTTCCTCGGACACTCATGTAATTACATGTACTTACATTCACATCACATGAGCTCAGCGAGTTGCACACATTCAGCATGATTACCGCGGCGCTGCTGCTGTGAGCGCTAGCTAGCCGCATAGGTTGCCCGTGCCGTCCCGTGGGGTACAGTGCAGGCTGCCTCAGCACTGAGCTGAGCCGCTGCTTCTTTCACTTCGCGTCACGAGTCGATGGGGGGGGGGGGGCAGAAAAAAAGCATAGTTCATTTTTCCCTAGGGAAAACGTGAACTATGCGTGACATCAGCAACGAAAACTGAACTATGGTTAAAACTATGCATTTTCTTGTTGTGTACACTCCTAATGCAACAATCTTACGATGAGGGATATGATAAGGATTATGATCTCTTTCCTTCTTTTTTCAACGCTCCCTATACGCTTTTTGTTTTGTTTTGTTTTTGTTTTGTTTTTTTTTTTCAGATCTGCGACCGTCTCTACCTGCTCTTCCTCGAGATAAGGGGAAAGACCCGTCCTCTTCTCCCCGTGTCGCTGATCGGTTCACAAAAATGGAGAGACACCGCCCGATCTGGGCCAGGGGTCTGACCGCTACGGAGCTAGACAGGCGACAAGAACAGGCCCGAGTGATGAACCACGGACACCAGGTACTACTGGAGTCCAAGCTGGGGAAGCTGGACCTGAGGGAGAAACGATCCGTCAAGGATATTCGGCGGAAGACGGAGAACATGCTTGGACTCTTGCAAAACATCCAGCACGCTACGCCAAGATTGGGTCCGTTTGAAAGGCCAGGATCAACAATCTCTGGAGGGGTTGGTGCACCACAGCCGCTTGATAGGAGGTTGCTGATGCCTCCAGGTCAGGAACGCCTTCAGGTTTGGGAGGAATCATCATCAAGCGGTGAGAGCCCGGAATATGAAGACGATTCTATGTCACCGAGGGCATCCGCTCCAGACTTTCACTTGCCTAGTTTACAGTCGGACCTGAAAATGCCAACGTTCAACACCCGGCGGCGGTACAGCGCGAATGACGCCCTGGCCCAGTCAATCGAACGATTTCACACATATAAAGCTCATCTTGGTCGATTTCCTTCTACTGAGGCCATAGAAGAGAACGATGATATTTTAGTGCCACCAAGGAGCGCCCCTAGGTCGAGTCTTAGAAATTCGGGACAGAAATTGCACGCAGATGACAACAGAGTTGATTGTGCAGAGTTAAAATCCCCTTGCTTCTCACACAGTGATGTTGAGTCCATGTCAGGTCAGAGCGACGAGCGGCCATCACGTGTAAACTCTGAAGATTCACATAACCATTCGTCCGTAAAACAGACAAAAGTGTCCGAACATGTCTCTGTGCAGTTTGGCATCCTCAAGTCTGAAGAGGATCAGGACTCAACAAACTACGACGAGATAGACGCCATAGACTCTGCAAACAAGAACATTTTAAAGCCATCGACGGCACCTTCCATTTCCCGCAGTCTCTCCGTTTTAGCTCCAGAATTCTTGCCAATCATCAGAGCTCAGACGAGAAGTGGAAAGAGACCCAACAAGGAGGACAATGATCATGAAAACGATGACTACAATGAAAACAACGCCGGAGATGTGTCCATTGTTGTTCCCTTCCATCAAAAAACTGATCGATCTTTACGAATGGCGAGGCGGCAGTCTTTGGCGATGAAACCGGCAACGTTCAGGAACCTGGACAACCGTCGGAACTCGTCGCCTGATGTCCTGACATCGACGGTGACACTGAATCCGAGGACACTTCTCAGGGCGAGACAGACATCAACCAAGAGTCTTCCAAGCTCGCCCAGGTGGAACCGAAGCGACAAAGTCGACTTGCAACTGAAGATCAGGAATTTTCTTGACAGAACTGATAATTTCATTCAATCAGGGGAAAGATCGCCCAGAGAGGATGATTAAAATGTAGGCTCTCTAAAGGAACTGAGAAGATCGCCCTAAAACAGTTTCCTTTGTAAGATCTTCCCCATGTACATACAATTAGATACTGGAATCACATGAATATAATCGTCGCAAGAATATCTGGAGGAAAAAAAGTCGATGTGCTCGTCTGAAAACACGGTTTAGTTAATTTGATTCCTTTATGTCATGAAAGAACATGCATTATGAGAAACACAATCGTGATGACCGATAAGTTTTATTCCTTCAAATTAAACCAAGATAATCAAATTCTGAAGACTAGATTTTGAGAATTCTTGCCAAAGCTTAGGAGGCACCCTACTTTCATCATATCGATTGCATAATATGCATGTACAAAGAGAAAATTTCAGGTAATAATAATAATAATGATAATAATAATAATAACTCTTCTTTACCCAGGGTAGCCACTTCAGCTATCAGCTGATCTTCCAGCGGGCCCTGCATAACATAATGTTATTATTACCCTTCTCCATTCATTATGCCGAGCGCCTGGCTAGAAGGCAGAAGGTCCCATTTTTGTAAGTCTTTGGTATGACTCGGCCGGGGATCGAACCCACGACCTCCCGTTCATGAGGCGGACGCTCTATCAATTGAGCCAACATGCCCGGTCTTGTAATTTATATCGCAGTTTGTACAGTCCTTCAAATATTGGATTTTACTCCAGTTTCTTGTTTTCTTGTTCCAATTGATTTTTTTACTGTTATGATTATATAAAGCCTAAAGTTATAGATTTTCTTTAGTTTCGACTTTTCAGGGAGTGCATATTTTTAGCATTCAAACTTTGGGTATGATAAAGCATAATGCTTCTAGTCTTTGATCTGAACCTTTTTTACATAACCTAGGTTTGAATGCGTATCAGGACAACTCCCCCGGAGGACAACTCCCCCGGGGACGACTCCCACCTGACAACTCCCCCGGAGGACAACTCCCCCGGAGAACAGCTCCCCCGCAGGACAACTCCCCCGCAGGACGGGTCCCCCGGAGGACATCTCCCCGGAGGAAAACTCCCCCTGAGGACAACTCCCCCGCAGGACAACTCCCCCGCAGGACAACTCCCCCGGAGGACAACTCCCCCGAGGACGACTCCCCCCAAGGACGACTCCCCCCGAGGACGACTCCCCCGGAGGACAACTCCCCCAAGGACAACTCCCCCGGAGGAAAACTCCCCCGAGGACAACTCCCCCGGAGGACAACTCCCCCGGAGCACAACTGCCCAGGGGATGAATCCCATCACACAACTCCTCCGGAGGACCACCCCCCCCCCCCTCTTTATGGACAAAATTGCGCATGAAATTTTGTTTTTATGACAACGCCTTGCTCGTGAGGAACTGTAAAATAAATCTTTCCTTTTTATAAATCAAACTTAAGTAATTAATCCAGTATTTTTTGTTTTTATTACAACTCTCCCGGAGGAGAACAGCTCCTCGGGGATCACAAACGGGGATGGGCGAGGGGTAGAGGGTTGCTATTCGTTTAATAAGGTATTAGGTAATTTGTCGCTCTAATTGCTAACTTTTTTGAAAAATATCTACTCTTTTGCTCCCATTTTTGCGCCAAAGTACACATTCAAGAAAATAAAAACTCTAGTAATGGGTACGCTTTTCCGCCCAAGGGTGTTGGGTTTGACAGCTTCAGCGGTACACTCCCATCGGCACTGGCGTACTGGAGGGGGGGCTTGGGGGGGCGCCAGCCCCCCCAAATAAATTTCAACCATGGTTTATTTTCAATTTTATATTAGTGTTATCATGCGAATTTCATTACTTCTCCCTAGACTTCCTTTCTACTGTTAAGTAACGCATTCACAATTTCCCAAATTACATGCATAGCAAGGCAGAAAACACGCATAATATGATGTGTTTTATGATACAACACTTGGTTTTATCTGTTTATCTGACAGTGGATTGAAACTTTGATAATGAATATTCTTAGATTTACCATAACTAGACACGGGCTTTAAGTTTGCAGTCCTCAAAAGTGTTCTTTTACAGAGTTGCAAACCATCAATACTGCAAAAAACTCCTTTACCATGGGAGTGCACTTGCGTAGACAGGGGGGGGGGGACGATGGGGGCGGTCACCCATCCAAAACGCCAACAAAAAAGAAAGAAAAAGTAGAAGGAAAAAAAGGCAGGAGCAAGAAAAGAAAAAAGGTAGGAGAACGTAAGAAGAGCGGGAGCAGACAAGGAACAATTCAAAGAAACGTCGGAGCTTCCGCGCTTCGCGCGGGAGGCCCCTCCCTGCACTCCCCCCCCCCCCCGGGGGAGGGTGCAGTAAGTGATTCACACGCTTCGCGGCTCACAACCGCCCCACTAAAATGAAATCCTAGCTACGCCACTGTGGGAGTGAAACCCTGGTACGCCACCGCATCACACCCTCTCCATGCTCGTCCTTTTTATTTCATAGTGTCTATGTCCGTATTATTATCATAAGTAATAAAGTATTTTGTGTAGCGCTGGCATTTGTTTGAAACATAAGAAGATTATCTGCATGTTTTCATAATCATGTTTCCAAGTTCATGAAAAAAATATCCTTTTCCGGTCGGTAGATTCATGACACGTTTATCCATAACAGTATTGTCATCAAACATTTCATCAAACGTCGGAGCTCCGCGCTTCGCGCGGGAGGGGGGAACCTCCCCCCTCCCTGCACCCTCCCCCCTAGGGAGCGCGCTTCGCGCGCTCATTAAGTGATTTACACGCTTCTCGTGCTCACTACCGCCCCACTAAAATGAAATCCTTTTGTTGGAAATGAGAGAAAATAAAAATTGAACTGAACTGAAGTTGGAATTTAAGTCGAAAAAATGAAAAAGCTCCGTATCGTGAGGGGGGGGGGGTAACCCCGGCTCGGTCGCTACACCCCCTCAGGGTTGGTCGCTTTGCTCCTCTCAAAGATTGAGCCCCCCCAAATATTTTCGCTCATTACGCCACTGCCCATCGGAACCACATCTGATCATGAGAAGAGAGAAAAGAAAGGAATAAAATGAAGAAAGGAAAGTGAGGAACCTAAGTAGGAAGCTACAAAAGTAGAGAATGGTGTATCTAGTCGTAGTCTTCAGGAAAAGGGGGAGATGGCCCATAATCAAGCTGAAGAATAGAAGTCACTTCGCTCGATCAGCAGCCGTGATTGGGTCCTGTTCCTTTTTTTTAAAATCTAAATGCACAATTTTCAGGCAAGGTATCATATAAAAATCTTACTTTTTAGGGGAGCGGTCGACCCCCCCCCCCCCGAGATCCGGTATCCGCCCCTTTGTTAAACTCACTGACTATAAATGAAAAGAAAACCTTAACGAAATTTTATATTGAATGCATGTTAATTTCATTTTTGTTAAAGGACTTGGCTTCTAAGTATTTAGCGTCCAGGGAGCATGGCGAGTATCATTCTTTGCGCTGAAACCACATGAAAACATTTGATTATAAAGTACCTCATTCAAGAGTAAAAGATAAACAAAAGGGAAAAGTCATCGTTAGATTCTTATGATTTGACAAATTTGGACACATATTGAGCTCTGGTATCTAAATTTGCTGATGAAATTAATCATTTTTTCTTACTTAGAATATCTACATTCAGCTGACCTGAAACCTAGAGGTTTTATGTATTTGTTCTTCTTCTTATTTTTTTATATATTGTCGTTTCGATCCATCACTTCGTCTTCTAATGTAATCATCCAGGCCCAACCCTCCGAACATTATGCCATAATCTTAAAGATTCTCATTTTTTTTTTTTTTTTTTTTTGGGGGGGGGGGGATTGCCCCATAGATGTATTTTTGTATACGCGTTTATACTACACCAACTTCCAAACTTCGAAATGTGGCGGGTCATCACCTATCCCCCCCCCCCCCACACACACACACATCCAAAAATATCGTCCAGGTGTGGAATGTCTATTTGTTTTTTGATAAGTATAAAACAGTTCTTCTATTATGATGTTACATTCAATGATGATAATAGCGTTACATAAATACTGGTATCTCTGACATAATGTTCGAAATTATTTCACTTGTTTTGTTAACGGGTTTTTTTCAAGAAAATAGATACTTAAAAACGAAATTGTGTCTCTTAGGGATTTTTTTCAAACTTTTACACCCACTATTATGTATGTTTGTTTTGTTAGTGTATGTTTGTTTTGTGTGATTGTTGTTTTCCATTCTCAAACTAATACAACTGATATTGTATAAAACACATTTGTTAATATGTTTTATTCGTAAGCCAAAGTTTCACCAATTGAAACATAGTTGCAATGTTCATATCATGTTTGATGATTGTTTATTTTTGTACGCAAACATTATGGAATCAAATGTTATCTGACAAACATAGACTGGATTAGTGTAATTTTTAATGAGTAAACTAATGTTTTCTCCAAGCTTTATGACTGATAGATTTCTTTAGGCACTGTTAGGCTCTATATAACAAAGAAAAAATAAGAAGAACAAATACATAAAACCTCTAGGTTTCAGGTCAGCTGAATGCAGATATTCGAAGTAAGAAAAAATGATTAATTTCATCAGCAAATTTAGATACCGGAGCTCAATATGTGTCCAAATTTGTCAAATCATAAGAATCTAACGATGACTTTTCCTTTTTATTTATCTTTTACTCTTTAATGAGGTACTTTATTATTAATGTTTTCATGTGGTTTCTGCGCAAAGAATGATACTCGCACATGCTCGCTGGACGCTAAATATATACGTAGAAGCGCAAGTCCTTTAACAAAAATGAAATTAACATGCATTCATTATAAAATTCCGTTAAGGTTTTCTTTTCATTTATAGCCAGTGAGTTTAACAAAGGGGCAGATACCGGATATCGGGGGGGGGGGGGAGGGGTCGACCGCTCCCCTAAAAAGTAAGATTTTAATATGATATCTTGCCTGAAAATTGTGCATTTAGATTTAAAAAAAGGAACGGGACCCAATCACGGCTGCTGATCGAGCGAAGTGACTTCTATTCTTAAGCTTGATTGTGGGCCATCTCCCCCTTTTCCTGAAGACTACGACTAGATACACCATTCTCTACTTTTGTAGCTTCCTACTTAGGTTCCTCACTTTCCTTTCTTCATTTTATTCCTTTCTTTTCTCTCTTCTCATGATCAGATTTGGTTCCGATGGGAGTGTGCCGCTGAAGCTGTCAAACCCAACACCCTTGGGCGGAAAAGCGTACCCATTACTAGAGTTTTTATTTTCTTGAATGTGTACGCAAAAATGGGAGCAAAAGGGTGGGTATTTTTATAAAAAGTTAGCAATTAGAGCAACAAATGACCTAATACCTTATTAAACGAATAGCAACCCTTTACCCCTGGCCCATCCCCGTTTGTGATCCCCGAGGAGCTGTTCTCCTCCGGGAGAGTTGTAATAAAAACAAAAAATACTGGATTAATTACTTAAGTTTGATTTATAAAAAAAGGAAAGATTTATTTTACAGTTCCTCACGAGCAAGACGTTGTCTTAAAAACAAATTTCATGCGTAATTTTGCCCTTAAAGGGGGGGGGGGGAGGGTGTCCTCCGGGGGAGTTGTGTGATGGAAGTCATCCCCCGGGGAGTTGTGCTCCGGGGGAGTTGTCCTCGAGGGAGTCGTCCTCCGGGGGAGTCGTCTTTGGGGGGAGTAGTCCTCCGGGGGAGTCGTCCTCGGGGGGAGTAGTCCTCCGGGGGAGTCGTCCTCGGGGGAGTCGTCCTCCGGGGGAGTGGTCCTCCGGGGGAGTTGTCCTGCGGGGGAGTTGTCTTCGGGGGAGTTGTCCTCCGGGGGAGTTATCCTCCGGGGGAGATGTCCTCCGGGGGACCCGTCCTGCGGGGGAGTCGTCCTGCGGGGGAGTCGTCCTCCGGGGGAGTTGCCCTCCGGGGGAGCTGTCCTCCGGGGGAGTTGCCAGGTGGGAGTTGTCCCCAGGGGGGTTGTCCTCCGGGGGAGTAGTCCTAGAACCGTTTGAATGTATTATGGAACGTCGTAAATCTGCTAAATTTTTTGGTAAGAATGACTTTGTACATTCACGAGCAGATTACAGAGAGGGGAAAGGCACGCCCCACCACCACCACCACCACCACCACCACCACCACCTCCACCACTACTTCCCAAACACAAAAAAAGAGAAGATCAAGGAAAGGAAACTGGAGAAGGAGAACATAGAACATGAAAAGGGGAGCTTTAAAGATAGTTAAGTGAAAAAAAATAATATTCCTCCTTGTTTGTCCTTTTTATTTGCACATGTATAGAACAAATATATATGAAATAAATCAGTTTTAACATAAAAGGCTGACTTAGAACCGCATGGTTTTTTTTCTTAAATCGGTGATAGGTATTATCTGAAACATGAAATATGAACGTATGTAATCCATTGCCAGTAGCCTGCTGAATATCTCAAATTATAAAACGTAAGTTATAATGTAAATTACTGAATTCTCGAATTCAAATATGTTTAAAGATGTTAAAGATAACGTGGATTTCTGTTCATGCGATTATAATGTGAAGGAAACTGTTCCAAATCAATTGGGAAAGGCATATCTCCATGGTTGTACATAAACACGTGTGTGTAGTATGAGATTAGGAGTTATCAAAACAAGAAATTCACCGATTTTCTTCAAATGGTTCGTGCACTGCACACAGACATGAGTGTATGGGACCACACATAAATCTGACATGAATGTTCGACCTGAACTTTTCAGCTGTTTCTGGTCATATTTCCAATATGAGGGTATTTGAAGAGCAATCCTTTCTAGGGGACCTTCTTACTATAATATTCTTCCTAAGTGACGAGAAAACTCGCAAATATTTTTTCACTGCCTCTCCCAAAACTACAGCTTCTAGGTGAGTAGGCAGCAAGTTCATACATTTTACCCGCACATAACATAATATGTTATATTGTATTATATAAGAATTTATGAAACATCTAAAATAAAAAAATTAAAAATACACTGTTGCTAGAATAGAATTCAAAATAACATAGCTATATCTTTACAAAGCAAAGTGGTATAGACAGCTTAATCATAAAAAAAAAAGTTCCATGATACAAGGTAAACATTTCCGAAAATGATTTTACCTCTATACAAAATCAAATCAGAACGGCAAGTCGGCAACAGTACCATCCACAAGTAATTTGATATTTCAAAAAAACATTTGTGAGGTAGTGGACAAAGATAAGATGCATACGTCTATTAATATCAGCATTATCTTTTTCATTCAAATGGAATACCAGATCAAAAGAAACATTTGCGAATAACATTGACTTTACGTGTGTTTTTTTTTTACGTGTTCGGCTCCAGTTTGTTATTTATATTGATTTACTTTGCGGCACACGCCTACAGAGGATAAATAACTACAAACTAAAAGGGATCAGAAAATGGAAAATTCCATATTTTGACTGAAGGAGCTGCTTTAGTTATTAAAAAATGGTTTACTTGTATTTTCAACTTTTTATTAAATTATGTGTTAGATAATACAAATACATATATTACACACATATATACTATCAAAAACGAAATATGAAAATAGAATCAGAGAATTGGAAAGTTTTAATAATTCCAGTGTTTTGACTGCAGTAGAAGGTAGCTTGATGTTAAAATTTAATTATTGTATTTTTAAGATCAGTTTACAAGCATTAGTCTTATACAATGATGAAATTCCGCAAGACACATACTGAAAAATAAATAGAGGTGTGCAAAATTATAACATAATGTTCTGTTGGGATATTGTTTCATATTTTGCTTGAATGCAATACAAACTGGCAATTGTTAACCGTAATATGGGTGATAACTTGTACATGAAGTCTCAGATAAATTACAATTACTTAAAATCGAATTAATGCACCATGTTGTTATTAATATATAAAGTTTTAAGCATGTTAAGTGATAGTCATAATCATTCATCTAGAGAAGAGTTGTTTTCACGCTTTTCTCGCTATTAATAAGGACTGTTTCTTTGATTTACGCATTATTTCTTCTTAGCTTTAATGATACAAAAACAAATTTCAAATAATTCATGCTGAATATGAAAATTAAATAGAAATTCAGTCCGGCTGACAAAGTCCTCGTGCACTTCACCAGCACATTTTAGGAATGACTTTATAGAAGAATATCGATAACATAAAGAAAAAGGAAGAAAGACCTAAGGTACGTCACAGTTCAAAGTTCAACATGGTGTACTTCTGTGCGTCAGTCTTTTATCCATTTCTGTTTCTATCGTCGATGTCAGTTCTAAACTAATGGCGTCGAGATTGAGTGTGTCATCGTCTCTCGACGCCGCGCCCTGGTAAGAAGAAGATTCGTTGAGCTCGAAACCTCCTATGACTATGTAGTCGGGTTCGGCATCGATCTCAGTTTTGGAGCCGGAGTCTTTCGCTTCATGTTCTTCGCTTCCAGTATTGTCCACCTGCACTTGTGCCGTATGTGGATCGTCCGAATCATGATCTGAATCATCTTTGACCGCTTCGGCGGTAGGCATGTCTTCTTCAACCGCGTCGAATGCAGTGTCTAGCGCACCCCAGTCAACCGGAGGGCTCTGCGGTTCCTCGACAACAACCGGCTTCAGTTCGATCTCCACTATAACCGGTGGGTTTTTATGCGTCACGCCGTTCTCCTTCACCGATTTTCGATCGACTTTTGCATAGATCACTTTATCCACATCGTCGGCCTTCTCGACATCATCGTCGGCTTCGAGACGCCCAGGTTCGTTCCAGGGGTAAGGATACACCATGTGGTCAATGTCCTCGGTGACGACCACTCCGCTGTCCGGACGATCGTCAATCGATGGCTGAGCTCCAACAGTTTGTGTGTACTTGTCTATGCCGATGGTTATTCCGTTGTAGAAGGCCATATTTACATTACCGTTGGTATTCTTATATGCATAATATAAAAATTACAAGAGAAACATACATCGTCGTTATTATCATCCTTATAACCAGATAACTATAATTATTGTTACTGCTATTATTGCTTTTATTATGGTTTATTATTATCATTATTATTATCATTATTATTATCATTATTATTTTCATTATTACTATCATTTTATTAATATGATTATATACCATCATTATTATTATTAAATGTATTTTTATCACCATCATCATCATCGACATAATTCCTTGTTAGTTTGATATTACGATCCTCAAATGGGAAAATTTGTTACAAAAAAGAAAAGAGAAAGAATATCTATATTCAGGTCGTACCTCGGATGAAGTCTTGCCCTGTTTCTTTTGTTTATTTCCTTTCCTCCCTCCGGGGTTGTGGAAGCCGTATTGGAGAGAAACCTTCTTGTTCTGATAGAGAATGAACCCGATAGCGATGAGGAGTAGTACAGCGAGCACGGGAATCAGGATGTAGAGGACCAGGAGAGTTGTGTCAACGGTACCTGGGTAATCGTGGCGTCAAAATAGTTTTCATTGATAAGATGAATAATGATTTCGACAAAGATGACCCCCATCCATTTATGCTCTAACTCAATCGTGCCAATAGGAAATGTTGGATTCCCCTATCGCACCCTGTCCTTGTCTCTCTTTCTCTTCTCTCTCTCTCTCTCTCTCTCTCTCTCTCTCTCTCTCTCTCTCTCCATCTATCTATCTCTTTTATCTCTTGCAATCTATCTCAGCCTTTCTCCCTCTTCCATTTTCTATCTTTCTCTCTCTCTCCCTCTATCTCTCTCTCTCTCTCTCTCTCTCTCTCTCTCTCTCTCTCTCTCTTCGATCCCTTTTTCGCTTTCTGAATGTCGTGTATCCCGTATTACTTTCTCTCATTAATAAATGTTTTCATTTTCTTTATTCTTTGTTAGCATCCATCAGTCTGTCTGTAGGGTAATATTCCTTCTGATTTCCCTTTTAACATGTGTTTCATCATATTTCTTTCCCGTCATCAGATCTTTGTTCACTACATAATTCAATAACAAAGTAGAAATTCCTTGCTGCATTTTGTAACTTACTCTTAGCCGGTCTAGCTGTCGTAACGAATTGCGTTGTTGGAGCCCGGGTCTGGCCTGTAACATCTGCAGTTCCTAAGCACAAAGAATAATTTCATTGTCTCAGAAGTGATAGAGTGTCCTCTTCTAAATCATGTCCTAAATCCTTCTACGTCGATGAAATGATATAATCGTTTCAGTCACAACAGTGAAAGAAAATGTTAGTCTGCCTACAGGTAAATCATTCACTCTGAAAGGTGTCTCGGCCATCCATGGCCAGGTTAAGAGATTCGATTAACACCCGACTTTTGGAGAAAATGGTAAAGGCATGAGATATGAAAATAAACACGTAAACTATTACGTTTATACCTACCACTAGGTTCAGTCGGTGTTAAAGTATGCATTGTCCTGCCAGAAGTTCCATGCTCTAGAGTAAAGAAAAGAAAGTGTTCATATTTTCATATTTAAAAAAAAGGAATATTCACAGCTTATGTTAGTTAGGATTGAGCATAGTGTTAGTTCCATAAAATTAATGTATACATGTACATGATGTATACAGTGTTATATGTGTACATTTTTTTCTTCTTTCAAAGTAACGGTAAGCATTTGTTTATTGTTATTATTTCTATGAAATTACTGCTTTGGAAGTGCTCAAGGCATTCAACGAGTCATTTTGGTTGTAAAGGCTGAACCATTCACTGCTCAGGTCTACCTCCAAAAAATGTTATTGGGAGAACGGTGAATAATCAGGTGAAATAAAAATGCATATTAATAGAAATGCCATGCGAAGTGTCAACAATGACATCAATTAGGCCTACCTGTTGTAGTTGTCTGAGTTGTGGTAGTTGCAGTCACTGTTGTTGATGTAGACGGTATGATCACTATGATCAAAAAAGAAAGAAAGAAACTATTCAAGATGATTTCAATAAAATTAAAGTGAACAAAGGGGCATTTTGATCATATTTCTATGAACCACCCCCGCCCCCTTCCCATTTTCTAACCAGGATAGCCCCAACTGTAAACCTTTCCCTGGCAAGAAGCCTGAATAGATGATGCATTGCTATTTATGCATGTTTTTCCCTGGAACCCCAGCTGGTTACTAGGCGTAACTGTTTGGTTCTCGGGTTATGCATACGGGCATCTCATAAGATGGAATCACTTTGAGCGCATTTCTGTTGTCATGTCAGGCAATCCTCTGTCAAGTTTCAAGTTGCCGAGAGAAACCTTTACGTTTACATAAACTTAGTGAATGGATCTATTACCACTTACATTCAACCCGTGTGACTTCAACCGTGATGTTGTTTGCCTGAAATGCAGCCACCGTTTCATTGTAGACCTCGATCTCCGTAGCATTGCTGAGCTCATCAAAGTAAAGTTCAATAGCGGCGACGATACTGCCATTCGAGAATGACGTCACCTGGCAGCCGAGAAAGCCGGAGATGGAGTCCTGTATAGGCGCCACCTACGGACAAGGTAAAATCCAAACATTTTATTCAACTCGGTTTCTTTAATTTCTGCTGATTTATGTCTACATGTGGTTATAGATGATGGGTAAATCTAAGCCATTTGCACGTTACTGAGAATATACTGGATTAGTATAATTAATCGTAAGAATTTTCATGACATCGCCACTATATATAGAGAGAGCTGGGATTGTGTTAAATACATGTATCAGTGAAAATACAACTTTCCATGTTTAACTATGTTCGTAGACCCTATAAATGAGCAACACCTCAGGCTAACCCGAAGGTCTCGAATGGTTATTGCACGAAGAGTGGTTAGCGCGTTTTAAGCATAGGTATGTTTTCCTACGAGGGTATCCATGATAACCTTGTGAACCAGACGGCCGTGACTGTGTTCGGAAACCTGCATTAAAATAAGTATTAAAGGAACATATCTTATACAAGCACGTCCATATAATAAATATCTGCTTGACGTTGGATACTTTTTATGTGATGATTGTACATTGCAAACAGCGTTTTCCCAATCAAGTTTGCTACTAGTGAGCGTACCCTACCCGAAAACATGGTTTGCCATTCTTTGTGAACTATTTCGTGACACTCACTGTATTGCATATCAGATCCTCTAAATAGTTGAATCGAGCACTCGAACTGTTCTTCAAATCTTCGCTGAACTCCACAGTTTGGCCGTCGATCTCCGTAATACGTGCGTCAACCTCAAACAGCATAGCCTCTGGGTGCCATAACCGAATAAAGAAAAAAATATATTTGCTAGATTCTTGCATTATTATATTTTCAATATCATATTCATGATACGCAAGGAAGAAAAATTTTTTTTTTTCACAGAGCTGTCTTCCACGTCTTCTGCACCCATATAATCTTTCAGAATATCCTACAATGCACCCTACGACATACATTCCTACAATGCCCTTCAATAAAATCAAAAGCTTCTAAAGTGATTACATTTATTCTAACCCCCCCCCCCCCCCCATTTTCTTTTCTTGTATCCCCTTGCTCCCTCCATGTTGCATGCTGATTCTGCTTTCTTGGCCTCCAAGTGGGGAAGGGAGTTATGTGCAGCTCCCTCTAGTTATATTGCATTCAGCAATGTTATATTTGAATAACAAGCATGTAATAGCATTTTAGCGCTTAGATTGAAGCCTTATCTTTCCTGTATTTTTCCTACACCATATAAAAAGATCCCGAAATCGCCAGAGATGGCAGCATGCTGAAAACGATACGATGGAAGTTTATGTTCATTTTGAGAATATACTGAAAGGCGATACCTCCCCCCCCCCAAAAAAAAGTATTTTAAAGACAAAAGTAAAGTGGTTCCACCCCCCCCCCCAAAAAAAAAGGGGGGTCTGCGAATTTGAATAGGCCTATATTTAGCTCGTATAGCCAAATTTTGAAAAGCCTTGCTACGCCCCTGCTAAGTGCCACTCTTTTCATACCTGTGCACTCGACGTCAGTTCCTGTCTCGTCCTCTGCGATCCTATAGAACCCTGGAAGACACTCACACTCTGGCCCATCTAATCCCGTTACACACCGCTCTCGACTGGGGTCACAGAACCCTTCACAGGAGTTCGGTGCTGATAGAAAAAAGTACAAGGCAGAAAATATATATATATATTATTTGACGAATTTCTATCATGAAAAAGTACTGACATAATTCACAAAACAAAAATTATGACGGGCAATTATGCGTGAAATGGGAGAATGGTATGATGAAATAATTTTTTTAATGTATTGCTAAGTCGCAGATGCATTAACTGAAATAATTATACACATTTTCATGTCCATGATAATATTTCACATAGGCCCATAAACTGTACATTTAAGAATATAATGATTGTTCGGTCCTGAAATTCTGTGGAAGAACACACATGGTTTATTTGAAATGAATAGATTGTTACTAACTTTAATATGGAATTCGATTGGCTCAGATTATCCTATCATCTTAATATATATCAGATACTGAGAACTAAGATTTTTTAACACATGCACAAGGAATGAGAGAATGAATAAGAAGTATTCTCCGTGATGAATCTCATTCTGTTTCTCTTTTTCAAACACATACCACGTTAAATGGCGATGTTAGTATGCCGATTTTATAAGCTATGTGCCGTACTATTACTCGAAAAAAATATTACTCGAAACCATAAAAAAATCCATTTCAAGATGTGTGTTTTACAATTTGTAGGTTTTAGACAGCAGTATTCAAATTCTGTACACTCTAGAAAGTGCTTATAGTGGCTCAATCATTTGTAACGGGGAAAGAGGTGTCGCGAACAACGATGGCAATATGTTTTGGTTTACATATTTTTATTTTGTAGCAAAGCATAATGTTTCAAACATCCAGAAGAAAAACAATACGTCGGATTTGACGGCAATGACATAAGTTTAAAAGGGAAAGGTATGAATTAAAACAAGTTCCCCATTTCCCCAATATTCACATAAATTAACAACATGAACAAGGAGCACCAGTTGAAAAGTATATTGTGTATGGATGTGTCACCCATCCCAGCCTTAACCCCCCTCCCCCTCCCTCTCCACATAACACACACCGTTTTTACATAATTCACATAAATTAACAACATGAACAAGGAGCACCAGTTGAAAAGAGTATTGTGTATGGATGTGTCACCCCTCCCAGCCTTAACCCCCCCCCCCCCCCCCCACATTACACACACCGTTTTTAGCGGCGCGACGTTGTACACATTGCTATAATGCAGATATACTCACTTTGAGTCGTGATATTGCTGTCCCTTGTTGTGGTAAAGTCATCGACTTCAGTGATCACTTCAGTAATGACTGTTACTCCTGTCGACACAAGCTCTGTGACTTCCGTGACAGAAGTCGTCACTTCATCACTATCAGTCGCAGAAACATCAGTGGCTAATGTTGTAACGTAGTCAGATTCCGTTCCCGGTAATTCTGTGAACAGTGAAGTTTTGAGCTCAGTTATAACCATCGTGATTGTTGGGTCGGTTTCAGTTGTGACTCCCTCTGTTGCGACGTCTGTGAAATCTGTTGCAAGCTCAGTTCCTTCTGTTGCCATCTCGTCGGTAGACGATGTGGTGTTCTGAGTCAGATAGGTCACGGGAGACTCTGTGGCAGAGGCACTTTCTGGAGTATCTGTTGCGACTGCAGTTTGAAGGGTGGTTGCTTCGTCTACATCAGTTCTCGTCAAATCCGTTGAGGACGTTACAGGTGCGCCTGTGAATGCCGAGGTCGCTTCGTCCGTAGCTCCTCTCGTCGAGATGGTTACTACAGGATCTATAGGATCAGTGTTTGTCGTGCGTCCTGATGTTTCAGTTGAAATCATCGTCTGCATCTGAAGGGTAGTTGCTTCGTACTCGTCAGTACCCATGAAACTTGTCGAAGATGATGAAGGATTGTCAGTGATCTCCGTAGTAAGGTTTCCTGTATCTGCTGTACTTGTTAATGTGTTGGTGGTTACAACGGGGTTCCTGTTTGTGGTAAGTTCAGGTGTATCAGTTGAGATTCCCGTTTCAAATGTCGTAGGTTCGTATACATCGGTAGTCATGAACCGCGTCGATGTTGATAAAGGTACGTCTGTAGACGTCACCGTCGCTCCTGTTGTCTGCTGTTCTGTCGTTGCAGAGATATTCGTTGGCTCAACTGGGGTAGTCTCGAAGGTGATGAAGTCCACGGATGTCAGTAGCTTGGTTTGGACCTGCGTCGCTGCATTAGTCTGTCTCATGGTGAGGCTCCCATCGTGAGCTGTGGTGGAACCCATTGCTGTGTTGATAATCGTCTGAAAGGCCAACGTTGTTTCGTACTGTTGGGCAGTCGTCGAAGGGGCACTGCTCGTCATGCTCGTAGTGGTCTGTTTTGTGGTGGGAACCACCGTAGTCGTTCCTCCTAAGTTTAACAAAAGTAAAACAAAGTGTTTGGAAGTTTGTCATGTACTTATAAAAGTATAAATCAATGTGTGTAATAGTTCGATTTCTTAAGCATTCATTCGCCTTCAGATAGATTTATAATATCAAAAACAACCACTTACCATCATGCCATCGTAATAGACTACATTCATGTACCTCGATGTTAGTTGGATTGTACATCATTCCCAGTTTACGTTAAATATACTTTCTACTAGAATATTACTACTACTACCACTACTACTACTACTACTGCTGCTGCTGCTTCTACACCCACTTCTACCACTACTGTAGTGATACTACGGTTAATTTCTCTAACAATACTGCCTTTAGGCATCAGATACAGTGACTTATACTTTGAATATAGAATACTGTTTTTTCTTTAACATTTTTTTTCTCTTCGTGAATTACTCAACCACAAACTATCTGCTTCTATTTTAGGCTAATATACAGTTTCGTAACACTATACCAGTATAGTTTCACGAAGTTGGACGCTTTATTCTCAACGTTGGATTATAAAACCAGTGGCTTTACTGCTCAATAAATTCGCCTAGAGATTGTAGATTTTATATCCGTTATCTAGGCAAAATACCACAACCTGCAAAATAAGATTACTTCGGTAACCAAATATGAGGCCGAATTTGTTAACTAGCTGCTAAATTACACAAGTCAATGTGAGATAAATTAAGCAAATATTTGTAAAAAGTACGAACAAGAAGACCAGGGGCGTCGCTAGAGGGGGGGGGTGTGGGGGGGTGTGACACCCCCCCATTAAAAATTCTTGTCGGCAAATTCGCGATCGCTGTCGGCAAAAGAGAGAGAGAGAGAGAGGGAGAGAAAGGAGAGGGAAGAGGAAGGAGGGAAAAAGAAAAAAGAAAGATGAGTAAGGTGCCCAAATAGAGTCATATTCGGCTTATTTGCGTGTGCATTTTGACGACGAAATAACACTGGTAACACGAAAGAGAGCCTATTTTTCCTCGCTCGCTGCGCTCGCTCGTATTATATTAAGATACAGGATGTTTTCGGAAAGCAAACACATTTGCCAAGTGAAATAAACAAATATATAATTTAGATATTTTAGGGCCCATCGTGTATTTTGTTGAAGAATTATCACCTCTATACCATAAAAAAGAGTAAATATCTTTTTCCTCGCTCGCTGCGCTCGCTCGTATAATATTTAGATACAGGATGGTCTTTGAAAGCAAATAGATTAGGTAGGAGAGGTGACCAAATATCACAATAGGTATCTTAAAGGCCCATCGTGTATTTTGATGAAGAACTTTCACTTCTACCATGAAAAGGAGTATTTTTCCTCGCTCGCTACGCTCGCTTGTACAATATTCAGATACAAGATGGATTTGGGAAAGCAAACGAATTCGGCAAGCGAGGCCCATCATGTACTTTGATGAAGAGTTATCACCTACCATAAAAAGAGTATACATATTTTTCCTCGCTCGTATGATATTTAGATACAGGATGGTCTTTGAAAGCAAATAAATTAGGTAAGAGAGGTGACCAAAATATCAAAATAGATATCTTAAAGGCCCATCATGTATTTTGATGAAGAACTTTCACTTCTACCATGAAAAGGATGATAAGGAGTATATAGATTTTTTCCTCGCTCGCTGTGCTCGGTCGTATAATATTACGATTTAGGATGGTCTTTGAAAGCGAATGAATCATGTGAGAGAGGTGACCAAATATATGATTTAGATATCTTTAAGCCCATCATGTAGTTTGATGAAGAACTATCACTTCTACGAAAGAGAGTGTATATTTTTTCTCGCTCGCTGCGCTCGCTCGTATTATATTTAGATAGAGAATGTTTTCGGAAAGCTAACACATTCAGCAAGGGAGGTGAACAAATATAATTTAGAAGGAAAATATAATAGAGGCACACAATTGAACATGCCTCGTGGGCTTTATACAGATGAATTTGTCGACGTTGGTCGTCGGCAATCGGAGGCATAATTTGTCGGCAATCTGGCCTCTACACCCCCCCCATTAAAAAAAGTCTAGCGACGCCCCTGAAGAAGACTAGTTGTGAAAAATATTTCTTCGCAGGATGTATACGCATACTTTTACCTTAAAGTGAAAAACTATACAAAACAAATCACATTTCTGTGATTTGTTTTGCTTATGCAAAATTTCAGGCTTCATTAAGTGAATTCGTTTTATCGATGTTGCTTGCAACCTTTCGGAGGACTGTAACTAGAATTTGTTTGTCTGCGAAACTAGAAACGTCATTCAGTTAAATTTAACTCTTCCATATTACGAGGTATATCGTTAACTTGTCTGCAACAATCCATCTAAATTCCTTCCTCCTGTTTTCTTTATCATATTCTTGTCTGTTCTCATGTAAGGTGTATGTGTATATCTGTATTTCATCTCATCTCCTTATACCTTCACATGAAACAGTAGCATCTCCGATGGAGCCATCCAGACACGTGACCCTGCCTGGACCAATCAACGTCTGACTTGCAGGGCAGGACAGATAGATGTATTCCCCATGCTCGTAGTAACTCCTTGTAGTACCTCCAGAATCTACCTGAATTACATCGGGTGGGATGAGGCTATCCGCACATTTTTCTAGAACAAAAAGGGGGGGGGGGTTTGAATAAAAATATGTATGTTTATTTACATTATCTCAGGATGAAAAGAATACTTTACTTTCAATGCTGTAGCATTTGGCACACTATGCAGCTTTACGTGCGCGCCTACATTAGACAACTTGGTAGAACAGTCTTTTGCGGAGTATAGAGACTGCGCATTCTATTTTCGAAATATTTTCAAACAAGTCCCCTTACACCTGCCTAAGCCTTAACATGCTTATCTTATCACGGACCATAGATGTAAAGCACTGGTATCAAAATGCTGTGCAAATTATAACTGTCAACGATCATTCTTTACCATTAATATTCAACTTTCTCTTTCAATGATGACACATTTTTACTGCAATAGTGAACTACGTTCATATATTTTTTTTTTCATACAAACTAAGTTATATAAAAAATCATGTAGAATGAGTAGTGTTGGGGTGCTTTGGTTATTTTTGTACATAACTTAATCATACTCTCGGACCGGCTTGCCGTATCACCTTTTAACTCATTGGATACTGGAACCGGGTGATCCCTGTATTAAGTCTATGGACATATAATAATTCAGTAGTAAACGGGTCAATAGAGTTAAGTCCGTGTAAAACAGGGACCCGGATCAATTTGTAGTTTATAGACGAGAGGGAAATAGTGTGTTGACCACTATACATCAACTCAAATCTCTTTGGTGGTGAAGTTATTTACACATTCACTTACACGTTGTGGCTTTTACTAAGGTTCTATTTTGTATGTTTGTTTGTTTGTTTGTTGTTGTTTTTTTTTTGGGGGGGGTTAAATGTTGATGTTACTGTTCTTTTGCGATGTTGTATTTTGCTTTATTGCAACCTTCCTTTATGTCTGAATCGCTGTCTTTAACTGTAAATGCAAATATGACTTCTTTGATGTTGGTAATTATTCATGACACTCTTACACAAGATTCTCAACATAACTCTAAATAAACATTGCCTTAACATTTAGTTAACCCGATGACCTAGCCTATATAAGCGACAGCTGAATTCATCGCGTTTACAAATTCATGATAATAATAACACACACACACACACACATATATATATATATATATATATATATATATATGTGTGTGTGTGTGTGTGTGTGTGTGTGGGTGTGTGTGTGTGTGATCAGGTAACATATACAACAACTTTGGCAACTCTCGTGGAAATGGCCCGGGTTCGATTCCCGGCGGAGACATTTTTTCAACCTTTGCAAAATTTCCAAAATGGTAGGACAGCTCTGGGGAACTTTGATTCATGCTACGCTATTATTCTCTCAATTGATCTCATATATATATATATATATATATATACACATAAATGTGGAAGTGTTTTATATATACATAAATATATAAAACACTTCCAGAATAGCAGTAATCCAGATCTTATTGACTACCATTGATAATAAGTGCATTCAATTCTAAACTGAAATATCCCCCAAAAGAATACCAAACTCAATTATTTTTGTATATCTTTCTACTCTAAATCATCCACTAAAAATGTTCTCGATTCCCTCTCCAGCATGTCGGGTACACAGTACTTCTTAGTTTATATCCTATTCTCACACGCCAGTCAAATTGCCAAAGCGACTCCAAACAGACCAGTAACTTGGTCATTCGTAACGTAATGTATTTCTCTTTGGTGTGAATGGGCTTTATATATATATATGGTGGAAAAATATTTCATAATCTCTGAGGAAGTGGCCCTTTTCCGGTTGATTTTGAAACTTAAGTAAACTTGGCACCAAAGATCCCTTCCTTAAACCGCTAAAGCAAATATTTGAAGAATTTTGATATGATTTTTATGTGTCCATGCATTCGCATTTCATACACACTTGAGAAATTTCTGGTGAGATAACTTGTGCATTCTATCACATGTAAAGCAGATAGAGGGACAGAATCAAATATTTTTCCACATTTAGGGGGATGGCTCGTAATTGTAAGACGTGGTTGGTAATCATGGTAATACACTGAATGATCATACTGATTTTAAACTTGTAGTTCAGGTCATGTGCCCATTTTAATTTCAATAATTCAGTTTGCATCATGACAGATCTTTCTTTCCAATCCCCCCCCCCCCCCTCTCTCTCTCTCTCTCTCTCTCTCTCTCTCTCTCTCTCTCTAATTCTCTGTATCCTTTCTTTCTCTATTTTAGCATCTACCTTCCTCTCTCCATGTTTGTTTTTTCTTCGACCCGTTACACAAATAATCTTCTCATTAACTAACATCAAACAAAGGTTTGGGAGCCAAGATAAACACTGGTCGGATTTGCTTTAAATGAATGACTCGTGCAAAACACATACGAGGGACTTTCCTTTGAGGGTTCAGCCCTATTTGATGACACAATGGCCTCCTTTAATACGTATCAAATTGTAATTCTTATGACAATTTTCAGATGTTGGTTAGTGACACATACATTTTCTTTCTTTTTTTCTTCCCCCCCTTTTTTTTTTAATTATTATTATTATTATTTGCAATTACATGTATAGTCATGAAATGACATTTTGGCCGGATATTTTCAGTAAACTTATACTACATTTGCGTCAGCCCAAGTTTGAACGTCAACGACTACATTTTCTTGAATAGGCGGTATACTAGCTCTTCTGTCCCTTGCAGTATAAATGAATTGGAATCTATAAGACCTCCTAGCCTTTTTATTGGTAGTGCTTTGGGGGATAACATGCCTCGTCTGTGAACATAGCACCGGCTAAGATTCGAATCCTTAGCCCTATTAACCCATTTGTGACAGGAATTATTTGAAGCCTAATTTGATCAGCTTTTTTTCTTCAAACTGGCAACACCAACATTTTTTATTTTATTGCTACATTTTTCTTATAAAACATCATGTATCTGAAATGAAAATAAATTGACAAAAAGTATGATAAGAGGTCAAAAAGTTGCCAATTTGCAGGAGAAAAGAGTGATTTTAAGCTTTCTATCACATTGCCAATTTAAGGATTTTAATGCTTATTTTCCTTTTAAAAATTTTCAGCATCAAACAACAAACATTGACGCAACCAAAATGGGCACAGTTTGAGTAGAATTTTTTGCTCTTTCTGCTCATGTATTTAGTATGATTTTTAGAGCTTTGCATCAAAAGTTATTAGGCCAAACCACAAAATGTGGACCTCGGTCACGAATGGATTAATGAAATTCCGGTAAAAGAACCACTTTTCCACGATCCTCCCTTAAACTGTCATAAAAATTTCGACATACTCACCATAGCATATAACTGTGGATGGGTCGGGATCCCACTGGTTGTTGCCCGTACAGTAGCTATAGTCGTTACCCGTAAACGTATACTCTCCCGACGAGTTGCAGGATAAGGTGACCCGCTCGTAGTAAGAGTAGTTCCCGCCGCTTTGAGGAGGCGTAACCACCACTCGGGTTGGGTCACTCAGTGGGATCGAGGAACATTCTGCGAGTAATGAATTGGCAACAATTACTGATTGGATTGAATATCTGTTCAAAAGGGATTTCCATATAAAACGTTACAATTTTTTGAGCTAAAGGTGAATTGAATTGAATTGCCCTTATTGATCAAACATCACAATGATGACAGTATAGTTAGCATGGTTAGGATGCAGCGGCTTTGAGGGTCGCGATGGACATTCTGCTATAACAAATTAGCAACATTTAGTGACTGATTTTTTTTTAAATCATTCAAAATAAGATTTACATATAAACCATTTTATTTCACGGAGAATAAACGAATTGAAATGGTTTCATTAACAAAAACAACGCAATAACGACAGTATATTGGTGCTCCTTTGAGGAGTCGTATCAAACACGCGGATTTGACTAATTAGTGGAATCGATCGACATTCATGCCTTTGGGAATTCAGCCGTAATTAGTTAGTGATTATATGCAACATGATTTAGATTAGATAATTAACACGAAGCAACGAATAACATAATGGTTTCAGGTATGTTTTGTTACATTTCATTTCCTTATCATTGCATTCAAGTCTTCTCAATATCCTTGTTTTTGTTTTCAGACAGGCGGCATTTTCCTTCTTTCAACTATAATACTCGCATATACTTTACACTTGGTTTATGATCAGTGGTAATTTAACAATCCTTATCTGTTTCGAAATCAAATAAAAAATTTTGAACAAAAGGAATATTTAAATACCCCTCCCCCGAAAACATTATATTAATGCATTAGATATGATTATTTGGCAAGGAGAACTGACCTTTTATTTAATTCTTCTCTCACCTCATTCAAATGATAATAATGATAATAATAATAGTAGTAGTAGTAGTAGTAATAATAATAACAATAATAATAATAATAATAATGATAATAATAATAGCAATAATAATAATAGTGATAATGATAATAATGATAATAATAATAATAATAATAATAATAATAATAATAATAATAATAATGATAATAATAATGATAATAATAATAACAATCATAATAATAATAATAATAATAATAATAATATTGATATTTGTAAGGCGCCGAATCCACTTGATGATCAAATACTCAAGGCGCAACTTGTGCAAAAGATGAAATTACATGACAAATAGACAAAATGACAAAAGTGCAATAGGAGAGATAAGGACATGAGAGGTTATTATGGAAATATTTACCTTGGAAAACAAAATTTGCCAAACTGTTACTTTAAAAACCTGGAGTCATGAAATTAATGTGTTAGTGACATTATGACCGTTAAGGATCTTTGTTAAAGCTATTAGACTCGATGACCTAAATGTCACGAGTTTTCTGATACTGATATTAAACATTTCAGGAGCACTGACTTTGTAACATTTTTTCATAACGAACAAGTAATACAGAGTTACAATGGAATTATTTTTATTTTTCTTATAAAGATTATGTAAAGCAGGGATGTGAAACTGAGTGTTTCATTAATAACTTGCATGGTCCAACTTGTACTGTCTTTTACAACTTGAAATGGTCAGAGCTTCCATTATATTATGCAATGCAACAGGGTTAACTTTGATTAATCAGTGTAATTCGTTAATGTTTATTCACCACTAAATAACCAGTAGATCACGCCCTGTCGTTGCTTGTCCAGCAAGTTACGCAAATATAAGCCGCGAAAGAAAAACCATGCCGTTTATCTCAATCCATGTTTGAGAAAGATAAGGTATTCAAATTTGCCCGATATACAATGACCAACTATGCAATGTGGGTTTGTTTCGATTCTTTAACCGTGATATATTACCTCAATGAATGTAAGGAATGTAATGGGGTAAATCGAAACTTAAAAATCCAGAATTTGTATTAAAAAGGCAAGTTTTTTCTGACTTCTTATTCTTATTTTTAATGAATCCAATTATTTCTAGACACTAGATCTAGAACACATAGAACAACTGAGAATGAGTATTTATATCTATACATTTTATTTTTAAAAAAACGAAAGAAAATGCCTGTTTTTCACCTTTCTCTATTTCTCTCTCTCTCCCCCTGTCTCTTCACCCATACATTTCCATAATGCGATATATGCATCTAGCTATTTATTCTGGAAATTTCGAGATGAAAATACAAGAAGAATAGGAGTTCAATGGCAAGGATGGGCTTGAAACCTTAGTCAGGTTAGTAACTCACCATAAATCGTAATAGTGTGTATACTATGTCAAACTAATTCATCGTTAAGAAACAACTATAATCTTACATGCTTACCAACATATCTAAATCAACCCCCCCCCCCTCCTTGATAGTATTTATACAAAGGAGCATATACCAACAGAGTTCACGTCACTTGCTTACATTGTTTTAAATCAATCTTAGAGATAATGATGATCACGAAATCTTAATGGATGTTATTTCAGAATTGTCACGTGAGTGATCCTTTTTTTTTAATAAACAATTTCTTAAAATAAATTTCTTTCCTGACAAGGATGCATCATGAACTTGCAAATGGGTGAGGTTTGACTACATCTTGACCACTTCGATTTATAGTTTTTGTTTTATTAGGTGCTTAAAAAACTACAAGAGTTGACCCTTAGTCCATAAAACCTGACTTAAAAGAGAGCTTTACAACCATCAGAAACAACAAAGGTCCGATCTTGATCATTTATTACCTTTTTTAGCTATTGAAGACAATTTTTTCTAAGGCTGAGATTTATCGATTTATCAGGCGTGATCATAATATGATTACTATTATATTAATTTTTGGAAGAGGTTTGAGTCATCAAAATTCATTGGCTAAAGAAGCATAAGCATCTTTATTATAAGCCTATAAATAAATAGAACTTCTCAGTCAATAATATTGTATTCCCTTTCGACAGAGTAATAAATATTAAGCTGTTCAGGCTTTCAGTTTAATCCTGTATTTCTAATTTGGGAAAATCCAAGAGGTCTTAGGATTTTTCTACATAATCCTGTCATCAGAATACTAATCAGCGTCTTTGAAACTAACCCTAATGTTCATAAATAAAATATCGAAACGATAGGATATTTCACATTAATGTACATCTTATGTCTTAGGGAATAAGTATTGCAAATCGTGATTTGCTATCGACAAGACAGTCTCATTAAAGTGAATCATAGTAAAATATGTGTACACGAAAGTAATGATAAATTTTGCATGTGTATCACTTTATGTATAGGGTATACTTAAGATATACTTATGAGATCAAAGTTTAAGATATTAGATGTATCAAATCATCCATATATGTGCAACTTCTTCATATATGCAATGGATACTTTTATCAATGAGTTAAATTTTGGTCTTTGGATTGATTGATTGATTCATTCATATACATCATCATCCTCACATTATGAATCATCAGGTACATGGTATAATCATTCAAATGGTATATACATTCATGAATGGATGGTCGATGAATGTCTAGAAAAATAGTAATTATAATTATATAAACAACATTCAAATATAATTATGCCTTTACTAACATGACTAAGGCAAAATGAGATATGTAATTGCGCATCTACCGTACTGTATTAATATCAAGAAAAATGAAGCATTTCAGTGGAAGAAAGCCAAAAGCAATGCATGCATATTTTCGATTTGATTTGTCACTATACCATAAAACCATGCACTTAGCAAATATCTTACCTTGGGCTGCAACATAAAAGCTTTCTCCTAAAAGTCCACACACCAAGATCGATACGAAGAACATCCATTGCATTTTATTTACCATGGTTACGGCTGATAATGTGCCACTGGTCTTTCACAAACGATGCTGTCTCAGCTAACTCTTCCAGCGAATATTTCTAAAACTGTATCATGGATGTTAATCCTCCTCCTCCTCCTCCTTTTCTTGTAGTCAGAAATACACGATCGTGCTTTGAGAAAATATTTCAGCCTGACCTCTACGTGTACGATACTCTTTTCTAAGTGCTACTACAGATGTTTATATCAAAATTTAGTCTGTGCTTTTATGATATCTTTTATTTCCAAAACTAAAGCAAGAGAGGCTATTTTCTCTCGATCTCAGTGTCAGCTGCGTACCCCTTTTGCCAGAAAAGCTTGTCTTCTCTCGTTCTCTTTCCTTGCGCTCTATGTGAATGCAATATAGTCCTTAGTATGAGCTGCGCAGTTTCAGAATTTTTACAACTGTGGCGTCGCCCAACCCTTCTTATCAGTAGATGATACACTAACCAATCTTTAAAGGTGGCATCTACCGTACCATTGTGTAATCTGTATTTCATTATGACGTCATTATGATTGTGGTCACTTTGAAGAATTCGAATATATGCTGATTCGAATAACCCCATTTTATGGCGTATAAAATCTTTGATTATTATTGACATATTTGTATTGGACTCAACCATAGCAAAATAGTATTTTTATGATTACGTATCATGCATCAGCACCATCGTATCAAATTTCCCATAATTTTGATCGTGAGTTACGATAATACAGGGGAAAAAATAAAATCTTAACTTGTTTCTTTTGAGACTTGAATAGGCTTAAGCAAAATTTTCATTAAGAATGTATCTATAATTCATTCAAACTGATAATTATTATGATAACAATTATCACTGATTTAGCTACTCAAAGAATCAATCATCATCACTCTTGTTCAGGTTGTTAGCACTGGTCTAGCTCGGCGTGATGAATTCCGTTTGGAGTTGTTTTGTTTTTTGAATCATAAGATTGTCGACATGACGAATGAAACTGTGTATTATTTCTTAGTTACTATTTAATAATACTAACTTTTTCGCGAAAACTGCATATTTTCTAGTATCTGATAAGATTGACGGGTAATTACGAGGTGTTTCGTAAGCGGGAGATTGTGATAAGATTTTGACCGCGTATAATATCTTGCGAAATAAAGTAATATCAAAGAAGAGTCCTTTATCTGTCACGTTCAAGTGCATGCAAATAATAACTAATGATTCAAAATTCAGGTATGCTTCATTGAGGATAGAGCTTCATAAAACATTGAGCAATACATTTTATAACAGTTGTGACGCAGGAAAATAGCCACATTCTTTGTCCTAGTGTGTGTGCGGGTGGGTGTGTGTGTGTGTGTTTTGTGCGGTCGATTCATTTTCCGCCCATTCGTGCCAAAATTTAATATTTGATAACTTGTTTTGTTTGCCACCCTCCAAACATCTCTCTCTCTCTCTCTCTCTCTCTCTCTCTCTCTTCCTCAATCACGTACATTCTCATATCATTAGTCTTTCTCTCTCTGTTTCCTTCTCCCTCTTTATTTTTCTTCTATCTTTCGTTCTTTCTTTCAATATCACTTTGCCTTCCTTTTTGTTTCTATCTTTCTATCTCTTCTTAATTCTTCCTATTATCTCACTTATCAACTTTGTTTCTTTCTCCGCTCCTTCATTATTCGCCCCCATCATTTTCATTGGTTTAATTCTGTTTTTGTACTTTTTTAATCCCTTTCTGAAAAACCCCAATATCTTGTCACAAAGCGGCTATAGGTTATAGGTTACATGAGATTTGTTTACTTGGTGTTTGAAGAAATTCCATCTTTTTTCTCTTTATTGGCTTTGATTGGTCAGGAATATCTGGAAAAGAAATCCCCAATTTTCAGAAATGTTCGACTGGACATTCGTATATCATATCATGTTATCTTTTCACATGAATATAAGAAGAAGTTTTAGTCAAGCATGTTTATCATGGCCACTCTTCTTCTCTCTATATAGCAGAATACAACTGGCGTATGACTTGATCAGAAAGGAAGTCCACTTGCCTTTTCTGGCAAGTTTTATTGCATGATTTTTGCAAGCATAAAAACAAGGGTATACGAGGGATGAGTTGTAACTATTAAATATATAATTCATCTTTATTTCGATAAAACAACAAAGATGTGACAAAGATAGGTACACCCAGGTCCTCTGCCAGAAGGTGAGGAAACATTCCTCTCTACTGGCAGGAAGCAGGGTCACAAATTATAGTTACAAGTACAAACAAAACAACAAAAATAAACCATAGAGACAAAGCATTAAAGAACTAAAAGAAATAATAACAAAACAATCAACGAAAATGATAACAACTGATATAAGCTTGTACAGGTCTGTCATAGCATCATATATCCAAAAGCAAGTGTTAGCCTATCATTTGTTTCAGGAATATGTACATAAACAGCATAATAGCATAAATTCATCGATATTGGTATGTACAATAAAATCATATATAATCTCACTACTTATTGTACAGGTAAAATCAAATATGGCGGTATAGAAGGCGCTAAACAGTACACCGTGTATTTTTTTTCTTAGAAACGAGTGTGGTCCTGAAAAGGACCTATTCCGTCCTACGTCCTTCTGGGGACGGTAAGAACATGCTCACCGGAACGTCGGGAGTGAGTAGGCCCTATACTCATTTCCGAGGAACAATACATGGTGTATTGTGGCGTGAAGCCTTCATACCGTCATACGTACTACCACCATGGAAACCTTCAAAGGATAAAATCAAATATAATCTCACTTTTTTGATAAATAGATAAATCGACGGCGTTTAATAAAAAGGTTCGCGTTAATAATACTCTGAAAGACATACAGTACATTCAACTTTACTTTGGTATTTGTATCGTTTTCTTCATATATATTTTTTCGATTAAAAGTCAAACAATCAAGATTTTGGCAAGTACTTGTTCTTATTTCTGTTTCATACATGCTTGTTGTTATTTTTTTTTATTTCATACAATCTGACCAACAAATGATATATATGCCCATGCATGAGCACTTCCATAATCTTGATAAGAGTATACTAAATGGCAATAAACGGACATTTGTATATAACATACGCACTAAGAATAAAAGGTTCAATTTTGCAACTTTCAAATGCAACACTGGGAGCTCCCTTATGGATACAACTTTGCACCCAAAGAAGCATTATGCACCATTAAGGGTGCAGTGAGCTACATTTTGCACCTTTAAGGGTGCAGAGTTGTACCTTTTAGGGAAGGTGCAAATTTGCACCCTTTTGAATGCAAAAATGTCTGCACCATTGAAGGTGCATAGTTGCAACTTTAAGGGTGCAGACGGACATTTCTAGATGTAAACAAGTACAAAAGGGTGCATCTTTGCACCTTATTCATGAAGGGTGCAAGATTACACCCCAACAGGTGCTGCCATTGTTGCATTTAGGGTGTAAAGTGAACCTTTCATTCTAAGTGTGTTTGCTGTATTTTACAAGAAAAAAATCAAAGATGACTGGATGCATAAAGAATTTCCCTTAACATCGAGCATCAAACATAATCTTAAGATGCCTTTTATAATATTTACAAACACGTCAGATTATCGTGGAATCTGAACCTTAATCATTATAAGAAACGTTTTACTTGTATTATATATTATACAAAATATCATACAAACCATAATTTATTTGGAATGCAAAAAAAAAAAAGCTGGTGGCGGATCGAGAATTCTTGGGGGGAGTCGGGGGAGTCCAAAAAATGACACATTCTTTCGAAGACAGGAGATGCTGCGGCATCCCGAACACCCTGCTTCCAACGTTATACAGTCAGCATGTCTAGGGGTCAAAATGTAGCCACAGTTTTAGATAATCAAGAATTCCACAAGTCAATAATAGTTGTTTTTTAAAAGGGGAACAACGTAAAACGGCTCTAAGAAACGCATTGAATACTACTCAGTCTTTATGATCAAGGGCCCTCCAAACGCGAAACCTGTTATCTTGCCACAAAAGTATTACGGTAAGCTGACCATTGCCACTCCTGGTCCTGGAATCTAGATACGCCGCTGAATAATGCCACGAGTTCATACAATAAAACTCTACTTCGAATTCTCGAAGATTACTTCTCGAAGATCTCGTAGTCTTCCCCAATCTCCTCCTCATCCTCCTCCTCAACCTCCACTACGTCGTATTTACATATGGGTTCTTTTTGTCGTTCACTCCTCATCTTATTTTCCCATTTCCGATGTTGGAAGGCGAGGACGCAGGTGACGAGAATAGCGACGACGACGAAGATGTTGGTGAGGATGACGACCAGGCGTTTTATGGCTGTAACGATGAGGAAGGAAAAATACACGGCGAGTGGTCTATATGCTTAGTGGGAAAAGGTGACAACAAGGTAGCGTCTACGAGGACTCTGCATGACTTGTATTCAAACATCGTTGTGTAGGTTAATGTATTAACAAACGATATTAAATGAGATAAATGTTTATCCTTTATCATTTATTATTTAATGGCTAGCTAACACAAAGAGGGTTGGAGTGGGAAGCAAAAGATAATTTCCAGAATGGTTTTCAATTGATGTCATTGTCTGTCAGTTTGTGCTTAATCTTTCAGTACTAATGTTGCCCGTGAGCACCCCTTCCCGACAAGAAAACGATATCTCCGGGGATGAACCCCTCCACTGAAAGGAAGCAAGAATGGTTACTGCACTAGATTACCAAAAATGGGAAAAGATAGATAAAAGAAATATCACAAGCCCAGCTGTTATCATTGTTGAAATATTATAAGAGTTTAAAAAGAATGTCATTCATCGCAAAGCTTTTCTTTTGTGTTTGTTTGTTTTTTTGTAATAATTTGAAAAAATACATATTAATTCCAGTCTAATCTCATAAACATAATATCGCAAAGCGCTTAAAGAACATCGCAAATGTATAAGACGCTATATAACATCAGAATATCATTATTTGAATATTACTGTTATTAATCATTATTATTACCATTATCATTATCATTAGTAGTAGAAGTATTAGTATCATCATCATCATCATCATCATCATCATCATCATCATCATTTTCATCATCATCATCACTTTCATCGTCATCATTTGATTACTGTTGTTATCATTATATATATTATTATCATCATCGTTCTTCCTTTTTCCATTATTTATTATCATGTATTTTTAGTAATCCAGTTCAACGTACCCATGTCTCCATCTTCTGTTGGAATCTGAGTCCCATTAATAGGTGAACTCCAGTTCCCAGGGTTATATGATGAGTTCAAGTTTAGCGTATCATTACCTACAGAAGAAGAAAAGACAACATGTAAATCAGACTAAAACAAACCTGTAATGATATAGAGTTCCTTTTTCCTTAGATAATATAATATCATAATAGTAATTATAATTGTTTGCATATTGGATTTCTTTTCCTCTGCTATATCATATTCGAATCATGATTGTATAAGGCGTCTTGGGAAAACACCGTGATGCGAAAGAACGTGTCCGGAACGCAAAATGCAAAAATGCAAAAATCAAAATGTCTGTTGTAACACACAGGAAAGAAATTTCAGCCAATATCATTCCACAGCAAGATTGTATATTCATTTACAACGTCTACGTGCTATCAATCTAATTATCAGTCTGTGTTTGAAAATTCTGATTTTCAACAATTTTCCATTTTTCGTTCCGGGCGCGTCTTTTCTCACCACGGAGTTTTCCTAAGACGCCTAGATATTTTTGAAAAAAATTGAAATAAAATTAAATCTGAAATCTGAAAAAGAAATATATTTATCATGAAGCTCTCAAGCATTCATGAACATGTTAGAAAAGGGCCTCCCTTAGACAGATTCCTATTCCTGCCCCCCCCCCCATAGGAAATATTGAAGAATTGGGATAATTACGGGCAACATAACTGAAGGACATTTTTGTGCTACATTACCCCCCCCCCCCCCCCCCCCCCACCGCCGGGGGGAAAATAGCTCGGAAGAAGGGGCCTGTAAGGATCCAAAATTATTTTTCCAGGAAATTCACTGTCGTGAATAAACAAATCTATTCCCCTTTCCGCCAGTGGGCGAAAAAAAGCATTGAAACAAGGCTTTTATCGGCAAAAAGCTACCTCCCCCTCCCCCCCCCCCCCTTTTTTTTTCTGGTGACTGTCGAAGATCACGGAAATTCACATATGCCCACTCCTCCATCATCATCTGATCATCTGACAGCGACTGAAAAACTGTCCTCTCACCTAAAGTGTTTGTCATCACAGTCGTAACTTGAGATACAATAGAGGATGATGTCTCCTCCAAACCAGGAGAAACAACATCTGTTGAAACCAGGTGCAGTCGAGCATCAAGTGTCGCTGTGGAAGCAGTGGCGACAACGCCAGGAAGCCCAGTTGACGAATTCATGTCTGCTGCCCTCTTTGATATTAAGCAGTAGAACGATGAGTAACTGCTCGGGACGCAAAATGGCCGCCTGTTGCTTTGTTTCTGTTTTTATCAGTCTTTTAGTTCTCTCAGTCCACAGCCGATAGAGTAACTTGATATACGTCGATGCTTCAGTTGGAGAAGTTATGGGATGACGGTAGGTCTTTGTTTCTCCAAGCGACAGCGATCTATGTATAGAAAAGAAAGAAAAGGGGATAATTTCCGAATTTCAGAAGGCATACAAAATTTTCCTCATAAAATTCGAAATAGGTATCAACGGATTTATGTTTCTTCTTTGCTTGATTGTTTGGTTTGTAAGTTGGATAACTGATTAAATAATTGATTGATTGATGGATGGATGGATGGATGGATTGGTATGTTCATCGAGTAAATCGTTGACTAATTAATTGATTACGTGATTAACTTTGACGTTTATCTGTCGGCAATTCGTATTATCATATCATACAAAAGGTGTGATATAACTATGGTGCTAATACCTAATGTACAGATACCATTATTTTCCGAAGCTAAATTTTACCCACCATTTCGAAATGCCTACAACTAAACAACTAAATTTTTCTCCATTCTTAAAACTTTCTCCTTCCTTGTGTGTTAGAATCTTATTTTGGAGCATAAAGCATAATTCAAATCGAATTTATTTCCTTCTCATAATCGAATACAAAAAAAGAGACAAAACAAGGTAAAAAGACACACCAAAAAAACAACATAAAAAACAAACAAACAAAAAAGGCAATGTGTGCTATTCAGACTATAATGTCATCAAACTCTCAAAAATGTAAGGAGCGATCAATAAACCATTTAGGTTCATTGTCCCAGAGTTGGGGGCCAGTAAAACAGATATTCTGCTTAATTGAATGAAATTGTTCTACGTCTATAGGAATAAATAAAATAAGCTTGCAATCAATATAAGCTTGTAAGTTATAAGAATGTATTATGATATTTCATACAGCACGGAGAAAGGTTAGAGTTAGGATTGGGGGAGGAAGTGGCATAACAAGCAAACTGCAATAACATAGCGATTGATTTCACCATAATACATTTAATCTATATAGTGACATGATATGATGATATATATGATTTTATTTTCATTTTCACAAACTCAACACAATAACAATTATATCAAGCATAAGTATATACAACAAAATAAACATAAGAAATACTATAATCAGAAATGATACATGTTATAATACTGACAATAAAAATCACTAGTTATCTATTTGAAATGGTAGCAATATCATAGTGTGAAAATGAAAATGAATGCTTGTGTTCATGCTTCTATTTTCCTTCATAATAGAAAAAAAAGAAAAACCCGTACCCGTGTCATACCGACTAAACTACAGGGCACCCCCCCAAAAAAAAAAAAAAAAAAATAACAAAAACAAAAACAAAAACGAATTTCAACACAATGGCCAACCTTTATTCAAAATATCGTTCGGGTTGCAATCTATCCAACTATGTGACTGGTGCATTACTCCATATCAGACTTTGTTTCAAGACGCATCACATGACCCAAGTATGACAATATATGGACCATGTTATTTTTATTTATTAACTGACACAACCTTTTAGCATACTATTTCGAAATATAAATATAAGTCTTCTCTGAATTATCTTCATAAACCCGATTGTCACGACTAATGAATTGTGAAGCTCCTTGAACTTCGGTGTTTCATCGTAAAAACTGATCGAGGATTTGTATTTGTTGACTGATATATGGTTTGTACGTTTGTTTATTAGAAATTGGGAATCCAGACATTCGCATGGTGGTACGTAGGGGGGGATGTCGCAGTCGTCGTTGTTATCACCCCTCCGGTCTCCCCCCCCCCCCCCCCCAACTGACCGATAAACTGAAATGCAATGCGTTGTAGGTGTGGTTAAGATATGAACTGAAAAAGTGTGACGAATGCAAATCAATTCTGTCTGAGGAGTTTGGTGTAAGCTTTATTACATCCTTTGAAAAAAAAAATCATAAATTAGAAAATAAATTCTGGGAGAGTGAAAATGAAATGTCCGCTTTAAAAAATAGCATGATATTTTTTTTACATTGTTTTTGTTGATGCTTTTATACCCTTGCAACGTTGTTTCTACCTTCTTTGTATAACATCTCGATTAGTATTTCTAATTGCTATCGACTAAAATGATCTCTTATCTCAAGTACCAGTTGAGGTTGTTTGATCTTGATAACATTGAACATGTAGGTTGATAAACGATTACATTTTATGATGAATAACCACGTGGAAAGTAGGACTTTAACCTCAAACGAATTTGCACGTAAGCACAATGAACATGATGAATTTGACTAGATTTTCACTTTCATTTTGTGTTCAATTCTTAATTATTTCTATATGCGCCTTGAGCAGTCCACAGAGTGGATTTGGCACTATATGAGTTACATTTGTTATTTTCATTGTCATTAATTATCAATATTATTATTATTATTATTATTATCATTATTATTATTATTATTATTATTATTATTATTATTATTATTATTATTATTATTATTATTATCATTATTATTATTATTATTATTATTATTATTGTTATTACTACTACTACTACTACTACTACTACTACTACTACTACTACTACTACTACTATACAGAAAAGGCCTTATCAAGTGCACAGTTAATGTTCATCAAAAGTAAGTGTCGGTTCATAAGTCATTGAAAAGTACAAAATAGGGCACGGAGCAAATGCCCCCTTCCCCCCCCCCCTAAAAAAAAAAGGGGGAAGCAAAAAGGGAAGAGAGTAATAATTGTCGTGGAAACATTAGAAAGGGAATGGGATACGACGATGTTGCAATCTCTCCTCAAAAACTCATTCGCTTTGCTCAGTAACGATTCATCGGAACTTCGGGCAGCTGCCCCCCCCCCCCCCTCTCTCCCCCGTAAAGGTTCCACATTAATGTATCCCTTTACGTGAAGGAAGAGAGGGAGAAGATGAAAAATTCTATAAGTTTTTTTTTCCAAATTATTATTTTCACTGGCATTGTATTTAGATAACATTATCATCATTTCGCACTCTCAAAGCTGTTTTTGTATATATACGGAATCAAGTGACTTGAAATTGCACACACTGGTGCACCCTACAAGGCTTCACAGGAGAGCAACAGGTGTTGGAAAATTACTAGACTTACAAGAGAGAAAAATAAATGTACAAGGAACAAAATAATGACAACCTATTCATCAATGTTCCAAACGTCATTCGAAGATCAAAGATGTTTTACAGGTAAAAAAAAAAATGAAGTGTGAAGGACGGAAATTCGCGAACAACCAAGGAAAATATTGAATGTTGCCGTTTGGTGTACACAGGTAATAATCCATTTCTTAATCTGTATACATTGAACGTAGTGATGGACTGACTAAACGTCATGGGTTTTTGTTTTGGGTGGGGTTTTTTTTTGTATGTGTGTGTGTGTGTTTGTGTGTGTGCTAGAAGAGAAGAGGAGAAAACTTATAACAATACTTACATGAATAATAATGATAGTTTGAAGAAGAAAAAGAAGAAGAAGGAGAAGAAGAAGAAGAAGAAGAAGAAGAAGAAGAAGAAGAAGAAGAAGAAGAAGAAGAAGAAGAAGAAGAAAAAGAAGAAGAAGAAGAAGAAGAAGATGACGACGACGATGATGATGAAGAATCTTAACATTAACAATAATGAGAATTGGAGGTTTTCGGTAACACCATATGGTAGCCTTAGTGAAAGAAAGAATATATCAAAAACCTTTCAATATTTATCAGTCATATGAATACAAAATATGATAGGCTGTCATGCTGAAAAGTCACTGAATGTTCTTTACGTGGAATAACAGCTTATATATGGCGTTTTCGGGCAATTTGTGTTATGGATTATTCTACCACCGTGTTTTAGATATTGTAGTCAATAATTAGGGCAGATAATAATAATTAATTGTCACATATCTCAGAATACAAGTATTTTTCATAACTTACCTATTCAATTTGCGTATTATAATGCTTAACTTTCCAATGACGACGCGACGCTACAGCAAGATGCATTCTCCAACATTATGGCTGCTCATCTCCTCAGCTTTTGGCGGCGTCTCTTTACAAGATTTTGAGAGATAATTATGTTTCCAAGCTCATCTTTATCATTCAAACAATTGACTCACCTTCAGAAATATTAGTTTGTATACAGTTCAAAGTCTAAATAGTGTCTGTCGTTGTTAGAATACAGACATTACATGAAAACGCTGAATAGGGGATAATCGTAGAAAGATAACAACAAGCGATCAGCTGTGCTAGTGTGCGAAATACAATAGAATTACGACAGCAGGGCCGCACAGTATAGCGCATTCTCCCATTGCAAACCATGCACAGACATTGCACTGTCGCCGCTTCGAGTTGGTCGTGCTGAGGGTAGAAATTTATTTAAGCGATACTGCTGACGACACAGTGTAGTCTGTGTATTCATACATTTTTAAACAGTGAACAATACTAATAACTGCCCTAGTCGAGTCTCAGGGTCAAGGCTTGTGAGATCCCCCCCCCCCCGGAAGATATATACGAATTTGTAGATATATTTTTAAAGTCTTTGCTAATGGGAAATTATGAAGTTTCAAAGGAATGAAAAGGCAAGTTATTTAAACAATATTCTCCTATTCCCTTTTAGTTTTCTTCTCCCTCTCAGAGTCTCTTGCCTCTTTCTTTAAATTTTATCAAATTTCTTTCACAACTTTTTTTAGGAAGCTAAAGATAAGTAATACCATTGGCCGTCATGTCCAAGCTTAAAATTTTTCTTTTCTCGGTCAAGATTATACGTTGAAGTTCATCTTAGGGCTTCCCTTTTAATATTCTAAAGATTGAGCAAGAAATCAGGAAACATGCTGAATTTTTGTAGAATGGGCCTTTGACATCAATCAGTTTTATGACTTCGGGGGGGGGGGAGAGACACTGTCTCTCCATAAAAATTGGGGAAAGGGGGTCCTTGGATTCAAATTTTGTGGGGGCATATCCAAAATTTGCTGACAATTTTTCCTCAGGTTTCTCTTTCTTTCTTTGTTCTTTTTCTTGTTCTTTCTCTTTCTTTCTTTTTTTTGGGGGGGCATATCCTATGTTTAGTTTTTTTCAGGTGTCTTTGTTACCAGAAAAATCAGGGTAAATACCCTAGTGTGCCCCCCACCCATAAAAAAATTGGGGGCATGACTCTCTGCCCCCCCCCCCTTCCGATTGACGCCCATGAGAATGTGTAATTGCAGTTTCGGGGGGGGGGACAACAGACAAAAGGTCTGAATGCACAGACTAAATTTCTCTAGTAATAAGTGCTCATGAACGAGTCGAAAGTGCGACGGAGCGGGACTGATCTCCACATTTCAAACTGGACTAAATCCCGTAAATGGGTAAGAAGAATGACAATAGATATCATGAAAGACAGGAAGATGAAAGATAATAGATACAAGTAAACAGACAGATAGACAGAGAAAATGTAGATCAATTGAAGTATTGGTAATTGTTGAAGAAAGACCAGAGATAAAATAAATCGACAAAATGAACGAGGATGAGAAGAGAGAGAGGAGATATCGAATTTGCAAGGAAGAACATAAAATATACTTTTTTCCGGGAGGAGGGCGTTAAAGAAATGAATTACAAAAGAGCATAGTCGTTATTGTTTAGCTTAGTAACATGAGAGAAAAGGGTACGGAACAAGTAGAGATAAAGAAAAACAAACTGGGGTTAGCGGAGAAAACAGATAGGAGATATCCAGAGAGAGAAAGGGAATACATTACCGGGGGAGACCTAGAGGAAGAGAGAGAGAGAGAGAGAGAGAGAGAGAGAGAGAGAGAGAGAGAGAGAGAGAGAGAGAAAGGAAATATGATAAAGCAAATTTAGATAAGAGAGCTAGAAATATCATGGTGATAAAGAAAATATAGATGGCAGAACTAGAACGGGAGGGAAATATGATGAAGAAATTATTGATGGAAGAACTAAAATGGCAGGGAAATATGATAAAGCAAATATAGATTGGAGAACTAGAACGGAGGGGAATATGATATCAAGAAAAGATAAACTTTATGGGAAAAATAGAATGGGAGGGAAATATGATAAAGAAAATATAGATGGAAGAACTAGAATGAGAGGGAAATATGATAAAGAAAATATAGATGGAAGAACTAGAATGAGAGGGAAATATGATCAGGATTATAAAGAAAATATAGATGGAGAAATAGAAAGGGAGGGCTTAAAGTAAGACACATTTAGAGTGAGTGAGAGAGAGAGAGAGAAAAGGTGGGAAGGGTGCGACAGAGCAGTGGCGGGTTTATTTTGCAGTGCCCACTCCCCTTGAAACTAGTGTGCACTGTGGGCCTTTTAAAATTGTAAATCCCCCCCCCCCCCTTTAGACCCGATTTTTCTTTTCTTTTACTCGTATTATGTGTGCGATTATGTGCCCCACCCTCATTTTTTCACAAAATCCTCGATCCGCCCATTCATTGAAAAAGAGGAGAGGGGAGGGAGAGGGGAGAGGGAGGGAGGGAGAGAGAGGGAGTGAGAAAATCGGCTATACTTTAATCCTTTTGTTAATTTGACCTGTCTACTTGATCTTCGTTGACCCATACCACAGTGAATGCAACTGACCTCTATCAACTATGTTTATTGTTGATTCAGAAATGCTAGGCAAATCGCTCCTAATGTAAACAATAATTCCATTCTTTTGTCATATTGATCCTCGGTTCCAATGAGCATACCAGATAAACAAAATGTAGGTATGTATATATACAGAGAAAATGCAGTGATTTGTTGTTTTTCGACCTGAGTTCATGGCCTTTCATGTTTGTTTTCGTGGTCACTGCTTAGGACTCTTGCTATTGTTTGGGAAGGAATATATCAGGTATAGGCTGCCTTGACTTTATGCAAAAATATTTGCTTTTGAAGCATGAGAGGAAAATAAATAGGTAATAAATCAGAAGAAAAAAATGGCCATGCGTGCAGGTAGCTATCTAATACACCTGGGTAGAGAGCGTCAGATGTGGATGAAACTCCTTGTCGTAGGATGTAAGTATCGAACAAAGATCGAACCCAGGACCTATCGTATGAGAGTTACGTACCTTCACCAATACACCACGAGGTTCACAAGGGTTCCGTGTCTTGTAGGGTAACAATATAATAAATCCAAGTTCCATGGGCGTCAACCCGTTTTATAATTGGGGATCGGGGCATACACCAAAAGTTGCTGACAAGCAAAACAATTTTTTTTAAAAAGCTCCTCAGCTTAAAAGTATTTGGAAGGGACGTAATTATTTTTTTTTCAAGGGGGGGGGGACATACCCAGAAATCTGCTGACATTTTTAAAGTCGTCTCTTTTTAAAATTGGGGGACATACCCTATTGGCTTTTTCAGGTGTCATTTTTCCTCTTTTTTTTTCTCTCTTTTTTTTTTTTTTGGGGGGGGGGTGGGGTGGGGGCATAGGCTATTGTGTCACAAATTCCTAAAGATTGGGGAGTGGCCCCCTGCCCTCCCCCCCCCCGATTGACGCCCATGCACAGGGCCCACAGCAATAAATACTCTTGTAGCTATCCAACCCGAATAGGCCAAGCTGTTATAATATATTCTTCATGAAATTGAGGTTGAGCTCATTAATGTCACATTAAGGTGAATGTTAATACATACTCATGTTGAGTACATGTAGTATCACACCAAGGATGTGGCGTAAAGACCGGAATTGATTGGAAATTTGCAGATAAATAATGTCCTTCCTTTTCCCGTCTAACATGTCCTTGGCGAAATTTCCCTCAATTGTGTCATCCGTTGATAGGGATTGATAAGATATTCCAAAAAGTAAAGAAATACTTTTTAAATTCATGATGACCCTAAAAGTGCAAACCCGTGTCAAACGAAAGTGTAAATGTATGTATAAATGTATGGAAGAACTGTGCTGCACTTATTACTGTTCTGACGGTATTATGGAAGAAATGTCTTGAAATCTGAATCGTGTTTTCAGGGCAAAAACACCATCCCACCAAATGAGGGGAATAGAAATGATGATGATGATGATGATAACAATAATAATAATAATAATAATAATAATAATAATAATAATAATAATAATAATAATAATAATAATAATAATAATGATAATAATAATAATAATAATAATAATAATAATAATAATAATAATAATAATAATTAATGAATAACAAAATATTTGGTAATTAATCGACACGACTTTACTTTAAAAGCAGTTTTGCTTTGAACGTTGTTTGACTCATTATATTAGTTTTGTTATCAGATCATGTATGGGTCGTTAAAATACATTATTATTTCGACTTATGTGATTAGTTCGAATTATTTTGTTTTTCATTATGGCTTGAGTTCTTCTATCTCGAATCAAGACTCTCTCTCTCATTCTTTCCTATAATGTCATCTGTTTCGCATTTCATCCCTCCACTCCATCATGGTATCCCCTCCCACCCCCACCCCTCTCTCTCTCTCTCTCTCTCTCGCTTTCCCCTGTCTTTCCCCTTTCATCAATCCGGTCTGTCTCCCATCGGATTCATCTGATTTTTTTTTTCAGGGGAGCGTTTCATGAAGTGTCTTGTCAGTGATATTTACTGACAAATTTGCTCTCAGCCAATCAGATGCAAGGATTGCAGTAGCTTATAACAATGACTTGTCAGTAAAAATCACTGACAAGACACTTCATGAAACGCTCCCCAGAAGTCAACTTGCCTTTTTGTAAATACCCTTTTCCCCAAAAATCCACCGAACGGACATGAGAGATGTTCGTTTGCTATTTTTTTCAAATAATTTATTTATAACAAACTATAGATTTATAAATCAATTATTTACAAAATAAGAGATTATTCACAAATTGTAGTCACGGGAAAATTTTGAAGACTGTACATATACGCGATCAAATAAACAAACTTCAAGGAAACTTGTAAGGTATATTCTCCGCACAGGACATTCAAACAAAATGTGAATAATAAGAGAGCTCTAATTATATTTCACCCGTATAAATAAAAACCCTTGTAATTGCTACATGTACTATATTTGGTTTTGACCTGAACACTGCTCTTGTACTACAACAAGTCAGGTGTCCTCGAAACAATGTACAAAACATTACATGACATCGAGATCAGTCGAATTACCCCCATCTCATGCCTTGATTCCCCCGTCACACTGAAAGAAGCCAACACCAGACTGACTTCAGACCGCAACAAAACTATACATTATCCCTGGCTGCCAATAAGTGACCGGTTTTTAATAAATCGGTTTAATTTGAAGTCGGTCTGGAGGTGTGACTAGGGAATCAGTCAATATGCACAATTTTTATTTTACTTTTGCTCGATCCGTCTGGTGTCGGTATGGTGTCGGGTGAGAGCTGGGTTATAGAAACTCTTTAAAATCAATCAAGTGTAGGACTGCGTTCACTCCAAAAGCCAACACCAATGAGCTCGTCACGTTGACTCTGCAGGGGCGGAGTGACCATGACGAGTCTGACGAGTTTCTGAATGGTATCACTCTAACAACAAATCTAGTCAAATTGGACTGACTAGTACTGTTCTTGTCAAAGTTGACACAATTCTAGTAAATGACAGGATTCCAGTAAAATAATTTGACTAGATCACTGGATCATACTGGCACAAACACTAACTTGACTCGATTCTAGTGAAACTAGAATTCGAGTAAAAGTTTTGTTCATTTTTACTAGAATTTTGGTCATTTTCACTAGAATCTAGTCAATTCTTACTAGAATAGTGTGGGATCCGGTGATCTAGTAAATTTATTTTACTATATAGAATTTGGTCATATTTACTACAATCTAGCTGGTGCCCGTCTGATCCGGTATCAAATCTGACTATAGAGTAACATTGGCTCGATGGGCTGGTCAAATCGATATTCCTCAACCGAATTCTTTCCCAGTCTACCCCTGGTGTTGACGATGAAGCCAACACATGCCATGTGTAAAGATTATTCACGATGAAAAGGAAAACTTCACCATTACTTTTTACTGTCTTACCATCCCAGAAGCAATATTGAATAGTCAGACGCGAACGCCGAAATCCAAATCTAGGCATTAACTTCGAAAACGGCATAATGGATATTGAATAAAGCGCCCTCATCATTCATAGCCGGCCAGTGTGTGCAAACACATGGGAAATCATGGCTACCTGTTATTGATATCGACTTTTGTTTAAAGATGGTGCTGCGGTTCACTTATCTTCAAAATAATTTGAATGATAGGATAAATAAAATATCTTTTAAAACAATTAAATTGCAACAAATAGAAATAAATGTAAATGTATATCCACAACGTAAAAGAAAATAATAACAAATAACAACCCGAGTTTCCAAGATTTTCCCCGTGCCTTTTGTAAAGACACTGCCTCACAACAAACGACGACGGCTCTGTCTGTATTCACTCTGTGCTATTCGCCGTTTTCGAAATATTTGCCAGTACTCCCATTTCGGCGGTCGTGTCCGACTGATAAAAAGCGGTTCCAAGTTTCGTCACATTCTATTGACACTTGTAGTCACTACACTTAAAAGCAACGATTGGATCATTCTTATTGCAAGATGATTTTCCGTTTTTACTCCTAGATTTTATAGCACATGAACGTCAAAATGTATTTGGAAAATAAAATAATGTTTCCACAGAGATACAAAACATTTTTTTTTACATTCAACGTGAGTATAGTTCCAAACATCCATCCGTATTTGATTTGAACCGAATGCAGATCGGGGTGCCGTTGCACAAAACTTGCCATTATAGTAACTTTGCCATCAGTGGTAACTACCATGGTAACCTTGCTCAACAGCCAGTCAAAATCCAGTATTCCATGAAAGTTACCACTGATGGCAAAGTTACTATAATAGCAAGTTTTATGCAACGGCACCCGGATGTCAATATCCCAAACCATTATGAATTGTTTGCAAAATTACATTTCCAATAAAACATTTCACAACATTTCATCATTCACACTGATATGAATTGATATCTTACTGTACAAGTACCCTATAACATTACAATCTATCATCAAGTTTAATATGAAAATAAAAATGACAGATACAAAATCCTCATACATGTACAGAGTATGCATAGGCACTTTATCATAGCATTATTCTTTTAATTACTCCTGCTCACTGGACGAAGTTGCGTGTCCAGAAAAGAAACATTATTTATTTATTTATTTATTTATTTATTTATTTATTTATTTATTTATTTATTTATTTATTTATTTATTTATTTATTCATTTATTTATCTATCTATTTATTTAGTTAGTTAGTTAGTTAGTTAGTTTATTTATACAGGGTGGCCCCGTCAGTAATCAAGTACCGTTTTCCATCCACTTCCTCTAAGCATGCACCTATCAACCTCAAACACTTCATGAGCCAGTCAGCAGCAAGTATTTGGTACACTGCATTAAAAGCGAAATCCGATTGGCTACCCAGGGATACAAGTTACAAACCACATCCTCTTATTCATCTTTGTCAGCCAATCAAGATCGATTGCGTCTTCTTCAAAGGCTGGACATGCTGGATGTGACTGTTTACTTGTTACAAATCGTGTACTCACATTCCCCTGTGTAAGCCAATCACGATAACGCAGAAGGCCGGATTCATTAAAGGACCTAACGCTGATTGGCTTGTGCCGGAGAGTTGCTAATGTTCGTTATGCTCGTGCAAATCTGCATAGGATCACTTTTATTATACATCCCCTTTAAAAAAAAAGTTGGTAAAAACAAAACAAATATCACTTCTTTAAGTAAAGGATTATAATGTTTCATTTTATATTTGCCCGATAATTTTGTTCGTTGTATAACATGACCTTTAATTGATTAAAACATAACAATTTCTAGGCTGAACGAAGTCAGTGGAAAATCTCAGAACTGTTGTTATTCAGCTAACAGCTATACTGCCTATCTACAAAATCTCACAGTTATACATCTGCTGTATCGTTTCTTCACAATCACATCTTAAGGGAATGTGAAGAAGTAAGATAGAAAATATTCCTCAGAAATGCCCACAATGTCTTCAATAAAATAATGTTAGAGTACAACTTTAGGCAACTACATATACGAAGATCAAGACATATCTTTTGAGTAGCCGTGTTCCATAAAAACTGCTTGCTATATAATAATAAGAGAAACTTGTAGATTCGTGGAAGAAAAGATGAAGGTATTGTATTTAATACATCTCCTCAAGAGTCCTCATTAATCATGTTGATGATATTCCTAATACAGCCCTGCTGTAGTGACAACCTGTATAGATAAAACATGACCATAGTCCTTTCGTGGAAGATATAATGAATATTCATTAATCTTCATATAACTGGCTTTACTAATATCAGATTGACATGAACCACCCACTCTATCTCCAAATTTTCTGATTTATTATTGCATCTCCCCAGCAGACTCCAGTAATGAGAACGTTGTAGATATTCTGAATGTATCCTCGTGCAAGTCTTATGAGAAACTTACAGAAATATGAGATGTCAAAAAATGGAAAGTACACAACGCCAATGACTGAATGAATATCATTTTATGTATATGCATCATTGTCTTTTCATAAAACTTAAAACTTAAAAAATATAGATATACATCTCAAGAAGAATTGAACATTTTTATCAAAATAAGAAATAGAAAATGAGCAGTAAAATATCAAAGAATGTAAAGTATTTCTTTCTATATATACACAAACAAGGTGAATTTTCAATCAATAAAACAATAAAAGACGGAAACCTTTCCCAAATATCTTTCTTCTATAAAACGGGCTCGTCCCTTCAGCGCTGAAATGGGTGGTTTCTTTTCATATCTTGTGCGGAAGATGTTTTGTAACTCGGCTATACAGACCACGAAACCGCCTGTCCACGAGAGTGCTCCACGAGAGTGTCAGTCTCGCTGGCTCTCTGAAAAATTATTATATGGTTCATGAGACCGACGGCCTCTAAAACCGACATGTCCATCGGAAGGGGGGGGGGGGGGTAGGGGTAGGGGTTGGGGGAGGGGATAAGGGAGGGGCTGGGGGAGGGGTCGTCTTACAACTTTTCTGAAATTTCAAAAGATTTGCACTGTCGGTCCCGTAGACTGTCGGTCTCTTGGATTTAATACCAGCCTCGTGGACTGTCGGTCTACTGGGATTTCCCAGTACCTTCTCGTTGGAAATCCATGCGAGGATTTTCATCCCTACCATATAGTGTCTAGTGAGGATCTCTTGCGTAACCCTCATCTATTCACATCTACTTCAGTCCTGTCAATGACGTATAAATCAGTGCCAGCACCCAAAAAAAAAATTTTTCAAACATTACAACAGCAAGTGAAAAAATGTGATACTTTCCCCAACTCCTACAGCAAAAGCGGGGTAAATATTTTATTTCATAGATACACTGTTTACTAACATAAACAGTAATGAAGGGGGGGGGGGGGGGTTAACACGACTTTGCTGGATAATTGAACTTCAACGAAGCATCGCATAAAATTAATGTTCGCCCTATTATTTGCACTTAATCCATTACATCCATTTTCACTCATGATTAGCGCTTTGTATCTTGTGACGCTATATAGATGTCAACTATTAATAGGAATTTTAAGAAGCAATTTGAAGAAAAATGGTAAATGGGTAAATCATCATTTTGGTAGCCAATAAATAAGACATTATGAGTGAAATGGTGTAATTTGAACAATGATTTTTGTCTTTTGCATCGCAAATATTGATGGAGGAGTGTGTTTGCATTTTCAAGTATTCAAAACGTAACTGCCAGCACTTGAGAAGTGCTTTCAAAAGACCAAAACAAAATGACAGTGATATTTAAAAATTGTGTAACTCTTTGTTAGGTCTATAGGCTTATACGCTTTCATGGTATCAAACTCTGGTATCAATCAAATCACACAAATGAAATTCCAAAAGCTTTTTTCACAAAAATCTTTTTAAAGTTAGGTAAATACATCAGTAACCACGTCGTTTTGAGGACCTGAAAACTGCCATTACTTTGAAAAAGTACACTTATCTAAAAAGAAAACACACTTGTATTTTTGGATAACGATTATGAGATAGTAAGTCCCACTAGGTTCTAATCATGGGATAATAACCATGATAACCAGCTCTTCCGATTAATATGATTAATATTGGTAGAAATTCAGATAGGCATTGCACGATAGACTTGAATCACATCCCACTTCAAATCATCTCCAAGCCGACACATTCCTAGCCGTTTGGGGGGAATTTGATGGTTCGTGTGATCTGTATTCGCGCTAGTATCAGTCCCTTTGGTGTCACTGAGGTGACTCTTTCTCTCTAGAAGTAAAAAAAATATAATACGAGGCAGGTTTCTTGGACTTCTGTAATCATGTCTGGAAGTCAAAAATAAATCAATCAACTTGACGTCGGTCTCCCAACGTCGTCATCGGACTTAACATTCCCTTCGTATTCACTGATGTCGGACCATGCCTGCTTCAAAGGAGACCAACTCGGACTTGGCCCGTTCTCCACCGGTGTCTGGACATCGTCATCAGATTCAACGTCCTCGTCGCCTTCTTCGATGTCGGGCCATGCCGGCTTCAACGACGACCGTTTCGGACTTCCACCGCTAAGGACGCTATCCTTCACCTTCTTGACTACGCGAATGGTCCCGATGTTACTTGGCTCATAAGGTTTAAACACACCGCAGCCGCTGCTGTCGACATCATCTGCCGAGTCGTTGACAACTCGGAGAATCCGCGTTGAGGGTGTCGGCTCGAGCTGGCGGATAATACGCCACTGACGCCAGAAGAGGAGGACGACGACGACCCAAAGACATATCATCATGGCTAAGGTGAGAAGCCCCTTCATGAGACCAGGCCGACTCTCGTAATGTGGAGTCACAACTATATAGAAACATTCAAACAGAGAAATCGAATTTTGAATAAAGGCTGAAAAGTTAAAACTGTAATAAGGCCTACTCCTGGGGGCCTACTATTTCTCCTAATACATAACGAATACACCATTCTTTGTCCATTCAAAGAAAACCAGTCTATGTTGGCTTGCAAGGCCGAAAGTAAAAACTTTCAAAATGGAGAACTATGAAATTCATTCGTTTAACTTAAGAGCATTTAACTGTCGTACATATTTTGATGAATGCACTGTTCAACCAACAACTGAAAGAAGACCGTGTTTCCATTATCATGATTATAGAATTTCTTTGCAGCTCAGAGTCATAATGTTCAAATCAAGAATTTAAGTTTTTCATGAAGGCGACTTTGACTAATGCGCCTTCTACCCCCCCCCCCCCCCCCCCCCGCCCTCATATAACACCATATCGTCCATAATTCGGTACAATTTTCGAGATGGAGTTAACAGGGTGAATAGTGTAAGAATTATTATTCATCATAGAATTATCATAAACGATGTCAAACAGAAATTAATGTTTAACAAAATAGTATAATCTATTTCAAAACACAACATGCATACGGGTACGGAAACAATGTTAGTGTTGACAGAAAAGAAGGGACACAACGAATCCATAATGAGTGATTGGTTACGCAGAAACGGTGACAGGAAATGGTGATGATGGAAGTTACATTTAATTTCATGAAACAGAGATGAAATTATATATCGAGACATGCTGTATAGGGTAGTTTGCTTGATGAACGATAGGAATGGTAGGAAAAAGAAAGCTCTATTTGTGATGTTTTGCAATGGAGGAGCGATAGCTCACTTGGTAGAGCACTGGTCTCGAAATCTGGTGACCCGGGTTCGAAACCAAGTCGATGCGCTAGTGCCCTTTGGTAAGGCATTAATCCTTACTACCAGGTTATCAAGTCCCTCGCAGAGGACTTAAAGACGTCAGTTGTCTGGCTGCTTACTTACAAGCATGCATGCTTTTTTAGAAGTCGATTAAAGCAAACCAATAACCATGCAATAAACACTTGACAGTTTATAAGTGTTAAGGAGGATTGCTCATTGAATGAAAAAAATACGGTTACTACGAACTACAACATCATTGTGAGTCATCTTTACACGGGCACCAACAGCATATGTGATGCCATCCATACACAGGGGTTTGGCCAACGCCGTTCTAGGTGGGTAACAAAATATTTTTGGCCAACGAAGCATTGACCATAATGATTGTGCCCAATCAGAACCATTGGCTTAACTCTTCTTGTGGATGGCACTGACTAGCGCCCTCTATGTAATGGTCCAAACAAGGGGTGCACAGCCTTCTCAATTAATTATTCATGGCTCTATCCAATTTTCCATTCATAAAGAGCACGGTGCTCTTTTTGCGATTATACAGAGATTATATATTCCACAAACTATAATAAAACACTGTGATCCATTGTTATTTTCAGTAATCAAGCGCAATAATCACATAACACTGAAGCTCCCGCTTGCTTATTTTTTAAATGCTCAGTAGTGTAAAATTATCATTACGCCAAACAACGAAAATGGAGAAGCGGTTGCACAATGTTTGAAAAAAAGAAGCAACAGACATCAGTAGCAATACCAAATACCTGCACATCACAGCAAGAATATAAGAACCAAGCAATCTGGAACCACAGCACGCCAGATTTTTTTTCCTTCTTCTTCTTTTTTTTAATACTGAATACTTGCTTACAATGATGATAAACACACAAATATACTTACTGCTGCAATATTCAGTAAGTGATGATTATGTATCTTTGAATGATAAAATCATCTTTTGGACATCTCTTCAAAATTCAACCTCTCTGTGTTGGTCACATTGACAAGAAGATATTTTCAGTAAACGGCATGGACACGAAACATTACGAAGCAACAGAAAGGTATACGGTCCCGCTTTGCATGGCCTGACAAGATACTTGCATGATATAGTATAATTTTCCATACAAAGCTTTAAATACCAGGCAGGATAGTTAACTGACATGGACCACAACGAACAATTTGTTTTGCTCACACAAACCGTAACATACGTGTAAACCGAAACGAGAATATGCAGCATGCAACAAAAGTCCAATACGAGCATAACCGAAATGTGCGTAAAAACATCAAGGCAGCATACCAATAAGCAATGTAGTTTACCCAGTGTATCATATCACGGAATGCGACGTGCGGTCAGGACTTAAACGAACCGTTGCTGTAGGCGACCCACCACCACTACCGCTACCACTACCACCAGCCGCTTCGTAAGACACGTGAACAGGCACACCGATTACTACCGCGGCGGCTGCTGCAGCTGCTGCATGCGGTTGTGACTGCGGTGGGATTACATGTAAATCGATCGGCTGGTCTTGCTGCTGTTGATGGTGACGTCTCGGGGGCGGTTTCTGTAGCTGGAGAATAGGTGGGGATGCTTCCAAGAGTTCTTCTGACCGCAGTGGTTCACATTCAGCTGCGGTTGGGAGCGGGGACGGCGGCGCCGAGGATTTCGATGATCCAAATCTAGTCCTTTTGGAAAAGTTCGACGCACGAGCACGGAAGCTCTTCATAGTGGATGACCGCTGCCAACTCCTGCCGAAGCCACCCCCGCCGCTACCGCCCGCTTCACTGTCCTTTTCCCGAGGCTCTTTAGGCTGTTGAGGAGAGCGGCGTTTCTTGTACATCTTATACGCTTCCAAATGGCGATGAGTCGGTGAAGAGTCTCGTGTCCTTATTGAGTCTTTCGTTACTCTCAAATTCATTTTCTTGTTCCATGTGCCGAAAAATCTTAGCATGGCAAGTCCCCAAAGAGCAAAGATTAGAAAGAGGATGACAAACTCCGTGACTCCCATACTACTCCGTTCATATCCTGAAAATGAAAATTGTTATTCATTACGAAGATGGGCTTTAGAATTACTTCACTGTGATTTGTCAATGATTACGTCATCAAACCAATTTAACCAATGTCTTAGACATAAAAGGTTGATCCTAGTTGTTAAAAAGGAAGGTTTTTAGCTAAGATGGACTGTCATGGGAAAGAAAAATGTTATTTGAAAGTTCAGAAGTATAATTTCATGAAATTCATCTCCAGTTATTAAATGTAATTAGTAAGAATGCGGACTGATTCAGATGAAATGGAAGAATAGAAATAAGAAAAGACAAGTCATGTCTAAACAAATAAAAGTGGTTCTTATAGATGATAAACATGATAAATAAACTTGTAAATATTAGTCAAGATCAAAACTATATGAACTCTGTAATAAGTATTATGAATGAAGCATAGCAAAATAAAGCAGAAAGCATAAAGGTGAATAAATTCCCACAAACCCCCTACGAATGATCCCAACTTTTCCCATGCTATTTTAACTAATGCGTTTTCCTTATAGTCTAAGCCCCTGGCAGAAGTTTCTCATTCTACTTTCCTTTTGCTTTTAGCACTTTTCGCGCAACTTTACTTATAATAGCTATAGTATTTTCTATAAACGTGCTAAGAAAACAATAAAGTATACTTTAGACATTAAGCAAACCAATGTTCCCTGCAGACCAGACAGAGCACCAAAACTTTCAAAGCAACCTTTACAAAAGTTTTAGTAAAAAAAATAAGTAAATAAAAAAAAAGCATCCATTCGCTTAGTACATCCCGTTGAGAGTCAATAAACTGATTAAGAGAGGTCGTTTTATGAATACTGAGAAAAGATGTGACTATTGAGCTTGATTAGTGGTTTTTAGTCATCGTTGTTGTTGTTGTTGTTGTTAATTTTTCCTTTTCACTTTATTTTCCACCAACGCCATATTTTATGTCCTCTCTTCCCCTGATAGAGAGTGATTGTGGATAGGGGCTTTACTTTGTTCTGGCGTTTCAAACTGCGTGAGGGCGCTGTCGATAAAAGGAACCTCTGTGCTATTCAAAACTGCCTTGACGAATGCACGATAGGGCCTTTTGGGTTCCAAGTTCCTCAGTGTCTCTGATGTAAACGCACTGTCCACTGTAATGACCGTCTTGGAGTTGCTCCCTTCTTGCTGATAAGTGATGTAATAGTTCATGACCTGGCCCGTAGAAGGCTGGTAGGGGTACCAAGACCAAACCAGGAGAGCTTTCTTGGAGTAAAGATTCTCCTTGGGGACGGTGAGAGTGAGAGTGGGTGAGGTGGAGTTGTTGGTAGGCACGGTAGAGGCTGTATGAGAAGAACAATAGTCAAAAAGAATCGAAAAATCTTAAGATGAATCACGTGACAAAAACTTGGGTTAGAAATACAAAGTATTGCGTAACCTACAAGAAACAACGATGTTCCATCTCTGACCATAATATGAGAAGGGTCCTGTGATTTGGTTAAAACTCAATAGGATGGTTAAGATGATGAACCAACCAACAGTTGGTTGAAAATATCCCCATATGAAAACATTGTTTTACATACAAAATTAGTATACCAACAATTGGTAGATTCATAATACCAACCTAATGATTTTTTAGCCATCTGTTCAAAGAGTATAGGAAGAGAAAGGGTGTTGACATTGGTAGTTCAACATCTGTTTAATGTCAAGATCCAATAGCATTTTGCCTTTCTTCATGATATTTTCCCCATTAAAGAATCCCGACTGTTCTGTAAGGGGCGCGTGAAGAGAAAAGCAATGGGGAAGAGAGGGGAAAGATAGATGATAAGAAGAGGGAGGAGGTAAAGGAGAAGAAGAACAAGAAGAAGAAGAAGGACAAGAAGAAGAAGAAGGACAAGGAGAACAAGAAGAAGAAAAAAAAGGAAGAAGAAAGAAGAAAAAGAATCATGATGATGATGATGATGATGATGATGAAGAAGAAGAAGAAGAAGAAGAAGAAGAAGAAGAAGAAGAAGAAGAAGAAGAAGAAGAAGAAGAAGAAGAAGTAGAAGAAGAATATGCAAAGAAAACAAGAAAATGAAAAAAGAATGGTAAAATGAAGCATTCTATCAGCAGGGACATGAACAGAAATTGAATTCTCCGTATCAGTAAAATCCGGAGTGCACTATTCAACAGCTGTTTACAAAAGTTCTGACATATACATGTCAATATGAAAGCTCAAACCTTTCGAGAGTACACTATCCTCCCCTTTCTTCTTGGAAATGCAATACCATGAAAATGCATCTAAAGAGAAGTGTGATAGCGTCCACTCGCTATTTATTTACGACTGGCACTTAGGATTATAAAAAAGAACAAGAATAAGAGGGGCAAAAACTTCAATTTCTCGAAGGAGAAAGCGCCATGACACTTTTCTCTTTCGGACAATGCAGTGAAACTGACAGCAGTGAAGTGTTTGAAAGCCAGCCGCTCGAGCGATTGTATTTCTTTCCCGTCGGAATAGTATATTTATTTTGAAAGAAAATCTATCTCTTGCTATCAACTTGAGCAGGTAGAATACATCAGTTGACGGGTTTTGTTTTTTCTGTTATAACCCTCCACCCTAACCCTCGCCACCACTCGTCTGCCCGTCTTCCTTTTTTCGCTCTTTATTTGTCATTTCCTATAGAAATCTCCCCCGCAAGTCTTTTTACAAGTAATCACTATCTGACGAGCCTTGGCTTGTTTACCAATCTTTATCAACGAAATTTCTCTCTTCTTTATCTGTTTCCTCTGCTATTCAGTTTTCCACTTACTACTATCAATTTCCCTTCAGCGAATTTTTTTTCTAAAGGGCACTTGCATGTCCTTTCATCTTTGAGCCGAAGGGTGTACCCACCGAACTGCACCCTTGCGCCTTCTTCAAATACGCTCCAGCAAACGAGTAAAAAAAGATGAATAATGTCGATTTTTTGTTTCGCCCGCGCTGCATGCACACATTCTTTGCGATTAACACTTTTGAAAAGATCAGTTAAGCCATCTACGAAAAATCCGATAAAGGGGAGAGAACGAAATAGGGATACAGGCAGTGAAAGACTGAGAAGATTTTGAAATGTCCGTTACATTAAATAATTCCCCATAACCGATAACTAGGGGGGATAACAAACAGTTATTTCTGTCCAGCAATGCAAGCTGTGCGTTTTCACCAATGTAGTAGAAATTTTCATTAAATTTGAAATCAGCTCTACTGTTAAGAAAAATATACGCTGAAGTCAATGTAAATGTTTGATTCTTTGGGATTTTTATTTGTTTGTTTGTTTGTTTTGTGTTGTTTTGTTTTGATTTTTTGGGGGAGGGGGTTTCCTCTCTCTCTCTCTCTCTCTCTGTCTTCAAAATAACCTGGAATTTTTTTTTCAAATTGCAAGTCGGGTTGTATTTCAGCTTAATAATACAATAACTCAATGGTTTATCGCTTCATCGTAAGTGAAAATCTGTAACATTACGTGTTAACCTATATCCGAAGCCAGTGTTAACAGGTGCACTTGCACGGCAAATAATGATGACCGATCATCGTAGTTCATTACACAAAGGGGGAGGTGTCTTATATAGTCGAGTGGTTTAAGGCGCCTTACTATAGAGACACAAGAATCGGGGGTTCAATCTCTGGCAGGGCACTTAATGCCCTTGAGCACGAAATTTTATCTCCATTGCTCTTTTATCGTACATTAAATAAAGTATCGTGCTAAAGACATTCATACCAACGCATGCATGTGTGTGTTTCTAAAAAAAATAGAAAAAAACCCTAAATAATTATTGAGAGAGAGAGAGAGAGAGAGAGAGAGAGAGAGAGAGAGAGAGAGAGAGAGAGAGAGAGAGAGAGAGAGAGAGAGAAGGCAAAAATCATCATATTGCCTCTCGTCTTGAAATCTCGCTAGCAAATGTAGCTTCGGACTTTTTGCATACCTAAAAAGATATTCATCTCAGCACTGCATACATCAGTGTACTAATTTGTACTTATAATATGGGCAAGGAAGAAATAGTACCAGCGACTTTCGCCCCGCAATCACTTCATAATTGTCCCTCAAACCCGGGCTCAGACCTTGGAAGGTGTCGTTAGAGGCTCGCAGACTATTTACAGCTACGGTAGAGGTATACAGAGACATAAACGAGTTATGTGCAGAACCATTTCTCGTAACGTTTTATTAATGCATGTAATAAGAGGCCACGCTTGTTAAGGTCTTAAAGTGTAACATGGTCTTAAGTGTAAAACGGTACCTAAGCTATAGATTATTATAAATGGCAGACTAGAGTCTCTTTTCTCGGGCTGGAATGAGAAAGATGCTGAGAGTAATTCTTGGCAAAATATACAACCTTTTTGCTCTCAACAATATAGAACCCCTTTGCGCCAGAAGGCATATGAAATGAAAACCTTGCTATAGTGCGAGAATTAGATTCAGAAAAATGAAGGTATGGAACTGCCTTAATTAAGAGTGGGAGTAGGGGAATAGTAGAAGTGCGGGAAAAGCGAACAAGATGGATGTATCTTTTATCACTAGCGATGACTTGAGAGTGTCTCCATTGACGCAAGGATTTCCACATTGTCATGCGTCTCGAGTTTGGGGGTGATCCAACATACTGCTCCCGCAACAAATTGCACGGGTCTTTAGAACTGGGGTTCGGATGGCATGATGATTTATATGTATTACGGTTATCTGGTTATGGTAAGGCATCGTGTTTCGTACCGGGTTAAAGTTCGGGAATCCCTTTAGAGAAGGTATATTTCTAGCGTATAGTGACTTGTCGCCTGAACTTGATCGTATAAGAGAACCATGGAATACAATACACTACTCTTTCTTATCTCAGGAATGTCATGGTCAATGGTGAGGCCATATCTTAAGATGGTGGATTTGTGGATTTAAGAGGAGGGAAACTGTATTATTTTACAGCAACATTACTGGAGTTTTAGCACCACTGGTGGATCTCAGCGAGGTACAACCGACCGGTGTCTCCCACTCCATTTAAACCCATGTGGCATTCCTATTTTGTGCACCCCCTCCCCCTTTCAGATTCTTGGAACCACCCCTGAGACGAGAATAATACCCCCCCCCCCCAAAAAAAAAAAAAGAAATTAATAAATCAATCAATCAGATAATAACGAAATTGCAGATGAATAAATAAATAAAGAAACTAAATAAATAAAGACATAAAAAATTACATAAATGAATGAATAGATGAATAAATAAATAGATGAATAAATAAATGAATAAATAAATAAATAAATAAATTCATACATACATACATAAATGAACAAATAAATAAATAAATAAATAAATAAATGTAAAGTGCTTAATCAGGGGTGGACTGGCCATGAGGAGTTGGGAGAGTTTTCCTCCTCGGGTCCGCGCCCCTCCATAATTTTGCTTGAGAAACGTTTGGTTTGATTTGTTGTCTGATGACCAGAGCCCCCGTCTAACAAAGAGTTGCGATTGATTCAAATTAGTCGCTACTTTGAGAATTGATCTCAACTCTTATATCTTAAAGTACACAGTTTAGATCAATCTGCAAGTTGCGATCGATTTGAATGAATCGCAACTCTTTGTAAGACGTGGCCCAGTTGTTATAGGTTCAGTGGGCCAGTCACATCAAACCTTCCAAGCTGAAATTTCATCTCCAGCCCCCCCCCCCCCCCTCCGGCCTAAAAATCTCACATTGTGGCCGGACCACATCAGCAATCCAATCAAACGAGAGTATTTGCCTGAAGACATGTAAGAAAAGAATTACTGCGCAAGGGAATTGGTATACATTTTCTTTTCATCAATAATTCAAAATAATATGGTATAGTGATATAGAATTTGGCAGGAATCTTTTCCACCATATAGTATCACTTCATCCCTATGAGTTATCTTGAAAAAAAATATATGGGGCTTCGTTCACAATGCTTTATTTTTCTACTCATACATATATGAAGTTACTGCATGGTTTGCACACCATTCATATCTACACGCATGTGTGCATGCAACCTTTCAAAGAAAGAGGCTGCGCATAACAGTGATCTGTCTATTAGAATCTTGACTCAACGCTGTGGGAACAGACTCGGTAACATTCGGTTAACCTGAATGATTCATGGAGCATTGTGTCTTTCATATCCTCTAGCAGTAATGTAAATGATGTATGTTGCTGTCACTTCAAACGGAATATTAACAGGATGACGATGAGGAAGAGAAATGAAAAGTGGTATTTTTCTTGAGATGAGGCGTTACAAATCACACAAAATAGTAAGAAAGAAGGGTGGAACCTAAGGGTAGAACCGACCAATTTAAAAGAAATTGAAGAGGCATCAGACACCAAGGACAATGCCGGAAGAAACTTCGGCACATTAAATGTTTAAATAATATCCCGTAGTTGAATGTAAATTCAGGCTACTTTTTTTAGTAATCAATGTCTATTTTTCCTGAACTTGCGTATTATCGTAATATTTCTATTCAATTATCTTTCTCTCTCTTTCTCGTTCTCTTCATCTCTTCTTCCCATTCATCACCCCCCCCCTCTCCCCCCCCCCTCTCCCCCCCCCCCCCCTCTCTCTCTCTCACGCACCTCTTTCCATCTTTTTTTTTTTTAATCATTCCTCGTATTTCTCAGATTCTTGATTCCTCTGTCTTTCGTTCTTTTGTTCTCCGTCTCTTTCTCACTCTTCTCCTCTCCTCTCCACCCCCTCTCTATCTCTCTATAATCAAATTTCTTAATGTCCCTTTCTGTCTTAAACAGGTTTACCCCTATATAATAAAGAAGGTGACATTGCTAGCAGTGCATGAATTTTATTGATTCTTTTTTTTTTTAAGTTTATTATAATATTGGTAACGACTTATGTTAAGATGGAAGAAAAGGTAGAGACAGAGAGACTGATAAGTGGGTAAGCAGGGAGGATAGTCAAATATGATTTTTTTTTTTTCACCATCGCCTTGAAGCATTTAGGGGAAGGGGCATTTCGATTCCCCAGAGCTGACTTTATTCTTATTCGTTTTATCCATTCTACACAAGCCTGTGATGACCCCCTTCCATCCCCTCTTTCTTTCTCTCTTTCTCTCTCTGTCTCTCTCCCTCCCCCTCTCTCTTTCTCTTCTTGTTCTCCCCCATCTGACTACCCTCGCTACACCTATCAATATCTCTGTCTCTACTTTTTCTTTCATCTTATTTAATTGTTTTATCATTTATCCGTGCGTGCCTATATTTCCTAAACTAAAAATCACACATTCGTCAGTTTCTGTACTCGTGTTGCCTAAACCAACGGAATTTTTAGTCCATGCATGTATCAAATTATTTTACTTTTACTTAATAATCAGCAAGAAAAAAAACTGTTACAGTGCTATTACCATCATGACCATTTAAAGCGATAGCAGAATTTGAACTTTGATAAACATTATACTTTTCAATTTAATTTCGTGATTTCATCTCACCTTAACACAGTATATTTCAGTTTCATTAAAGCATGCTTTTCTAGTGCTATAAAGCTGATTGATATTGTTTATAATAATCTCAATATTTCTATATCCCATTGTCCCTAACAATTTACTTAAGGTTGAAGTGGCTAAGGATATCTACCATGTTTTACGGAAATGAATCATGAAATCGACGATTTATTTATAAAACAATGAATCCATAACTATGTGTGTTGTGTGCCAACACTCCAAATACATGCTTTAGTTCATACAACTATTTACCTCAAACAGATAGCTTTTCATCAACAGCTCACGATCCCTCTTCATGCTCTCTTCCTTTCAAATTCTTTCATTTCCGAAACACATCTGCGATCACGTGACAATTCGATCCAGTGGCCTACAGTGAGAGTGCAGACATCGACGGGGCACATCATTAGGAGCACACGTTTACTCAGTGGATGAAAAAAAAAATAATGCACCAGGTTTTCGAATTTTGGGGTGGCAAGGATCTGAGCATCTTCTTATTGTGTTCCCCGCCTTTCTACCCTCTTCCTATTTTGCTTTCCTTTTTAAAATATTTCTTTTGGGGCGAGGGTAGAGCCCCCTTGCCCCTTGTGTCTACGCCACTCGTTTCCTCCGTCGAGAGCGTCTCCAGTGATTCACGCTTTACATGAATCTTCATATTCACAATGTCAATAGCATTTTGGGAGGACGAAAATCGGCTTCTTGGAGGAAATATTATGATCTCGGTTATCACGTTCGTGAGCTTCTGCAAACAATCCATGCTTTCCCGATTTTATTCTATGAAGCTAGGAGACTACATACATTATTATTTATTTCTCTTCCCCTCCTCTCTAAGCTACTTTCCTTCTATTTCTCTCTCCCTCTCTCTCTCTCTCTCTCTTTCTCAATCTCAATCTCTCTCTTTTTTTATTACTCTCATTTCTCTCTTTCTCACTATATTCACTGGCCGATCACTCATCACACTTAGCTGTTTCTTTCACTTTCTCCCGAGTCCCAAGTCCTCCCCATCGCACGCTGCCTTTTACTCTATTAATATCTTTCTCAACCAGTCCGTTAATTAGTCTGTCATCCCACTCTCCCCCTCTCTCTCTCTCTCTCTCTCTCTCTCTCTCTCTTTCTCTATTCACAATCTCAGTCCTTCCTTCTCTAGTTCCCTTTCTCTCTCTCTCTCTCTCTCCTCCCATCACTTTTTCCCCCGGAGGATGACAGCATGAGCCTGCGGGGCGCAAGTCATATTCATTACCACTATCAGACCGAATTGCGCTCTCCTATTTAAGTCCAATTCCAATCGATAACTTAAGAAGCTTCGCGCCCGAGCATAAAAGCGAGGGAGCTAGACAAAATCTAAAAGGACGGAAAGAGACAAAAGAAAGAGTAGGATAAAATCAGTAGGGAACCTGACATGGCATATGCGGATGAAGTGGGGACGGAAGGAGACAGTGAACGTGGAGAGGAAAATGACGCAAGACTGGGCACGATGCACTAAATAGAAACCCCGAAACGCATTGTCATGACAATACCTCAGAGGGGCATTAGCGTATTCTCATAGCCTAAATCAATGGGACATCAACTCCTCAATCGGGAACATACCTGCAAACGATGTATATATTGTTCCTATATACTGCGGGGGGTCGCAACTGCTCCAATGCGCCTATTCTTGCCGCCTTTCTCTGGCGAGCGAGATTGCTTCGGAGTGACACTCACATTTCATCACTTAATTTGTCGATAATTTCCTCCGCCGGGCGAAATGCGAAACGAATATGAATCTTTCCAAGATTCGCCGTTGTATTTAATTCTTTCCAATCGTCCCCTCGCTCCATTTTCCTGAACATAGATGGGTTTCTTTGAAAAGAACTCTGTAACGGTGTGAATCCCATGTTAAGATGTAAGAAATAGGTATTAACGGCAAGGAAACATATTCCAAAGGGACCTCATTTTGAACTTTAACATTTACTGAACAAAACAGCAAGTGATCTTTGTGTAGCCAAGGAGTTATACTCCTTGGTGTAGCGCAAGAAACCTCGTTCAGCTACTGACATTGTAAAATCATATCTTGCTAAATTTCCAGGTGCTCATGACTCTCCTTTCGCTTCGACTTCTGTAATTCATTACAGTCATGTAGGGTTGTGAGCTACCGTGATCACAAAAGGGACATAAGGATACTTTTCGAAGTAGGTTGTTTGGCCAAATTTGCCGCCAGGTACGGTCACAAATATCCACCAAGGAAAAGGGGATTTCATATCGGGAGAGACGAAGAAGAAGAAGAAGAAGAAGAAGAAGAAGAAGAAGAAGAAGAAGAAGATATCGGAAGATTCAAATGCCCCGATTTTCAGACAAATCGATTTTTCCATATCACAGCTCATACTATCAGGCATGCCTGAATACCATGCATACGCACACGCACCCCATCAACGTTATACCATGTATACCATCACTTTTTTCGAGCCTCTCCTAAAAAAATTTATCCCCTAAACAAGTTTAAACCTCCCTGAAAATAACATATACAAATACGAGACTACACAAAGTCCAGATTAAGAATGGGGAGAAGGATACCCCAAACGCGCGTGTTAGCAAACAAACAAACAAACAAACAAAACACCTTTTCCTGATTTTTTGCCCTTTTGACACCGTAAACGCGTGACGCGCGTGACGCGCGTCACGCGCCGTAACCGGCAAAAATATAAACCCTTTTCAAGTTTTCTGGTGTGCGCATCAGCATGTGACTGCCGCCTCCCCAGGGAGATGGGCTGGTGGTGTAGGCGTTGAAGGAGGTACAGAGTGCTGTGAACGAACTATGATCAGAAGGGTCTTTAAATAGCCCTAGAGTGCGACACCCTATCTGTTACAATTTTTGTACTGACTAAATTCTCACGTATTCATTTTGATATCTTCTTAATGCCCGTTACACGTAAGCCCATTGCACAATATACGATCCGACTGCGACCAGATTTTTTGCATTTAAAAAAAAATTGCATTAAATATGAAAGTTACAACAAGAAAAATTATGTTATTTGAGGTTCGGAATAAAGAAAGGAATACTAGAATTGAAATTTTGGTTAACTGCAAGCCTTCAGCAGTGTATAGGTGGGAGTAAAGGCCAAATCGGTTCAAATCGTAGCCGATCGCAAGACTGCTTTGACGTCACTACGATTCGAAATTGACTTCGCTTTTATACCTACAAGGAGGCTCGCATTACCCCGGAGTGTCAACTATAGTATTTAGAGCTTTGGTCAGTATGGTTTTCCAGTTTTGAATTTTTGTATTAAATGTATACTATAACAATTTCTTTTTTCCAAATTCGGATCGCAGGCAGATCGTGTAGTGTGCGGTGGGCATTAAAGACTTTCAGTGCCTCGTATCATTAAAATACGGTACAATGAAACACCTCACCATGCTCACAGTGTGTAGAACCTGGCACGGGTCGGGGAAAATAATTAAACTCCACTTAGATGATCAATTTCCCTGTCCCAATTTCGCAATCTCAAAGAGATCATGTCAAGCATCAGGCCTGACATGGCATCCACATTCCACGACATTATTCCAATATAAGCTCAATTTTCGCTTGGACGTCATGCTCACGTCACAAGGGCATTATACTGGACACCCTTGTAATAGACTGGACAGATCACTTATTGACATCAGTTTCGCTCCGGGCTGGTCAAGTTTAAGAGGAAAGCGTGAAGCGGCTAGTCTTGAAAATTCAGCCAATATCTTGTACATGGTCGGAAAGATAAAATGAACCAATTCATTAACATGATTAATGCAATACAGACATGGAACGCTGGCATGCAAAGCACCAGATCATAAATTATATAGGTAAAAAACTATCTCTGAGTTATGCGTACACACATTCTCCACTCCGCTCAAAGTGTTTCTAAATTCAATTGATCGGGACTGGATATTGTATTAATCACATTACGCCGCTCTGCATCCTAGTATCCTACCACGTTCCCCATATAGCTTGATGTCGTGGTAGAGGCGATGATTAACATCTTTACAGAGAGCACAATAATTGATCTTTACTTTTGTTACTTACCCACGAAGTAACGTGACAAAGTACGCATCCTTTATATACCCCCCCCCCTTCCTCAAAATGATATGTGAATAAATTTGATAAAAAGATAACTTCTATTTCACCTTTTATCATGTCAAAATTTCTTTCAGGAAGTTATAGATAGGTCTGGATGATCGAAGACTATATTGTATTATCATGTCTCTCCTTCTGTCCTCTGTTTATAATTCAAATAACCTGTACATTCCATATGGAGTCATTTCTTATTTATGTGATCGTATCTCATTTATTTATACCTTGTAGTGTACCGGAATGTATCCATGCATGATGGTGGAACTAAACCAGAGTGGGTGCTTAACTTTTTTGTTTGCCGGGGGGTAGTGTGTAGACCCGCGCGACATGACATGTCCCATAGCTGTTAATCACTTCTGGCAATTCAGCCCAGATGAAGATTTCATGTATGTACGCGTAGTTTATGGTGTGAAGAAGAAAAGAAAAAATCGTAATATTTATGAGAGCAGAAAGTATCTTTTTGTACAAAAAAACGCACCTCACCATGCTCACGTTTCATGTTCATATTTCTATAGCTCTGCCCCCCCCCCCTATATAAAAAATATTTATATATATAAAATCAATGATACAGACAATTTAACACCTTTTTTCATTCATTCATTATCCTATTCCTATTCACATTGACTGATATCATTATTATCATTATCATTACCTATACGTACTCATTTATTACTTAAACAATTATTGTCCTTCATTTTTATTTTTAAACTTGTCAAGGTGTAGGCTATAGCAAACTCCCTGTATGTAGATTTCATATTAATCACTTTCCTCTTACAGATTTCTTTTTTTTTTTTAATTACATCATGAACATAAGAGGTATAAGGCCAAATAAAAAAATAATAATTGCTAGTTTCTCGTCCCTTCCTCCTTTTTTTTAGGTGAAGCTCGAATTTTTTTGTTGTTTGGTTCTTTTTGTTCTGAAATGAAATTAATTTTAATCTGAGTACATCTAGATAATGGGGTGACAAAAAAATCATCAATACCATTTATTTTCACATTGTTTTGAGCCTCTTAGGAAAAAGGAAAAATAGAGGAAAATTGTATTAAAATTCATTAAAACATATTTAAAAAATCAAATATCAAATACCATGGAACCCCCTCCTCCTCAATTTGAAAATATCCGGACGAGAAACTAGGAATCAATTTTTACTTGGCCTAATCATAATATGAATCTTTGTACAAACTTCTAGAGAACATTTCGATGTCCCCTTCATCCCTCCTCACTCCTTGCTAAATTTACTTTTTAGTACCCTTGCTTTCACCGGCTGAAATCGATTTTTTTGCCGAAATTTCTAGCGCCAACTCACACACAAGTACACACACACACACACACACATACACACGCCCTCACCCACCCGCACACACACCCATACATACTCTCTCATCATATCTCATTTTTAATAGCATTTCGAATAGATATTTACTAATATAGCCTAACCGCCGTTTATGATAGATCTTTCAAAAATTTCAACTAATTTTTAATGCTTACAATATTTTTTTTCTTTGAAAAGAGATTTACGCCAATCGTGCCAATGCTTGCTTCATTATCTCTAAGGGCACCTTTTTTATCATCTGTCACCCGTTCATTGCTCATTCACTGCATTAGCTCTTTCATTTTTTTCCTCCACAAAATCTCTCCTTCTTATGTTTCTGTACTTCTTCATCATAATAAGATTATCACCCACTTATTAGACGAGTTAATCTTTAGTCTTTTAAAGCTAAAGCTCACATCAACATTAATCTCATCTGATTAAACTGCGTCTTTCAATCCAGTAGGAGCATGTCCGTAGGCAGCAAGGGGGGAGGAGGGGGCAGTTGCCCCCCCCCCCGAAATTTTGAAAACTTACATTTTTTTTACTGAAAATTACACAAAATCCACGAAAGTGTGCACCAAATGGTGCAATTTCAATTTTAAAAATGCAAAAGCGCCCTCGTGACCAGCTTGGTCGCTTCGCTCCCTTGCTTTTGAGCTTCTTCAAAAAAATATTACGGGTCTTGTCTCCCCCCCCCCCTGAAAAAAAATTCTGCGTACGGTCCTGAGTAGGAGTACTTATTCTCAAGAACAGTACTTGTTCCCTCGGCCTATTACGATAGCAACGTTCCCATGAGCCGTCATAGTGTCACTGCAGTCGAACAGACTGTCACATAATGACACCGACCCATCCTTCTTCAAGCATGTTCTGCAAACATTGAGGGTTCCCTCTTGACTTTCAAACAACCTACCCAATCAACCAGCCACGCACGTTCCTTATGCACACAAACCCGCTCCAGTTTTGGTGCGCACGCAAGCGGTTGCTCAGTGGAGAAAACAAGTCACGAGAGTCAACGAACATCATTGTTGACACGTGACCCTCTGACATATCACCTAAAAGCAATATATGTAATTGCACGCTCTAAGTTTTCTCAAGGGCACCCTAATTTAAAAGCCAACGGGTAACGGGATCCCAAGCGACAACGGTAAAAAAAAAAGTGTATTCTTCCAGTATACATTACAGGCCCTCCATTTTGTCGATAAGGTTTCCAGATTTTGTTCAAATGATTTATTGCGATGCATGTTTCTAATGTGAGTGTTTTGGAGCTGTTAATAAATAGATTTGAGATACGCCGTGCATATTCTTTTGCTTCTTCAGGTTCAGTTTGTCTCACGGTAATAAATCACAGTCAGGTCAGCTTCATGGGCGTCAACCAGTTGGGGGACCCCTCGGTCTGCATGTACGAAGAGGCCTATGTAGAGTTCCCCTCTTATAGGTAATAAATGAATCGATGGTTCATGCAAACTAAGGCATGAATAAAATTTGGATTCGAACTTTGGACCTTCACAGTTTAAGACCTTTGTTCTGCCCACTGAGTTATGTATTTCATCTAGTGCAGATGTGAACTTGTCATTTGGTCTACAATTTGAATCCAGGACCCTAGGTTTTAAGATCAATGCCAAAACCGCCGAACCCCAAGTACTTCAGATAATTCTTTTCGGTCGGCCTCTCACGGAGCGGAACGAAGGACCGAACGGTTCCCAGACCATGAAACAAACCACATAATCACATACAAAGATCTACTAAAGATATGAACATGTCGACCGGTGTGTAAGGGATTGGAACCCGAGACCTGTTGGTCTAAAATTCTTTACCAAACCACTGAGATAACTTTCTTTTATCTAGCATTATGCTCTTGATCAAATATGTGCATTTCTATGATTAATTATTTTATATGGATTATATCGATGAAAAGACATTGTTACTACTGCTGCCATTACTTATTTGTGTTAATTTTGTTGTGCACTGTGTTGATAATTTTATGTTTATGATGATTTAAAACAGTGAACAAAAGTAAACTGAACTGAACTGAACTGTATAGATATGAACCTGTCGACTGAACCCAAGAATTTAAGAATTTCTTTTTATATTTCATTATAATAATGTGTACAGTGTACTTGTATGTACTTATCAAGAAAAAAATGAATACGTGCATATATATACTTGTAATTCCATTGTTTTTCTTTCTGTTGGAAATGAAATAAATACGAATTGAATTGAATCGAGATGAATACTGTTTCTAAAACATTCAACAAGTCGAATGTTAACTTACATAAAGGGTGGCCCACAAAACCGACTATCATACTGTGTGGTCAAAATTCACTGGTACTAGCGGAACGAAAACCTTTTTACATGAACATAATGATATAAAGATTGATAATTTTTTGTTGAGCAGTGGTGTTTTTCTTCTTCCTCCTCCTCCTCTTCTTCCTCTTCTTCTTCTTCTTCTTCTTCTTCTTCTTCTTCTTCTTCTTCTTCTTCTTCTTCTTCTCCTTCTTCTTCTTCTTCTTCTTCTTCTTCTCCTTCTCCTTTTCTTTCGGGAGCATGTTGTGACGCAAGGTAGGAGTTCAAATTTGTCCAGTATCAATCGAACTGGGTTTTCCACAGTGTCTTGCCTCTTCATATAGATATCGATACATTGTCAATGTACACACTTCGATTCTACAAAATCTAATCACATCAACACGTAAGCTCTTCATTATACTGTGTGTGGAGTGTTAGGTTTGTGTTCAATCTGGCATTTATTACAGCTTGCCCAAAGCGGTGGTATAACAGTTACTGAGACTATGTTGTTTTCTATACGGAGTTCTGCTACTGGATGTCTTCAGCTTATCTTCACCAAGAAAAAGAATGCACCTAGGATAATGAAAAATTGAGATTGATCAAAATAAATATTTGAAAGTCGAAATAAATGATGATATCTTAGTTGTTGAAATTGGAATAGATACGCTCGTAATTGATACTTTGAGTGCCCTTCGCCTATGATGGGTGCACTGCTGGAATCGTGCTGTGATTCTGAGAAATAATCATTTTGCTCTGATCAAAAAACATGAAAAGCACTTAGAGCGCAATATGTCATGTCATGGTGTTCATTACCGTGGTCCAGGTTCCCAAAATGATTAAGTTGAGGGCAGTGGCATATCGAGGCATACGGTCTCAGAAGGGGGCAAAACATTTCTGCTTCCTATGATCTATGGCAAGGTAACAACTTCTGAGAGTCTTTGTTTAAAAGTAGTTTAGTATTCCGTACGTCTCTTAGAGCAATCTTACAGTTATTAACTTACGTCGCCTTACCCAAAATTAATGTTGCATTATTTTTCACGGTCGGAAACCTATCAGACGGGATCGCATAGTCCCTCTCCCCCTCCTGCCGATACACCAGTATGCCGAGTGGCTATTTATGTATTCTTGCTACCAGGGTCAACTGCGCGTGGACGGAATTAATTTCGGGATGACATTTAATACGATTAAGCTGAAGATTATTGCCGATGACATCTCCGTATTTTGCCTTAATCTGTCCTTGTTTGTCTCCTCTGTTCTTTTTATCTATTCTCTGTTCTCTCGTTTCTCCGCTACCCCACGCCCCTCCCCCTCTCTCTCTTTCTCTCTTCCTTTTCTAAATCTATTTCCTATAGGAAATAGATTGAACTTAACCCCTCTTTATTTTTTACCATTTAATTTCCACTCTATTTCGACTCTCCATATGAATCTTCCTCGTTTTTTTGTTAAATTCCGCTGTCATTTTCCCCTCTTCTTTTCTTTTAGGTCTTTCTCTATCTCCTTTATCTAAGCTTCCTTTTCCTTCCCGCTCCCCCATCCTCTAGGCATTTCAGATATTTTACATCATAGAAAGTCGCACTCTTCAAGATATCTACAATCGAACACTCCATCCACTCCAAGACAAAATCCTGACCATTATCCGACCTCTAGGCATTTCCCCCTCTCTTCCATTATGACAATCCAATGACGATGCCCCTAAAAATAATAATACTATAGCCAATAACATTGTCCCGGTCGTATCTTCTTTGACACGTCTTTCCCCTTCCCAGACCCTAACACTACAGTCCCTCAGTCTACATGGTTCCATCTCTCCCCGCCACCCCCCCCCCCCCTCTCTCTCTCTCTCTCTCTCACGCTCTCCCTCCCTCCCTCTCACGTTTTCTTCTCTCTCTCTCTCTCTTTCTCTCTCGCCCCCTCTCTTTCTATCCATATCCGTCTTGTTTCAATTAGGAAGTTTCCATTTCTCCTTCTCCCGATGATACTCCGTTTCGTCATGCTCCATCGTCATTTTGAGCTAACATTTCTTGAGGCCAGTGCACCCCATCCGCCATCTCAAGGCACATTATAATACATCCATGACGGTTTGGGCCCCAGACCTCTTCAACAACAGGCATCATAATGAAAACAGATACACTTCCCCAGGGGAAATTGCATCCCCTCTTGCAGAAGCATATAAGACCGCGAATTTCTGGGGCCTTCCCCAAGCCTGCGTCGAGGGTGCTTGATATAATGTAAAAATGTTGTCTGCGGTGTCGTTGTAATTAGGTTTGGACCGTTTCGATGTCTTGCTCTAGACGGGATTAAAGCAGTAACTGTAACCAGTAATAAGACATGACTTACATATCCATATTAAAGGTTGTTCTGTGCAGTCTAGGCCTACTAAATATCGGTTTCCATTCCATGACTCGTTTCGATACACCGAATACGTTTTAACATGACTCAGCAGAGTTTTAAACCATTATTTAGAATACAATCAATTGAATTTCATTTTGAAATGAATGTCATAAGTATCTATAACAGAATAAAATGATTGGTGTGGAGTTCATTAAAAGTTCCCTATTCCAGTCATACCCTTGAATTTCTTGCGAGGGTAAAATAAATGTCTCTGCTAAGATCGAAGCCGAGTCTCAGGCTTATTTCCACTGAAGTTGCCAGTGCTGTTTGTATTTCTACGTACACATTCAGTTACTCCAATTTGTTTCCTTTAGACGTATAATTTACCACGTAATTCATTTCGCATTCAATTTCTTTAAAAGCTTAGTTAATAACAAATCCAGTGTGTCTTACACTTGGCCTTTTGAGAAGCTTCCATTAAGGTCCTCTGGGAGATGCACATTTTGCCTTCGCCCTGATAATGATTTCAAGAGCAACGACAGAGGTAACTAAGTCTCGCCACTCAATTCATGCATGTTTAAACACCGGAAACGAGTATCACAGTTCGTGTTAAGCGGTATGTAAGTTACACGGCTAAGACTGTTTGATGTGACGCTGTAAATCAAGGCCATTGCCAAATCAGGAGTAAACCATTCCACGAAAATTCAAGACTATTTTCGAGAGAAACGAGATAAATGTTCATTCTCAACAGTTCATTAGGCAGTAAAAGATTTTTTTTCGACTAACCGATTGAGAAAACTTTAGTAAGCAGCACCAGCAAACATTATCACAAAACAATGCATAATCATGCAAATGGATATTGGCATGGCAGAAAAACCTTGAACAAAGTGTGAAGAGGACATGAAGAAGCACTAAACATGCTAAAGTAATGACTTGGGGAGGGAGCTACTGCTTCCTTTTTGTCATTAAATAAAACTCCCCCCCCCCCCCCTCTCTCTCTCTCTCTCCCTGTATCTCCATCTTCACGTTTGCGTACTTAATTGAATAAATTATAATGTTCTTTTTTTCGGTTCTTCTTGGCCTGTACTATTTTGTCCGTCAAATTATGTTTTAACATATAGCTGTACATTGTCGATTTTTAGTGACACTTTTGCAGTATCTGTTGGACCAGAATGCTAGCAATTACACATTGTACATGAGCAGAAAGAGAATCATTCACTGAAAATTTTGAGTCCATTTTTAGTGCAGTATGTTGAGGTATTCTTGAGTAAGAGCGATCTAATTATAACTAATAATCAAAATCTGTAAATTGGCAATGCGGTGAAAAATTATGTAATCACTATTTCCGTGTGCAAATCGGCAGTTTTTGACTGAAATTCGCAATTATATTTTCATTTTGGTTTATGATGTACCCATTTTTTTTTTCAAACTACATGTATGTAACAGTGAAAAATTATGATAATTGTTGCCATTTTGAGGAGTGAAAGATAATAATTAATCTAAACCTTCTGACAGTTCTTTATGGCTATGGGTTAAAGGTAGGTCTGACATACTCTTCTATAAACAAAACCATAAATCAAATCCACAAAGTCCGAAGCTGATAACATTTTAATAAGAACAACGCGTTGAGATTCACAATACTAACATTAAACATCACTCATTACCATTTCCCCTGACGTCACTATGACGTCATAACGCTGTTTGGTATGCTAGCAGGAGAGGTAAGCCGGGAGCCTTTCACGTCATTCTACGCTTAGCAAAGCCTGAAGTTGGACAGTTGGGACAAATCAAGGATTTTGTTCGATGGCGTACTTTGGGGGACACGGTCGGGACACGTGCTCTACTTTTAATGATGGGGGGAGGTTGATATTCCGAAAGAAGGGGCATGTGATAGAATGAAGTGAAGAAGCAAGGCAACGTACGTAACATTCAAAAAGGTCATTGATTTGATTTGATTTTGATTTGATATTCAGTTATTTCCATATACATAACAAATTAACACTCTATGAACATGTATGGTCACATAAAATCATATAATAGAAAAGGGGATCGTCATAAGCAGAGCTTGGGTTGACGTCCTAATTGCGCCCCTTCTTCACCTCGCAAATGCAATAACCCTACTTGACGACTGAATCATGCCCCTTCCCCCTGCCCACGACACCAGTGCCCCCATAACTGCTAGACTTCATGCTATGCCACTGATAAGGCTAAAGTCTTGGGTAAAGCTTTGAGACGTGACGGGAGCCTAGAACGAAATATTTAGAGAGCAACTTTCATCTTGATGTCTGAAGTTTATTTCAAACCTTGTAAGCTTCCCGTGTCAGGTGCATGGATCTGTTGTTGGGTCTTGAGGGAAAGGCGAATCAGCGATGAGGGCTTACGCTCCTGCATACATTACTTCCATCTAATACTGTATTATGAGGTGACCATCCCAGCCTTCTGCCTCTGCTCATGGTAGCGCCCTGTCTAGCTGCACTACTGCTTCGGGGGATCAAATTGATCATTCCTTCTCATAAATAATGCCGATTTTCTTTTTCTTGTCATTTGGGGTTTTCCCTTTATAGTTCGGTTACAAAATATGGTTATTTCGTAATATCATCTTGTCTTTATTCTAAATCCTCTAAATCATACAAAGTAACACAGCGGTATTTCGGTTGCTTCCTTTCCCGATGTGACTGAAAAGAAATTACATCATAACTTGAAATCGGCTGAAGCTCTCGTACTTGATTAGAATAATGCGGTGAAACATAAAGTTGGTTTGAAATTTAAGGGGAATAAAATTGTGTATGAACTCACAAAGGTCTCGTATTTCCATTACAATAAAACAGTGAAACTGAAATGTATTATTTTGCTTTTCTCCAAGGCAGATAATGGAAAAGAAATGAATTAAGGTGAAAAATGGAAGACGGAAAGATATTTGGAGACTTTTTACGAGTATGAGAGGGCAACGACGGTAAAATTCCATTTCGATAAGAGAAATTGCATTATTGGTTCATGTTCACAGATGATAACTTGGTTTTTTTCTATATGCTTTAATACTGAATACGATACAAAGCTATCACTTTAATTTTTTTAGACTTAAAGCAGGTACAAATCCAAAATTCGATTAAAAATCTTAATCTAATAGATTTAGAAATCAACGTTATTGATTATAATTTCTTAATCGAAATTTGGATTTGTCACCAATCACAATCTCTGGAATTAATTTCTAATCTACGATATTTAGAGGGTGGGCACAAAGGTCCCATATTCCCATTCATAGACCCGTTTGTTATGAATATGTCGTTGACACCTGATATACGCTAATAAATACACAGTGCATATCTTTCTATTTAAAGCAATTTTTTCATATGAATATGCCGCTGGTATCAGATGTATGCTAATAAGTGAAATTCTCTACACCTAAGAATTCACACCGCGCCTTTTCATCTTGTGAAAGATTTAATTACGGAGCACTTATACCCTGTTCGCAGAATCTCATCATGCTTCGAAGCATTACGGGGTGCGCTCGAGCGAGTATTGGGGATCTTCAAAGATTTTATCAGCGATTTTTTTTTTCCTCTCTAGAGCGAGTTCGAGGGATCTTCAAAGATTTAATTGGTAATTTTTCGTCTCGTGATCATAGGGTAATGATCTACCTCTTGGTCCATATTATGCGCATACATGCGAGTGAAATTCATATTAATCTGCTGTAGGTGTTGTTGGTGTTGATGTGTATTGCCTTTTGTCCCACTGATCTTGCTTCTCGGTGTCTTTGGCTCAATTATGTTTGGTTTCCACTGCAATTGCACTTGAGCGAGTTCGAAGAATCTGTGAAGATTTTGTTAGTTTGAGCGACTGCAATATAATCTTCATAAAGGAGGGGGGTTTCGCGATTTTTCGTCCTTGATTGAGTAGTTGACATGGTTGCGCTTGAGGGATCTTCAAAGACTTTATTCGCGAATTTTCGTCTTGAGTTAATTGGAAAGGTCTTTGAAGATGTGATTGGCGATTTTTCGTCATGACTTGTGATCAGGGTACAGTGATCCGACTCTTCATGCGATGAAGATGCTTGTCAAAGGCGTTGGTATTAGAGTTATGTTAAAATTTTCACATCAAACCCATGCAGGGTACGTGATGCAATCCAACTGCAGTCTCGTTTTATTTGAAATTGTAGTATTATTTGTTTTGTTGATAAACAATTGTAAAATCATGCTGAGAAATATTTCAAGACTTTTTGATCCCGATTCACAGTAGTCAGAATGACTAGCTGGACAGAAGTAAAATCTGGTCATGTTCGTAGTTAATCAGACCATCCGGTCAAAGAAAAGGCCAAATTGGCTCCACATTCCTAAAAGTCTCGCAATTGTCTATGTCACCCGCAGTTATCATTGTTGCTTTTATGATCTTGATGACATTTTGCAGTGAGCTACATTCTGTATAGATTTGACTAGATTGCCGGATCCCACGGGCACCAGCACTATCCTATAGTCAAAATTGACACAATTCTAGTGCAAAATGACCCCAACTCTAGTCAAAATGAAGCATTTTGTACTATAGAATTCAGGCCATCTTCACTAGAACCGTGTAAATTTTAGTATTGGAACCAATGTGATGCTATGTCTCAGTCAAATAACATATTGGAATTCTGGTCATTTTCACAACTATTATTTCACTTTTTACTGGAACAGTACTAGTCAGTCAATGACTAGATTCGTTTTAGACTGTATAAAGCTACAATCTATCTATATCCTGAGAGCGAAATACACAATTTCATAATGAAACTAATACTATACCATCATAATCATAAATTACCTGATGATTATAGAATCTTAATCGGTAATACTGATCAAGGATTTAATTACCGATCCCCATTTTCAGCTCACATAAAAAATAATCATTCTTTTAGATGAAAGCCGTCCTTATCCACCTTTCTATCATAGCGCTTTCTGCTTTCGTCGCATGCATCATGGCCATGGTCGTTGAATTATATGAACGGCCGAGGGGGAAAAGTCCTTGTTGGGAAATAAAGTGAAATAAATTGACATTTCATTCACTTTGCTACTAGGGCTGGGTATTTTGGTCAATACATTTAGGGGGCCGGGGCATGATGCCACAAAGGGCACTGGACTTAACGCCCTATTTGTAGATGAAATACGAGAAACCAAGGTCAAGACAGAAAGGGATCGTATTGTCTCCTCTTGTTCTTTGCTATTCTCCTTTATTTTCTTTGTTCCTACTTCCCACTTTTTTCCCATTTTCGCCATTTGATGGAGGGCTCCTATTGACCCCCCCCCCCCCCCCCCCCCCCCCGCCTTCCGCCGCGGTTCACCCTATAGCTGCACCATTGATCTTGTGACCGGATATTGCTAGTCATTACATGCAGGCCAAGTCGCCACATACCCCTCGGTAATGCATCGCAGGCATAATAGCTGGAGAAGCAGAGAACCACCTTCACCCTTACAGGTTACTTATTAACATGGTCACGACATAAATATGATTTATTACAGAAAATATTGACAGTGTAATGCGTGCGTTTGGGACACTAAAAGGTGGCTTATCACCAGGGAGCTATCAGTGGTCATGCAATGATTCTTAGCATCAGTGAAATTCAATCGGTTTATAATGCTGGAGAACAGCGTTGGGAGAATATTAAACTGCGTTTCGACTTCGTTTTCACAGCATTTTCTAACACAAGTAAAACGCTTCGTCCATATTATTTCAGGAAGTGCGGAGTTACACGATAAAATTTAAATGCAAGTTCATCGAATGTTGAGGCTGAATTTACTTTGGGCAATGCATATTGAATACCTTTGAAAAAATTTTTTTAAAGGGAATGCAATGCCTATACACCCTAATCATTTTGTTTTTTAGTGTTTTGAACACAGACATACTTAAGCTTTTCGACATGCACTTAATCAGAGTAAAATTGCATGAATGGCAGAAAGCCGAAAATCGAAACAATATATTGCTTTTCATTTTCTATATGGTTCTAACGTCGAAAGGTCGTTTAAAATGTAACATACACTGTGCGCCTTCATTGCAAGTTCCTCTACTCCAACACCTCTTCCTTTTTTTTACATGAACTTCATATGACCGATTTCTTAGTTATAGTTGCAGTTATCAGTGACAGGTTAAAGCTGCCCTTCTATGCTGTTCTCGCCCTCTGCTCATCCACTCGATTGCATTCATACCCGCTAGTACCTTTTATTTAATTGACCTCTTTTAAAGATCAGGTATCTTTCACTATTTTTAAGAACACATCAGTGAGCACTCAGGCCATCTGATAATAAATCGGGGCAGAGAGGCTTGATGGCAAGTAGAGCAAGAAATACCTAGGGTGTAACCTGTATCTTAAAATGATAATGAAGAATACGGCTGGAGTAATGTACCGTAACATTCAGGCACTGTATAGTCTTGTAGTCTAATCCTCTGAGGACATGGAGGACGGATATAGGTCTTCGGTTCAAGCCTCGGTATATGGCACTGAGGTTCTAATAAGCAATTTGCTAAAAAAAAATGTGCTTCGTTTCTAAAATGGCGACTGGCTTTCATGAAGTATAATGCAAAAGACATGATAGAGAAAAGGGTTTGAATCCAGTGACTAGGGTTCCGATACACTGTAGGCCTAATCTTTTTAAATCTTGTGACTTGAAATGTGCTATTAAAAGACTAGTGATTACAATCATTTTAAAGCAGTTACATCGGCTCCAAATCCAGCCACGCAGAACCATTCCAAATACAGTTACTGATCTATCGGTGTCTTCATAATTTTAATGGTTCCAGCATTAACTCTCTCTCTCTCTCTCTCTCTCTCTCTCTCTCTCCCTCTCTCTATCTCTTAGTCTCTTTACCTCCCACCTTTTCTCTGACTCAGTCATCTCTTTCCTCACAATTTGATTTTTATTTCTTTATGAAATCCCCAGCTCTCCCTTTCTCCCTCCTCTCTCTCTCTCTCTCTCTCTCTCTCTCTGTCTATCTGTCTATCTATCTCATCTCTCCTCTCATTGCCTCTAACTTCTTGATGTCATCTCGCTTCTCTCAGAACGTTTCATCATGTTTCCTCGTCAACATCCTCTGTTGTTCTCTTCCATCACATTCTCGACTCGCGTTCAATTTCCCTCTGCAGCTGGTGGAAGCGTAGAGAGCAAAATCAATCAATAATTTTACCCCCTTGTCCGTATTCATTCTCGCCAAACCGCCACCGATTCCACCGCCCTCACAATCATGATTTCACCGCGGGTGCAGTGCGCGATGCAGTGGCACGAGGGGCACAAGGCCCTTTTGACACAGGACTAAAACGGAAAAAGGGGGCTAGATGAAAAAAGAGATAATACAACCCCTTCCCACACGCTTCTACCCGCTAATAGCCTCCTTCTCTTGCATTTTGTCCATGAAGTAAAAGCGTCTTCCTCCCCATTGAGTCCCGATAGTTGGATCGTGGTTATGCCTAACATTGCTTATGACTCATGATGCATGACGTAGAAGATAATACCTATGAAGGGCTACAATAGGACCATCTTCAAATTAAAATACAGTGAGACCGATGATGATTACAGATATTATCAATTCGGTCGAAAGTATATAATGAAAAAAAGAAGGCTTTTTAAACGCACAACAGCAAATTTTACATCTTCTTGATTTGAAAACTGTGCGTCGTACATGTAGTTTAAGGTAGATAGACGTGTAGATTTTCATAATTATATCCCTAGTTCTTTTTTCATTCATGTCATTACACCCGCAAAGGGGGTAATGAGACTTGGTGATCTTTTACAGCCTTGGAAGCTCTTAAACACCATCCCCACCTTACGTGTTATCTTACTATTCCGCAGACATTTAGACAAAGTTTCATTAACAGCTTTTTTCATAAAGTAGGTTAAGTACATGAAGTAGGGGAGACCGGGGCTAAAAGTAGCAGGGATGAACTGTAACACAGTATTTTATTCCACCATAAATGCCAAACCTGCATTAAAAACTAACTTGATATGTTGACCCTTGACCAATCTTGCTTCACACAAGAAATCACCAGGAATGAATTCAAAAGAGTAAAGTTATTTCTCTTACATCTCCCAGACTTCCCCCATTTCAAGATATATCACGAGGGAGGATGTGGGAAAAACACGAATCCCCCCACCCCGGACTCCAAGTTCAACGCTCCTGTGTCGTAACATGTAATCTTAGGTTTGAATCCTAATGCGTACTACTTTCTAATACATGTTAATACATGAATAAGCAGCTCAATGAATGGCCCTTTCATACCACATCATGCACCAAAAAGTACTTTTCACCCCCATTCACACTTGATCCTCCCTTGACATGTTCTTAGCTTGCGGTCAATGCGAGCATGTGATGCGTACTGAACAGGAACTCGCATGGGACTCTCCAACCTCCAGGGTGTTTATTATTTGTCCCTCTCAATTCGTTTGGAGCTAGACAGCGGGAAAAGCTCCTTCAGCTTCAATACACTTCCAACTTCCGCCCATACACCTTTTATCACCTTTCCATTCTATTGCGGCCCATCTCTGCTTTTATTTCTCTGTCCTTGCCCTTTCAATCTTCTCCGTCTTCATTAGTCACCACAATTATGAACTTTTTTCCTATATTCTGTATACACATGGATCAACGCCCTTTATCTTCTTTCCCCTTTTGCTACCCCTCCCTCCTCTCGCTCATTTTCCTATGTCCCCCCCCCCCCCTTTACTTTTATTACGTTTTCTTGGGATGGGGCTCTCTCTTTAATGAAAGCATTTTTCTAACATTAAATTCTGATTATAAATGTAACTCTGTACTGTTGATTAAATCTTGCTCCTACCTATTATAGAACGCTGTTTTAGCCGTCTTTATTCCAATTTCGGGGAGGGGCTAGCTAGCCGGCTCTATTCTTCGTACTTGGTGTTGGTTATATATGCCAGAATTATATACGTTTGATTCTTTGGGAATAACAAATGAAAAATATTACAATTCCTTTCCGTGTTTAGATGCTTCATGGAAATCTAGATCTGATTTTATTTCCATGTATTAGGATTGATCTTTCTTCTCTACAACAACTTTCACCAAATATGCAGGTTCCCTTTCCAACTGTCGTTCCTTTTCCGGTTTCACTTTAGGGACTCCCCCATCTTTCACAAATTCAAAGAAATGACATTTCCTGCGGCGACTCTCCATCGCGCCGTTCAAATTGATAAATTTGTTTTAAAATTTTAAAAAAAAATTTTTTTTTTCTTTTTTTTGAATACTGATCTTGTCTGGCTTGATATTTGTTTATGTCATAACGCTGACGTCTGCTCCGCCATGATAATGTTCAGAGCAAATTATCTGACTGCATATGATGTCTTTCATCAGTCATATCTCAGTTTACACTTTGATTCTCCGTGCTAGTTGACATTTATCCAAGCAAATCCGCCGCATTGTATGCGATATCTTTGTATGCTAGGCGGCATCGAGAGAAGAAAATAATTATGTCTGGGTCATGTATGTTTGGAGTGGATGAAACGTCAAAATAAATGATAATAAAGCGGAATAAAGCGGTTTATTCCAAACACAAACATTAAAAGAACCAATTCAACCGCATTAGGACATGCGGTGTTATGAACTCTTGAAATATTTATTATCTTTTTAACAGCTTTCCGGATTTGCATGGTCTTCTTATTGTTGCGTGAAAATATTTATGTGGTGATATTTGTCATGAAAGAGATACTTGACATCTTGGCAGACATGACTCAGTAAGTATATTAGAAAGGCATATTAGCGCTGAAAAATAAGATTTATTGTACATGGAAGCAGTTCAAGAGATATTATATCAATGTCAAAATGTTAAAGGTATGCGTAAAATATCAGAAAATACCGGCACAGCGTTTAGATGATTAATTATATACAAGATATGCCTTACCTGCTAGCCAGTATATAAATTAAGACCGTATATACTCATGAAGAAGCACTAAGTCGGAAAATATGAGTAATCAATATCAAAATATATGAAACATAATTTAATTCTTTTACGCAACTCAATAATAAAAAACAACGAGGTATACAATGAATCTACTACTGATGTGAAACTATTGGATTATGTGAAGAAAACTCGTTACTTCAGGAAATATGGTTCTCCGTCCGATGTTATGCATTATCAAGCTCATGTAATAGAATAAATTTACAGCGCTACTCACTTTGAGTAGAACCTGTTGTTGAAAGATTAGAAGCTTACACCTTGTTCACAAAGTACATTACCAGTCCTGTAGTTTCCTTTGATTGACAATTTTAAAATCTGCCTTCAAGGGTTTATAGAAATCAACTCATAGGATGCGAGAAAAATGATAGCCATAATGATGAAAATGATGATAAAAATAACAACAGCAACAAGAAAAAAAAATGATAATAATAAAACAATAATAATGATGATGATGATGATGATAATAATGATAATAAGAACAATATTACAATAATAATAATGAAGAATGATAATGAAATAATAATCAAATTGTACATTTCTTTTCTGTAACAATTCCATGCTGATTGTTAAATGTAAATACTCAATATGTTATCCATTATTATATTTGTTTGCCTTTGTGTTTTGATTTTAAACGTATTTCCTGTTTGCTTTGCATTATATGAACAAAACAAATATCCATATATATGGGCAATAAACGATAAACGTGAGCACACCCCAATCAGTTATATCGGGAGGAGAGACCCCCTAGGTTACAATGATTCAGTTCGTTGTTCGCCTTCCAGGCACAGGTGACGCCAAACAAAATAATAATGATAATAACGACAAATGCTTTGTTCGGTGACAGTACTCTCATCAGTTTCAGCAATTCTTCCTAACGAGAACGCATTTTATACCACAATCGAGGATTACTGCGTTCTGTTGGGAAGGGGAAGGCCATTCAAATCAGGCCATGAAAAAAATACTCCGAATGCCAATGTCCGGATATTACTTTTCAAATGACATAGACTGTCACAAAGGATGAAGCATAGAAATATGAAAGGTACGATCAAAATTGCGAGAAAATGGGTCGCAATCCATGCTTTATAAAAATCATGACATTTCCGGGGGCTGGCAAGACAATTCATACTGACGTATCTTTGGCAATAAAATCATTGCCATTATAATCTAATCTAGAAGCAAAATCTGTTACCTTTAAAAGCTCTTATAGCAATATCATACTCGAAGCTATACAGGGTACAAGAGAAATATTGAATGTGAGGTAATATAAAAATGGTATATATACCACCATTATGACTGTATTTTGGCAGCTTTATGTCCATATGGCCAAAATCTATTCTGATTACCCTTCTCAAAGAATAATGACTATCGACTTAGTAAGGCATACCAAAAGTGAGTTTAGGTTTTGTTTGTAATGAAGACAAAAGTGTTTCCAGACTTTTCCAAATATTATGAAAAAATGTCAAGACTGTATAAACTCCATAGCGCTAACCAATTGACTATGTACTCGCTACGGAGCAAAACCCTGGACAGAAACACTGGAGTAAATAAGTTCTATATATTTGATAGTAGATCTCTATTCTACATAGCTCCTGATGAAGCATGGACTTGCAGCTCAGGCGACCAAGCTCTTCTGACAGAAACTGTTAGTCGAACGATTTGCAGAGATAGCTCGACCTAAACTGTGGAATAGCCTTCCTCAGTCTGTCAACTGTCATGTCGACACTTCAAACTTTGTTTCCAGCTATGAATCATTCACAAAAAAAAAAATCTTTGGCTAGCAGAGGACATTGAAAAAAAAAATCTGAATTCGGCATACTGACTAAAAGTTGAATTTGAGAGACATTCTAGAGCAGGTTCAGAGGGCGCCCAGCGGAGGAGGATACCGGAGGCAACAAGAGGCCTTCAGCAGCAGCATCATCATCATCATCATCATCATCATCATCATCATCATTATCATCATCATCATCGTGTGCGGCAAGTGCAGTTCCGTGTTTGTTTAATCTATCAACCAAGGCCTGTAAATGGTGATGACCATACAAGTTAGGTCACAACGGTTTTCATTACTTTGAACCTTGCAAAACGACAATTGCCGACTTGATGATTCTCGTTATAACTTCTGCCTATCATTCTGTACAGGTGCTTTCACAGAGTATTCATTACACATGCATCACCGCACCATGATTCATTCGCTCGTCTCGTTTTATTTGAGCTCCAGGTCAAGTAAATATGATGCAACGTCGTGATCAAATCATCATCGCATGTCCGAGCCAGGCTATATAAGATACAAGTGGTATTGGTTTTCTTCCGAAGATGAAACCTAGAGGTCTATGACCCAACGTGAACTTTGCAGAGTAGTCATCCTAAGGTCATGATGGTTTGTTCCGAACATAAATGGCAGTTCGTACAGTTGATTATTACGAAGATGTACGGGGAGGACCCATTGTTTATCACAAGAAATTTCTCTTTTTCATGAGAAACTGAATACCTTTAGTTAGATGGAAGGAATGCTCTCTCCGTACATGCAGCACTACCATGACTACAAAAGTATCGTGTTTTTTCTTAAAAACTCTAAAGTTTTTTATGCACTTGTGCCCTTTACCCCTCATGTTTTCAATGATATGAATTTACGACCTTCTGACAATCAGCAGACGATATCATCGGGCGGGAAGGATTCTGCAATTTCATTCACATTGTTTATTCATAATCAATTTTTTCCACCAAGCTATGTAGGAGAGGGGGAAAAATTGTTGCCAATTTGAGGAGGGAGAACTGATTACAAAATATGACGAAAATCTTCCTGTCCTTGCCATGCAGTAAAATCTTGTAATTTCTGCCGATTTGAGCTGACGGATCCAAATTACACCAAATGATATTCCATAAATATTTTAAAGTGCAATGTGCAGTTTGTTGAAATTACTGGTCTTGGCGACTGTTTACCACGGCCTATAATTTCCGGTACACAGTCTATTGCAATGGCAGTGAAATGGCAGAATATAAATTTACCGCTGACAGGAAGTCCCATTGTTCTCTTAATAGCATATACTATGATAATTTATTGGATGAATGACCACTTTAAAAAAAAAAACACTAGACGGCAAGACATCATTTCTCTCACAATGCCACCCCCTCGTCTCTCCTCCTCTCTCTTTCTTAACCGATCTCTCTTCATTTTCATTTCTCACCCATTATTTCCTTTTCGCTCCCTTTCTCCCTCTCTCCTTCTCTCTCTCCTCTTTCATCCGGATTCCCATTGCATCTATATGGCTCTCTGTTATCACTTTCTCCCGCTATCTCTTTATGTCTGTTTATTCTCTAATGCTCTCGTTGTCTTTTCTTTCTTTCCATATCTCTCTCTATAGTTATCTCTCTTTCGCTGTCTCCGTCTCTCATTACACCATCTTCTCCCTCTCTCTCCCTCTCTCTCTCTCTCTCTCTCTCTTTCTCTCTCTGACCCTCTCCGTCTCCCCCCCCCCCCCAAAAAAAAAACAGTAATAATATAGCTATATATTATTCAAAAGAAATGGGTTATTATATACCGTTCGTTTTCATTCTACCACGCTGCGTAAAATTGATGAACAATAAATATCATCATGACAACGACAATTTTCACTTCCAATTTCACTGTCACCAGCAGGATGCATTCCGAAACGCAAAGGAGAAATCTGTTTCTCTGTGACACAAACGAAAGCAAGCGACATTTGAAAATAAGCCCCCCCCCCCCTACAAAGAATTTTTTAAAAACAGAATTTTTAAAAAACAGTATTTTGTGTACGATTATACAAACATTCTCCAATATTTTAAGTCCAAAAGGTAATGAATCGTTCTGTAATGTTAATGCTTCTTTTCAATACTATTTTTTTATTCGGGTGGTTCGTCGCATGTTCCCTTTTCCCATGAAAATAGGGAAAATGAATGTCGCCAAAAAATCGAGGCCTTTACCCAGAAAGCTGAAAGAAGAAAAATTGAAATTACCAATTGATGTGCATGAGGGTGATCACTGGCAATAATTTTTCTCCCCAATACTTATGCATGCAATATTTGAATCTTCTTTCTTAATCTTTCTGAGTGTAAATGTCAGAATATAATAGATAGGTGATAAACAGCAAGATTTTAAACTCTTATGCATCAATATTTGAGGAGTAATTACCCATTATTTGGGATTTTAGGTATTACGACTGGGGAATGCTCTTATAGTTTGTTTTCAAATCCCAACACAGCGCATCTTCCAGAAAGTTTTGTTAATTAAAACTGCTGAAATGCATATAAAGGTGCAATCATACATCGCCGATTTAGACGGCGGTTCACGGTTTGAGAACCGCCGTGAACCGATGTGAAGCGATGGCGGAAAGCCTTTAAACGCGTTCTGAACACGTTTCAACACGATGTGAACAACAGGATTCATGGCGGATGAGTGACGGTTGACTAGGGTTTGCGTACGGTGTTAACACGGTCTTTGGCGGTTCACGGCGGATTGCCGAACCGCCGTGAATCGCCGTCTAAATCGGTGATGTGTGATTGCACCTTTAGAAATAAGGATAGGGTAAACAAAAATTTTACATCAGGGCGGCACATTAACAAAAGAAAAAACGGAGAAAGGGGCCTTTTTGTTGTGTACTTAGTATGTGTTTTGTTTTGTAGTTCGTATGGGTTTTAAAAATTTCTTTCAGTGTTTATTATTTCATATGAATTGAGTGATTTGCAAATTGCAAAATAAAAAACCACGATATTACCTGTCTGAGTTGAAATATAATCGTGGTAAAAATACATTTTCATTATGCTGTTTTCAAGCGAAAATTTAAGTCCCTTCTATTCATTCCAATTTCAACAACAGCAAAAAAAAGGACCAAAAAATAATTTAAAAAACAAGCAAACACGCCCCCCCCCCCACACAAAAAAAAAATCTAATTTTGGCAAGTGCTGAATCTGGGTTATAAAATGTCTTCACATTCATCATGGGTAATGTCGACCACCGCTTCAACGTCAAAATCAGTCGTGTCGAGCATCCAGACGAAGAACACTTGGTGATACACAATGCACTCTATATAATTTATCATTCATAAGAAAGTGTTTTTCATTCATTTATTCATTCATTCATTCATTCATGGTTCTATTATTAATCAATCTACCTGTTTCTTTATCTATTTTGCTCGTCACAGACTGTCGGGCTAATGACTCCCTTTCCCTCCCCCGAGAAAATTCAGGTGCTGCCATTTTGATCAAGATACAAAATCATCGTTTACCATGACTGAATGCGCGCCAGGTATTGTCAATTATCAAAATGAATGTCATATCCATTTCGTCATTTAAAGGTTGACATGATTAAGGTAAAGTAAATTGAGTGTCATATTTTTTTTTTAAAAATCATAAAACACTTAGAAAAAAAATGAAGATAAAGGCACAGAATTGCTCCTTTCTGATAAGTATATCGAAATTTAATTATGGCTAATTAAATGAGTGCCACATCACTGTTTCGTTTTGAATAGGGCTTGTCTCCGATTCAAACCAATATTTTAAGGAAAGTAGGTTAAAAAAAAGGGGGGACTATATCCATATAATATTGATGAGTATCTGTTATTATATCCCTTCTATGAATATTCATGAGTATTCTAAATATATGATTGGACAATTGGTGCCCGTGATAAGAGATAATTTCACTAGGAAAAACAAATCTCTGCCAGAGTTCCGAATATCTTTAACTATTTTTTCCTGGGCAGAACTGCGCATGCTCTATTTACTATTTTAATCCAACGCACTACTGCGCATGCTCGCAGTTCATTGACAAACTTTGTTTCGAACGCGCAGACTTGTACTTGCATGCATGCAGAGTCTGGTCCTTATGCGGACTGCTCATAACCTTGACGCCTGTAGTATCGGCGCAAGTCACAGGTACTTTGGCCCCGCGCTCTAGCGCCCGATCCGGATCAGCTGCGCTGGTTCGGATCGGATATGTAAACAAACATGGCGCTTCCTTAGACCTTACCTAGTTGAACCTTTTCTTCGAAGATTTCATAGGAAGTTTAGGAACTGTGAGTCGTGCGTAGGACATTATCTATATTAGAATGCAGCAAAACGTTGTAGGATTTCACTGTTCACTATGCATCATTTCGTCCATTGAGGATCTTCGATCAAATAGCAAATTAACGTTAGTATGGAAAGTTCAGGTTAGTCGAACATGTCAAATTTTGTCTTACGTTGTGTTTGTTTGTTTATCTATTAGTTGTAAAGGAGCGATATAACATGAATATACCAAGCATTTAGTTCGAAAGTATAGTGGAAATTATGTATCTTCGGAGGGACTGGCAATAGTTGCTATTTTTTTCCTCGGGGCTTCGTCCCTCGGAAAAAATAGCGCTATGCCAGTCCCTCCTCAGATAAATAATTCCACTATACTTTCTCACAGCTTGGTAAATTTGTATAATATCTATATTCATTATCAAAATGGATATAGGCTAGTTACGAGAGTGCCAACTCATTGTGCGGAAGAATACACTGGAGAAAAAAAGAAATGGATTCTGTCATTATGCCGACGATAATAGTAATACTGGTTTCTTGAAAAGCGCGCTTGGGGTATTATAAACCGACAAAAGCGCTTACAGTATTAAGAACAAAGTAACCATCACGATGCGATTCAAGACGGACCGCACACTGACCGCGCCCAAGCAGAAATAATCTAGTCGAGATAGCCATTTTAATCATTTAGAAAGTAATTTGTACAGCTTGCGAATAATTTAGTATTTTGAAGAGCAGATACCCGATCACACACTTCTCATGAATGGAATAATAAAATAGATGCATATCTGCTACCATGGCAACGGAATTGTCCCAGGGGATGAGGCATGAAATTAAATGGCCGAGGTCATAATCGGCCTATATGAATGCTGGTCACTGGGGAATAAAGGTGCGAAAAGAACTCAGGTAGTTTACTTGATGAAAGCATTATTTGGCTTTTAATACACATGTTGGTGGCCTCCTGATATTAAACCACCAAAAAGGGCAACTCAAAAGTCAGAATGGATGGCTGGAAATGAGTTTCAGTGATAATGAAAAAGAGACTCTGATCACGGTCAGGCAGCACCCAGGGCATTGAAGGGCGGATGAAGGATTCCGTATAGAAGGAGGAGAACATTGTGTGCGTGTGTGTGGGTGTGTGTGTGTATGTATATATATATATATATATATATTATAACTAAGATTTAAAAACACTCATATTTTATAGTCGATGGGAACATTGCTCTCTTTGTTGACATACAGATGGTGAAAATGATGTCCTAGTCTTCATTATGTATGACTAGTTCTTTTGTTTGTTTTTCCATTATTTTTCGTATCAAAAAGCATTGGAAATTCCCGAAATTACTCAAGGGCTACCGTATTTGACGGATATGGATTTCACTCAGCGTCTGCTTCTATTGATTATCGTGGTTAAAATATTCCAAACATATTACAATACAGCTTAGAGAACATTCAAAGATGCCTCAGGCAGCATGCATATATTTTTTGACCATTGTGTAATCACTTTAAGCGAAGCATCTTTTACAGCATCTCGTATAACATGTATAATCTTTTTCGTCTTGGAAGATGAAAACTCTATTCTGCTGAGCCATATTCTCATGAATCTGTGATGACTGGGTGTCAAGGTAACTAAAAGTCTCCTTGAAAGGCTAAGTAAAGCTTATCCCCTGTATTTATCACCGACGTAAATTGTGCAAAAGTGACTCTTGGCTTGCGGGAAAGATACTGTGGGTAGTTAATAGCGTAAAAGCTTATCAAAGTCAGCCATGGTGTAACTGAAGAGACTGCTAAATTGAAGAAAACAGTAAGATATAGCTTTCCCCCACTATTACTTTCTTTGGTTCTCATGGAAGCTTATAATGGATACTGTTTCACTTAGGGAAGAGCGTGCACCATTTCAGCGCCTTCCTTTAAAATCGGTGATGGTAATGTTAATGATAATGATGATGGTGATAATAATAATAATAATAATAATGATAATTATAATAACAAAAATAGCAGTGATGGTGATGATGATGATGATGATGATGATGATGATGATTGGAAGGAGATGATGAAGAGGAGAAGGAGGAGGAGGAAGAAGAAGAAGAAGAAGAAGAAGAAGAAGAAGAGAATGATGCAGCTTTGTAAGAAAACCCATTAACTCTCCCACCAATATTACATTTAATCAAAGCTACATGCAAGAAAATCTCACCCCTTTTTACAAATCATTCCTTTTAGTTTATTTGGGGCGGGCGATTCCGTAAACACATTTGCCCCGCAGCACTCTTTATAAAATCTTTTGAAATGCTTGAGGATGAAGTAAGGGAAGAGGAAGGTGACGAGATAGAAGTAGAATGCCAAATGATAGAGAAGTGTTACACTGAAACAGCAAAAGAGGTTCTTGGAATGAAGAAGAGGAAGAAAAAGCCATGGATTTCTGAGCAGTCATGGGCACTAATTGAGCAGAGAAACAAGCTGCATAAGAAAATCATTGGGACAAGATCTGAGAGAATAAAACAAGGATTGAAGGACGAATACAAAGAGGTAAACAGGGAGGTAAAAAGACAAATTGGAGTTGACAAGAGGGACCGGACTGACAACATAGAATCAGAAGCAGAAGCAGCAGCTAATAGTCAGCAAATGAGGTGAGGACACTTTACAAGCTCACAAGAACATTGTGTAACAAATCACCAAAACAAAGTGTAGCAGTGGAGGATAAGAATGGAGACTTAAAGGAGAAGTCCAGACGATTTCATTAAAATTACACTATAAAGCTTAAAATTCAAGCTAACAGATAATGCTACTTTCATTTATCAGAGTGATATCTGTGATTTTCAAATACCGATTAAGTGTCCGTTTCTTTACTACGAATAATTGAATTTCCCACCGAAACCCAAATATTTCATTGGTCGCGTGACGTAGGCGATGCATTTGCACTGCGCATGCGCACTTATTCTCTGCACATTCTCTATGGAAAATGCGGAGATGTCAAGCTTCTGGGTGTACAAATCACACCGGTTCTTTTCTAAGAGAAGTTTTTGCAATCCCGAATCTCCTGACGGACAGGGAGAGGTGTGTCCGATGGATTAATGATATTAGAACGGACCAATTCGACATCAAAACTTATTAATTTTCGTCGTAACTGAAAGTGTGACCACTTCAAGCCGGGATGTTGGCAGGTGGCGGTGGATAGGGTGTGGGCGTTCGAAAGTGATGGGCTACGAGCCCACGAGAAATTGTAAGGTCTTCCCGTCGATTGAAATGGTCAGATTTAACGGTCTTTACAAATTCTGAGGCTAACAAATAGGCACAAGAAGCATAAATAAAATCAGAAATGATATGACTGTAGATCTAAAATTCAGACAAAATGGGAACTACGGCGCGATATCAGATGACGAAACAAACAACGTGTACCTCTACTGCAGCGATTCACTCCCGCGCTTTGCACACACTATACCATCACTGCACTGGCATCATATAATGCACGCCTGAATATAATGCATGATGCGGTGCATCTGCTATGTCACTGGGCCAGGGTGCGAACTGTATTGTGGATGAAAATGGGCTCGTACTAGAACTAAGATGCAAAGATGGAGCGACCACTTCAAGGATGTTCTAAACAGACAAGAACCCAAGCATCCTATCAGTAGTGATGATGAAGTAAACAACGAGCACACAGATACTGAAGAAATTGATATTAGAGAGCCAAGCAGAGTTGAAGTAAAGAATGCAATTAAACAGTGAAAGAATGGGAAGGCACCTGGAGTTGATTCAATTACAGCTGAACTTCTTAAAGCAGACATTGAACTTGCGACAGACAAAGTTAAACATCTTATTGATAAGATATGGAAACAGGAGAGAATACCTATGGAATGGAAACAAGGCCTGATAATAAAACTCCCCAGGAAAAGAAATCTAAAAAAGTGTAAAAATTGGAGAGGAATAACACAACTGCCAATTGTAAACAAAGTCCTAAGCCGAGTCATCATAGACAGAATAAAAAACGGAGTTGATAGATGTCTTAGAATTGAACAGGCTGGATTTCGGAAGGGAAGAAGCACAATAGAGCAAATATTTATTCTTCGCAACATTCTAGAGCAAGTTAACGAATGGCAAGTTAACATTATACTTCAATTTCATCGATTTTGAAAAAAGCATCTACTCCGAGCAGCGAGACAGTCTTTGGAGAATAATGAGAATGTATGGTGTACCAGAAAGTTAACCGGACTTGTGAAAGCTTTCTATGATGATTTTAAATGTGCAGTGATACATCAAGGGGAAACATCGGAATGGTTTGACATCAAAACAGGAGTAAAGCAGGGGTGCAATATGTCAGGGTTTTTGTTCCTATTGGTGGTCGATTGGGTCATGAGAAGAACTGTACGAAATGGCGAAACAGGAATTAGATGGAAATTCACATCAAAGCTAGATGATCTGGATTTCGCTGATGATCTGGCGCTGATAACATCCACAAAACAACACATCCAGCAAAAAACAAATAGGTTATTCAGAGAAGCTCAAAGAGTTGGCCTTAAAGTGAATTGCCAGAAGACAAAAGTAATGAGAATTAATGCAAGGAATACCGACAGAATCTACATCAATGAGGAAGCTGTTGAAGATGTTGACAAATTTGTATATCTGGGTGCAACCATTACAAAATCAGGAGGAGAAATGGGAGATATAGAAAACAGAATTTCAAAGGGGAGAAATGCATACAGGCAGCTCAATAGAATATGGAACAGTAATAAAATCAAGAGAAAAACAAAACTCAAGCTATACAAGTCACTGGTGTTATTAGTACTGTTATACGGATCTGAAACATGGAAGATGATAAAAAAAAGCGACGAAAGGAAGCTCAAAATCTTTCAGACAAAGTGCTTGAGGAGGATAATGAAGATAAAATGGCAAGATTATGTTAGCAATGAAGAACTGTTAACAAGGAATAGAATGGAGAAATTGAGCACAACAATAACAAAGAGAAGATGGAAATTCATTGGCCACACCTTAAGGGGGGAACCCACAAGCCAAAGTAACACAGCATTCACATGGGCACCAGAAGGGAAAAGAAAACAGGGAAGACCTAAAACAACCTGGCGACACACTGTAGAGAAGGAAAGAAACTTGGCTGGATGGAGGTCATGGGCCGAGGCTAGAGTTGGGGCAGCTGACAGGTCAGAATGGAGACGTTCGGTGGAGGCCCTATGTGCCACATAGGAGGATAGGTAACAGGTAACAGGTAACATGCTAGAAAATCTCACCCCTTTTTACAAATCATTCCTTTTAGTTTATTTGGGGCGGGCGATTCCGTAAACAGATTTGCCCCGCAGCATTCTTTATAAGGCACCCACCCCTAATGTGCCTTGATACATCGATACCATCACGACCATGCTACCTTATGAAAGTCCATCTTCATCACTTGTATATTGTTACCTTAGCAACGCCAATCCAAGCGAGGTTTCGTGGTCTCCTGGCTAATGAATGGCTTGCGGTGGAACTAATTAGAAGTACTTTCATAATAAATCTGCCTCGTATTTGTCATCAGGTGAAAATTATGTTGGAGATATTTCATTTTGCTCTAGAAATTTGTCACTGTCGCAGTGTACTCTTACAGCTGAATATGATCACAACTGAGCGCTTCAAATATCTGATTGTCGTGTCCGTTCATAAAATAGAACAAAGAAGAGTGTCACATTCTTATACGGATATCAATTAAATTCATTTTCAGTTTTATTGTAAAAAAAAATGGTACATGATAAAAGTCCGAAGACTAATATTATTATATTTACAAGGTTATAAGATAAGACATAATATTCATCTGTTCATATAGCAGTTAAAAAGGATATTGATAAAATATATAGAAGGAACAATGCTAGTTGTATGTTTGATTGAAATAATGCACAGAAATGCCACTAAAAGAAAAACAGTAATAACTGTCGAACAGGTGGGTAAATACTTAGAGGAAAACTTAACCAGGGAAGAAGTATATGAAAGTAAATCCTTTGCGGTAATAACAAAATTTGCAAGATAAAAACTAAAAAAAACTTGCAATGAACTATTATGAACAAGAAATACAAAGAATATCGATGGTATACATCGCCATGAAAGACCATAGAAAGATCAAACTAATCTTTCATGTTTCTAAGCTTGTACAAACCACTCTTCGATGTTTGTGTTAGTTGAAGTAAATGATTTGGATTTTGCAACAACAACATCAACAACAAATCAAACAATTATTGACATTACTTTCCTACAATAAAATAAAACACAACAGGCCTATCAAATTAGGGGAATATAACGATATCTGACAGTTCTGTCATTTCAAAAACTTGTTGAAAGAAAGGATTATGTATGTGCTCACCAAAGCACGTGTATAGGAAATAAAATGGCATACATAATTTAAAAACTTTTCAATACCGGACCAATCCATATTTATGCCAGCGCGAATAGGTCAACGTACTTCGAAATGCTTTCCCTCAATGATCTAAGCGAAGAAGGAAAGTGTATCGTAATTAGTGTTCATGGTTATACCAGCCACAAATGAATTACAACATTGGGTTGTACACAGCGGGGATGTGGATTGGGACTGAACGGTCAGAACTTATCACTAAGCACAAGAGTGATGGACTTGCCATATTCATCAAATCTGCATTTGCTTCCGGGTAAAAGGTTATATGTCATTTTTCCAAAGATACGTAATTCAGAAAATGATACAGGGTTATATTTTCACATTTAATGCATTACAATATCCAGAATTATAAACCATGATATCATTTTCGGACCTACGAACCCATTTGCATTGGAAATTTGTGTTCGCGGAGTTATAAACCTTAAAAAAAGAACCTTTGGAAAGACGAGTGCCCCCGGGCTGAAGCATTCTGCCTTTCACATCAAGATATTTTCACGAGTATGTTTTGGGATGGGCTGTTTTGCTATTTTCCTTTGTGTCTTTTTTATTGTTTGTTAACCAAAGATTAGACTGATAGAAGGAGAACATTTAAGAACTTTGTGGTTATTGAAAAAAAAAATTAACTCTACTAATTCATGCAGAATTTGGCTAGTGCATGCCAGACTTAAACAGTTACAGAAAATATCTAACGTATGTGTATTTACTGTATTAAGAAATGGTAATCATTCATTCCTCAACAAAAATTACACATGAACACAGAACACGATAAAAACTACTTTCGAAAAATCAACTTCAGGTAACTTCAATAGCCCTGTCTATCACCTTTAGAAATTTGCGGACCTTTCAATGGCTTATTACGTAATCCGAATGGGCAGTACAATAGGCTTTCGAGATTGCACTTGAGTTGATTTTTTGGAAGTAGTTTTCATCGTGTTAATTTATCGCATTTCGCAACCCATGCCAATTTTGTTGTTGTTGTTGTTCACTCATTAATCATTTAATTAAAAAAAAATTACTTAGTGCGCTGTCTTATTCGCAGGTTAACATTAAAAGTGTAAGAAAACGGTATAATGCAGATTTTTTATACCAAGTGTGTGGTTATAATTCAGTAACTCATGCGGATGGCTGTTTGCCTGCCATACAGCAATGAAGAAAAGATCATCAATAAAATGGAAAGCCGTCGTAAATAAAGTAGAAATAGTTAGTGGTGATGCAAAATACAAATGTCGGGGGTTGTACTAATTTCAGAAAACTTCAAATGGAGGAATTTAAAATTTTGCTTGCGCACCCACGCATTACCCAAATTCCCTCCCCCCTCTCTCTCTCTCTCTCTCTCCGCCTCTCACGCCCGCCCACACACCCCCACACACATTTCAGTATGAGTAGGAGGGTACAAAAGACCATGTCATGTGGGATATTAAAATAAATTGAAAGAATTGACACATGATTGATGTTATGAATTATTCAGTTACCATGGGATAGTTTAAGTTTGCATGGAATAATCAACTTTGTTTAATCAGGTAAACCATACTATCACCCTTATTACCATGATTATATAAACCCTTAGCTGAAGCAGTCCCGAAAATGTTCAGGCGATTCTCCGCTTGCCTTCGTTGGAAATTTCAGAAACAGAGAGACCGCCATTACCAAGAAAGAAGCCGAAGTAATTGATAGCGTGAAAAAGCCTTTATTTCTACTACATGATCGAAATTCATCAGCCCTTGCATTATTGGTTTCTCTCTGCCACGCGTTTTCACCAGTACGTTGTCATCAGACACATATACCACCATTAGTATAATGCATGTTGCTGATATTAATATCAGTAGTAATCGTATGAATGTACAAAGGAAGAGTAACGGGAAGCAATGAATAAAAATGTAGATCATAAAATAACAATGATAACAATAATAATGATAAACTAATCATGCTAATGGTATAATAACTTGGACTGTATCAACGACAAGATGAATAATAAAACAACTATAAAATTCTAGTAGGCCACTCCTTCCTATAACCATATTGCTATTAACAGTACGGTATTGTTTACAGTGGTAACCTGTTTTTGTATAGTTCTATACACTATGATACATTATACCATGTATAATGTAGAAATTGAAGTCAAATTTCGCTATTAAAAATCAAGTCTATAAAATGGCATTCTACAGCTGTTACGCGTAGGCCTAATTGATAATCAGCTATCCGCTTTTGTTTGGTCTGTACTGTTGTAATGGCCAGATGGTGTAAAATTAATGGTAATCATTGAAAAAATGAAAACAATTTTGTGTTTTCGAGAAGCAAACACGGCACTGAAACTGTTGTCCCCATGCGCTCTCAAAGATTCATCATTTAATACATTCATCATGTTCATCAT